>CM077150.1:264251363-264968210 GCA_039583875.1 Platanthera guangdongensis
AGGTACATGGTTAGGCATTGTGGGAGTTTGGGTACTAGGCATGTTAAACGGGAAAGGGATAGACCAAAAAAAAGACTTGCAATGAAATATAAGGCAAAGACATGATGTACCTAGGCATTAGCGAGAAACCGTATCTGTGTGCTACTTGTTCTTTCCAACTGCGTTAAATGTATTATGACAAACTACCAGAGGCGTGAAACACTGGCAAAGGAATCAGTATGAGTCCTACAGTAAAACAAGTTCCAGACTAACATAAGCTTATATCACAACATTGTAGAAGATGCCACCATTCTAAATGAAAAGCAGAATTCACCTTTAACACGTAGTATAGTCTGTCATTCTTCGTGCTGAAGAAGGATTTACTCATAATTTTACATTCTGCACCGCTTCATGGCTGCACGAACTTGCAAATAGAACCCGCGAGGCTCGAATCGCCAAAAAAATCGAACCTGCTGTTAACTATCTAAACACAATGGTCATGAAAGCAACATTAAATAATAAATAATCGTAACTAAAATCACATGGAACAGCACCAGAAAACAGGTTTGAAATAACGGTCGAAATTTAAAATTCATCAGAAACTTTCAAGTGATATAAGATGAACAAGTAATTGTTTGTCCAGGAGAATTCTGTAGCAGGGGAATGCATTTGGTAAGAGGATTAATGGAGTGATATGGTTTACATCTTCACAAGCTCTTTTGAGTGCCTCCGGCGGACTCTCTTAGAGCCTTCAAAGCGAATTTGGCGATCAGCGAGTTCTGTGCAAAGATGTAAAGACAGAACAAGCACAATCCTGCGCAAGAAATCACTTGTAAATCAGCTAAACTTTAGCCAGGATTAATAAGTAAATGAGCAGAGATATATATTATGTTTGTGCTATTCACTTGCAAATTACAAAATATATAAAATAATAAAGGCACATAAGCACATGGCAATATGGCATACCTACTATTATTATTATTATTATTATTATTATTATTATTATTTAAAAGAAAAATTTATGTAATACCGTCAGATTATTATTATTTAAAAGCAAAATTTATGTAACACCATCAAATTTATCAGAGCCGTCCCTTCTAAATCTGAGCTATAGGCGGAGGAGACTGTGCATTAGGCTCTTATATATATGTATATATATATTTATATTATATATAAAGAAATACTTTAAGCAGCATACCGTATAACTCGGCATACCATAAAATAAATCTTGATCGTCTGATCTGGGCCGGTCATAACATTGCAGCCGTTCGATCATGCATATCACCCAACATACCATCAAATCAATCTGGACCGTCCATCTACTTTTTCATAGGGCTCCTACACCTATAGTGGTAGGGTGTCCTAAATATAAGCCACATATCTTACAATGTATATATATCTATACTATATATAAAGAAATACTTTAGGCAGCACACCGTGTAACTCGGCATATCATCAAATCAATCTGGATTGTCTGGTCTGGGTCGGTCATAACATTGCAGACGCTTGATCATGCATACCACCCAGTATACCATCAAATCAACCTGGACCACACGTCTACTTTTTCATAGGGCTCTTAAACCTATAGTAGTATGATGTCCTAAACCTAAACCACATATATTACAATGTGAAGTTACCATTTTACCCCTCCAACTTAAAAAAAATAATATACAATAAACTCAGCTAAATACACACAAGCTTGATTAAACGGTCCAAATTGAATGGACCGCTCCGCCGCTTACAAGCTTAATATATACCCAGCTAAGCAAGAGTGTTGTTAAGTGCAAATCAAATATGGCTAAGTGCAGACCTAGAAAAAACTCTTGAGTTAATTTTTTTCAAGTCTTTGCAATATTTAGGTGCAGCCCGGCCTCAAAAGCCCTAGATTTTTTTACAGTGTCATTTTCTCCCGTTCTTTTTCCCGCAGACGCAAGGAGAAGAAGAGGCGCAGCGCCGCAGCCCGGCCTCCACCCGTTCGTCGGGCATTTCATCTCCCTCCTGCCAACATTCAAGGTACGTCGGCCTCCTATTTTGCGTTTTCCCTCCGATCAGAACCCTAAAGCCCTCCTCATTCCCGGCCATTGTCGCTGCCTTCTTTGAGAAGACGATGAATAGTGATTAGGAGTGATTAGTTTGTTGTTTGTGTTAGTGTGATTGCCTGCAGTTTAGGATGTTATTAAATATTGATTTGGTTGCTTTGTATTTCGGATGAGTTGTTGTCTTTGCTCTTAATTACTCCCGGATGAGTTGTTGTCTTTGTTCTTAATTACCTTCCAGCAAATGAATGAGATTAGGTAGCTTATTGAATCCATGTAAGCAGATAAACAGTGAGTGAAATACTCATTCTTTTGCTTAGAGCATGATTTCAGGCTCCCGTGCTTAGAGATTAAGGCTCTCGTGCTTAGAGATTAAGGCTCCCGTGCTTAGCGATTAAGGCTCCGTTTGGTTGTTAACAGTGAGTTGAGTTGATTTGCTTGATTTCTTCATTATTGTTTATGATTTAGAGTGGCTTTTTTACTTCATATCTTTGTAGCTTAATGAAGAACAAATCAGAATATTGGGAATTGTCTGTCGCTGACTCTTCCCAACAACCTTTAGATGGAGGTATCCTCTCTTCGTCAATCTTATTTTTGAAAACTTGCGTACTATTTTAGATAGTGTTGTTGAAACTAGATATTTTTTTCATTATCTTATGAAGAGACAAATTCCACATTTGAAATTGATGTCGGCAAGCATTTTGTTACATCAAATAAGTTTTGTAGTAAAGATGTTTTGGTGGATTGGGCACGAAGCATTGCTATGAGTTTGGGTTTTGTCATCACCATACAAAGTGCAGACAAACTTACAAGCAGACTCAACTCCAGAGTTATCCTTGGTTGCGACAGAGCTGGATATTATGGGGAGAATCAACGTAATAAAGGATGGGTTAGGAAAAATGTGAGAAAATCAAGCTTGAAGAGGTGTGGTTGCAAGTTCTCACTTAAAGGGCAAAAAGGTTTAAATTTAAATGAGTTGAGCCTGGAAGTTATATGCGGCGTTCACAACCATGAGATGGTGCACTTAGAAGCTCACCCATATGATCGAAGGTTAGATTCGAATGAGCAAATAGTTGTACATGAAATGTACTTAGTCGGTGTTAAGCCACGAAAAATACTCACAGCATTGAAACAAAGAAATCTTTCTAACAAAACTGTGTTGCGCACTATATACAATGAAAGAGTGAAAATGCAATTGAAAGAGTTACAAGGAGGTACACATATGCAGTTTTTGTATAAATGTATTACGGACTCAGGCTATGTTAGTTTTAAAGTTGCAAAAGAAAGTGGTAATTTGGAATGTTTGTTCTTTGCACACCCCATATCCATACAACTTACCAAAATATTTTCTACAGTATTCATTATGGATTGTACTTATAAGACAAACAAGTTTTGAATGTCCTTGTTGTGCATTGTGGGTGTAACCTCAACCAACCAAACATTTTATTCGGCTTTTGCGTTCATTTCAAATGAAACACAATCTAGTTATGTATGGGCTCTTGATTGTTTCAGATCTTTCTTTAACGAGCATTCGTTGCCACAAGTTATTGTGACAGATAGAGAAATTGCCCTTATGAATGCTGTTGCAATCTTTTTTCCGAAAGCAAAAAACATTCTATGCAAGGTTCACATTAGTAGAAATATTTTGGTCAAATGCAAAAAACATTTCAAAAGTGGAAAGGAATGGGAAAAATTTTTGCTTACATGGCAAAATATAGTGGATGCGCACACACATAAAGAATTTGAACAGCGTCTTGACACTATGTTGGAAGAGTACAATGCAAAATATCCGGAGGCATGTTCTTATGTACTTACTACTTGGATTGAGCCGTATAAAGAATATTTTATTTCCGCATGGGTGGATATGTTCTTGCATTTGGATAATTCAACTACCAATCGTGTAGAAAGTGGACACAGTCATTTAAAACGATTTCTTGAAGTGTCCATCGGCAACCTTACAACTATATGGAAAACGTTTAATCAAATGATTACTCTGCAGCATACCGAGATTAAGCGTGCATTTGGTCAAAGCACAATTTAGTTGAACAGAGAGTTTGGTAGTGCCTTGTACTTTGAACTTGTTGGGCGGATTCCTTTTACCGCTTTAGAGTTGATAAAAAAGGAAGAACTTCTAGCTAAATCTGGGTGTATGGATGCTGGCGAGTGCACACATAAAAATAGAAATGCATTGGGTTTACCATGTGCACATGATTTACTTCCTTATATGCAGCAGTCAAACTCTTTGCCACTATGGATGGTTCACAATCATTGGAAGCCGTTAGTTTTGCAAGAGATCGAAAATAATGACAGCGTTAAGGTTGAAGATGAATCGAGCATTGAAATTGACATTGAAATGGAAGGAATCCTAAAAAGATACAGGAGTACAACAACATTACAAAAACAAGAAATAAAGAAAAAATTACATGAATTAATGGAACCCTCGGCAACTCAAACATTAGAGCCTTTGGTACTAAAGACATTGAAGGGTTGACTGAAGGGTAGCTCCAAGAAGTTTAAAGATGACACAAAAACAACAAAGCGCGAGTCATCCTTATTTGAGCATGTGTTGATGGCTGAGCAAGAATCAACAAGAATGACAAAAGTCTGATCCACATGTAAGGTGGAACCAAAAGTGAACAGATTGTTACGGAATGTGCGTAAGGAAATGCCTCCATATGTTTCCGAGTATATTACAGATGTGATTGATGTAATTCCAGATGGTCACTGTGGGTACAAAGTTATTAGTAATGCTATGGGTATGGGTCAAGATTAGCAAAAAGTACGTAATGAGATATCTTTGGAACTGCATCACAAAGAAATCTTGTATGTTAACATATTTAGAATGGATAGAAGAGTAGAGTTACTTAGCTCACTAGATTGTGTTGTTACTTCAGCTCAATTGGACAAGTGGATGTCAATGTCTGATATTGGATTGGTGGTTGCTTCTTGTTACAATATTGTTTTTGTTCATTTGTTTGCATATCAGTCTTTCACGATGTTACCGCTGCATTCACCACCATCATCGCCTCACAAGATAATTTACATTGGGTTTATAAATGAGAATCATTTCGTACAACTGCAAATGCGTGAAGGTTTTAAATTACCTCCAACAATATCAATTTGGAGAAGATATCGGGAAGAAAGTGCGGCACAATGGGACAACTTCATTGCAAATGAGGAGAATACTATGCCATAAATATTATTTGTATGCACTGTATCATTATTGGTATGCAATGTATCAAATGAAGAGAATATTACACTTATGCTTATTCTTTAATCATTTTTGGTATGCACTGTATCAGGTGGATGCTCCGGAAATACAAAAATCGGCAGAACTTCATGAAGGTCCGATAAAGTATTGTATTGTTGATGCAATGAGTAAGGTATTCTTCAATAAATTGGGATTCCTTTTTAGTTTAATTCCAATTATGCTTCACATTCCAATAGCATGGACTTTGTACTAACATAAATTTTTATTTTTCATGTAGGTTGATTGTTTGAAAACTCACAATGGTGTTTTGAAACTCAAATTCTAGTATCAAATTTTGTCAAAAAAACTCATAGTTTGTATTAAATATCATGGACTTTGTACTAATTAAAATGGACTTATGGACAAATGATTTTTTTTTGTTTTTATAATTGGTCTGCACCTAGCAGTTTGGTTTGCACTTAAATTTTTTTGATTTGCACTTAACCGTGGTTTGCACAAAGCCAAAATAGATTTGCACTTAACCGTGGTTTGCACAAAGCCAAAATAGATTTGCACTTAAAATTGCTCCTAGCAAAGCCACGCCACTACTAACTTCCTAATATATACCCAGCTTAATATATACCCGAAAGATTGATGGAATTTAACGGTGTGGGACAAACCTGCCCGGCTTGCAATATTAAATAAGAGGGTGAAAATGGAAATAAAATATTTATTTAATTAAATTAAAAAAAATTGCAATGTTATTAAAAAAGATAAAAGCTTAATATTAGTTTAATTAAAAAGGATAAAACAGGCAAAATAAAATGTTTATTTCTATTTGTTTATTATATTATAATATTTATTTTTTAAATTGTTTCATTAATTTTAAAAATAAATTATATTAGATTTTAAATTTATAAGAATTGCTCGGGAGCAGGGGAGCTCACTGTCGAAAGCCAAGTACTGTCACGCGGGGCGTGGAGGGCCCGCCGACAGAACGGGCGAAGCCCGTCGGGGGCGGGCGATGCTCGCACCGGGGGCGGCAAAGCCTGCCAAGGGGTCGGGTACTATCGCGCGGGGGATATATATATGTGTGTGTGGGGGGGGGAGGGGGGGACTCGTGAGCTCGATAAACATGCTGAAAAAAAACTTTGTCCTTACTCCAGAGCTTTAATAAAAGTTATTTTAAAATTTTAATATATATATATAGAATACGGCTCATGAGCAGAAAAGATCGTGAATAGCTCGAGCTCGAGCTCAAGCTCAAGCTCTAGCCAATATATGTGAGCTTGTTCAACTCCCTTGCACCTCGATTTGTGATTGTCAAAATAAGTGATTTGGAGAAGAAAAACAAAATTAAACATGGCTATTGTAAAAGTTAAAATACATTCTTTTCTTCAAATTATATTCAACAAACAACCCACAATTCCAAAATCTAATTTATACAAAATTTATATCTATTTATTTAACAGACATATAGAGATATTATTGGGGCCAAGCTTACTATAGTATTTCAGGATCTAAGAATTTGTTATTACATAAACCCCTACATCTGAATTTAGGGAGTGAGGAAGGAAAAGAGAAAGGGAGAAGTCAATTGGAGAAAGATAATTTACCAGCATAAGCAATTGTAACGCCTGATGCAACTCGTCCCAACACTGAGATTGTGTAGAGAATAGCAATCACCTGAAAAGTTTGAAATTCATGCAAATCAGAAGATGGCTGTAGCTGGTAGCATAGAATTTCAATTGTTTCAGAAACCAGATTCAAAAAATAAAAGGCATGTTAAATATGGTTTAATTTATTTAGTACATCAACTCATATTTTAATATTCTCAATCTCTTTCTTAAGTAACTCTGACATGACCAAGCAATGAAAAATTTATTAGGTTTGGAAGGAGGATATAGTCATGTGCATGTCCATAGGATTATACAAGTTTGTACACAATAATATACTTATATATGTCGAAATTTCACAAATCAATCAACTGGTAGTTCTGGTATCAAGTAAACACTTCCAAAACTATCAATCTTATCACTTGATCAAGCGAAAAACGAGCACTAGGCGCAGGAACACTCCAACCATAAACTGAGCTGTATGAGAGACAATGAAGAGCAAACACAGATCTTGCATTAATCCACTATCAACTTTACAAGTCAAGATATATAGGGCGAGACATAATTTCGCCAAGTACAATGAGATAGAAAACAAACAAGAGCCAACTCCAAGCCGGACGGACTGCCTCCAAGACCGCTAAGTCCGCCGAGACCGCCAAGCCGTTGCTGCTACTTTGATACTACGGAGTCCGCACAAACCGCGCGGACAACCCGTTATTCTGCTGACATCTGCTCTACAAGCCGCCGCCGAACTGAATGAACAGACCGCCAAGTCCGCCTAGACCGGCGACCTGGTTATTGAACTTAGATCAAATTAAGGAGAGAAACTGGTAGGCCGCCACATGCGACCTGTTGCAACTGCTGATTGTAAACCGCAAGCTTCACTGCTTCCTAACCTTGATCAGAACCAGACGCCCGGCTTCACAATGCTAGCCGCACAACCTGCAAACTGCAATCAGTTAATCTCAAACCGCGCGACCTGGAAAACCGAGTCCGCAACAATTGATCTGCGCTCAACTTACTGTTCACTCTGTTACTGTAGACGTGTCGGAGGGTCTATTTATAGATGGGGTGAGGAGTGTGGTCACCGCCCTAGTGAATAGAGTCACCACCCCAGTTTGCAGCTAGCAAACACCAGTCCGCTGAGTCCACAAAGACTTAGCCGGACTGCAAACAACCCGCCAGGCGCCAAGTCAAGGTCAGTCCACACCAGGCGGACACCGGGCCAGTGCGCACACATGCAACACGCAGACACAACAACATTCCATTCACTGCGTCAGTCCGCACGCTACATGTGGACACGGCAATAACCCGCATAGCCCGAGAACAACGCCTCAGCTCGCCGCAAGAGTCCACGACCAAAGGCAGACCGCCCGGTCAACAGCGGACTTTGCGGACACTGCGAACATCATGAACTTGTCACAGAATGTGACCAAGTCCAGCAACCCACCAACAACTGGTGCGAGCTTGGCGGACCCAAAAAACCAGACCGCCAACTCCATGGACAGTCCGCCACCATGAATGCGGCTATGACCCACCGCATCACCGGAGAGCTCGGCAAGGACCAAAGCCGGTCTCCAAAACCAGTCCGCAATAGCGGACTCTAAAAAAGTCTGACACATCTCCGCGGATATAACCTCCAAACCGCCTGGTTACACCAAGAGCAAGATCTGCAGAACCGCAGGCCGAGCTGAGCACCGCAATCAGACCGCCAAATACAGACCGCCCAGGCCACTTCACTAGACACCCAAGCCGCCAAGTCTACCTGGCCACTGACCACCCAGGCCGCAACATCAGTCCGCCCAGGCCACGGACTCAGACCGCACATACCGCGCGGTTGCTCCATCACCCACTTTCACTTCAAAATTTTTCAACAATATATAAACCTAGAAGAAGGGCACAAATCGTACAAGAAGACAGAACAACAAAATTTGAAGTGTAATTAAGGGTGAACTGCCGTGTAGGCATGCGTGCGATCTCAAATTGAACTGCGGTGTAGGCATCAAAAAAGGTTTTAGACCATGTGTTGGCTATGAAAGCAATGGATGTGGGTGTTATAGTTGAATTGTATAAAAGCTCACTGTAAAGACTCATATCATTTCCCTCTTTATGTTTTATCTCAAGCCACATGTTGGTTTGAGTCAGGTACCTCCTCTCTGTGTGGGTGTGTGGCGGGGCATGTGCGTGCATGTGCGTGCATGTGCGCGCGCATGTTGGAATAATATGTGTGTGCATGTTGGAATAATATATTTTCAGCAAGATACTTTTTTGCTATTCTATCTTCACAATTTTTTCAACTATTGCACTGTGTTCCCGCGATAAAAGTCACCTCGTGCTAGCTCACTCGCCGGGATTATACTCCCGGCAACAGCCATCCTGATGTGTCGAACTCGTTCCCTCTTCGAGCTCACATTTACTGGTTAGGTATTCCTTGGACCGCTCGATCTTGCTCCCTGGCCGTATGTTCTCGCTAGTGACTCTCACGTCGCATGTACTTGTAGAATCCCCGAGCTCGCACTCCCATCTTGCGAGCTCCGCACGTGTCGCCAAACAGTCTCCTCAAGCCTTGTAACCTGCACTTGCCATTTACAATCACCATGGAAGCTCTCTCTCAGCTCAACTAATACTCGCCGACACTGGCTTCTCGCAGCTGCCATTACCTTTCTCCACTATACTCATCATTTGTTCAACGTTTTCGTTGAGCATACTTGGTCGAGGTCTTCATGATAGACACTCGATGATGCCCACATCGCCACTGTGCACGCCATTTGTTCTCGCATACAGCCACTGCTCGGAATTTTTGCACGAATTTGTACTCACCTATTCTATTAAAATAGATCGAGATTTTGTGTCATAAGCATCCAATAAACAGACCAACACTCAGCAACTTTTTTCTCTTGTAGTTGGTCTTGCTGTGCGAGCTTCATTCGCCTTTGTTTCCATTTTTTTTGTTTCCCCTATATCACTTGCGTGTCTCGTGGTGGGCTCCTCGAAATTGAATGTTAGAACTCATCTAGTTTAACAGTGTCTCGTGGTGGGCTCCTCGAAATTGAATGTTAGAACTCATCTAGTTTAACAGCACACACCCCACACCCGACGATGGCCATCAGCCTCTATATCACTTGCGTGTCTCGTGGTGGGCTCCTCGAAATTGAATGTTAGAACTCATCTAATTTAACAACACACACCCCACACCCGACGATGGCCATCAGCGGACTCCTGGTCCTTCCGGATTACTACCATATCTTCGGCCAGTACAAATTAACTTGAACGGTCCCAAGCAGCGCAGCATGCTATTTGAAGTCATCAACACTTCAGGTAAATTGATGGGACTATTGTTTAACCACCCAATACCGAACCTTCATGGCAAATTTGGGATGTTGTCAACTCCCTAATGATCTCATGGCTTTTTCCACTCAATATCTCTCTTAGTCTACAGTAGCTACATGCTTATCGATTCTGTCTTCGAAATTTAGACTCGGTCAAGAGGCTTTTCTCAAATTGATAACTCTACAAAGGTGTTTGGGCTTTACTCGACGACTTTTCAAAATAAAATAACTACTTCTCTAAGTTCGAACACCTTCACCAAGAACTTGATTATTTTGAGGATTACACTCCAATATGCACCGTCAATGCCTGTGCGTTAAGGACAAAGGAGGACCGCCACCATCTTCATGTCTTCCTCATGAGGCCTCAATATGGACTTCGATAAGGTTCGCAGTCATGCCCTGAACCGTCGGACTCTTCCCTCTCTTCGGGAAGCATTCAACATGGATTTAGGAGATGAGGATTGTCGTTTGCTCTCTTAATTTTGACAGGTTGATTAATTGTTCCACTATTGCTGACACCGGTCGAGGGCTTCCTACTTTGGCCTCACTTGCTCGGTTGTGCAATTATTGTGGAAAATAGAGTCGTGTTCGAGAATCTTGTTTTCACCTACATATTCATTTTGCCCCTTCACAGAAAGGAAATGATGGCCATGGCCGAGGTAGTCCTTGCAAAACATTTAATACTTCTGTTGCTCAAACTGCTGAAGCTCGTGAAGACAATACTGGTTAGATCGCCTTAGAGTTGTTTTCCATTGAAGAGTTGAAGCCTTACGACATATGCACTCTCATGGAAACACTTCAACTGCTATCCTCGCGATCTCAGGTACTCCCAGCACTCAAGCTGCTTCCGCAATCCGATAAAAATATATCATTGATTCTAGTGTCATTGATCACATGCCCAGAGTATCAACTTGTTTAACCTCATACACCCCGGCTCGTGATAAAGTTGTCATTGCCAATGAGTCATTTTCTACCATAGCTGAGAAAAGAACCATCTTATGTTCCTCTGTCATGCCCCTTGCATCGGTTTTATATGGTTCATTTCCTCGCAATTTGCTATCAATTAGTGACTTGACTATATCCGCAAACCGCTTTGTAGCATTCCTCTTTAATGGTTGTTTTTTCATAATCTGGCAATGATAGGACCTGTGAGGGTTGTACATCTTGGACCAACAAGCTCATCAAGCTCTATCCAGCGCACCTACTCCCTCCTCTGAGGATGTGCAATGATGAAATCAATGCCTCGAACACCCCTCTACAAGTTTTATTCTCAAAATAATTCGTATGTTTTCTAGCTCTATGAACACATTTGTTTGTGATGATTGCAAAATTTCAAAACATGTATGGCATAATGCGAGTAATATTTCAACTCCTAGTATGATTCCTTTTGATGTTATTCATACGGAAGTAACCTAATCTTTGTGTCTGGTCATCGTTGGTTTGTGACATTTATTGATTGTTTTTCGTGTTTTACCCGAGTTTACTTATTAAAAAAGAAGACTAAGGTCATTGCATGTTTTAAAGTTTTTCACAAAATGGTGTATACATAATCAAAGATATGTATACAAATTCAGTGACAAGGGTGAGGACATCTAGAGGATTAACACGGGAATTCCCTATCACTGTTGGCTTACATCAAGGTTTAGCATTAAGCCCTTGTCTCTTTGCCCTTATCTTAGATGAGCTCACCGGACATATCCAACAAGCTATACCTTGGTGTTTATTGTTTGCAGATGATATCGTTTTAGTCGATGAGATGCGCAATGGTGTAAACGCAAAACATGAATCTTGGCGAGACACTTTAGAAAAAGAAGGGTTTTAGGTTGAGCATAGCAAAGATGGAGTATATGGAGCTTAAATTTAGCAGTGCAAGAAGGACGGATGACTCCGTTATTAAGTTGGGTGATCAAGATATTTCCCGTAGTGAGTGTTTTAAATATCTTGGATCGATAGTTCAAAAGGATGGAGGAATTGATAAAAATGTGACACATAGAATCCAAGCGGGTTGGTTGAAGCGGAGAGGCGCGTCAGGGATCTTATGTGATCGTAAAGTACCATTAAAACATAAAGGCAAGTTTTACCGTACTGCAATTAGACCAACGATGCTTTATAGTTCTAAGTGTTGGGCAGTGAATTGTGTACATGAGCAAAAAATGGAAGTTGCGGAGATGAGAATGCTTAGGTGGATGTGTGTACTAGGCCTGTGCAAAAGGAACCGAAGAACCGAGAATCGAACCGAAACCGAACCGAATTGGTCGGTTCGGGTCGGTTCCTATGTTGATCGGTTCGGGTCTGGATTCAGGGAATACGAGAACCGGCGGTTCGGGTCGGTTCTCGGTTCCAACGGTCGGGTACCCGAGAACCAACCCGAATAAGTATTTAACCTTAATCTACTTCAGCGCCTCAACGGTTCAGCCACCTGAGCTAAAGAAGTTTTGATAATTATTCCTAATAATAATCTGATTGCCGGTTTGTCATACTAACAAGATCATCAAACAGACGAATGGTCCTCGTGTATATATTGAGGATATGCATACACGCCCCCATGCATACATCGCCAAGACAATGTCTTATTTTCTCGTGCTTGCTAGAATAATGACAAATTAAATTTTTGGCATGTAGCTTGTAATGAGTTAAGCTTCTATTAAGCTTAAATTGCTCATAATTGATAGCAAAACATAAGGTCAAGTTTGCCAAAATAGATGTTCTTACGGAATGAAGTTAGAACCGAGAACTGAACCGGAACCTATACGGGTCGGTTCTTGGTTCGGATCCGGTTCCATAATTTAGAACCGTGGATCGGTTCCGGTTCCAAAATTTTTGAACCGAACCTATACGGGTCGGTTCTTGGTTCTAGGTGGAACCGAACCGATCCGAGTTGCACCCCGAGTGTGTACATACGAAACTGGATAAAATTAGGAATGAATGTATCAGGGATAAGACAGGAGTAGCACCAATTGCAGAGAAGATGCGAGAAGCTCGACTAAGATGGTTTGGACACGAACAAAGGAGACCATTAGAGCCACTTGTTAGGCATTGTAAGAGTCTAGTCACTATGCATGTTAAACGAGGGAGTGGTAGACCAATAAAGACTTGGAATTAAACTATAAGGAAAGACATGATGTACTTAGGCATTAGTGAGATTATGACTAAAGATAGGGCACAATGGCAACAAAGGATCCATATAGTTGACCCAATTATAGTGGGATAAGGCTTGAGTGTTGTTGTGTTGTGGTGGTTACTAAGTTTGGCAGTACTATTCAAATCCTTTGTAGTGACAATGGGGGAGGGGTACAACGATCGTGACATATTTGACGCATATCTTGTTGATTATGGTATACTCCATCAAACCACATGCGTTCATACTAATATGGGTATTTTGCTTAGTTATCATATCATTAGTCTTCGTGCCTACTGTTGGAACCAAAAACTGGTCCCAACGAGAGTTCGGACCCTGTGGTGTAGCTAACACCTACTTCTCCCAAACTTAGACCCTTGACAAGTTGCTGAGAATTGAAAAACTGACCCTGGGCTACAGCACGGAGGTCCCTCCACTAACCCTGAAGATCTCAGAGCGTTTCCCCTCCTTAGACAAGTGTTGAGCTAAAGATACCTCAGAAAACGCTACAAGACTTCAGAAAATGAGAAAGTTTGCCTCCTGAGGTACCCTGTGGGTTTATTTATAGATTCCCATTAGCTAGTCTGCCAACAGCGTAACTCCGTTGTTCCAAAAGACTATATGAAGCTCAAAGTAGTCTGCAAACAGCCAAACTCCGCTGTTCTGAGGAGCTAAACGCAGACCTTTAGGGGCAGCCAGGTAAATTTACCTCTTGGACCAATCTGGGCGGGAAGCTTCTCGCACACCAAGGCGGAAGCCCTTCCGCATGTCCTGTCAAAAGGCCAATATCCGGCCGGGTGCGGGTTTGCCTACCCCACTCGCCTGTCCTTATAAGGGACATGGCCAAGTCCAAACGCGTTGAGAGCGTTGAGTGGAAAGGCCTCACTCAACGCTTGAGGCTAGAAAGGCATCGAGAGCGTTGAGTGGAAAGGCTTCACTCAACGCCAGAGGACAAAAGGCGTTGAGAGCGTTGAGTGAAGGAGCTGCACTCGACGCCTCAAGGCAAAAAGCGTTGAGAGCGTCGAGAGTGAGAGCTACACTTAACGCCTTAACGCAGAAGACGCCGAGAGCGTCGAGAGCGAGAGCTCCACTCGACGCCTTAGGACAAAAAGCGTTGAGAGCGTTGAGTGAAAGAGCTATACACAACGCCTTGGGTCCAGAGAGTCTGCCCACCCCGGGGACTTCTCACCTACCCAGGCGGAAGTCTTCTCGCCTACCCAGGCGGAAGTCTTCTCGCCTACCCAGGCGGAAGTCTTCTCGCCTACCCAGGCGGAAGTCTTCTCGCCTACCCAGGCGGAAGTCTTCTCGCCTACCCAGGCGGAAGTCTTCTCGCCTACCCAGGCGGAAGTCTTCTCGCCTACCCAGGCGGAAGTCTTCTCGCCTACCCAGGCGGAAGTCTTCTCGCCTACCCAGGCGGAAGTCTTCTCGCCTACCCAGGCGGAAGTCTTCTCGCCTACCCAGGCGGAAGTCTTCTCGCCTACCCAGGCGGAAGTCTTCTCGCCTACCCAGGCGGAAGGCTTCTCGTCTACCCTAGCGAAAGGCTCTTGAATCACCTCCACAGGAAAAAACTCACTCAGCGAATATGGGGTTGTACACAATCTCCGTTCTTTGCGAGCGAGTCCTACGCTCGGAAAGAAAAGTCTGATCTCCAATATTCGATGAGTGCATGCTGACCTGGAAGGGAATCTTTTGCGGGTCCCACTTCGGCCCTATATATATACGCCAAGACATATCCCCAAGACACTGCTTGCTCTGTTACCTCTTATCACCTGAGCTCCCGCATTGCTTCGAAGATGTATGCCAAACGAGCCGCGAAACCGCTCTCGCAAGAAGTCTTTGCTCCGACGAGAGCTCGCGCCGAATGCGCTGGGTTCGCCCCCTGGTTCTCGGCAAAAAGGCTTGCGGATTCGGCCTACCGGAGGAAAAAGGCCAAGTCGGTTCAGCGAGACCATTCTAGGAACAAGCCTGCCTCGCTGACCCCAACCCCTGCCCGCGAGGAGCCTGTTTTTCTGCCAGAGGTTCTTTTCTTTCCCCACCTTTTGGCGGTGACCCTCAAAACGGGCTTGCGTATTGATGGACAACCATTTTCGTAGGAGAGGGTTCCGGAAGGTGTCGTTGATGCCCCTCCGGCAAATACCGAGTCAACTCGGATTCCTCATAAAAACTTACAGTTGGTCTCGGATGTTGCCCCTCCGATTACCCGGGCAGAGCCTGCGAATGCTCCCGGTAACTTTCTCACCTAGCTTTCGCTTTTATTGGTTTGTTTTTTCCTTCAGTCACTTTCATAGCTGATGTGATCCTGACGCCGGCACGTTAGAGCAGTCTCGTATTTATTTACTTTACATTGTATCGCAGTTATTTTGTTGCATTGTCGTTTATTTATTTCCTGTCATAGATGGTTATGTTTAAATTTCCAATATTGTGACCCAGCATGTGAGACTGGCCACCTCATGTGACCCTGAGTGGATCGGTCCGGTGTGGAATGTGCGGGCGAGTCGTATTGTTATTTGTTTCGCATAAAATAACCTTGCTGAAATTAATTTCTTGTTTAATTGAGGGGAAAGGAGAGAGGCTTATATATAGCCATCTAAGTGAAACCCTAAGGAGGCTGGAAAAATACCGCGAGATTGAGTAGTTCTCTCTCGGTGAAATCCCGCCGCCAAGCTTCTTCCGCAACATCGCTTCCGCCGAGCTGCTTCCGCCGAGCTTCTTCCGCAACATCAAGAGCCGGTCTCCTCTGCGTCGATCGACAACCGCAACCCCGGTCGTTTCCCTCCACCGCTGCTCCCGAGCTCCAAACCCCCGCCTCCCGCTTACGCCAGCCACGCCGACAACCCTCCAGCAATCTTCCAGACACCTTCCACCATCCAGCAACTTACCTCCATCCATCCAGCTATCCATCCAGCTACCACCCTCCACCGGCAACTTACCTCCATCCATCAGGCTATCCATCCCGCTACCACCCTCCACCAGCAACTTACCTCCACCCATCCGGCTATTCATCCAGCTACTACCCTCCACCCAACAACTTTCCCCAGCCATCCGCGGCCTCCACCTTCCACCGCTCCCTTACCTAATCATCCCTCGTCGTTTGTTCATTTCTTTTCTTTTCTTTTGTGTTGGAAACGCTCTTCATAATTTAATGTGCCCTGCTACGTTTATTACTAGATTTAGGAATTTTCGAAGCCATTGTTTGCATCAATTTGGTGTGGCTACTGGGATATCTCACTTCTACTGTGGGATAGCCGAGTGATTTGCGCTTCTAAATTTCTAAGTCTTAGTGTTTTATTCAAATTTGTCCATGGATTCACACGTGGAGCGCCTAGAAGGAAATTTGGGAGATATGGGCAAGCGTATGGAGGAACTTATGGCTGTTGTCACGACACTTACGCTATCGGTGAGAGACACAAATCAAGTCATGTTAGGATTGTGCACGTCAGTCAACCACTTAGAGGCTCATCACCACTTAGAGGGTCCTCCAGCACAACCCCCTACTCCGCCGATCGAACCACATGCACCTCCACCACCGGAACCCCAACAAGAATATCAAGACAATAGGAATATCCCTAGGTGGGATACCGGTATCAAACTCGATGTTGGGGATTTCGAGGGCACACTCGAACCAGAGATTTGCCTCGATTGGTTTGAACGATTAGAGCGATTCCTCAGTTGGAAACGCATTTCGGCCCACCAACAGGTGGAGTATGCCACCCTGAGACTGAAGGGTCCCGCACTCACATGGTGGGGGCAAGTTGAGAGGATGCGATACACAATGGGGCAACCACCTATCACCACCTGGGTTAAGTTCAAAACTCAACTCAAAAGGAGGTACGTCCCTGCCGATTTTTTGCAGACGTTGTACCGTAGGTATCATAACCTACGACAAGATAAGCAAACCATTGACGAATACACCAACGAATTCTTGGTCCTCCAGTCACGTTTAGATCTAAAGGACGAAGACCACATAATCGTGGCCCGTTATATGAATGGGCTACGGTACGCGATACGGGACCAGTTAGAATTACATGATTTCAGGGACCTGGGGGAGATCTCTAGTCGAGCACGCCGAGTGGAGGCCCTCCAGAGGAGGACATCCAGTCAGAAATCTACGAACAGGGCGCATTATTCCTCGTCTTTGACCTCGACCACTAGGACGAGCACGTCTCCTACCCCGGGCCTACCTTCTACGGTTAGACCCACACTACCAGCTCCTGCCCCTGCAGGTCCCTCTTCGATTTCCTTGAAGGGGAAGGAGACTGTCACCTCCAGGCCCGTGTTTCGATGTTATAAGTGCATGGAGCCTGAACATAAATCATTTGAATGTCCGAGACGCCAGTTTACCGCAGTTATTGAGGTTGACGATTGACGAGATCCAGAGTATGGAATCTGGGAGAGCGACTTGGTCAGGGATACTGAGGACCCCCTTAAGGGAGAGTGTGAGGTAGAGGGCGAGCAGCCAGATCTGTTGATTTGTGTTTTGCAGCATAGCTTGCTTGCTCCGAGAGCCACCACCGATGACGCCTGGGTAAGACACAGTATCTTTCGCACCACTGCTCGCCTCCAGGAGCATTACTGTTCTATTATCATTGATAGCGGGAGCGTGGAGAATTTCGTCTCCCAACGCATGGTAGAAAAGTTAAGTCTCCAGATTCAGAAACTGGAGCGCCCTTATGAGTTGTCCTGGGTGACTAGTGGCACCACGATGGTCATATCACATCGATGCCTCGTGGCATTCACCATTGGGCCGTCCTATTCTGACTCGGTGTGGTGTGATGTTGCACCCCTCGATGTGTGCCACATTCTCTTGGGGCGTCCGTGGCAGTATGACTGAAGCACCGTCCATGACGGTCGAAGGAACTCTTATTCCTTCGACCATCGCGGACGCAAGACAATTCTTCTTCCCCAGAAGAACGGTCTTGTCCCACAGCGACTCACCCCCCCCCGTGGCTACCCCAGCCGGAGCTCCTATCCCCACGACTACGCTCACCACCATGGCGTATCCGTCCGTCTGCATGCTTTTGACAGAGCGACAGTTTAGTCATGAGATGCGAGAGGGGACCGTCGTCTATGTATTAGTCGGCCTGGAGTCCCCGATTACCTCTGTCGAGATTCCTGCGGCAATTCGACCCCGGATCACCGAGTTTGACGACCTCACCCCGGATAAGTTACCCGACCAGCTCCCATCACTGAGGGATATTCAGCATTGCATCGATTTAGTCTCAGGAGCTAGCCTGCCCCATCTACCACATTATCGTATGAGCCCGAGAGAGCACGAGGAGCTCAGGAGATAGGTATCTGAGCTTCTCCAGAGGGGACACGAAAGGGAAAGCCCCAGTCCCTGCGCCGTCCCTGCCCTACTTGTTCCAAGAAGGACGGTACTTGGCGAATGTGTGTTGACAGCCGCGCTATCAAAAAGATTACAGTCAAGTATCGATTCCCGATTCCCCGATTAGACGACATGCTCGACATGCTGAGTGGGGCGAAGATTTTCTCGAAGATTGACCTCCGGAGTGGCTACCATCAGATCCGGATCCGACGCGGAGATGAATGGAAGACGGCTTTCAAGACAAGGGAGGGACTGTATGAGTGGTTGGTCATGCCTTTTGGTTTGTCCAACGCTCCGAGCACCTTTATGAGATTGATGACCCAAGTCCTTAGACCCCTGATGGGAACTTGCGTTGTTGTCTACTTTGACGACATCCTTATCTACAGCCTCGACCCCGCTCTGCACCTTACACATCTTCGTGCGTCCTGCAGATCTTAAGAGAACACCGCTTGATCATCAATTTAAAAAAATGCACTTTTATCACTAGTAGCCTCACCTTTTTGGGTTATATCATCTCTTCCGAGGGCATCAAGGTGGACCCGGAAAAGATCCATGCAATTGAATCCTGGCCCACCCCCCGGAACTTCACCGAGGCACGTGGGTTTCATGGCCTCGCTTCGTTCTATCGTCGCTTTGTACGCAACTTCAGCACCCACATCGCGCCCATCACAGATTGCCTCCGCAAGGGGCAATTCGTATGGACTGTCGAGGCGGAGCAGGCATTCCTCCTTATGAAGGAGAAAATGTCTAGTGCCCTTGTTCTGGCCTTACCCGATTTTGACAAGGTCTTCGAAGTAGATTGTGACGCTTCACATGTGGGTGTCGGGGCCGTACTGAGTCAAGAGGGCCGACCTGTAGCATTTTATAGTGAGAAGCTGAACGATGCAAAAACGAGATATTCGACCTACGATCTTGAGTTTTTCGCCATCGTACAAGCTCTCTAACACTGGCGACATTACTTGATTCAGCGCGAGTTCGTGCTGAATACGGATTATGAGGCGTTGTGTTACCTGAACTCCCAGAAGGAGGTCCGGCGTCACGCCAAATGGGCCGCCTTCCTGCAGGAGTACACCTTTCACATCCGACATAAACCAGGAGTCACCAATCGAGTCGCTGATGCCCTTAGTCGACGGGCACATCTTTTAGAATCTCTACACCTCCGGTTGACAGACTTAGATTCCCAGAAAGAGTTGTACGCCACTGATCCCGATTTCAGTATTGTGTGGGCAGAGTGTCAGCCGCATGGGGCAAACCCGACAGGACATTTCTGCATGAGCGAGGGGTACTTATTTAGAGGCACCAGATTATGTATCTGTCAGGGCCCTTTACGTGAGACCTTGCTCGCCGAGTTGCACTCGTCCGGACTAGGACATATCGGACAGGCCAAGATGCTAGATCTGGCGACATCACGTTATTATTGGCCTCGTATGAGGCAGGATGTTATCAGCCGCGTTCGCACCTGCCATACGTGCCAGTTGTATAAGGGACAGTCTCAGAACACTGGATTGTACACTCCCCTACCGATTCCTGAACGACCAGGGGACGAAGTCTCCATGGATTTTGTTAGTGGTTTCCCTACTGCGGCGCGAGGGAGTGACTCCGTTTTCGTAGTAGTTGATAGATTCTCCAAGATGGCTCATTTTATACCGTGCAGGAAAACCTCCGATGCGGCGCACGTCGCCCACCTCTTTTTTCGAGAGGTGGTTCGACTCCATGGGGTACCGCGCACTTTCACCTCCGACAGGGATACGCGATTCATGGGCTATTTTTGGAAAACGTTATGGCGAAAACTGGGCACAAAATTAAATTTTAGTAGCGCGTACCACCCCCAGTCCGATGGGCAGACTGAGGTGGTCAACCGAAGTCTGGGTAATTTATTAAGATGCTTTGCCGGAGAGCAACCCAAGCAGTGGGACTTAGCGTTAGCCCAAGCCGAATTTGCATACAACAGCACCGTAAATCGTTCCACCAACAAGTCTCATTTTGAGATTGTTTATGGCTTTCCTATTCCCCATTACCTTGATCGCCACTCTTTACCTTCCTACGAGTGCACTTCTTTTGATGTTACTACTTGGGTTGAGCACTTAAAATCTTTGCATGATGTTATTCATAATAAGCTGCAGGTGACATCCGAAGAATACAAGGCTAGCGCCGACAACCATCGGCGCGATTTGTCTTTTTCGGAAGGAGATTGGGGGCTGGTACACTTTAGAAAGGAAAGATTTCCCAGTGGGACTTACCACAAGCTCTGACAGCTTCGTTTCGGTCCTTTTCAGGTAAGGAAGTGGTTGGGTGAGAATGCCTACCTTGTTGATATACCCTTGGAATTCGGCACATCGCCAATTTTCAATGTGGCGGACCTGTGCCTTTTCCATGGAACCCCGCCCGCCGCGCCTGTGCCACCACCTACCTTGGAGCCCGGGGCGACCGCTGGTTTTCAACCGGCCTTCACGCCTACCACGGAGGAGATCGATCAGGTACTTGACGTGCGGGAGTTCCAGACTCGTGCAGGAGCTTACCAGCGCTACTTGGTTACTTGGAGGGGAAGGGACATCTTGGACAGCAGTTGGATCAGCGCCCGAGAGCTTCAGCGTCGACGCCCAGACCTCTCCGTTGCGGTCATTCACTCTGTCTCGCCGTAGTCGAGTTCTCTCAACCCCGGGGGAACTGATGTGATCCTGTCGCCGGCACGTTAGAGCAGTCTCGTATTTATTTACTTTAGATTGTATCGCTGTTATTTTGTTGCATTGTCGTTTATTTATTTCCTGTCATAGACGGTTATGTTTAAATTTCCTGTATTGTGACCCGGCACGTGAGACTGACCACCTCACGTGACCCTGAGTGGATCGGTCTGGTGTGGAATGTGCGGGCGAGTCGTATTGTTATTTGTTTCGCATAAAATAATCTTGCTGAAATTAATTTCTTGTGTAATTGAGGGGAAAGGAGAGAGGCTTATATATAGCCATCTAAGTGAAACCCTAAGGAGGCTGGAAAAATACCGCGAGATTGAGTAGTTCTCTTTCGGTGAAATCCCGCCGCCAAGCTTCTTCCGCAACATCGCTTCCGCCGAGCTGCTTCCGCTGAGCTTCTTCCGCCGAGCTTCTTCCGCAACATCAAGAGCCGGTCTCCTCTGCGCCGATCGACAACCGCAACCCCGGTCGTTTCCCTCCACTGCTGCTCCCGAGCTCCAAACCCCCGCCTCCCGCTTACGCCAGCCACGCCGACAACCCCTCAGCAATCTTCCGGACACCTTCCACCATCCAGCAACTTACCTCCATCCATCCAGCTACCACCCTCCACCGGCAACTTCCATCCATCCATCCGGCTATCCATCCCGCTACCACCCTCCACCAGCAACTTACCTCCACCCATCCGGCTATTCATCCAGCTACTACCCTCCACCCAACAACTTTCCCCAGCCATCCGCGGCGTCCTCCTTCCACCGCTCCCTTACCTGCTGTGACCGAACCGTGAAGGATCGACGAAGCTATTGCGGGAAAGCCCTCGGTGAGATCTCTCATTTTCTCTTCCCTCAATCTTCTTTACTAGCGTTTATTATGATAAATGTCAGCAAGATTGTTTCATCCTCGAGTAGCATGCGCTCGCCCTAATCATCCCTCGTCGTTTGTTCATTTCTTTTCTTTTCTTTTGTGTTGGAAACGCTCTTCATAATTTAATTTGTGTCATGCTATGTTTATTACTAGATTTAGGAATTTTCGAAGCCATTGTTTGCATCAATAGCTTTTCGCAGCACCCACATTCGGAACCTTGGGTACCATCAACTCGAGACCCAGGACTCCTGCCACCAAAGACCCTATCGATCTTGTGACCGGCCTTCCCCTCTCGCCCAGGAGGACTGCTGACAAACCTTTTATTCTCGCGCCGGACTCTCGCCTACCTGGTGGGAGGACACAGCCCTTTTGCCTCCGTCCGAGATTCATTTGCTGGGGCAGACATCCTTCCCCCCGGGTTGGGGAAAAATGCACCGCCCACTCCTTGGGAAGCCTTTTGAAGGGCGGCCTGGATCTTCTCGCCAGCAATCGGGTAAACATTGCCCCTTCTCGCGCCTTGATTATTCTTCCCGCTAATGAATTCGCCTTGACAGTCCCCTCACCAAATCATCAGGAGCCTGCGGAAGAGCCTGGCGCGGACGAGGAGGTGATCTCGCCGCCGCCTTCCCCGAGCGAGATGTTGAGCTTTCTTGAGGCCTCCGGAAATGCCGAGAAGCAGAGGGAGAGGATAGAGGAAGTCCTGTCAAAGCTCATTTGGATGCGGCGAGAGGACTCCTTGTGGGAAACTACCCTCCTAACATCGATTGAGCGACGCCTAAGCGTGATCGAGTGGGATTACACGCATCTTCTTGGCGATACGGAGCGCATGAGAGGCGGAAGCGAGGAGACCTCTCCCGGAAGGCACATCGCGCGGGCTCGGGACCAACTGCGTCTGGTCCACCAGGAGCTCACCGTCGTAACTGCTTATCACAATCCGCGAGTGCCTCCAAGGATAGGGAGGCGAGGTCAGGGCCGCTGGCGGTGGGAACAATACTGAGCCCTATGAGCTCTCGCCCCATCTTGCCTCAATCTCTCGGCCTACCCTTCTCGCATGTATCATTTTTATTTATGTAATGAACATATGAACATTTATTATATTTTAACATGGCTCTCGCCCGGCGAGAGGCCTATTGCATATAACCTCTTATTTTTTCACGCCCTTCTATCTTGCCAAATTATTAGCTCTCGCGCTACATTTTTTTTTATACTTGTCGTTGCTTTGTTCTTACCCAGGATGCCACCCAGAGGCTTTCGTCATCTACAGGTATAGGAAGCGCTAATGAGACCGAGCGGAATACAAAGCGTCGAATTATAAAAAATTGCTATCCGCACTTCCGTCATTAAAAAAAACGTCACGATTACCATATTCTTCTATAAATAGATCGGCTTACCAACGGCATTTACTTCCACTTGCTTCTGAACCTTCGTCTTCTTTATTCTCTCGCGCTCTCGCCATTTTCTGCAACCTCTAGCCTATCGCCTACCAGTTTTCTCTCTCTTTCTGCCTTCATTCACAATGTCGGGTGAGACCGAGGGTCGCACTAAGTGTGCGCAAAACTTTGTTGAGCACAACTTCCCCCCTTGCAGCTTAACCGAGACGAAGTTTGCTTCCATAACCGGGAACTATATTCCCCTTGAGTTCGCCGCGCGCAATCCCGGAAACGAAGACAGAGTCAACTTCCTGCCGGAAGGGGAGCTGGCCATACCGCTAGAGCATTTTGAGGTAGGGTTCTGCCTCCCCATCTGGCCGGAAGTGCGTCAGGCCCTCTGATACTATGGAGTGGTCCCGGCCCAACTCAATCCTAACTCTGCCGCGCTTCAAGTGGCTTTCGCCTGCTATATGCGCGCGGAAAGGATTGAGTTCAATCTTTCCATCTTCCGGAAACTGTTCAACTTCCGGGCCAAAAGCGGAATCGTGTTCTTCTCGGGGCAGACGATCAAGACCATCGGTCTCGCAAACAAGAATCACAACTGGGCCCATAAGTTCATCTTCGTGTCCGGGAACTTCGGCAATGTTCCCCTCGCGCTGTTCCAGTATGATGAGGCGACCTACAGGCCTCCGGCACTTGGGGGATGCGAGACGGCCATCCTCTCCTTCTTCGGGACCAAGAACTTCGATGTCAAGTTCTTGCGGCGAAATCTAGACTCTCTTCCGCCAGTTCCTGTCGGTGAAGGTACCATTCTGCCTTGCCCATTTAATCTTACTTCAAACTTTAAGACTAACCTTTATGGCTTTCATAGGTGAGTGGGAGATCCCCCTCCACCAACCCTTCGACGAGGCCAGGGGTTCCGCCGCCACCCTGGCTCTCGCCCAGTCCGTAGCTCTCGCTTGCCGAAATGAGCCGGGCTCTTCCTCCCAGCCGAGCGCCCGGAAGCGGAAGCCTGACGCTCCCTCTTCTGCCTCTTCCAAGAAGTCCAAGCCATCTGCGACGAATAAGGGCAAGTTCGTCGCCGAAACCCCGGCTGAAGCCCCGCCTGCCGCAGGTGAAAAGGATGTCGCTGCGCAGGTTGTTGTTGCCTCAAAGGTAGTTCCCGCCAAACCGGTGTCAAGAGGGCATCAGAATTTTGGCCTGGGCGGGAAGCACCTGGATGAAGAGGGCCAACCCCTTCTGCAATGGGACCCGGAGGCTAACCGGGTCTCCATCTCGTCGCTCCTTCCCTCGTGGATGGAGCAGGAAACAAGCAGCGGCGAAGCCTTCGCTCTCGGCTTCGGGCTCTACAGCCGAGTGGACGCAAGCGTATACGATCAGGAGTCTACCAAGGCTCTCGCCCATGAAGCTGTTCGAGCCCAGCAGTGCACGTTCGAGCTTACGCACATGTCTGCGCGTCGCAGCCTCAGCATCGAACGCAACCTGGGTGATGTGCTCAAGACGCGGGATCTCGTAGTTGTCGAGGTCGTCACCCTGAAGGCCGACCTGGAAGCCTCCCAGAAATTTCTCACCCTCCGCCCAGCGATTGAGGTATGTGAAACTTTAGACGCCTTCCGCCTCATGGCTAACAAATTTCTTACAAGATTCTGCCCAAGCCCAGCTATCGCGTACGCGCGAGGCTGCTCTCAGGTGCGAGATCACGCTGCTGAAGGCCGAGCTCAAACAAGCGCAGGAGGCCAAGGCACCGGTTCCGTCGCCGCCGGTCGAGAAGGTCAAACGTCATCAATACTCAAACTATGAGATAGAGGTGATGATGCGGAGAATGCACAGGCGGCGGCCAAGTGCGTGATCAGGTGTTGCGTGAATCCGGATTTCTGAACGCTGGTGGCGAGACACTCACGCCGCGCGGGATCCTTCCCTGGCTATTTGATCCCATCCCTAAGCCCGCGGGAGAGGATGACTCCCCGGGTGAGGATGACGAAATAATGCTCGGCGAGAAAAAAGGGTCTACTGACGAATCATCCAGCGAGACGTCTGGCGACTCTTCCTGAGGACCTTCCGCCTTTTTGGTTTTAACTTGTAATTTTTTTTTATAAATTTTTGGAAGGGGCGAGACCCCCAGAGCAAATGTAACCATTTTTGGAATATATAAATGATCTTACTTTTTGTCGAAATGGCTATTGTTATCTATATTTTCCTTTGCATCTCGCATTTTATTATCTGCAAAGTAATCCGCACAATTGTGCAAGTCTTAGGCTCTTAGGTGATGACCGTCACCCGTTCGATGAGTAGATTAAGTATATTCTGCCGAGAGGGACATGCCGTAAGGAACATGCCGAGAGCCCCTTGTCGAGAGAAGTGTACCGAGAGGACGGTGCCGAGATGGGTCTGGATTACCTCATCCCTACTCAAGATAAGTGTTAGCTATTTGAAAACCTGTTATCGAAGTGCTCTGTAATACTTGTCATGAGTCCAACGGCCCTGTCAGTTAGGTAAGAGCCTGACAGTGGGAGCGGCTCTAGATCTAATTATTCCAAGCATTTTACGTCTTGTCATTGAGCGAGCCGTCAGCTCTGCCAGCTTGATGAGAGTCTGGTCAGCGTGTCTACTCGGGGTCGTTCTAACCAAGAACCTTTTTCCATACCCCCAAGCGAGCATACGGCTCTGTCAGCTAATGAGAGCCTGAACAGCGGGTCTACTCGGGGCCGAGTGCGCCTTCCAGCCCTGCCAGCTAATGGGAGTCGGGTCAGCGGGATCTACTCGGGGTCTTTCAAATCACAACGTCTTTACCTTACCCCCCAAGCGAGCCTACGGCCCTGTCAGCTAGTGCGAGCCTGGACAGCGGGTCAACTCGAGGCCGAGTGCGCCGTCCAGCCCTGCCAGCTAATGAGAGTCTGGTCAGCGGGATCTACTCAGAGTCTTTCAAATCACAACCTCTTTACCTTACCCCCCCCCCCAAGCAGCCTACGGCCCTGCCAGCTATGAGAGCCTGGACAGCGGGTCTACTCGGGGCCGAGTGCGCCTTCCAGCCCTGCCAGCTAATGGGAGCCTGGTCAGCGGGATCTACTCGGGGTCTTTCAAATCACAACCTCTTAACCTTACCCCCCAAGCGAGCTTACGGCCCTACCAGCTAGTGAGAGCCTGGACAGCGGGTCTACTCGAGGCCGAGTGCGCCTTCCAGCCTTGCAAGCTAATGGGAATCTGGTCAGCGGGATCTACTCGGGGTCTTTCAAATCACAACCTCTTTACCTCACCCCCATAGCGAGCCTACGACCCTGCCAACTAATTAGAGCCTAGACAGCGGGTCTACTCGGGGCTGAGTGCGCCTTCCAACCCTGCCAGCTAATGGGAGACTGGTCAGCGAGATCTACTCGGGGTCTTTCAAATCACAACCTCTTTACCTCCCCCCCCCCCCAAGCGAGCCTACGGCTATGGCAGCTAGTGAGAGCCTGGACAGCGGGTCTACTCGGGGCCGAGTGCGCCTTCCAGCCCTGCTAGCTAATGGGAGTCTGGTCAGTGGGATCTACTCGGGGTCTTTCAAATCACAACCTCTTTACCTTACCCCCCAAGCGAGCCTACGGCCCTGCCAGCTAGTGAGAGTCTGGACAGCGGGTTTACTCGTGGTCGAATGCGCCTTCCAGCACTGCCAGCTAACTAGAGCCTGGTCAGCGGGATCTACTCGGGGTCTTTCAAATCACAACCTCTTTACCTTACCCCCAAGCGAGCCTACGACCCTGTCAGCTAGTGAGAGCCTGGACAGCGGGTCTACTCGGGGTTGAGTGCGTCTTCCAGCCCTGTCATCTAATGGGAGTCTGGTCAGCGAGATCTACTCGTGGTCTTTCAAATCACAACCTTTTTACCATTTTCAAAAGAAACAAACCTGAAACAATTCAATAAATTCATTATAATATGATTTACAATCTTACCTCAACTAAGGGTAGAAACGCTTCAGGTCGTTGCCACTCCAAGTATGGCTCATGGTCACCCCATCCACATTATGGAGATGGTATCCTCCCAACCCCAGAGCCTTTTCAACTATGTAGGGACCCTCCCAGTGAGGATTGAGCTTCTCAACGGCTGTCGATCTTTCAGCGACGTCGACCTTTTTCAAGACCAGATCCCCTTCTTTGAACTGCTTGATCCTGACATGTTTATCGAAGTACTTGATCATCCTCCATTTAATCTCCTCCTGTCTGATGGCGGCCACGTCGCGAAGTTCCTCTGTCATGTCTAGCGAGAGTCGCGGCTCCCCTTCATTTTCTTCTCTCCATTCCTCTTCTCCCCTGCTAGCGGCCACGACTCGCGGCGACTGAACCTCAAACTCAACGGGCAAGACCGCCTCGCACCCATGAGAAAGTTTGAAGGGTCTCTCCAGTGGCCGTGTTGAGGGTTGTCCGCAGAGCCCACAACACTGAGGGGAGTTGCTCTACACAACTCCCTCTCAAGTTCTCCACCTTCTTACGCAGGTTCACGATGATTTTGTTTTCCGCCTCCACCTGGTCATTGCTTCTTGGGTGGTGAACGGAGGCAAACCTGAGTTCAATCCTCAACTGGGTGCAGAAGTTGATGAATCTTCGCTGGCAAACTAGGGTCTATTATCCGTGACAATGGCTTGAGGCAACCCATGTCGACAGATGATCTCTCCACACACAAAATTTTTGATGACTTGGGAGGTCATCATGGCCAACGCCTTGACCTCCAGCCACTTTGAGAAATAATCAATCATGACCAGAAGGAACCTTCTTTGTCTGCTTGCCGGGGAAAAGATCCAACCAAATCCATTCCCCATATGACGAAAGGTCATGGCACCATCATGCATCGAAGCCTTTGGGCGGGTAAGAGTTGGAGGAGGCATATAGCTGACACTTTTGGCACCTTCTTACAAACTCCGTCGTATCCTTAGAGATGGCCAGAAGTACCCCGGCCTGACCACCCTTGCTTCCAAGGTTCTGCCTCCCGAGTGACTGCCACATTCGCCGGAGTGCACTTTTTCCAGGATCCGCGGGATCTCTTCTTCTGCCATGCATCGCGCCAGGAGCCCCAACAACATCTTCTGATGCAACCCCCCTTCATGCATTAAGTAGTGTGTTGATTTGTGTCTAAAGCCTTTCGCATCTTTGGTCCCTTCGGGAAGTTTACCAGTAGTTAGGAAATCCACAAAAGGATCCACCTATTAGGGTCGCCGATCCACTTCCATCAACTCCCCCTCCTCGATCGCAGGGTGAAACAGCTCAGTCAAAGTTCCTCCGCCCCGGGGTCCAAACTTAGTCAACCGATCGGCTGCTGCACTCTCCTCCCTGGGGACATGCTGGATTGAAAATGTCCGGAATCCGCCAACAATCGCACTTACATTGGACAAGTACTTCATGAGGGTAGGCTCCCTAGCCTCATACTCACCCCTGATTTGCGCGGCCCCTACCAACGAGTCTGTGAATACTTCCACGTCATGTACCCTGAACTCTTTGGCCAATCGCAGCCCTGCTATGACAGCCTCGTACTCCGTCTGATTGTTGGTGACGGGGAAGTAAAAGACCACAGCCTGTTCTATGGTGACCCCCTGAGGGCTTACTAGCACTACCCCCCCCCCCCCCGAGAGAATGCTTCCCGAGGCTCCGTCAACCAACATCTTCTAAGCATCCCACGGCGGTGGCTTCTCACCTTCTACCACGGCGACGTCGTCGACGAAGAAATCGGCCACCACTTGCGCCTTAATGGAGAGCCGCCGCACAAAAGTGATATCAAACTCACTCAACTCGATAGACCACTTGGCCAACCGCCCCGCGTGCTTTTCCCCTTCGAAAATCTTCCGCAGAGGGTGGTCCGTCACTACCTTGATCGAATGGGCCTGAAAGTATGGCCTAAGCATCCTGCCCGAGATGATCAAGGAGAAAGTCAGCTTCTCCAGGATGGGGTAACGGAGCTCAGCCTTCTTCAAGATTCTGCTAACGTAATAGATGGGTAACTGCTTCTTCCCTTCTTCCCTGACCAAAACAGAGCTTACGACCTCCGCCCCCACCCCGAGATACAAAGCTAGATCCTCACCCTCCTTCGGGCTCTGAAGGAGCGGTGTTTGGGAGAGTTGACCCTTCAGTGTTTGGAAAGTCTCCTCGCATTCCTTTGTCCACTCGAACTTCTGGTTTCCCCGTAGCGTCTTGAAGAAAGGTGAACATTTCTCCCCAGCTCGAGAGAGAAACCTACTCAGCCCGGCGAGCTTGCCCGCCAAGCTCTGAACCTCTTTGGCATTATGTGGCGACTCCAACTCCATGATAGCCTTCACCTTGTCCGGGTTAGGCTCTACCCCCGCAAGGGTCAGAAGATGTCCAAGGAGCTTGCCTCGGCTTGCCCCAAAGACACACTTCTGGGGGTTTAGGCGCATCTTGTATTTCCGCAAAGTGGCGAACGTTTCTTCCAAGTCAAGAAGATGGGAGTCCACCTCCCTGTTCTTCACCATGAGGTCATCAACATAGACCTCCAGGTTTCTCCCCCTCTGATTTTGGAAAACCCGGTCCATCATGCGCTGGTACGTTGCTCCCGCGTTCTTTAGCCCAAAGGGCATCATCTTATAACTGAAGCATCTCTCCTTTGTGATGAAGGAGACATCTTTGATGTCGGGATGAAACATTCGAATCTGATGATAACCTGAAAAAACATCCAAAAAAACTCATAATAGAAAAACCAACGGCTGAATCAACCAGCGCGTCGATCCGAGGCAGGGGATAGCAATCCTTAGGGCATGATTTATTTAATAAATAAAAGTCCACACACATTCTCCACCTCTCATCCCCCTTCTTTATCATTACCACGTTGGAGACCCAGCATGGGTACTTGATCTCTGAGACGAAACCTGCTTCGAGAAACTTTTTGACCTTCTCGCGGATAGACTCCTCCAGCTTGGTGGCGATGGTCCTCATCTTCTGGCGGATGGGACGCTTCCTGCCCAGATTCAGATGGTGGCACGCCACGTACGCATCGATGCCCGGCATGTCCGCCGCGCTCCACGCGAAGGTGTTGACATTCCTTTGGATGCACTTTTGCATCCTTTCCTGCTCTTCAAGGCACAAGCCATTGCTGATCTGTACCCTCTCTGTCTTTCCTGCCCTGGTAAAGACCTTTATCTCCACGACCTCCTCTGCCGGCTCCAACCTGGACTGCTCTCCGTCGCTCCTCGGCTCCTCCTGCCCGAACTCTTCCTCCCCGCCTACTTCCTCAACCTCCATCGCCTCCAACGGGCTCTCCTGCGGCACCGCTTCTCCGCCTCCCTGGGCCTCCATCCCTACTTCTCCTTCTCCCTGCTCCTCCGCAGCCTTCTCTCCAGCCTCACCTAGGTTCACTGCTCCCTCTACAACATCCTCCGGCATCGTCATCTCCTTCTCCAACTCCCCCGCCTCTGCCATCCAGTATATGGTGTTGACGGCAGTCACATAGCACTGCCTCGCCACCTTCGAATCCCCCCTGATCCTGATCTGGACTCCTCCACTGCTAAACTTGAGACATTGATGGAATGAGGAGGGGACGCAACGAAAGGCATTGATGAGGGACGCCCAAAGATGACGTTGTAGCTGCTCGGAGCGTCAACAATGACGAACCGACAGTTCCTCGACACCCCCCAAGTGTCACGTGCAGTCCCACCCCTCCCTCAACTTCCTTCCTCTCCCCCGAGAACCCGAACAACGGTCCATCCGAGGCTAAAATCCTTCGGGCCTCTACCTTCATCTCCTCGAACGCTTTCTTGAAGATTGCGTTCACGGAGCTCCCATTGTCCACCAGAATCCTGAAGACTGTGAAGTTCTCCACGGCCGTCTGGATCACCAAGGCGTCACAGAACGGGTCTTCATAGTCGGGTATATCCTTTGACGAGAAGATGATTTTTCCCTCCTGGGGGGAGTCAGGGAGGTCGAGGTGACGCTCCTCCTATACATGGTTTGGAAGCTCCCTTTGCGGGTGGCCTCAATCCCCACTGACCCGCGGATCACTCTGATCCCTCCTCGGGCTCCCACATCCGCCCGGTCCTCGCACCTATCTTCCCCTCCTCCTGGCAGAACTTCCTCGATCCTCACGAGCGGCTGTTGTTGAACTTCCCCTGGCTTCTCTCATCTCCAAAAACTCGGGGCAGATGGTCGTCGTGTGACCCTCCTCCTGATGAAAGTCACAGAAAGGCAACGCCACCCTGTCTTCTCTTCTCCTTCCTCCTCCCCTAGCTCCTGTTCTCTCTCCCCTTGCTCGGGCGATCGCCATCGCCTCCTACTGCTGCGGGAGAGGGGCCCTCTGCCCCTGCCTCCAAGCCGGCGGGTTAACCCTTCCCTGACCGCGGAAGTTCTCTCCACCTTGGAATCCTCCCCCCTGCCCCCGGGGGGGACCTTCTTGAGGCCTCCAGGCCAACCGGTTGTTAGGCTCCATATGCGCCCAACCTTGGTGCCCCTGGCCTCGGGGCTCTTCTCTCCTCTCCTCTCTCTACTCCTATACTTCCCTACTCCTGGCTCATTTGCATCATCCTCCGCCAACTTGGTCAGCTGTCTGGCGAACGCCGGGTTGGCCGCTTCAATCTCTATCTCCTTTGTCGGCCTCTCCATCAGCTCTTCGAAAGAGAGGGGACACTCTTTTCAGCTCCATGCTGAAGAATCCAGATCTCAATCCCAGGGTAAACGCGAGCATCAGCGTGTACCCCGGGACCCCCTGCACTAGAAGGATATCCTCCTGTAACTGATCGACATAGTGTCCCAGCGTCTCCTCGGCTTTTGCTTGATGGCGAACAAGCTCTTTGCCCCCTTCTTCTTCTTCTTCGATGTGGAGAACCTCAACAGGAAACCACGGCGCAGATCTTCAAAGCAGTAGATTGAACTCACGAGCAACTGGTGAAACCAGTCCCCGGCCTTCTCCTTCAAAGTGATGGCAAACAGCCGACACTTGAAGGCGTCAGACATCTGCCTAATGGAGATGGCATCTTCGAACTACTGAACATGTTGCACGGGGTCATCCATGCCCGTGTAGTAAGACATATCCGGCTCCCTGAACCAATCAGGGACGGGGCAGAGAGAATCAACTCACTGAAAGGGCTCCCGCCCACAACCTGGCGAGAGGGCACGTCTCGCAGCCTCGGCTCGCTAACCCTGTCAGCACTAGCCTGCCCAGGGAAGAGTTCCCGACCGGTGATATCCCTCTCGGTACTCTCCGCCGGAATCTCCTTCCTGGGACGCTGTCCGGGAGAGTTTTCGCCCAAAGAAGGGCCACAACTACTGGAACTGGAGGCATTGCCCACACGCTTCTCGCAGCGAAAGCTAACAGGATGGTATGAAAGACCTCCCGTCTGAAGTCTTTCAGCATCCACATCGTCACCCCACTCGCTGGAGGTGGAGAACCTCCTGAGCCTGCTCCTTCATCCTCGCCTCTAGCCATGAGACTTAGCCCGAGATTTTCTTGTATCAGCTACGGTCCACGCTCACCGCATCAGAAATGTTGGAATCAAAAACTGGCCCCAACGAGAGTTCGGACCCTGGGGTGTAGCTAACACCTACTTCTCCCAAGCTTAGACCCTTGACCAGTTGCTGAGAACTGAAGAACTGACCACGGGCTACAGCACGGAGGTCCCTCAACTAACCCGGAAGATATCAGAGCGCTTCCCCTCTTTAGCCAAGTGTTAAGCTAAAGATACCTCAGAAAACGCTACAAGACTTCAGAAAATGAAAAAGTTTGCCTTCTGAGGTACCCTGTGGGTACATTAATAGATTCCCAGTAGCTGTTCTGTCAACAGCGTAACTCCGCTGTTCCAAAAGACTATATGCAACCCAAAGTGGTCTGTCAACAGTCAAACTCCGCTGTTCTGAGGAGCTAAATGCAGACCTCTAGGGGCAGCCAGGTAAATTTATCTCTTGGACCAATCTGGGTGGGAGGCTTCTCGCACACCTAGGTGAAAGCCCTTCCGCATGTCCTGTAAAAAGGCCAATATCAGGCCGGTGCAGGTTTGCCTACCCCACTCGCCTGTCCTTATAAGGGGCATGGCCAAGTCCAAAAGCGTTGAGAGCGTTGAGTGCACAGGGCTCACTCAACGCCTGAGTCTAGAAAGGCGTCGAGAGCATTGAGTGGAAAGGTTTCACTCAACGCCAAAGGACAAAAGGCATTGAGAGAGTTGAGTGAAGAAGTTGCACTTGATGCCTCAAGGCAAAAAGCGTTGAGAGCGTCGAGAGCGAGAGCTACACTAAACGCCTTAACGCAGAAGACGCCGAGAACGTCGAGAGAGAGAGAGCTTCACTCGACGCCTTAGGACAAAAGGCGCTAAGAGCGTTGAGTGAAAGAGTTATACTCAACGCCTTGGGTCGAGAGAGTTCTGCCCACCCCGGGGACTTTTTGCCTACCCAGGCGGAAGCTTTCTCGCCTACCCTGGCAAAAGGCTCGTGAATCACCTCCCCTGGGGAAAAAACTCACTCAGCGAATATGGGGTTGTACACCTACTTTAATTAATGAGTCAATAAAGTATCATTGATAATCAAGTCAATTACAGTGTCATTAATATGTTAGTTTTTTGAGTCAATTAATGCGTTGTCAATAATTGAGTTAAATAATGTGACATTATGTTAGTTTTTAGAGTCAATTAATGTTGATAGTTAAGTCAATTAATGTGTATCAATATTATATTAGTTGTTAGTTGGGAAATGTACATCATTAATATGTTAATTGATGATCGAGTCTTATAATCCTATTTAAGTACCCCCTTAGAAGATGAAGAATTAAAGTTTATTCTATTGTCCCAAGTTATGATATTATGATAGCGCTCTATCTATATCCCGAGCACACCCCTCTTAGGTAGCCAGCGTTTCGGCTCCATAGTATCCCCACATCTCCACCTTTGGCAAAGCAATCGACGTTCCACGGCGAGCCCGTAACAAATACCTTCACCGATAAAGGTGTCATTGAACGCAAGAACGATGTTACAGATGTGCACGCCGAAGAGACATCTTGGCGGTTCTACATGCGTAGGAAGGTGACGGGCACTAACTCATCGATCGTGGAAGAGACCGCCAAGGAGCAAGAAACTTAATTATTTTTATTTTGATGTTGTTTTGAGTTCTACTATTTGCAGACCACTTTTGTTATTCGCACCCCGCTGCTATAAGGGCTGTCGTATGTCTGCATTATTTGTCATGCTTGGATGAATAGAATTTAGGGATGCACCTTAAGATATCATTTTTACCCTAATCCTTCTCTTCTCCCTCACTACCGCCAGCCCTCCACCTTGCTGGATTCCTCTCCGGGATCGTACCAATTTGGTACGATCTACGTCACCGCCCGTCAACAAGCCGCCAGTGCTCGCTATCGCGCTCGTTCACGGTCTTCGTTTTGCGCTACTTCTGATCCCGTCTCCCTTGATCGCACGGGTGCCTCGCTCGTCCAGCGCCTTGCTTAGTCGTACCCGTCTCAACTCAGTGGCCATCAGCAACTCGCCGACTCACGCTGCCAATCCAAGCCCGATTCATCGGATCCCAGTTCAGATCCTCCAGCTCCGCAAGATCCTAGCCCCGATCCGCAGGATCCCCGCAACTTTCCGCCGAATCCCAGGCATTCCGTTCAGTTCCACCGCTACCTCCCACTGAATCCATCCAGATACACTCCCTTTCGCGCTGCCGCCCGCCGACTCCAGCCCATGTCTCCCAACACTCGCTCAGCCGGCAATCTCCCTCTGGATGTGGCCGCCGACGCCCTCAGCCGCCGCGTGGAAGCTCAAGACCAACTCGTCGCCTCCATGCATGTCTCTCTCCTTTCCCTTCACTCCAAGATCGACTCCCTCCAAGCGTCAGCCGCCGCCTCCACCGCTTCTGGCTACGATTCGCCCGCGAGCGGAGGATCCTTCCTTGGAGCGGCGCCGCCACGCACCGGCCCTGAGACTGCCCATCTTCCCCTTATGGGCCGTTCCACCCTTTCCTTGGACATTCCCTCTTTCGTCGGCATTGACCCGATGGGATGGATCGCCAAGACAGAGCAATACTTTGACCTTAACTTTACCCCGGAGCAAGATAAGGTGTCCACTACTCTAGTCAGTTTGGACGGCTCCGCACTCCATTGGGTGCGGTGGCTTCGACAATCCAACCAGTTTCTCTCTTGGCCTGAGTTCAAGCAGGAGAGATCAGGCGGTACGACATCCGCTACTCTGGCTCCGCAAATGAGCAGCTTTGCGGCGTCCGCCAGACCGCCGGCCTGGACGACTATATTAACAAATTCATCGCCCTGGCCACCCACGTCATCGGGCTGTCGTCCGATCATTACCCGGGCTTCTTCATGCAGGGCCTACTGCCCCACATCCGCTCCCGTCTTCGTACGCACTACCCCTCGGCCACTGTACCTGCGGTCGTCCACCCTCAGGGACTACCACCATGGAGGCCACCCACCCAGGCGCCCCCGCAGTAGCCAACCCCTGGGGGTAACCAGTCTTGCCGTCCGTCGCCCCCAGTGCATCTCCAACCGGGAATACAATGATTGCCGCAATAATGGCTTGTGCTTCCTCTACCGCCAACCCTATTGTCCAACGCATGTGTGTTCCGTCAAGGAGTTCTACGCCATCATCGGCGACTTCGACCTGGAGGTTACCTTAGAAGATTTTGAGGCCCTCGAAATCTCTGAGGAAGACGACATTTGGGACACTGCCCCGACTACGTAGCACTTCTTGGAGTTGCCTTCTTTCTCGACGGGCGGGATTTCGGGATCCCAGACCATGAAACTTTCAGTCAAGCTGTGTGATTGTCCCATTATCGTTATCGTGGACAGTAGTGTGAGCCACAACTTCCTCATTGCACAGCTGGAGCATCAGCTGAGCCTTTCGTTGGTGTCCTCCCCTGATTTTCAGTCTGCTTGGGCGATGGACATCGTCAGCTGATCAAGGGATATCGCACCTTCGTCTCGCTTTCGGTTAGGCCCAGTTTGGTGAACGCAGACCTCTACACTTTCTGCCATGGTGGTATCGATGTTATCCTTGGAGTGGCATGGCTCCGCAAGCTGGGTGACATGAGGGTCAATTGGGCGACCATGACTATGAAGTTTCTCCATCATGACCTGTTGTACCGCCTCGTGGGCTACTCCGCCCTTCACCGCTCTCCGGTCTCCTTCCGCACGATCCAGCGGACAATCGACGTTGATTTTTCCGCTTGGCGTTGGCCTATCTCTGGTCCGCCAACAGAGCATCACTCACACCCGCCGGACCTTCAGGAGCTACTCACCGAGTTCGCCAACATCTTTGAGGCCCCAACCGGCCTCCCTCCAGCTCGACCCACCGATCACGTCACTGCCCTTCAGCACGGCACTGCGGCAGTGTCATTACGACTTTACTGCTACGACCATGTGCAGAAGGACGAGATCAAACGGTTGGTTCGTGAGATGATGGGGGGTCTCATCCGTCCCAACGCGAGCCCCTTCTCCAGTCCGATCCTCCTGGTCCAGGAGAAGGACAACAGCTAGCGGTTTTATGTGTACTACCAGGAGCTCAAGAAGGTCACAGTACCAGACAAGTACCCGATCCCAGTGATTCAGGAGCTCCTAGATGAGCTTTACGAGGCCGTTTTCTTCACCAAACTGGATCTCCGAGAGGAATATCACCAGATCCTAGCGTGCCCGGAGGACGACGACCACTACAGGTTCCTGGTCACGCCCTTCGAGCTTACCAATGCTCCCACCACCTTCCAGGCCAAGATGGACGACATCTTCACGGCGGTACTTCGCAGACACGTCCTTGTTTTTTATGATGTTTTGGTCTCCACTCTACAGTTCTTCCTAGCAGGATCACCTCTGGCAGGTCCGCCTCACTCCGACCATCATACAACACCATCTTCTCAAGCTTTGCCCGAAGAAGTGTTCCTTTGGCGCGATAGAGGTGAGCTACCTTGGCCACACCATTTCAGCTCGGGGAAGGGGGGATCACTGTGATGAGGAGAAGATCACAACAGTCCTCCATTGGCCGACACCGACTTCCCTGCGGCACGTCAGGGGGTTCCTTGGCTTGTCTGGTTACTACCGCCGATTCATCTAGGGGTACGGGGTGCTTGCCTAGCCTCTTAAACAGCTCCTGAAGAAGTCTGAGAAGGCTCCATTCAGTGGTAGGCCGCGCCCGCTGCCGCCTTAACCTCACTTCAGCATGCCCTAGTGTACAGGCCGGTGTTATCCGAACTCGATTTATCCCGAAAATCGTCCTCATGCAGGCCAGTCAACCGGTGGCCTACTTAAGATGCGCCTTCCCCAGTACCATCCGCAACCGCTCCTCATACGAGAATTATCTCATGGTCCTCGTTCTCGCTATTCAGCATTGGCTCCCCTACCATTTGGACCGCCCGTTCATGGTTTGCACCGACTACCACAACCTTTGTACCTCTTGTAGCAGAAGATCGCCATACCCGCCCAGCAAGCGTAGGTCGCCAAACTTCTGGGCTATAATTTCATTATCAAATTCCTCCTGGGGTGGGCAAACCGGGTAGCCGATGCCCTCTCTTGTCAGATCCAGACTCTGGAGCTCGCAGTTATCTCTTGTCCGGTGTGGGAAGACGCTGCAACCATCCAGCGCAAAGTGGAGACCAATCCATTGCTGAATGGGATCCGTACGACGTCATCGTCTAAGCCATGGCTCATCCACCATACTCACTGGTAGGGGCCTCCTGTTATTCAAGGGTCTCCTCGCCCTCGCCCCATAGTTCCCGAGCATTCCACGCCTTCTCGCAAAGTTCCACGCCTTGCCCTCTAGAGGGCACGCGGAGTTTCTGTACGTACCGCCTCCTGGCGTCCTTTTCTATTGGCCCCACATATTCTGACAGGTCAAAGTCTTCGTAGTCGCCTACCTCACCTGCCAGCAGGCCAAGTATGAAGCGGCGTTTCCGAATGGACTCCTTCATCCCCTACCCATCCTGGACCGCATTTGGGAGGACGTGGTCATGGAACCGCTCTTCATGAGTACCTTCTAAACCACACTGTTTCGGCTACAAAGTACTCGCCTCCACATGAGCATCGCTTACCACCAACAGACAGATGGCCAATCAAAGATCCTCAACCGATGTCTGGATACGTACCTCGTTGTTTTGTGGTGGAGCAGTCCCGAGGTTGGGCCAAGTGACTCAGTTAGGCGGAGTACTCCTACAACACCGTATACCACCACGCGGCCGACACCACAACGTTCGAAACCGTTTACGACCGCCCGCCGCCCTCCATTGTCTGTCACCTCCCTGGGGAAGGTAAGGTGGAGAGTCTATCTACCACCCTGCGCGACAGGGATACTATCCTCGACCATCTGAAGAACCACCAGCGACGGGCACAACGGAAGATGATGTCCTTTGCAAACCTGAAGAGGCGCGACCTTTTCTTTCGGGTGGGGGAGAAGGTGGTCATCAAGCTATACCCGTACCGCCAGCTCCAGGTTCTTCGATCCATTTGAGATCATCGCTCGTATTGGAGAAGCCGCCTACTGTCTCTGCCTTCCTAGTAGGAGCCACATATATCTGGTCTTCCATGTTTCTCAGTTGTGTCGTGTGGTGGGTGAGCATGGCACCATGAATCACATTTCGACCAATCTCGATCTTTTCGGTGAGGCGTCGTACTACCCGGCCAAGATACTTGATCGTCGGTGCCGACCCAAGGAGACCCCACTTCAAAGGAGGTCCTTGTTGCATGGGCCGATCGGCCGGAACGTGGTTGCCCCGGGACGACTTTCGTCGCTAGTTCGACGACTACTGCCTTGAGGACAAGACGCATCTTCCAGACGGCGGCATTGCTACGGACGTGCACGTCGAAGAGACATTGGGGGCCTGTGGCAGGTCTACACGTGTGGGAAGGCGACGAACACTAGCCTATCGAACGTGGAAGAGACCGTTGAGGAGCGCGCTACTTAATTATTTTTTTTTCAATGTTATTTTGAGTTTTACTATTTGCAGACCGCTTTTGTTATTCGCACCTCGATGCTATAAGGGGTGTTGTATGCCTATATTATTTTTCAAGATTGGATGAATGAAATTTAGGGTTGCTCTCTAAGATTTCTTCTCTACCATAATTCTTCTCATCTCCCTCACCACCACCGGCCCTCCCCCTTGCTGGATTTCTCTCTAGGATCGTATTAAACGAACACCTCCTAGAAGATACACGTTGTCTTCTTATTATAATGAACATTCACAAGACTTATTGGGGTGAAGCTGTCATCACTACGACATATCTCAATAACCATCTCTCATCTAGCACTCCACAGTATGCCTCTCCATTCTCTCATTTGTTCATCAAATGTGTGATCCATGCATCACATCTTCCTCATGTGTTTCGGTGTGTCCATGTTCATCAACTCAATCGTCAAAAGACTTGATGCTTGTTCTACAAAGGTATTTTCATTGGATGCTCCAATACGAAAGGGTATCATTGTTACCACCCTTCGTTTCGATGATTATTTTGTACCATAAACATTGCATTCCGTGAAGGTGAATAATTCTTTGGCTCTTGTCCGGGGGAGAGATAATGATGTTGACACTCTTAATATTACCCTTCCAACAGTGTCCTCAGATATCCCTCCTTCCATTCCACCCACTTATACTTTTATAACCAATTCACCACTTCGACTCTGGCTACCTAAAAGCTCATTCCACCACTTCCTCATATATATCAATGGAGTAATGTTGGTGTTGGGTTGTAACAATCCTTTTAATTTTGACATTGCAGATACAAACTTCTGAAACAGCTCCTAACGAAACTTCATCTCATACATTTTACTTAAGTCAAACTCCATAGAGTATCTCATTGTCAATTATATCTTGTATCATAATCTAATCCCGACACATAAAGCTTTCAATTCCTCTCTCTCATCTATTAGAATTCCTAAATCTTGGTAGGAAGCGATTGATATGTCAAAATGGAGAAAGGCATTGGAGGAAGAGATGATCGCATTGGAAAAGAACTAAACTTGGGAACTATCTCATCTTCCATATGGGAAGAAAATCGTAGGATAAAAATGAGTTTTCTCAGTTAAACAAAATCCAAAAAGGGTCGTAGAACAAGGCAAAACTAGTCGCACAAAGATATACTCAAACTCCTGGAGTTATCTATCATGAAACATTTGCGCATGTAACCAAAATGGATAAATTGATTAAGGAGCTAGAGCTCAAGAGGAGATACTTTTGGTTCAAAGTTTCAAGCATTTTTGGCCACTCTCAACTCTCAAGCCCATTTGGAACTTCCTTTCTAGTAACCTAATGGTCCTAATCTTATTAAATTGAAGCGTAATAAGTATGTGGGTCAAGCAAACTTATAGTACATAATTAAGAACAATAACTTCTAAGTGACTTTCAAAGTCAAGGCTGTAGAATAATCCGGCAATCCAACTTATCCATAGAAGGATTGTAAATAGTAAGACTGGAAGCTCGTGGCATGATCTGCATCCTCTGGGAGCTAATTTAGCTGTGAAACTTGGATGGAATAGATATGAGATGATTGCCAGAAACCTAATGCATGCAAATTTTATGAGGGATGGTTGTTCGTTCATTTTTGGGCTAATATTGCACTTGATAGTACTATCATACATAATGAAGTGAAAAATGAACCATTTCCACATAGGCAGTAATTTCTGCCCTTCTCTCTCTCTCTCTCTCTCTCTCTCTCTCTCTCTCTCTCTCTCTCTCTCTAGGAAGTTAGCATAATTACAGAAGCACCCCTCATATTATTAAAATTACAAAAACCTCCCTTGGATGTTACAAAACATAACATTTACCTCCCTTGATATTCACATTTCATAACATCCATGCACAAAATACCCACCTGAAAATGTACTTCGAGGGGGGTATAACTTAGAGGGGAGGTCCCGGTAAATGTCCTATATATATACACATATATCTATATCTATACTATTCTAAAAATAAATATGGATGGCTTCGAAATTCATGGAATTAAAATGCCATCCAGGTAATCTTAGCTATTGATTCATCCCTCCTGATTCTCGGTTCCGCTTAAAATTCAATAGCCGATTGGCTTTTCAACGCACGGGTTTTAAAATCCCTAAACACTCCTGATTTCTCCGCTCGACCAAGACTTCCCTCTTCTGTGCGGCCAACAACTTCCCTCTTCCGCGCAGCCCTCCGCTTTGCACATTCGCTCACCCATTCTACCCATTAAAAACCCTACCAGTCTCTTGATTGCCATCAATCAGTTGGCTCTTCCGCTGGATTACCACTCGCTCGACTGCGAAGATCTGTGCGCTCTTCAACCAGTAAGATTTCGCTGTTTTTTTCAACGATTAAAATCAATGTCAACCAACAAACAACATCCTCAGTTCTTGATTCACTGGTCGTTTCAGATCTCAATTTTTTTAGATATTTTTCATTTCTATTACGGGGAAACAATACAGTTTTCATGATTTGTTTGTTCCAATGCACCTTTTATATCGCAAGACCGGTTAAATGGGTTAATTCAGTGTTCCTTTTAGATCTCACTAAATTGTTCGTGATTTGTTCGTTTCAGTGTTCCTTTTACATTTCAACATGTCTTCGTTCTCAATAAACTCTTTTCCTTTCTAAATTGTACGTGATGTGCAGGAAACACTGCGACTGGGGAGATCTACGCAGCTATACTGCGACATGCAGGAACGACGACTCCGGAGATGTGAGCAGGTATACTTCAACTCGGAACAATTTTAAGTTCTCTTTTATGTTTTTGATTTAGATACTCTATTTCATTGCACTGGCATATCATGGTTCCACCTCCTGATGTTGATTGCCTCTATTACATTGCCTCTAAAAAATTGATGCAGATTTAAGAGCTATCGATTTTTTTAGATCTTCCTTATAATGGCATTTTCTTCTTGGTTAATGGCATTTCTTGGTTCCACCTCCTGATGTCATTTTCTTCTTGGTTTGCCATTAATTTGTTGCAAGGTATTTTTAATGACATCAATAAACACTCTGTTTTATGATATACAATCTGTTTAAAATGCAAGAAACCTTCAACATGCCAATCAGACTGTTTATATTTACTTTATAAGACATCAATTTGAATTATTAATTATAAGTATTATTTTTCAAGCATTTATATAAATGTGTTTGCTTTTACTCAATCATCTAGGATAGTCTGGGGTTCGAGGCTATGATATTTTTTGTGGCAATGATTTTCCTATTGTTGAAGGCTATTACATTCGTTTTGAATCAAAACTGATTTCAACCAGTCGATCTCGAAAGTATTTTGAAATGAGTTGAAACTGCTATGTGAGGCGAGACATGAGAAGTCGAGAAAGAGAGAGAACCCGCACAAGAAATTTAAAGCGCCTTGGAAATGGATTTGAGGGACAATTGACAAAGTGGATTTCTTTTTAGAATAGTTGTAGCTTCATTTTCCATCATATTTTGAATTAAGCTTTAAGGATTTCATTCTAATCATGGAAACATATGCTCTATTTTCTTTGGCCGAATGTCGCCGCCTCCCTGCCGAATGTCGCATGAACATTTTCAAGGTGTAAATGGGGTTGAATCCAAAGATGAATAACCACGAACAAACGTGGCGAAAGGCCTTAGATTCAATTGCATTTTTCATTTCTCTTCAAATGTTAATTTAGCGAAAAATTAGGCACCTCCTTCAACTACATCCATAAATATCAAATAGTCATTTACAATAACTTTACATATTTCATTATCAATAGCAGAAACAAAAAAATAATGGCATGTGGTTTATCATACAACCCTAATGTAAACCATTAGAAGTAACAAAATATAAGCATGATATGAGCAATGTTTTGAAAACCGGACAGGACTGGCCGGTCAAACCGGTCCAAACGTGACCCGGCCCATGGGGCGGTCCGATAGGATCTCAAAACCGCTTCAACAATGAACCGGCCTATAAACCGGAAACCAGACGGTTCAACCCCTAAACCGGAAAACCGGCTACGGTTCATCCTAACCGGCGGGTCCACAGCACACCAAAAATACTATTTTTTTCTGACAAAAGAGCTGGGGGAGATTCGAACCGTGGCTTAGTGGAATCACCTCACGGAGCTCAACCACTGTGGCCTAGGGGAGATTCGAACCATTAGTTTGTTTCAGCTAAGTAATCTTTAAGCCTTTCAATAAATAATAACCATGGCCTAGAAATACTGATTTTGACATTTTTGCTGAATATTCGAACCGGCTTGTTAATTAAGTAATCTTTAATTAAATTACTTATATCTATAGCTTTTTATAAATTATATAATATACAGACACAAATATATATTATATAGTGCACATTTTTATTATTTATGTGTGCGCGACTTAATTATAAGTTTAAAACTTAATTTTCATAATATATTTGATAACTTTTTATATAGGTGATAAAATACTAATATTGAGATTTTAGATAGCAAAATATATTACTATTTATGAAAATATTTTAAATAATTTTGTTTGTGTTTACCCATATCATTTTTATTAAAAAATATAGACTAAGTTAAATTATAATAGATAATTTTAATATTTATTATATTATCTAAGATCACGATTCAACCCCGATCCGACCGGTCGGACCTTGAACCTTTATTCTCACCGGTTCGTTCTCCGGTCCGATTATGAAAACCTTGGATATGAGAAGACTAAAATAAGTTTGACATAGCAAGTTATGACTTTTATGTTATGACTTGCATTTATGACCTCCCCCTCTCTCTCTCTCTCTCTCTCTCCATCTCTGTGCGACAGACACGGGGCTTCGCTCCTACGGCCAATCGCGATAGTACCTCGACTGCGATAGGTTAGGGGCTCCGCCCCTATCAATTATTTAATGTTGCTTAAAATAAATACAATATTAATTAATCAATTTTAATAAAGTTGATTGTTTAATTGTAACTCCTCGAAAATATCGTCAATATGACTAATGACAACCTTCCTTGAATAGACTGTTGACATGACTAATGATAGTCTGTCATAGTAGGTGTATGAGCTCTACTAAAAACCTTTTAGATTTTAATGGACTTCCATCATTAGTTTTTATTTTGTGATAGTGTAATTACTTAAATGGACATTGTATTTTAATTTTTTGAAAATAAATTATAATATATGTCAAGTCATTAAAATATAAAAATGAGGGCATAATTGACATTTTTGAATGTTTCACCAAAGACAATTTTTTCCTTTTAATATTGTAAAGATATATATATATAAACATTTAAGTTTGATCTTGGAGTAACCTCCATTACTTTACACTTCAGTGTGTGAGAAAGAGAGGGAGGAGAGAGGAGGGAGGAGGAGAGAGAGAGAGAGAGATTTGGACCTATTGTTTTACCTTCTAAAACCACCAGGGACCCCTTCACATCTTTGCCTACCGTATTGTGATTATACTGCACTCGAAAAGAAGGTAGAACTGGCACACATCTACGATTATTTCTCCAACTTTTCTATAATTTGAAAACAATTTAGGTTCAAGAAAGGTTCAAATGGAATGGTTGTAAAAATAGAGAGATATCCACCTGTTTGATTCTCTCTTCATACCTTTCCCTCTGTTCAACTTTTTCAAATGCCAATTCTACTACCAGAAGATTGATACTTCCAGAGATGAAAAAACAAAATCAAATAAGAGTGTTTCTTAAAGATGATCACCGACAACTATGACGCTCAAGTATGTTTTGCAAGAAATACTCTAGTAAGTGGTCATTTGTTTACAAAAAATATCAACAAAACACAGAAGTCAAATATTATTGGGAATAATTTCCATTACCATAACACAAGAATGCCAAAATAAAAGTCAATGGCACGGACCTTAAAAAAGAGCCTCTTGTCATGCCCAGCAGCAGCGACCCTTAGAACAGATTCTGCTGCTCCTATTGTATTTGCCAAACATGCAGCAATGTTACTGGCAGTATCCTGAGATAATTGCCATTCAAGGGGATCAACTGGTACCCTTTGAAAAATAAGAAACAAGAGGTTTATGAATTACTCATACATTTAAATAGATGCATCAACTAAAATTATTTTCTACTAGAAATAGCATGTAAACTAAAACGTCAATTTCATTTTTTTATAAACTAATAAATGATAAAGGACCCTTCATAGAAAAATATATTATTTTCTGTCGAACAGATAAAAAATTGGGATCAAACCGGACAATATGGATCAACCTAGCTTAACTGCAATGAAGGACTATTCTTGGAAAGTAACACTAGAAAGTCCTGACGGGTTCCTGACAATGGCCATAGGTTGGCAGATACATATGATTTTATACTTTTCAGTTAGTCTGTAAACTGTATATTGTTGATTCTGTCAATCTGTTTCTTGGTCAGTGAAAAAGCTCAAGGGATAAATATAGGGAAAATAATGATTTCAGTCCCTTAAGGTTTGAGACCTTTATGAAATCAGTTCCAAAACTTTAAATTTTATGATTTTGGTCCCAAAGATTTAATACCTTTAAGATTTTAGTTTCTAACTCTATTAAGCTGTTATCTCTAATGAAAATAAATATTTAAGTAGGAATTAAATGATGATTAGGCGAGATTCCTCCGAAAAAGCTCCACATGGAGTTAAGCTTCATACCCACCAAATCATTCATGGTTTCGCTAAACTACAGTTGAGGATTTTTCTGAATTGATCGGAGATCAGAAAACACCGAAAAACCAGCTAGCGGAGATACCCACGAGACTTCTAGGGATGGATGGTACGTGCACGGAGGTCGCGAAGTGACTTCGGGTAAGGCAGGAAGAGCCGAAAGTGGAGAAGCAGAGCATGCAATTCGTCTCAATGCTGATGTAGTTGATCCCTCTTTCACACGTGGAGCTGTCGGTGGTTACGGTTGGAGAAGGATGTGGGTCTCCGGTGAAAGATGGAGTTTTCTTCGGGCTGGATGTTTTCTGAAAGATGGAGTTTATGAACCGCTTCCGCCACTCAAAGTTTATAAAATATCCAAGAGATTCTAGATATCAAAATAAAACTTGAAACAAACCAGAAAAAATTTATGTAGAAACAGAATGGGAGTGCTTCCCTTCAAGAAGCTAAGAAGCAGAAACTGAGAAATGGAAGGGTTACTTTTGACTGAAAAATTAACTATCATTTTTAGGAAGAATTTCTTCTAATCACCATTTAATTATCACTTAAACATGTATTTTATTAGGGAGAACGGTTTAAAAGAGTTAGGGACTAAAATCTTGAATATATTAAATGCTTGGGATCAAAATCCTAAAGTTAAAAGTTTTGGGACTGATTTCATAAAGTTCTCAAACCTTAGGGACTGAAATCATGATTTGCCATAAATATATATACCATAAAAAAGATAAAATCTTCCTGATGGACACTACAAGTGAGAAGTAGAAGGATGATTTGATTCATAAATGCAAGCCACAATTCACAGCTACCAACCAGATAAGGACGATCTGACTTTTAATTCCGCAACAATTGCTTCTATATCCATAAGTTTGATGAGAGATGTAACTAAGGGTTAATTCATTTTTTCCAATTGTTTATACATTTTCTCGAAATTTGGAGATTTAGTTTAAACCTAATTCAGAGGCTCTTCAAACACAGGATCGACCTAACCACGGATAAGGCTATTTTGGATGATTAAATATATTTAACAACATTAGGGTAACTGAAATTAGAGGTTTAGTTAATTTGAACCCCATGATACATGAGACTATGAACAAAAAGTTTCAGTAAGCAAAATAAAAATGCTATAGAATAATTGATGGCACGCCACGACCAACACACGTGTATTCCCGCAGGAGGCGGTGATCCACTGCCCAGACGGACGATCAGTGTCCGTGGTTGCGTCCAAATAATCGATCTGAGTCACTTTTATATTTAACCTTTTTATTTTGAGATGTACTTGGCCCTCGATTGGTCCACACATTTTTAGTCATCCGATTCGGGTGGTTTGATCTTACAGTTTTGTGTTGCAGTTATTTTTAGGTATTTATATAGGCAGGTGGCAGCACATTTGCGGGCATCGTGGGTTTTGGAGAAATCTGGAACCGTCGGTCTGTCTATGGTGCGACGCCAGAAGATTTCTCCCTGGGTGCGATGCCTAGGGTACGCCTCCGACTCCCTCCTCTTCCTTGTCATTCTCTCCAGCTATCCCAATGCCTGCCAATCTCGCTGATTCACTCCACGAAATCATCCCCCACCTATTCTAAAGCTTTTCCCTGCCTGACAACCTTCCCTCATCCCTTCTACAGTCAGCCCTTCAAGCCATACCTCCCGCTCCCGTCCAGTGCAACCCAGCCCAACCCCCTCCGACATCCCTCCCGTGGACTCCATTCCATCAATCGCCTACCCTTCCTCCTCCAAGCAGAACCTCAACCCACCACCGACAGCCACCCTCTCCTCCGCCTCCCCCCCCCCCATTTTCCAGTCATTCCCTGTCCAGTCGGCGCACACCGAGCCTGACAGCCCCCTCCCTCTTGCAGTCACCCATTAAGTCCCTCCACGCCACTAACAGCCCCGATCCACATTTGTACTACCATCTCCGATTGCTACAACCTTGGATTCCCGCCAACACCCGCTTTTGTCGCCGCCTGCATGTGTGAATTTTGGTAAAGTCTTTCCTTTATTGTGTTTATTCTCAACAACTCATATTGTGGTGGATTTCTATCTTTTTGCTAGTAGTTCATTTGTCATATAACTTGCAGGGTTTATTCTTTGTACGCTTAGTGATGATTGTGTCTCCGTTGAATTAAAAGTTTATGTTTGTTTTCCTTAATTAATTATTTGAAACAACACATGTCTCTGTTAATCTCTTCAATAATTAATTATTTGTTGTAACTTTGAGTGGACCGCTTATGCACTAACTTTACACCACATCGCATTTTAGGGTTGCATTTAGAGCTTTCACTCTGAGTAAATCGACCTACCACTACATCAGATTGGTATCGAAGCCCTGGATTAGGGTCATTTGCATGTTATGTAGTGGTTGAGATTATTGTTAGTCCATGTCGAGTCACAATCACACCGACGATAGGACCGCCAGTTCACAGACGGACATGATGTCTGCTGAGTTTCAAAGGCATGTTCTCGATCGATTTGATCGAATGGGAGTCCAGTTCGAAACCCTTAGTGGTGATATTGCAAGGGTTAGTACGAGGGTTGATCAGTTAGAGACTCCTAGAGATCGAACGGCTCCTCCCCCTGATGAGGAGCATCATAAGGATCCACGAGACACCACACCTCCAGAGAGACATTGTAGAGACATTCTTAGTCGAGATCTCACTCCCCCTCCGAGACGGAATTTTCGTCATGGATACGAGTATCGGCGAGATCCGGGGAGGAACCACCATCCACCTGATGAACCTCTTCCTCTCACACCTCGTTGTAGAGATCGAGCATGATATGATTACAACTATGATGATGAGTACGGTGACTACCGTGAGCCACGTCGTGGGATGACTCCAGAGGAGGATGACATCACCGGACGGATCCGCATTGATGCTCTCACCTTCGCTGGTCACCTAGATCCGAAGGCGTTTAGTGACTGGCTCATGGGCATGGACCACTATTTTGATTGGTTCGAGATGAGCGACAAGAGGCGAGTACAGTTCGCCAAGATGAAATTAATTGGCCAAGCAAAAATATATTGGTCGAGTCTGGAGAGGTCTCCTGAGCGGGATGACTATTACTCCAACGCCAGATGGGATGAGATGAAACAGCGCTTGCAAAATAAATACCTCTCAGCTTCATATCGAGATCAGCTCTACGCACTACGTCAGGGGACTTTCCGTTGCAGATTATATGTCACGATTGAACAAACTTGTCGTTTGTAGCGATATTATGGAGGAGCTCGTCGCCACTACTTCGCGCTTTTGTGCGGGACTTAGGGAAGACATCCGAAAAGAATTGATTCTCCATAGGATGGAGATGGTTGAGCGGGTATTTCAGCTCGCGCTAGAGTACGAACATTATCTGCGCACTGCTGGCCCGAGGTCGTTCATCTTTCGACCCGATGCTACCCTAGCTAGGAGCCCACTCCTGCCACCCCTCGCGCTCCCGCAGACGCGTCGGGAAAAGCTATTGTACCTGGAGGCCCCAAACCTGGGGGCGTCCAATGTTATCGATGCTCTGGCAGATGGCACTTCACAGCACAATGTCCGACTAGGAACTTACTGATTGAGGATTCTGGTGAGCCTAGCACTAAGGCTGAGGACGTAGCCATTGATGAGATTATTGGCGTCGTAGTGGATGGATGGGAGAGCGATGCTGAGAGATCACTAGAGATAGGAATCCTCTGTCGCATCCTCCACACCTCACGTGTCGAGGAGGATTGGTGCAGCACCACTATTTTCTTTGCATGTTTCCCGAGCGCAGGAGGCCCCTGCAAGCTCGTCATCGATAGTGGTAGCTGCATAAATATGATTGTTATGAAAGGGTTGGATAAGATGCAGCTCATGGCCGAATCACATCCGCACCCTTACCGTGTTTTATGGGTGGACGGGTTCACCATTCATGTCACACAGCGGTGCCTGGTACCGATTCGCATAGCGACCACTGAGGACCAGGTTTGGTGTGATGTTATTCTTATGGATATCGCCCACGTTCTTCTCGGGAGACCCTGGTTGTACGATCGTGACACCATGTGTTATGGTCGGTCCAACACGTGTGTATTCTTAGACAAGGGTCGAAAGATTACCCACACCCTGACCCATCCCAGGGATCCTCCCAAGGGCCAGATTGATTCCTCAGTTAGTGCAGGGTTATCGAGACCCCTACATGTCTTGAGGAAAGGTGATTTTTTGAGAGAGTTTAAAGGCAAGGGTAATGTTTATTGTGGCGGCCACGATGCGGTCGAGACCCCTAGCGAGACCGAGATTACTGATCCGGATGTTCAGCAGTTGATGAATGATTTTATAGACATTATGCCTAAGGAATTTCCTGATGAGCTTCCCCCACTGAGGAACATCCAGCATGCTATTGATCTGATTCCAGGGGCATCGTTGTCCAATCTCCCACATTATCGCTTGAATCTGACTGAGCATGTTGAGCTAAAACGGCAACTTGATGATCTTCTGCGGAAGAAGTTTATACGAGAGAGCTTGAGTCTCTGCGTCGTACCAGCCCTTCTTACTCTAAATAAGGACGGGAGTTGGCGCATGTGCATTGATAGTCGTGAAACAAATAAGATCACGGTGAAGTATTGTTTTCCGATTCCTCGTCTCGATTTTCTCCTGGACTCAATGGTTGGTGCCCAGATCTTTTTGAAGATCGACCTTCGTAGTGGGTACCATAAGATTAGAGTTAGAGAGGGGATAAGTGGAAGACAGCCTTCAAGACGAAGGGCCACTTGTATGAGTGGTTAGTTATTGATGCAACACATGTTTGTATCTTTATTTTAGTATATTTTTTTATTTTTATAGCGCACTGTTTCACGCATTTTTTGTTTGGTTGTCTGTCATGTTGAATTGCGTTTGTTATTCGTGCACGGTTGTTTGACTTATTGGAATGACCGACCAATAAGATCATGAATGGATAGGTCCGTCAAATTAGGGGTAGTGTTAAATTAAGCAAGCAGGTAATTTAAAATATAAAATATATTCTAAAATTAAATTTTACTTTATTAAATATTCTATTTCATAATATAAGTTGTCCGACTCTTGTTTTCTCAGCTCCTTTAATTCAATGAATGGCATTGCATTGAATGGAATTCCTAAGGTCCCAAATTAGTCCAGACTTGGTAACTTACCAAAATCCCTATATTCACAAATTCACTTTATTTCAATTAATGCATTGAATTAAACCTAAGCCTGTTAAAAAGTCCAGCCGGACATCTTTGAAAATTGAAACCCCCCTCATTATTTAACCTTGTCAGTTATTAAAGAATTAATGGGGTCATCTCTTTATAGCCTAGCCATTTCTGAACCCTAAGGTAGCCTGGAAAAAGAAAGAAAACGTCGCGACTTCATCGTCCATGTCGTCTTCTTCATCCAGGGCAACCGGCCGCCCGTACTCCAATTCCAACGCGGCCCCAGCCCGATTCACCATTCCTCGGCCAGTCGCTGCCTCCGCAACTCCAGCGACCTCCGTCGACCGGGACCCAGTCCTCCACCGGCGGAAATCGAGTGGACCCTGCTCAATTTGGCACCGGCATCCCCCTCCAGCCCGTCATTCCTCCCGGCCTCCCCTCCAACGGCGGCAAAGAACCCTTCTGCGGGCTGACTTGTTCCCGGCGACCCTCGCAGTGGCAATCCAGCCACGCGTGCCGCTATGGAACGCTCTCGGGCGCATTCCTCCACTGAGCCAGCAACCTCTGTTTTCCTCTTCAGATTTACTGTTGATCCACTGTTTGGATTTGGTATATTCCTCTCCAAACTCAGTCCTCTTTCCCTATTAGTATAATATTTATGCACGATATTATTTGGCCAGTTTAATCAGAGCTTGCTTGCTTAAAATAACTCTACTTTTGTTTGTCGTTAATTTCAAAAATTGTGCTTATTTTTCTTTCCTGCTAAAGCACGTGGAGCAATTAATCAAATCGTTGAATGCGAGCTAGTGTTGGAAATTTTTGTGCGTTTGTAAAAGCTTGGACGGTTACAATTGCAAACACTCGTAAAACTTCCGTTAGCGCCACTCAAATTAATTTTGTTCTCAAATTTTACCTGTTAAAACCAAATCCTAATTTTGGAATGCATCAGTTTGGTATCAGAGGTTGGTTCGATTCACTCCTATTGTGAATCCTATTGTGAATGGAACGATCCTGTTTTAAATTTTATTTAGTTATCTTTAAAAAAAAATTTAATAAACAAAAAAAATTTAAAAAAAACAAAGTCTGTCAAAAAATTATTTTGAGTCCTTTTCTTTAAAAAAAATTATTATTATGTTTTATATTTTTTAAAAAAAATGGAGAGCCGCATAGATCGCATCGATGCCAGTATTGGTGACCTAGCTAACCGAATGGGAGAGCTAATGACGATGGTAGAAGCACTCACTGTCAACGTGAGAGACACGTACCACATAGTAAACAGCTTGAGAACCACCGTTAATAACCTAAAAGTTGAACGTCATATAGGACTAAATCATCCTCCTCACCAAAATCCTAGGCAAGAGGAATAAAATCGTAGACCCGCAGATCCTGCACAGCCTGACCTTGGACTCCGTCGCCAACCCCGTTGGGACGATGGAGTTAAGCTTGATGTCGGAGATTTTGAGGGTCACATAGAGCCCGAGAAATGCTCGATTAGTGTGAGCGCGTGGAAAAGTTCATGGCATGTAAACAAATGTCTATGAATCGTCAAGTTGAATATGTTGTCCTTTGGCTAAAAGGACCAGCTCTAGTATGGTGGGTTCAGCTTGAGCGTACCCGATACACTTTGGCTCTAACACCTATTACCATGTGGGTCGAGCTTAAGTTACAACTGCGGAAGCGATATGTCCCTTCGGACTATCTGCAAACTCTTTATCGAAGATTCCACAACCTTTGACATGACAAACTTTCTGTGGATGAGTGTCCCGTTATCTGAACGGGCTCCGTTACATTATTAAGGATGAGCTATAATTGCACGACTTTAGAGATTTAGGTGAAGTGTCTAGTCGAGTACGTAGAGTGGAGGCCTCACTTTAGAAGAGGACATCTGGGCATAGGTCTACTGATAGGCCTTCCTCGAGCACCACCACTACTGCACCCACCCCTAAAAATTATGATTCCCCTCCTCATGTCACTACTAGGTGTTATGAGTCAAGCTAACTTGGGTTCACCGGGTGGTGACCAGATCTTAAGGAGTGGCTAAGCATATAAAGGAATTATTCTTCTTCGGCAGAGAGAGAAGAAGTATCGAACCCAAAGGTTCATTCTCAACATGGTATCAGAGCAGGCCTCGGCGTTGACCTGAAGGTACGCCACCGTTTCGTCTCGGCCGCTGCTCGCCTGTCCCTGGTTGACGTCGCCGCCTCTATCCTACCGGGGTCGCTGTGTTCCGCCTCTGTCTCGTTTGGCTGTCGCTGTTGTCCTCCGACTGTCTTTGTCACGCTTCTCTCTGGATGATTCCGCCGTGACTTTCTGCTGCTGTCGCGGTTGTCTCCATCGCGCCTCTCTCTGGTTGAAGCCGCCGAGACTTTCTGTTGTTGCTGCAGTTGTCTACGTCACGCCTCTCTCCGGCTGAAGCCTTCGTCTCCTCCTCCTGTCATTTCTTATGTGGCTGGCCTGTCTCTCCGAAATTTCCCCTGGTCTTTCCCGCTGCTGTTGCTCCGAAAATTCTTACGGCTGATGTAGTTACTGGTTGGGGGAACTCTTTCCCTCATCTGCTTGGTGATTGTTCCTATGGAGGCCAAATTAAAGGGTGTTAATGTCTCTGAAGGAGTAGTTGATCAACCTAGACACTATAGTGGAGGAAGTTCTAACATGGACTTCAATCATGGTGTTACTCAAATCAAGCTCAATGGGAGAAATTATCTTTTATGGGCCCAATCTATGTGGATATTCATTGGAAGTCGTCGGAGACTTGCTATCTTGGGTTCCATAGAATTGACAAGCCAATTTATCACAGTGAGGTTCTCACCTTCCCATCCCTATATGAGGAATGGGAAGGTGAGAACCTCACTGTGATAAATTGGCTTGTCAATTCTATGGAACCCAAGATAGCAAGTCACTTTTTTATTCTGTCAAACTGTGAAAGAGATGTGGGAGTTGATTGAACAGAATTACTCAAAAAAGGACTTGTCTAGAATATATCAGCTCCAAACTGAGCAAGTCCACATGACAGGAATGGCTGATTTCGAAGAATATTACAGCAAGTTGACTCATAAGTGGGCTGAAATAGATCAGTATTCCGCTATTCAGACTATAAAATATTACAAGACTGACCTCATGCAACGGAGGGTCTTTGAGATGCTTTCTAGCCTTCCTCCTGAACTTGAATTCCAGAGAGTTCAGATGTTGGGTAGAGATTCCGTGCCGGATTTAGAGACAGTGGCTCATTATATTCGAGGGGAAGCAAGTCGTATAAATTCCATTCGTTCAAACATTCTGGTTGGTGAAAGTATCTAGCGTCTACCTAAATCACCTAGAAGGAGGTGAATAGGTGATGTTTATGTCTTTTTGCGGAATAAAAATTATCTAAAAATTCAAGCACACAAACAAAGAGATTTATAGTGGTTCCCCGTATTGGGTCGTCCACTGTCCCGCACTCCCGCCTCGCCTATCTACCACGAAGGGATAAATTCGGCTTCTTCACCTTTCTCAGATTATCACAATCTTACAACTCGGAGCAACGCTCCTACACCTCGGAGATAACACACTCATACACCTCGGAGATAACACACTCCTACACCTCGATCCACAACCGGATCTACGACTCGATCCACTAACGAATCTACAACTCTCGATCCACAAACGGATCTACAAATCTCGATCCACAAACGGATGTACAAATCTCGGAGACAAAGCTCCTACAAGAGTAAAAACAATTTTTACAAACAATAATAAAAATTGTATACTTCCAGATCTGAATTCTTCAAGATTCTTCCTTCTTGAAAACTGAAAATCTCGGTGAAGAAGGTTGAGGAAGAAATCTCGAGAAAACGTCGATCTGAAAACCTTAGGATCTGACACGATCAAGTAGACGTTGAAGAATCTTTGAATCTGGGATCTGTCGAATCTTTTCCTCTTTTGAATTGCTGGATCGAGAGAGGGGCGGCAGAGAAGAATGACGATGAAGACGGTGCGGCTTCTCCCGAATTTTTTTATTGCGGTGTGATTCTGATTACTGTAATAATTAGGGTTAACGATTCCTCTGAAAAGACTTTATATAGAACATTGTCTAACAGTCGGAAATCATTAAGGAAAGATCCATGTGGATCAATCATGAGAAACTTAGAATATTTCGAAATCTGGTCAAACAGATTTAAAAAGAATTTTTTGCAAGTCCATTTCTCGAGAAATGAATTGGTTTCTCGAGAAATGGCTCAGTCTTCTCAAGAAAAATACTTTACGCAAAATCTTTGAATAGAGGAATAGATTTCTCGAGAAAGATGTGGTTTCTCGAGAAAAATACTTAACACCAATTTGAACTGAAGTACTGATTTCTCGAGAAGGATATGATTTCTCGAGAAAAGAATTGCTTTCTCGAGAAATGACCTGGTCTTCTCGAGAAAAATAATCTTAGAACAGAAGGATTGATTTCTCGAGAAAGAATTGATTTATCGAGAAATGATTTCGACTTCTCGAGAACTGCTTTTCTTTTCTCGAGAACTAACTTGGCTTCTCGAGAAATCTTCAGGGCTTTTCTCGAGAAAAGGACTTTAAATATTTTCAGACAATTTCCCGAGAAGTCTTATGGTTTCTCGAGAACAGCTTTGTTTTCTCGAGAAATACACTTAGACTTCTCGAGAAATACATTTCATTTCTCGAGAAATGGACTTAAATTTTCAAAAAAAATTTCTTTTTTTCTTTGTTGAAAACCAGCAACCATTTCTTTCTTTTATTGCTCTGGTACTTGAAAATGAAGTGCATCTTAATAGAGAGGTTACACATGAGTCAACATCATGGATCACACAATGAGAGATTACATTGGATGGTCCTGTTTTTAGTGACTCATTGTAAACTGGCATTGGTCTACATTTAGCAATAATGACCTGGAAGCACTCAAATAAAGAATAGCATCAAATACAAACTTAATTCATTTTACTTCAATGGTGACTTCACAAAAATCTAGGTTATTGTGGATACAATACCCAACAATCTCCCTCTATTTGTAGAATTCAGAACCCTCTACACTAAGGTGAATTATTTTAAGATAATTAAAGAATTAACTAACAAGTAAAATAATGTATATAATGACGGATAAGAAATAATTAGATCATCAAAATTCAAAATTTTATATATATAGAATTTGTCCATTGAAATATCTTGGTCCACAAAATTCTATAATACTAATAATCTCAAATCATTTGTATTGCTGCTGGTGTTGTCTTTCATTATTCTCTTATTGTCTTTTCTGATAACTGAATGCCTTGGGATAGTACTTTGGAGGTCGAGGAGGAGCACTATGATCATTATGTTCATATTCACGATCATAAATTCTTTTTTCGTCAAAAAATTTTCATAAAACTCTCACTCCTTGTGACTTTAATGATCATCTTTATTTTCATTAAATTCCACAATTAGTTTCAGAGTGTCAAGAATTAAGGACTTGTTGGATGGACTACAAACTTCAGCAAATTCTTTTTTTATTCTTTGGGCAGCACCTTGACTGGGGATAGATCTGCTGGCAGAAGCACCATCACCATATTTCCTTTTCTTATGAACTGGCATTTCAGGAGGTAGTTGTTGAGGAATCTCAGGCTGATCATGAGTCCATACTTGAGAATAACTTTCAGCAGGAAATTCATATTGTTCAGGTCTAGGAGAAAAAATAGACTTGAATACATTTGGGTCAAGATGAGGAGGTGGAGCCTCATTTGGGTCAACCTCAAAGTCTGGAAAGATATGATTGTGCATTCAGACAGCAGTCTCATAAGTATAGATCTTTACACCCTTAATCTGCTTTTCTACACTTGTATTGATCTCTTTCAGTTGATAATCTCACTGAATTTTCATTTCTTGAACTTTCTTGTCTAGATTTTCTTTTATCTTATCCTCCCCCTCTCTGACTTCTACAGTTAGGGTCTCGATGACATCTTCCTTGAATTTTCCAACTTCTTCACAGGTATTGAAGTTTTGTTGTTCAGTTTTCTTCAGCAATAGTATTTGGTTATTGGTCACACTGACTACTGATTCATAACTTCACCAACACTAGTGATAGTGTGGTCTAAAGCCTTGCCACCAATATTTAGCAGTCTTTTGAATTCATCTGTATTATTCTGAATTTCAGCAAAATCTCTGCTCATTTCTTCTTCAAGAGCAGTAACTTTTTCAGTTACTTATTTGAGAGACTTGTCAAAGTATTCTCTTTGTTTGGTCAACATATATTCAATCTTACCCAACAGGGTATCTTCAGGAATGACATCAGCTGGAGGAGGTGGAGGAGGTAGTGCTAGGGCTGTCCAAACTGATATTTCTACAATAACTGAACTGTTGCCTCTTGGGGCAGATATCATTACGTCTCATTCCTCACCCAGAATAGTAGGGAGAGTGAAATCTAAATTCCTTAGAGGAGGTTTTGCAGGCTCTGGGGTAACTGCATCCTCTTCATCGGAGACTATATCCACATTCTCCCCCTCAACTTGTTCCTAGGGCTGAGAATCTTCTAGTATCTCTTCAGGAATCTCTTTAGGAATGTCTTCAGGAATCTTTTCAGGAGAGATGAAGAGAGGTTCATCTGAAGTTAGATTTTCTATTAGTCTGTCAATATCATCTGAGACACCATCCTGCACAGAGGTGTTCTTCTGATCATCAGACTGGGCAGTGTTTTCCTCTACCATTGTTACATCATCATCAAGAATTGTCTCTGTCACCTAATCTGCAACAACATCTGACTGAAACTGTTTCTGGGACCTCGGCTTGTTGATCTTCTTCATGAACTGAAGGAGCAGGCTCCCCCTCAACAGCTGCAACAGATGTGTCAACTGTGTCAATATGCAGGGGAGATGGGGTCATGTCCTCATCAACTGTAAACCTTGGTGCTGGTGGAGCTTGGTCTGGCTTGGGAATTCTAATTTCCCATCTATTTATGAATGAGAGGGTGACTTTCTTCAGGTGGTGAATGGACACACATTTGGACAAGTCAAAAATCTCAGGATGCATTTGTTTTATATAAAGAGAAATGATTTTTGCAAAGTTGGGTGCCTTCATGTTTTCCTTAATTTTGTCAAATAACATATGTCCCCATTGGAATTTCTTGCGACATACCACAGTTGTCATCATGCAGAAGAAATCAGAGGATATGTATCCAAGTGAACCTGTTTTGCAGAGGACTTTTCCTAGAATGTCTGTCAGAAGCTTGCTCTCGTCATTCATATTTTGTTTGCGAACGGAAGTAGTTGATTGGGAGAGACCACAGAATGACAAAGCCCTGGAGTAGTCGGGTTATTCCAAGTAGTCTTCCTCTTCAATAGAAGGTAATCTCAGAAATTTGGTTAAAGAGGATGGCTTCATGTTGATCTTCACATCTTTGACATGGTTTTTCAGCAATTTCCCAAACCTTTTAAGTTTGGCATTTCTGAAGAATTTTTCAACTTCTGGAATCAGGACTTTGCACGGATGCTCAAGGATGAAGGTGAGGCGGGCGGATTCAAGAAGTAGAATAACATTCCGGAAATCATCGGAAATTTCTTCGATACCTGACCGAACGAACTCATTGTCGGCGCTAATTTTACAGTAGGAGCCATTGATTGACGAAGATGAGAAGTTTCTGACTTTACGGAGAAGAAAGACGGTGTTTCGCGAGAAGAGCGGCGGAGGCCTTCGGCAGAACTGAAGCGTCTTTCTCGGGAAGGCTTTTTCGAATTTGTGGAATTGGATATTTTATGGACTTATCTATTTATATAAAATTGAAAATTTTGAAGAATAACGAAAAGCGTACCTGAGAAAATGACGGTTCAAATTCTTCTTTAAAATTCATGTGGCTGATTTCTCGATAAGCACCATATTTCGCGAGAAATCTATTGATTTCCCGAGAAGTCCAAGTAAGTTTCCCGAGAAGTCCAATATTTCTTGAGACATGCAATTACGTTTTCCCGAGAAATTAAGTGATTTTCCGAGAAATCTATTTATTTTTCTCGAGAAGTATAATTCTTTTTCGAGAAATCAGGCAGTTTTTGAGAAACCCACTTGTTTTTCCGAGAAATATAAATTAACTTCAGAATCTTCTCTTGACTTCAAACGTGAGCTTTTCACGACTTCATGTTGAGCATACCAAGTTCTTATCTTGAAGAAGGAGAATTTGGCCTCGTCCAGCGGCTTCGTGAAAATATCTGCAACTTGCTTGTCCGTCGGGACATAGCTGAGGGTTATGTCCTTGTTCTCCACATGCTCCCGGATGAAATGGTAGCGCATCTCGATATGCTTGGTCCGGCTGCGGGAAACTGGATTGTTTGTGATAGCTATTGCGCTGGATGAGCCGCAATACATCGGAATTTCTCTGAACTTCACGTTATAATCTTCAAGTTGATTCCTTATCCAAAGAAGTTACGCGCAACAACTACCTGCAGAGATATACTCTGACTCGGCAGTAGAAAGCTGGGCTAGTGGCAATCCTGTCGGACGCTGGGTGACGTCGGCGCACGCAATAGGAAGCTCTTGGTAATCCGTCGGAGAAGGAAGAGGTGCAACGGACGGGCCCGAGAGGGCCCACAACCCCGTGGAGAAGTCGACGTCTGTGAGCTGTTGGATCGTACCAAGGGAGATCAGAGAGCGTAGGAGGGCGGAGTCACCATCGAGGCGACATGGTTGTCCCTCGTGTAGGAACTGCATAGACATAGTCTCCCAATTGAACGCATACCTCGTCGAGCGTGCAAAGGCAAGCCACTCCCAGAATGGCGTCGAGGCTGCTGAAGCCAAATGTGTAGAAGTCCGCGGTCACGGAATAGGGCTCCATAGAGAGAGAGACGGCAGGTGCAACAAACCCTGAGTCGGTCGGTGGCGCTCATCGCCCATACGGACAGCAACATCCGGGGAGGAAACCAAGGGAAGACGGAGTTGCTGCACCAAGTACTCAGAGATGAGGTTGTGGCTTGCGTCGTTGTCCACCACACTGTTGTGGTTATCCTCCGACATGGCCGACATAAAGGTTTCACAGACAAAACGACATGTTTCTGATATCTTTTTGCAAAATATCCTTTGGAAATATATCCTTTGATATGTTTGTTATTGACCGATATGTTCGTCGATATATCAGCCAATATATCCCGAAATTTTATCGTCTGATATTTTTCATTTTATTTTAATTAGTGTCTATGCTCTAAGAGACAATAGACTAAAATTATTTCATTATTTAGATTATTTTTTCCCTTCCTCTGGCTTTCTTCATTGTTCAAGTTTATCATCAACTTCAATTATGCATGGTCTTTGAATTATGAACTAAAGATTCTTTATCTTTCACTATCATCGACAACTTCTCGACATTTTGCTTCCTCTTGTTTAATTTCACATGTTATATTGTTACTGTAGAAATTAGAATGGAAATAGAAAGTGCAATATATTCATCCACAAAGGAGCTTTATATAGGAACTACAACAGGACTCATAACACCGATAGGCGGTGTGGGACTAAACATTAAGATACTAAAATATTAATATCTCTAACACTCCCCCTCAAGCTGAAAGGAAAGCCTACAGCTTGGACACAACATAAAATAGAGGGTAAAAGAAGGAAGGCAGCGTGGGACAAAGCAACAGCTACCGAGGCCCAACCGCGTGTCACCGGGGATACTTCAACCGGGCAAGAGCCACACGACGTTAGATCCGCAAACCGACCATGACAACGCTGGATCACTCGGAGCGGAAACAAGGTCAACCACGCAAGACCAAACCAACCCTTTACCAAATCCAGAGAAAACGACGAGGAGACACAAACAACATATGAAATCAACCTAGGGGTATGTGTGACTAAGGAGGAGTCGGGAAAGAAGCATCCGAGTCGCCAATCACAAACACTCCCCCTCACGTTACGTGCAAAAGACATAATATACAGGGGCCATGTGTGACTAAGGCAGGAGTCGGGAAAGAAGCATCCGAGTCGCCGATATCACAAACACTCCCCCTCACGTGGAATACGTGCATTAAATACGCCTAGAGGCCGTGAAACTCCCCCTCACGTAGATCACGATGCACGAAGGCGGAAATATGAAATAAAGACGCAACACAAAAACCACAAACAACAACTTAAAAAAAAATTAAATTTTAAACCCTAGGGGCCGGGCTGGATCTGAAGAAGAAGGAAGCATCCGTCGGTACGAAGGAGCAGCACGGCAGCAGCGGAGGAGAAGCACGGCTCGCAGAGCAGCCGGAGAAGAAGCAGCTGCGGCAGACAGGCCGGAGAAGATGAGCACCGGCAGGCAGAGCATTAAAACTGGAGAAGAAGAAGTAGCCGGAGAAGAAAGGAGCCGCCGGTGAAGAAGAGCAGCGGCAGAGCCGGAGGAGAAGCAGAGGCTGACGGGCGTCGATGTCGCAGAAGAAGCAGAGAGCCGACGGGAGAAGCAGAACCGTCTAAATGGACGGAAGCAGAGCCGTCCGATGTCGCAGAGGAAGCAGCCCAGGGCGGCGACGACGCAGAGGGGAGCCGTCGATGTCGATGAAGGAAGCCGGAGGAGGCGTCGGTGTCGATGAAGGAAGCCGGAGGATGCCGGTGTCGATGAAGGAAGATGTCGACGGCGACGATCTCGGAAGAAGCATCCGACCGCTCCTGTCGACGGGATCAGAGATCACTCCGTCGACAGGAGCGGGAGCAGCGGGCGTGAGCCCTTGAGCGCGCGTGTGAAGAAATCACGGGGCGGGTGCGGGCGGGATTTTTGGTCGGGTCCGGGGGAGGGAAGGGGAAAAAAAATTTATTTTAGGTTTTCAGAACTTGGTTCTGATACCATGTAGAAATTAGAATGGAAAATATGAAGTACAATATATTCATCCACAAAGGGGCTTTATATAGGAACTACAACAGGACTCATAACACCGATAGGCGGTGTGGGACTAAACATTAAGATACTAAAATATTAATATCTCTAACAGTTACTACTTGTGTAACACAGAATGCTTATATTAGTTTGATAAATTTAGAAGATCAATAAATATCAAAATTTTAATATATTAATATATATAAAGGATTAAATCTATAAATAATTACACACCTAAATAATTAAATATTAAAAACCAATATATGAAATATCTCCGATATATCCTCCGACATATTAAAATCACCATGAAAAATCTAAACCGACGTGTCCCCGATATCTGACATCTACAACCTTGGTCCAACATAATGATGATCGGGTGATCCCGCAATGTACCTGAGAGCTACAGGGTCTACTGGCCGGAGATCCCGCCCGTTGAATCGCAAGATAGCTCCAACCGATAGAATGTAGCTGCAGTGGAGTCGAGAGGTGTATCCTCTGTTGAGAGCTCCAGGGCCTCAAAGTCAGCCCAGGTAACATCAGGGTCGATGTCGTCGATGATGGCGTGGAACTCCTTCACGGCGCACTCATGGTTGGGGGAGTACGGTTGGGGGCACGGAAAACAGATCCCCCTGCTACGAAGGTCATTGTATTCACTGTAAGAGAGGCGTTGGGGGGTCGGTGGGCAGTCTGGCCAGTTTCCCCACGGCGGCAGACGCGGTGGAGGAGCCGTGGCTGGCGGTCGGGGCTGATGGTGGTCGGTCGTAGGAGCAGGTGGCCGGGGGGAGAGGTCTGCTTCCACCAGACACACCAAGTACATGGCGTCAGAAACTGTGTAAGAATGATGCGCGCGGAGATAAGAGTGGATATGTGGCAGTAGACCCTGTATGAAGAAGCCCGGGTAATGATTGGGTAGTAGCCCTGGAACGTGGGAGACCAGGGCGACAAACTCATCAACATAATCGTCCGGGTCGGCTGTCTGGCGGACGCCGCAAAGACGCTCGATAGAGAAGGAGCCGGAGTAGCGGGTGTCATATCGCCGAATCATCTCCTGCTTGAGCTCGAGCCAGGAGAGGCACGGGTTGGATTGGCGGAGCTACCGAACCTAGTGGAGTATCGAGACGTGTACGCCAATCACCGTCTTAGACACCTTGTCGTGCTCCGGTGTGTAATTGAAGTCGAAATATTGCTCCGTCTGAGCGATCCAACCCATCGGGTCAACGCCGACGAAGAAGGGAATGTCGAGGGAGAGGGTGGACCGACCCGGAATAGCCGGCGGAGTGGTCCCTAAAGGAGAGGGCGGCGGTCCGGCGCCGAGGAGAGAGCCGCCATTTGCTAGTGGGCCGAAGTCGGATGCAGCGGAGACGGCGGCGGTGGATGCCTGGAGGGAGTCAATCTTGGAGTGGAGGGCGAGGAGCGAGGCGTGCATGGAGGCGGCGAGTTGCTCTTGAGCCTCCAAGCGGCGACTTAGGGCTTCGGTGGCAGCATCTGGAGCGGGGTCCCGGAGGAGCGAGTGGGGGGAGTCATGGCCTGGAGACGTGGGACGGCAGCCGGGAGTGTCGGATCTGGTGCAGGCGGCAGAAACAGAGAGCTTTGTGCGTTTCGTCGTCAGATATTGGTATAGGAATCGTCGATCGGCGGGCTGGCGGAAGGACGCGATTCTCGAATCGCAGCTCAGAGTGATTACCGGGCGAATCGGTGTGACGGGATGGCGTGCGGTTGGCGAAAGCACGAGATCGACGCGGTAGAAGGCGGACGGTGAATCGGTACTACAGTAGGGGATCGGCGCGGTAGGCGTGCAGTTGACGGAAGCGGGATCGGCCCTGCAGCGGAATATCGCGGGTCGGCGCTGAACGGAAAGTTGCGGAGCGAAAGTGAAGACACGCAATCACGAGCACCGACAGCGAGATGGCGGGCGGTGAGGCAGGTCGGACCAAATTGATACAAACCCGAGAGAAATCCGGCAAGGGGGAGGGCCGACGGAGGTGAGGAAGAGGAAGGGGGACGAGACGAAATTCTTTGGGAGCAACTCTAATTTTCCATTCATCCAAGAACACAGAAAAAGAGTACAACAAACTCATTTATAGGCGTGGGGTGCGAATAGCAAATGCTAAATAAATAATGCGTACGCAACATCATATAAAATAACAAAGTGCGAAATAAATAAATAGTCGCGTCTTCGGTTTCACCTCCTCCAGACGGGATCGTCATCGTCTCCTTCCGTGTGAGGACTCGTCACGGTATCTCGTCGGCGCGTCCGTGTCCCGTCGACATGCGCAACCATAACATGTGGCAGCAGTGGAGTGGCCGATGAGTTAGTCGACGACAGGGAAGTATTAATGGGGAATGGATTTGTGTCGCGGTAGATGACTTGGCGCTAAGGACGTCCAAAAAGTTGGTGCATCAATAGATGTGTGGTTGATGGCACGTGCGACGGAGGTGAGTTTTCACATTACTCTCATTCCTCCTTGAATATTTCCTTGTCCTTGCATTGGAGGCAGTGAGTGCCTTGGTTAGGGGTCCGTGGAAAGGGGCGCAACCACAAGGATTACGCAAATCAAGATGTGTCATCCATTGGACTGGGCAGCGTGGGTGTGAATGTGGGCGACGTGATTATGATGATGATCAAGAGAGGGGTGACTTGTGGTGTCTAGTGGCTTAAGACATAATTGTAAGGGGGATAGAGCGCTATGTCGATGGTAGCGTAGGTAGGGATGGTTTTAAGATCGCGAGTGTGAGTTGGTTGTGGATGAGCTTTTTTTGGTTGTCCTACAAAGAAAATAATTTGTTTGTGCGTAGAGGGGATGGATACGGTGGAGCTGGAGTGTGTGAAGAAAAGGGGTATGGGATTTATTGTTAGGGTGAATTTCAATAAGATCTATCTGCAATACTATTCATGAGACCCATTTGAATTTTAGATTTATATAGGTGGGTTTGAAAAACTCATTGTTGGCGTTGATTGGGGTGCAGTTGGCAAAGTTCTTGGAGAAATGACGTGGAGGTGGAGGTGGAGAAGGAAAGTGTGAAATATGTGTCCTCAAAGGTGCAAGATCTTGAACCATCTACCATGGAAGGGAGATACGTGATGGGTTGGACAATTGATATCGTCAATGTTTGAGCGAGTGAAAAAAGCTCTTGGAGATCTTTTAGGGCAAGATAAAGTTCCATAAAGTTGCTTGAGAAGATATAATATATATATATATATGTGTGTGTGTGTGTGTGCTTGAACACGAGAATACAATAATATATAAACATCATAATAATAAATATCTATAGAAGTGTTCCACATGGCTACTTTTCACACATATCTATCATGGCTAAAGGATATCCTTCATGTGAATCTGTCATGGCTACTGCCCATGCCCAATGTTTTTGTCATGGCTAATGGTTATTCATGGGTATTCATCATGTCATTTGACGCATGTATTCATCTTGCGTACTCTTCATGGATAATCGCTCTTCGACGGCATGTGAAATACAAATCTAATTGCAATTATTGAATGTACTTCAAAATTTTCCGACATTATCTTATTATATAGTGTGCTATGTTAGCCGACCCCACTATAGTGGGATAAAGGCTTGAGTGATGTTGTTGTATCTTATTATATAGTGTGCTCAAGGAATTTTTTGGTTTTAACCCCCCAACTTAACCATGCTATACACCCATCTCCTTTCACATACTTTTGCGTAGAGATCTAAACTACTAAACATGTCACATTTACCACTTGATCCTAACAAAATTTGCATAAGAATTCTAGTCAAATCAAACTGACATAAATATACTATATTTCTATTCTACTTAAAATTCTCATCTTCTAAAGTTTTACTTCGTTGACTTAGGCTCTGTTTGGCGTAGTGTTTTTGCTCCAGTGAGTTTGGATGAAAACGCCCCTACCATAGAATGTATGTTTGGCATGACAACGGTTGCAACCACCATCAAGAAAAGAAAACTAGTTATGAACATAAAAGTGGGTGAAGTTCCTTAGGTGAGATGGGGCGTTCACGAACAAAGGTTCATAACCACCACATTCTTGAATGACGCCACCGCGCCAAACGAAACCTTAATTTAGGTGATTGTTATCCGCACTATAGTTTTGGCTATCCGCAAATTTTTGATATCTGCAAAGCAGTTTTGTTATAATTATATCCGCAAATCAAATTTTTAATATCCACAAATTGAAAATTTTAAAAATTATAACAAAAAATTTTGTTCTCAAATATTCCAAGAGTCCATAATATCATCTAAAATTGTTAAAACTGAATATTTTTGAAGAAAATAAGAGCACACAATGAATTTAGGAGGTGGAATGGAGAAACTATTGGTTTTGCACTTTCAAAACCAGTCGGAGCAATATTACTTCAATAAACACCTAGAATAGAGTGCGGATAGCCAAAACTATTGTGTGGATAACAATCGCTTTAATTTAGAGCTCAACCAACTGAGGTCACACTGATCAAAATTATGATATCAACAGATAGTAATCAATAAGTATGATAATTAAGCATGCGCTCTACTCTATCAATGCAATGTATTAAAACTGGACCAGTTACTAACAGAGTTTTACATCACAATGCCTTACTAGAAGCACTTTACATCATTCAATAGACAACATAAAGCAGACTTTAAAAGAAGATTGCAACTCAAAATGAGAGAAGAAGGAGATAGAATGATGAGCGGGACTTATGTCGCTCGTTTAATCCAAGCTCTAATAGAGGAAGTCCGTCAAATTGTCTATCTGACCAGGCTTTAGGGTTTAAAGATCTTAGCACAGCGGGGATACAGCTTCATTTTTTCATGAGTGATAGGATATTAGGATATGTAAAGAAAGCTGAAGTAAAACCAAGCGCGTAGAAATTATAACCGACGGAACGTAATTCCAGTACAAAATTGAAGCACAGCAGCAGATTCAATCGTAGAAACGCAAGGAGATTAAGGGTTCTAAGAACGCACGAAATATTCATCTGGCGGAAGAGCATGCCCAAGATGGCGAGCGAGCAGATAAGGACGATGAGAACGTCGGAGATGAGGGAGAGAAGGCTCGAATCCCGGTAAGCACAGTGGTAGTAGACGAGACTTGCGCAAATGAGCACCACCGCCGGCCGGCCGAACTCCACCCTGCCCTCCGAAATCCCCGCGGCCGCCTCCATTTCTCACGCAAAACTAGTCAACAGTGAGCGGGATAACCCGACCAACCGTTCCGGTCTTGAACAAATATTTCTTTGCTAACAGCAGCTCAAATATTTTAAGCTTTCCGTGATGCCTCACTCTGGTCTAGTTGGACTGAATCGTACTGAGAATATTTACAAAATATTTTTAAAAAACATTACGCCAATCCCCATCACAAACCCTAGCTTCTTCTTCCCGAGCACCCACGTCCCCGCAGGTAGTCGATTTGGTTTATTCCCCTCTCATCTCATTCGCCAGCTTCATTTAATTTTGAACAGAGTAGTGCATGCCTGCGTGCAGGGTTCTGAATCGTGTGGCACTGGTCGGGGATGCCGCCAGTTATGTGACCAAATGTTCCGGCTGAGGGCATCTATTTTGCGGCGAAGAGCGGGCAGTTGTGCGCGGAGGCGATTGCGGAGGGATCGGCCAAGGGTACGTGGATGATCGACGAGGCCGACCTGCGAAACTACTTTGAAAAAGTTCGACAAGACCTACTGGCCCACCTACAAGGTGTTCGATGTATTGCAGAAGGTGTTCTGCCGCTCCAATTCTGCACGGGAAGCCTTTGTGGAGATGTGCGGCGACAACTATGTACAGAAGATGACTTTTGACAGCTACCTCTACAAGCGGGTTGTGCCCTGTAACTCCCTGGATAATCTCAAGCTCGCCATTAATATTGTTGGGAGCTTGGTCAGGGCTAGCGCGTTCAAGAGGGAGATGGCCAAACTTGCTTTCGGAGAGGTACTGGGCTTTTTGCTCATCTCTGTGGCTCAAGAGCTAGTCATGTAGAGTTCTAGTCACCTCAGATCAAGCTTGTAAAAGAATTGAATGGATGTTTTAATTTGCAGCACTATTTATCCAAATAAATTAGATAAAAATATATGAACATGATTGGTTCAGTTAAAACTAGAGCTGTTAATTAGTGATGGATTTGATGAGACATGTCAGTCTGTGCCAAAAAATTAGGCGATATATCCAATCATTTTTTCAATCTCCTGAATCAAAATTTATATTCTCTTTTCAAATACATGCATGTATGCACAATTTGATTAAATGTGAAATGATCTCTTTAATCTGATTGCTTCAATTTGAGCTTGTTCATCGCTAAAAGACTCCAAATTTTGAATGATATTGATATCACCAGTTTACAACACCATCAGCTTTCTTGGCTTTCGACCCACTCCTCCACAGGTTGACAACATATATCATCGTGACTCGATCACTTCCTGCCCCGTTCGACACTAATTATATGATAAAAACCGATATAAATTATAGTTCCTCCTTGAATGTATTTTGAAATAACGGAGTTTGGATGATTGCATCATTTGTTGTAGTCTAGGTAATAGGACTGCGCTCCAACATATCATGCAGAAATTATACGAAATTCATGTCCATAAATTTACTACGCTTCTTTACTATAAGTGCCCAAAATTGGCACCTTAAAAAACGCATTACATTGTTATTGTACAACACTTTTCATTATTAGCAATTATACGTTTTTCAAGTAACATATATAATGTGTATACATACAGTTACAAATTGAGCATCATTGTTGCGGGTTACTTGGCTTTTTCCCTGGTCCGGAGAATCGGAGAGCCTTAGCTCGGGGTCGAGCCGGGCGCGGAATCAGTTAAAAATACCGCAACAATGGACAAGAAATGTTTTTGACGTGAAAAACCTGGAAATAGTGAAAAACCACGTAGCTGGAACATTGTCGAGCCAAAATCCACTAGCTTCTTGAATTGTTACAAAGATTAGTTTGATCTCGAAGGGCGACACACCGCTACTCTGTTACAAATACCATAAATGAGGAAGAACAACTAATTCTTCGGAGGCTCGATGGAAGCGTTCCGGCCCTGAGACGACACAGAGCTCGCGGAACCTTGGTGGGAGCGTTCCGGCTGGAAAATATTCCAAGTACACGGAACTTCTGAAGGTTGCGCTCTCGTTGACGTGGAGCCTAGATGGGAGCGCTCTCACAGAGGTGATTGACGTCACTTGAGGCACGAGGGGACTGTAGAGCAAGGAGAAGTCTAGAGGTGGTTCTCTCGTTGATGAGAGCCTGGATGGGAGCGCTCTCACGCAGGCTATTGACGTTACTTGAGGCATGAGGAGTCCGTGGTGGGAGGAGAAGAGTGGGGCGAATTCTTGAGCGGAGAATCGGCCTAAGTCAAGTAGTCAACGATCTCGTCGGAAAACCTCGGAGCTCTCTCTTTTCCCATGGAGTTGCTTGGCTTGAAATGAAGACCTGGGGCTTATTTATTGTTTTCTGGAGGGGCGCGTCGGTAATTGCATCAGAGAGTAATTTGTGTTGGTGAATGACGTCACTACATTTTGGCCGGAGGCGGAGAGGACCCCCGGCGGCGGAGGCCACTAGCATGTGCGTGCATGGTGCACATGTGGGATGTGCGGGCACGGTCGCGCGCAGTGTGTGGTCCTATATGGTCGTGTGCAGTGTGCGGCCATGTGCGGCAGCGCACAGGGGCGCGGTCCTGCATGGACGCGCGCAGGGCGCGGTCCTGCATGGACGCGCGCAGGGCGCGGTCCTGCATGGACGCGCGCAGGGCGCGGTCCTGCATGGACGCGCGCAGGGCGCGGTCCTGCATGGACGCGCGCAGGGCGCGGTCCTGCATGGACGCGCGCAGGGCGCGGTCCTGCATGGACGCGCGCAGGGCGCGGTCCTGCATGGTCGCGCGACGGTGCGCCCAAGCGTGGTCGCGCGGGGCGCGACCCTTCATGGTCGCGCGACAGTGCGCCCAAGCGTGGTCGCGCGGGGCGCGGCCACTGGCCGCGTGTAGTGCGGCCGCACACAGGGCATGGCCCCGCATTGTCGTGCGCAGTGTGCGGCCCTGCATGGTCGTGCGCATTGCACGGCACTGCATGGCCGCATGACCACGGGGCCATGCGCGACCATAGGTCATGGGGGCGCGGCCCGCCGCCCTGTGTGTACGCAGTCTTCGTGGGGTGCTTCTGCATGCGTTGGTCTGGCCTGACATCCTTTGAGGTGCTTTCGGGACTTTTCGGGTGTGCGCGACTTATCGCGCGCTGCTCGTTTGGCCGGTTTAGTTTGCCCCTGAGTCCTTAGACCGAACCTCCCTAATTTGACTCAAAAAATTCAGGAGGAGCCTTATCAAATGCCCCCATATTTTTGTGGGTCATGAACCTCAAAGCGACGAGCCTGAAAAATTCTAAGTTTGACAACTTCATCTCAGGTTTTTGGACTTAAGGTCATTTCGGCATGCGCGCGTCCCCAATTAATTTGGCATGCGGCGTGAAATATCCACTTGGTTGGGCTTTGGTGTGAGTGGTGATGCCTTGGATCTGCTCGTGTCTCCCTCGGGGGTTGAAGGTTTTGTAAGGATGCCCGCGGTTGACGGATTATGCGATTGTTGCGGAAAGTTCCCGTTGACGGCGAATTCTTCTGATGTGGAGCGATGTTCTTCCCCATTATCTTGACGCCGCAGAAGGACCCGCGGGCTTGCCGCTACTGGAAGACATGGAAGGACATGATATCTGTTTCCACTTTGCAGCTTGGAGTGATTCAGTGTTCATTCATATTGGGAGCTAGGACGGAGCTTTTAGAGGCAGAGGTCATTGATTGTGTTTGTGTCTTGGGATGTTGCGATGGTGCGAGCTTTCGCATTTGCAGGACACCAGAAGTATTGGTCCTTGGAATGGAGCGAGGTCGGACAGTTGAGCGGACCTTGAGACGATGGCTACGAAGGTAGCCTCGTTATGATTGCATGCAGATGAACTTTGTATTGTGCTTGGCTGGGGATTCGTGTGTTACGAAGGCTGCGGGGGAATTCAGTCCCGTGAGTAGATGTTGTCTTGAAAGATGGTGCTGGTGACGGGGAAGTAGTTGATTGCATTCGTGCCATTTGCAAGCCTGGCATGGTTGGCTCGAGTATGACCTTTGTCACTTCCCTTCCTTGGACGCACTAGTTTTTGTGCGAATTTTTGTGCAAGTTTTTGCGCTTGCTACTTCTCTGGGTAGTCTGTATTGTGTGGTGAAGATCTCGTCGTTGTCATCAGGTAGGGGATCTTAGCGGTTGTTGAATTGTTCCCCGTGGTTGTGCTTGTTGCAGCGACTTGGTGTCATGTCACGCATTGTGGCGGCTCAAGGGCATTTGGTGCTTTTGGGTCCCTTGTTTGTCTAGCGCTACTGTTGGTGATTATTGGCGAGTGTTAACGGCAAGGGCTTGTTGCGGGATACACAGTTTTTCCTGGTCCGGAGAATCAGACCGCTTTAGCTCGGAGTCAGAGTCGGGCGCGTAATTAGTTAAAGAAAATCACAGCAATGGAAAAGAGACATTTTCGATGTGGAAAACCTAGAAAGAGTGAAAACCCACGTTGTTGGAACTGTGACGAGCCAAAATCCACTAGCTTATTGGAGTGTTACAAAGATTGATTTGATTTTGGAGGGTGACGGTCTGCTACTTCGTTACAAGTGCGGTAAATAGGGAAGAACAACTAAGTCTTTGGAGCCTCGATGGAAGCGCTCCGGCCTTGAGACGACACTGAGCTCGTGGAATCTTAGTGGGTGCGTTCCGGCTGGAAAATATTCTAAGTCTCTGTTGCTTCTGAAGGTTGCACTCTCGTTCACGCGGAGCCTAGATGTGAGCTCTCACGCGGAGGCGGTTGACGTCACTTGAGGCATAAGGGAACCATAGCGCAAGGAGAAGTCTGGAGGGTAGCGTTTTCGTTGATGCATAGCCTAGATGGGAGCGCTCTCGCGAAGGCGGTTGACGTCACTTGAGGTGTGAGTAGTCAGGGCGTGAGGAGAAGAGCAGATCAAATTTCTAAGCGAAGAATCGGCCAAGTCTACAATCTCACCGGAAAACCTTAGAGCTCTCTTTTGCCCCTGGAGTTGCTTGACTTGAATTGAAGGTTTGAGGGCCTATTTATATTTTTTGGAGGGGCGCGTCAGTATTTGCTCCTGCGAGTAATTTGTGTTTGTGAATGTCGTCGCTACATTTTGATCATTCCGTCCCGTGAGTAGATGTTGTCTTGAAAGATGGTGTTGGTGACGGGGAAGTAGTTGATTGCATTCGTGCCATTCGCAAGCCTGGCATGGTTGGCTCGAGTATGACCTTTGTCACTTCCCTTCCTTGGACGCGCGAGATTTTGTGCGAGTTTTTGTGCAAGTTTTTGCGCTTGCTACTTCTATAGGGAGTCCGTCTTGTGTGGTGAAGATCTCGTCGCTGTCATCAGGCAGGGGATCTTAGCAGTTGTTGAAATGTTCCCCGTGGTTGTGCTTGTTGCGGTGACTTGGTGTCATGTCATCCATTGTGGCGGCTCAAGGGAATTTGGTGCTTTTGGGTCCCTTGTTTGTCTGGCGCTACTGTTGGCGATTATTGGCGAGTGTTAACGACAAGGGCTTGTTGCGGGACACCCAGTTTTTTCCTGGTCCGGAGATTCAGACCGCTTTAGCTCGGAGTCAGAGTCGGGCGCGTAATTAGTTAAAGAAAATCACAGCAATGGAAAAGAGACATTTTTGATGTGAAAAATCTAGAAAGAGTGAAAATCCACGTTGCTGGAACTGTGACGAGCCAAAATCCACTAGCTTATTGGAGTGTTACAAAGATTGATTTGATTTTGGAGGGTGACGGCCTGCTACTTCGTTACAAGTGCGGTAAATAGGGAAGAACAACTAAGTTTTTGGAGCCTCGATGGAAGCGCTCCGGCCTTGAGACGACACTGAGCTCGTGGAATCTTGGTGGGTGCGTTCCGGCTGGAAAATATTCCAAGTCTCTGGTGCTTCTGAAGGTTGCACTCTCCTTCACGCGGTGCCTAGATGTGAGCGCTCACGCGGAGCCGGTTGACGTCACTTGAGGCATGAGAGAACCGTAGCGCAAGGAGAAGTCTGGAGGGTAGCGTTTTCGTTGATGCATAGCCTAGATGGGAGCGCTCTCGCAGAGGCGGTTGATGTCACTTGAGGTGTGAGGAGTCAGGGCGCGAGGAGAAGAGCAGATCAAATTCTAAGCGAAGAATCGGCCTAAGTCTACAATCTCACCGGAAAACCTTAGAGCTCTCTTTTGCCCCTGAAGTTGCTTGACTTGAATTGAAGGTTTGAAGGTCTATTTATAGTTTTTTGGAGGGGCGCGTCAGTATTTGCTCCTGCGAGTAATTTGTGTTGGTGAATGTCGTCGCTACATTTTGATCACGCGGATCACCAATTTTGTCGAAATGATAGGAGCCCCCCCCCCCCCCCTCGTGGTCTGAGTGGCCCGGGCAAGGTGCCCAGAGGCAGCGGTGGAGAGGACGAACGCCAGCAGTGGCAGAGGCCGCTGGCACGCGCGCGTGCATGGCGTGCGCGGGGGCTGCGCGGGGCGCGGCCGCGCGGATGGCGCGGCCTTGCATGACTGCGCGGCAAGGCGCGACAACATGCAGGGTGTGGCCCTGCAGGACCGCGCACGGTCTGCGGCCCTGCAGGACCGCGCGTGGTGTGCGGCCCTGCATGGCCGCGCGGGGCATGGCCACAGGCCACGCGCTGCTCAGCCTGGCTTGGTCGCGTGGCTGCGAGGCCATGTGCGGCCACAAGTCGCGGGGTGGGCGGCCCGCGGCCCATCGCGCCCGCGGGGGCGCACACGCTGCATGTGCGTTTTGGCGCGTGTTGGCCGGGCTTGACATCCTCTGAGGGTGCTTTTGAGACTTTTCGGGTGAGCGCGACTTATCACGTGCGACTCGTCTGGGCGGTTTAGTTTGCCCCCGAGTCTTGGACCGAACCTCCGTGATTTGACACAGAAAATTTAGGAGAAACCCCATCAATCATCATATATGTCATTGGAGATTTGGAGTGATCAACAGCCTAATACTATGAATCAGTCGTGCACATAAGGCCTGTCAGGCTCAGGCCGGGCCTGGGCCTGCTAGGCCCGGGCTTTTATCCGTGCAGGCCCAGGCCCAGGCCTGACTTTTGCCAGACCCAGGCCGGTCCCAGACTCTCCTCCAAAAAGAGGGTCTGGTAAGGCCTATCGGGCAAGCCCAGGTCGGGCCAGGCCCAAGCCCGGGCCTAGTTCACTGTTCAGCGGCAAGGGTTAAGGAGGCTTCAAATCGAAAAGTGATCAACATGAAAGTTGTAGATCTCGGCGAGACGAACAACTTTCATGTTGATCACTTTTTGCTTTGGAGCCGTCTTGGACCTCGATTTGGGCCCCGAAAACTGGGGCGGCGGAACTGCTACAGTAAAGCGTACCGCGCCCCAGATTTCGGGACCCAAATCGAGGTCCAAGATGGCTCTGAAACAAAACGTGATCAACATGAAAGTTGTTCGTCTCGCCGAGATCTACAACTTTCATGTTGATCACCTTTTCATTTGGAGCCGTCTTGGACCTCGATTTGGGCTCCAAAAACTGGGGCGGCGGAACTGCTACAGTAAAGCGTACCGCGCTCCAGATTTCGGGACCCAAATCGAGGTCCAAGACGGCTCTAAATCATAAAGTGATCAACATGAAAGTTGTTCGTCTCGCCGAGATCTACAACTTTCATGTTGATCACTTTTCGATTTAAAACCATCTGGACGCCGAAAACGGGTTGTCCGTACGTCCGCATTTTAGCCTGCCCGCATTTTAGATAAAAAATATATTCAAAAATATATTTTGACACAGTATAAAAAAAATTCCATTAATATTATCAAGATTGATTCTCAAAATTTTACAAACATAAATAATTTTACATTGAAAAATAACAATAATCAAACTTCAAAATAAAAAAAACTTAAATGTCCAAACAGTACATTGAAAAATAACAATAATCAAACTTCGTCATTTAAGTCCAAAGTACTTAAGTCTTCTTCAACCTCCGACGAGCTATCTTCGATAGTGGCAATGTGTTGTTCTCGGTTTTGCGCATCCAAGTGGTCTTTATATCAAATGCAAATCTCTAGTGACTCTTCGTTAAGTCGACTGCGACGTTCGTTCAAAATCCTGCCACTAAAAGAAAAAGCAGATTCCGAAGCTACTGTACTAGTTTGGATAGTTAGAATATCTCGAGCCATTAAGGCCAAAATAGGATACGTGTTCGCTTTATTTTTTCACCACTCTAATATATTAAAATTTTCAACCTCAAAATCACTCATAAAATCTCTAAAATGTATTTTAGTATATAAGCCTAACTCATTTAACGTACTGGATGTTCGCGATTTTTTTCTAGACGCGATTTCAAAAATGACATTTTTAAAACTATCGGTGGTTTGAGTGGAAGTAATATCTTCTCTCGGTCGCGAGCCATATAATTCAAAATAATAATTATACAAATTTGTAAAACTTGTATTAAACTTTGAAACATAAGTATCTTCATAAACCGACGAATTTAAATCTAAGTGCAAATTATTATTTATTTCATCTAAAAGATTTTCGACGCATTCTACACCTAATAAAGGATTTAAAGCCGCAGCACATGAAAATATAGGAGGCATTTCTGTATAATATTTTAAAATTTTAGTTTCCATTATTTCAATTACCGAACGCCACAGTTTATTTTGTTTAAAATGATTAAATATTCTTGTTATAATTACAAAATTTTCAATAACGAGAGAACTAGTAGGATAATACACTCCAGATAAAAAAACGGTTGTTCGGTGAAAACATTCTAATAAACGCATATAATCTTCTATAATTTCTCAATCATTATCGGTTAAATTATGATTTGTTATAGATGAATAAAATTCCATTAGTAGTGTTTTTTGACGTACTGCTCTTTTTAACATTTTGTAAGTTAAATTCCATCTAATTGGCATATCATATTCTGGTTTTAGAAATTTTTGTCCTTGGTTTATTACAAATTTTTTAAAATCTTGTCGTCTTTTCTGTGAACTATATATATATTGTAGCATGATTCGAATTTTATGAATATAAGATTCCATAAATTTGAAACTATCTTGAACGATTAAATTTAAAACATGACATACGCAACGAGTATGAAAAAAATACTCCATTTAACATTGGTTTTAAATTTCTTTTCAAATTTTCGATTGCTAAGGTGTTATTTGTTGCATTATCAAAAGAAATACTAATAATTTTATCCTTAAGTTTAAATTCACGGATGCAATTCATAATTACTTGATAAATAGCTTGTCCGGTATGAGGAACCTCAAAAGTTGTAAAACTAATAATACGTTTGGATAGCTCCCATGATGTAGGATCTATCCAGTGACTTGTGATACAAATATATGAATTTCCTAAATTTAAACCGCTACTCCAAATGTCGCATGTTAAGCTCACTTTACTTTCTAAATTTTCAAAATATTTTATTAGATTTTTTTCGCTTTAATATATGCCTTATATGCGTCACGCCGAATTGTAGATCTACTAACCTGTTGATACTTTGGTTGGAGAGTCTTGTGAATGTAAGAGCTTTCACGAGCGTTGTCATAGTGGTTGAACGGCAACCCGCGTCCGATGATATTTTTCATTTGCGCTTCTCTTTGACGCGTCTGATCGTACATCCAAATCTGTCCGGTAGTTGACAGTTGAGATTGACTAGATTCTGGAGCTTGTTTAGCGAGACATGACTTGATGTGCCGCACTAGCGTCGAGTTCCCGCTCACCGTTAGCAACTTCGAACAATGACGACGCCTCGCCTTCATATCGGTGCCGAAGCGCACCTTTTCGAAGTGCTCCCAAATTGGAGCACTATGCTTGTGCTCGATAACTTCCGGCACAGGAACGGATGACGACGTCATATATTAAATTAAAATTGAGATGAAGTAAAATGAGAGTGTGAGTAACAAACACCCTCCACCTTCTCATCTATCTATATTTATAGATATATAAATTTAATATTTTAGAAACTTATTAAAAACAATTTAAATCATTTATTAAAAAAAGACGTTGGCACGCCTCTTTAGAAAGAAACGTTGGCACGTCTCTTTCTAAAGAGGCGTGCCAACCTGGCAGCCAACGAGCCAACGTCTCTCAAGAGAGACGTTGACTGCCAACGTCTCTCTAGAGAGACGTTGGCTCGGGCCCAGGCAAGGCCTGGGCCCGGGCCCAGGCAAAGCCTAAGACCGGGCTTTGCCTGGGTCTGGCTCGGGCCGGGCACCAGGCCAGATAAATCATGATATTTAAGGCCTTTTTAGGCCCTCCAGGACTGGCCTGGGCCTGGACCAGGCCTACGCGGGCCCAGTACTAACCGGGCTTTTTCAAGGCCGGGCTCAGGTAGGCTTTCCAGACCCAGTCTTTATGTGCACGTCTACTATGAATGAGACAATGACAAAAAATCAATATTATTACAGACCGGTAAAGGACTATATTAAAAATCTAATTTTATTCAATCAATATGCTTTGACGGTTTGACCCAATCAATATGCTTTTACCACTTCAATTAAAAAATAATGAAAAATTATTTATATTTTCATTTTCAATTATATTGGACAATTTTTATGGTAATCATCACAGCTTAAAAAGGAAATGAGTTAATGACTATCATCAAATTTTACCTTAAGAAATATGTGGCACATGTGAATTTGATTAATTTGAAATTAAAGATTGCCACAAAAATTGATCAACCTGCTACATGCAACGTTTTTATTTGTTATTTTATGATTATTATAAAAACGAAATATTCAAGAAATTGAAATTCTGTGAAAGGTCAATATGACTGCTTATAAATAAGTTGATGTACAACATATAGATAAGTTGATGTAGAACATATAGATAAGTTAATGTTTGTTGGGAAATCACGCGGAGCTCTTAATTGGTAGATGGGGATTACTCAACCGTCTTAGCTCTTGAGCGGTGGAGCGTACTAACAGTCAAAGATTAATTAGATATGAGACGAAAACTTGATGACATAGAAAACCTGCAATTGAGGTGAAAATCCACGCGGCCGGTATGGTGCCGACCTAACTTCCACTATATGAGTGTTTTTACAGAGCTTCTGGGAGGAAAGCGACGGCGACATGTCGCGCCTTGTTACAGTTTGTGAGAGGGGATGAGAATAAATGACGGGTGTCATCGAACGTCTGCTGCTTCGGCGGTCTTTTGATGCTCGTTCACCAAAGATGCAGATGTTTCCTTCCTTTGGAGTTGTCTTGACGTGACAGCGGGGGAGGCTTCACGCATCTCCCTCTTGACTTGCGTCCTCGCGAGCCTCCTCTTAACCTTGATGACTTCACCCTTCTTTGGGGTGACGGTCTTGAACGTAGATCCTGCAGAGAAAAAGGAGAGAGAGAGAGAAGTGAAACAAAAAAAGACCATTTTGACATAGAGTTAAGCCTATTTATAAATTTTAACATAGGCGGTCCGGTAATTTTGCACGATAACAATCGGACCAGCCAATAGAATCGCTCCGAAATGATCACACAGATCACAACTTTTGGAAAATGACCACCTTGCCCCCGGGTCGAGGGAAGGTCCGCCCGCGAGTAATGGCAGCCTGACGACGCCGGCGTGGGCGGCCGACCGCCACCCCTCCACACGGTGGGCGACGAGGAGGGGAGGTCGGCCGCAGAGAGGTAGCCCGGGGGCGGGCGGCCTCGGGCGGCCCTCATAGGGGCCGGCCGCGGCGAGGCCGCCCGGATCCGGCAGCCTTGGCCTACCCTTGCGAGGGCCGGCCGCCCGGGATCTGGCGGGCTTGGCCGGACCTTCGCGGGACGGGCCGCGGCAAGGCCGCCCGGGATTGGGCTGCCTTGGTCGGCCCCTTGCGGAGACTTCTCAATGATTCGTTGAGACATCTCATCTAATGATTCGTCAAGTCAATACAGCTGATTCGTCGAGACATCTCAGTGTTTATCGATACATCTCAGCTAATGATTCGTCGAGACATCTCAGCTATTGCTTTGTCGAGTCAATACAGCTGATTTGTCGAGACATCTCAGTGATTTTTCAAGATATCTCAATGATTCGTCGAGACATACTAGTTAATGATTCGTCGTGTTAATTCCATTTGTTCTGGGTCTGCGGATAGCGACGGTTCAAGTTTGTTTATACTTGTGGGTATAAATAGCAGTTGCCTTAGGGTATTTCGAGATAGAGCCCCGATACTTACAGATCAGAGAGTTTTCGTCGGAAAGTATTTCCCAAAGTACCGATCTCGTCGCTCCCGTAAACCCCGATTATGGCGCTCGCCGCCACCGCCTCTCCTGGTGCAGACCTAACAGTTTGCGGAGACGCGGAAGGCTTTCCATTCTCCATCCTGGATCTTGTATGACAAGGTGTCAGTGTTCTCCCCGTTCGTGTGGATTCCTGTAGTGTCGCAAATACGATTTTGTGTGAGCTCACCCGCCAGCCTAAGACTGTTTTGGAGCATCTTGATTGAGTGCTGACTCAATCCGGCTCAGGTATACTCCTATTTAATGTTGTAATTACTTCTTGATCAATATTCATCGCAAGATCCAAGTTTCTCTTTAGGGTTTTCTCGAACCTTATTCTGATGCGCACATATGAGGTGCAGTATAGAGAAACCCTACACGCGGTGAGGCCGCTCGGGATCGGGCGGCCTCATTCGCCCCTTGCGAGGGCCGCCCGCGGCGAGGCTGCTCGGGATCGGGCGGCCTTATCCGGCCCCTTGCAGGAGCGGCCGCGGCGAGGCCGCCCGAGGATGGGCGGCCTTGGCCGGCCTTCGCGAAGGCCGACCGTGCTGGGACAGCCTGGAGGAGGGCAGCCGGCCCGGGGTTGGGGCCGGCCAACACCGCCGAGTGGCGGTGGTTGGGTTGTGCGCGCGATGCGGAGTACGCGGCGATTACCTGCGTAACTCTCATGTCTTCAGTGGGGGGAGAGGGCGGTGGGCTATGTGCAGCCCGATTTTCCTATAAATTGGGGTTGACTCCATCAATGTTCAAACACACCACACCCTGGATCATTTTTGGCATTTTAATCTTTTTTTTGGCTTATTTGTATTTTTTACATTTTTGGCATGTTGTGCTTGCTCTTTGCTTCTTCTGCGACATCAAGAGATCATCTTCCTTCGAGCCTTGCAGATCTATAGGTTCTTCCTCCTTCAAGTTTTTTATTTTCTTTGCCTTTTTATTTTCTTTGCCTTTTTATTTGAGAGATGATATTTTGTGTTTTTTTTCATTTCAAGATTGCAAATTCTACTTTTTATTTGCTTATATTATGTTTTTTGTTTGGAATTTGAATCGTGAAAATAGAGTAGCAATATCAATGAGATGATATTTGTGTTGTCATGCATCATTGAAATAATACTTTTGATCTCCAAGATATATTTTCTTTGGATCTTCATATTTGTGGAGTTTATTTATGATATGAAGAAATGGAGGAATGTTTGTTTGAGGAGAGTGATGCGGTTGTAAAACATCTATATGTTTTAGGAGTGATGAAGAAAGTGATTTCCATCGCAACCACAGTTTCCTACCACCAAACAGATAAAACTATATTTATGTTTGTGACAACACCAAACATACAATTTCACCGCACGGTTACATGCTCGCTTACAATTTCACCGCACGGTTACATGCTCGCGCGCTCCGTGCTGGGCATGCTCACAATGCTATGTCTCCTTTTTACCGCACGGTTACTTGCTCGCTTATAATGATCTGTCGCGTACATCCTGCCAATGTCTCGGCCCTCGCGGCACACTCACAAATCCTAACACACCCATCAATGCATGGATTCCCTTTCGGGCTTATGTTCCAATTTACCTTCTTTTTCAAGCACTGCAGTGATGCTCACAGTTCGCAACATGCATTTTGTTGTCGTCACCACCGCCAATCATGCCCGAACTGCCTAAATCGCCTGAACTGCCCGGGGGCAAAATTGTCATATCCATAAAAATTGCGATTTGTGTGCTCCGAATCGAGGAACATGATTTGTCTGTCTAATAACTATGACGGTTATAATAGCACAATTACCAACTTGCCCATGTAAAAAACTATAAAGGAGCCCAGAGTGTAACACCTTGCCTGTTCCCAAGAGTATATTAGCGGGTCCGGACGGGACCCCACGCCATACTAACCGAATATGCTAAAATCTTACGAAATGGGTAATCAATACAAACTGGACACCACGGGGTAAACCAAACAGAAGCATTTTATTACAATAATTCAGAATGTCCACGAAACTATAGGAATGACAAATAACAATTGTTCATGGCCTTAAGGTCATACATGCTTTCAAAAGTGTATAAACATCTATATGGTTTACATACATCGGCACACAAACCGACAATACATGAAAGACATTAACAATAAAACTGGGCCTTCGAGGGTCAGCAAAGCAATAGGCTTCAGCCCGCTATTTCTCGCTTGCCTCGCCAGCAACTGTACAAGTACGTTCCACAAAGACGTGGCAAAATAAAATATCGGTCAGCTTTAGCTGATCATAATGGTATAACGACTTTACCCCATTATTAGGGCAGTTGTACTCCTTTCCTGCAAGCATGCAGAATAACAACAAATATCCACCATCAATCAAAATCACCATAAACGGTGGCACGCACAACCACGTATTTTGTGCTCTTAATGTACTCTTTTGGTATACCCCCGAGTACCGCCTCCATCCCTAGTCACAGCTTAGACGGTTATTGAGCTTTTGCTGCCAAAGGCTAATTTGCATTACGGACTTTGAAAGTCTTTTCTATGGATAGTTAAACATCTAGAGGGGGGGGGGAATAAATTTGTTTTAAATCTTTAGGATCATTTCAAGTTAGAGCTTGATGTTTGTTTATGTTAAATGTTAGCTTTCAAGATCACATAAAATACACAAGATTTACAGTGGTTCCCATATCTAGGGTACATCAACTTTCCTCCTTCGCCTATCTAGCAGTGTGCTAGATTCGACTAACTCCTTCTTTATACTCAGCTTCTTAAACTTACACCTCAGATCCCATAGGATCTTACAACTAAGGGTGAACACCACTCCTACAGCTCAGACTACTTCCAGTCCTACCTCAGAACCACTCAAGTACCCTACCTCAGATCCACTCCAGGACCCTATAGCTCAGATTTTAGCACTCCTATAACTCAGTCTTTATAAATTAGGCTTACAACTCAGATCTCAGAGAGATCCTACAGATTTGAGTAATAGTTTAAGTGAAATAACTCTAGAGATAAATCCATGAATCCTCTTCCTTGACTGTGTTGAGAACAGTCCTTCCTCTTCACAATAACAAGAAAATATTTCTTCAATGTTGAATCAGCTTGTGCTGTGAAGAACTTCTATAGAGCTCTGCTTCTTCTTCAAGCTTGAGAAAGTTTGTTGTTCTGAGTTGCAGGCTTGAATGAAAGATATGGTACCTAAACACCTAGAGGGGGGGGGGGGTGAATAGGTGACCTAATCCTTTTCTAACTTTGTTGGCAGCCAATCAGTTATATCACAGATTTCTAACTAGTTTATTACAACAATCAGCAATAATCAAACAAACACAGATCATCCACAACACAAACACAGCACAGCACACAGTGTTTTATAGTGGTTTCCCAAGTTATGGGTACATCCACTTTCCCCCTTCGCCTATCTAGCAGTGTACTAGATTCGGCCTAACTTCTCCACTGTCTCAGAACCCAAATTGGTTCCTACCTCAGGCCCAAAACCTTACACTCAGCTTTATCCCAAAGCCTACACTCAGCCAATCAAGGCCTACACTCAGCCAACCAAGGCCTACACTCAGAGATCTATATCTCCTACACTCAGGCTAACAAGCCCTACCCTCAGCCTTTATAAATATAGGCTTACAATCACTCAGATCCAATGGATCCTACAAGTTACAAATGTAATACAGATAATGACTCTACAACTCAGAGTTACAGGAGGGGAGTTGAGAGATTCTTGATGAGTTCTTGGAAGAACTCAGCTGGATTCACCCTGACTTAGCTTTCTTCAAAGCTTCTTGAGTAGAACTGAATAAGGTTGAATCCTCTGCAGTTGTTCCTTGACCTCTGCCACTTAAGACCCAGAACTGAATCTGAATCCTTCTTCTCAGCCTAGTTCCTGAGGCTGATTTCTTGGAAGGAGCCCTCTCTCTCCAACTTCTTAGATCTGCAGATGGAATGCAAGATCTTCTTGTGTTTATACTCTGTGTACCACTTTACAGATTACTTGAATAATCTGATCAATTACTTTAATTATTCTCACCACTGTTTCTGTAAACTGTGGGTGCCTATTTATAGGCTTTATTCATGGTAACCGGCTGGTCCGGTTCATAACTGACTTCTGACATCTCTGACAGTTGCTGTAGACCGGCTGGATCGGCAGCTGTCATGTCAACCAGTCACTTCTTGAAAATCTCTATCTGTCTGATAGTGTCGAGACTTTCTGTCTTTAAGTGTCGACACTTATAGTCCAAGTGTCGACACATGTTGTATAAGTGTCGACACACGTCTACAAGGTGTCGACACAATTCCTTATATGTCACGACACAGATTCTTCTGCATGTGTCGACACTAAAATTGAGTGTCGACACAAATACTTGTTCTTCTAGCTTTTGCTGAATTCTTCTATGTGTCGACACATCTCCTTTGTGTCGACACAACTTCTTGTGTTGAATCTGTCAAGTGTCGACACTGCTTCTTGATGTCGACACATAGTCTTCTATCTTGAATCTTGCTGAGTGTCGACACAGCTCCTTGTGTCGACACACTTTCTTGTTGTTGAGACTTCAGCTGAGTGTCGACACATTCCTTTAGTGTCGACACTTGTACTTAGAATAATTTGCTGCTCTTTCTGTTCTTTGCTAAGTGTCGACACAGCTCCTTGTGTCGACACTTTCTTCAAGTGTTGAGTTTTCAGCTAAGTGTCGACACATTGTGCTGGGTGTCGACACTTACTTCAAGTGTTGACTCTTTAGCTAAGTGTCGACACATTGTGCTGGGTGTCGACACTTACTTCAAGTGTTGACTCTTTGGCTAAGTGTCGACACATTGTGCTGGGTGTCGACACTTACTTCAAGTGTTGACTCTTCTGCATAGTGTCGACACATTGTGTTGAGTGTCGACACTTGTACTTAGACTCTGCAGACTTTTGCTGAGTGTCGACACAGCTCCAAGTGTCGACACTTTCTGGTGTAGACACTGCTTCACTGGGTGTCGACACAGCTTCTTGTGTCGACACTTTCTGTCTGCACTTTTCTTCACTGAGTGTCGACACAGCTCCAAGTGTCGACACTTTCTGACTGGTGTCGACTCTGCATCCCAGGTGTCGACAAAATGACTCCAAGTGTCGACACTGCTTGTCTGGGTGTCGACACAGGCTTTCTTAAGTGTCGACACTTTCCCTCTGGGTGTCGACACATGGACTTAGAAACTTTTTGCTTCAGTCCAGTACTTTCTTAACCTACACAAGTAACTCAAACATACATCAAATACATTATGATGTATATCATTGAGTTGGGTCAGGCTTCTTCAAATCAGGTACATTTGACCAATGTACCCAACAATCTCCCCCTATTTGGAGAAGTCATAACCCTTAGTCAATGATATACACCATTCATAATTAAAAATTTCAAAATGATGTAAAGCAGATTATAATCAGCAGGGTTAACATGAACATGTAAAACTTCACACATGTATACATATTCAACATTGCAGAACAAATAAGAAACAGACACATTTCAGAACAATCATACTATATTAATCATAAATTGTTCTAACATTTTTCTAATACATCTTTAATGATTTACAAAAATGTTTCTCATACAAAAGATTACAACAATCTTCAAATTAATTCCTAATCTATTTCTGATCAGGTTCTTTGATAACAATTCCTTTGCCAGCCTGGACTTTAGCCTTGACAGTAGCAGCAGTAGTAGGCTCAGCATCAGCAGGCTTCTTGCCTTTTGAGTCCTTCTTATTTTGTTCTTCAGCCTTGATTTTCTGTCTCTCAAAATAATGATAGGGCTTAGGAAAGTACTTGCTAGGCTCCACAGCTGTAGGAGGTAGCTTTCCCATCTTAGCCTTCCTTCTGTGCTGAACAATGGCTTCTTGCCTGATTTCATGCTTCCTCCATTCTGCTTCAGAGAATCACTTGTTTCTATCAGTAGTGTTGTCTTTAGCAGCTTTCCAGGCAGTTAGAATGATATTTCTAGAGGTAGGGCTCCATTGTTCAAAGTCTGGCTTTAGTTCAGCTTGTTCCCTAAACCTCTTCTTTGACAACCTTGCCTCTTCTTCTTTGTCTAAGGCCTCTTGCATAGCTGCTGTTATAGGTTGAACAACTTTTTCTAAATGGACATTGTCCTTGCCCTCAGATGGGCTATACATTGTGCTCACCTCTGCTTGAATCATTTCAAAATTTGGAGGTGGATAAATAACTTGAGCTACTTCTTGTGGCTCACCTCCAAAATATGCAGGGTTCAGTCCAGATTCAGCAACTTCATTGTCATCACACAGGGGAGGATATCCAAGTGTAGCCCTAATTGAATTTGATATCCATTTTGCATGCTCAGAACTTGCCTTGACTAACACTCTCTCCCCCTTTATGACTTCTTGAGCAACATGATCTCTTACATCATCCTTCTGGAATCGGATTTGACCATCCAAGTACCTGATTCCATCTTTAAAGTAAGGTCTAAGCTTTGTAAGTTGTTCAGAGATTGTTTTCTGGGAATCTTGTATGGCAGTCTTGACAGCAGTAAGCTCAGCTTGAAAGATTTTATCAAAATCAGCCTTTGCAGCATCAGCAGATGTAGAAGGTTCAGCAGACTTAGTCTTCAATTCAGTGACTATAGCATTGTGGGAGGCAGTCAAATTATCATTCATTGTTAACTGATTATCCAGCACATACCCTTGCTTTAATGCTATATCATCTACCTGAGCCTTGATCTTCTCCTGGTGAGTTGCCAAATAGACCACTGCATTTCCACCCTTTGAAAAACATTCAGTCATCTCCTTTTTATTAAGGTTCATCTCAAACCTTATTGACTTGATTTCCTGTGCCAGATCAAATTATAGGGTCTTGTGCCCTTCATCAACATAAGTCTCTATGGCTTTCCTGTGCTCATCCAGCTTGATTTACATGGCTACCATTAAGGCACTGTAATCAGGTGATGGAGCTTGTGTGACTAAGGATTGTTGAGCAACAATTTGTAGAGCCTTCTTGTAGCTCTGACTTCTTCTTTTGAATACAAACAATTTCTTCTTCTTGGCTCTAGCACTTTTCTCATCTTCAGAGGCAGAGGTGCTGGCAATATCAACCCTGTCCTTAGGGCTTTGAGGCTTCTCAGTTTGCACAGCAGTTGCTTGCTCAGTTTCCAGCCTAATAGGCTCTTCCAGAACTTCCATGTGCTCCCCCTTAGCAGCAGCACTCTTATCTTCAGCAGCAGCATTCTTGTCCATATCAAAATCATCTTGATCTAGATTCAGAAACAAATCTTCCATTGTATATTCATGAGGGGATGGAGCTGGAGACAGTCTTGGCTCTTCAACCACTGACTCAGGTACCACTTCTTGTTCAGCAGATTTGTCTTCTAAAACAACATCTGGAACTTGTTTGTCTAGCTGAGTTTGCTGATGGACAGCAGACAAATTAGCATCTTCTATAATATAGTCTAAAGTTTTTAAGTCAGTGAGTACCTCTTGGATAATGATGGTGGCTTGCTCACTGTCCAGAGTAGATGGTTGAGCTACAGCAGGAGGCTCCCCCTGGCTGTGATCCCTATGGATGGGGCTAGCATGAGGCAGCTCCCCCTGGATCTCAGCAGTCTCTTGAGGGGCAGGAGTCTTTACTACTGTCTCTTCCTCCTGATCATCAGGTGTGAACACCACCTGTTCTTCACTTTCAGAACTGCTGGAGGACACTTGTGCCACAACAGCAGTTTTTCTCTTCTTCCTGGGAGGAGTGATTTTCTCAGTAACTTGCTTCTCAGGGGTAGGCATATCCTTTGACAGCACCCTTTCCCACCTAGACAAGATCCTCATATCCATCTTTCTCATATGATTGATCTTGCTTCCAGCAGCTGTGCTCATTACCTCTGGTATTGTACCAGCCAGGTAGAGACTTATAATTCTGCCCAGATTGGGCTTCTTCAGACTTTCCTTGATCTTTTCATAGATTACCATTGACCAATCTGTTTTTAGGGTGAAGATAATTCTTGTCATGATATTGAACATTGAGGCTGACACCCTGTCATGCCCTCCAGGTTTACTGAGAATGACCTTTCCCACAATTTCAGACAGAAATTTTCCTTGACTGTTCATGCCTTTCCTGTTAAAGACAGAACCTATCTTCAGCTTTGGATCAAGTCCACACCAGGTAAGAGCTTCCCTGGTCTTGGATGTAGAAACTTCTTCTTCATCTTGAGTCTTAGGTAGCTGGAGTACCTTCCTCAGACTTTTTGGTGAGACCTTGACTTTGGATCCATGCACTCTGGATTTGATTCTATATCCAGAGTCATCAACTGCAGCTCCAGTAAGGAATTCAAGAACTTCCTTCTTCCAAATCTTGGTTGGTTCTGAAACCAAATATTCTAGTCCAGAATCGCTGACTAGGGTTACCACCGATTGGATTTCTTGATCTCCATCATCGAACGCGCCGCGCACAAGTTCATAGCCTTCGTTAACGTTCTCCTCGAGCTTGGGAGCCATTAGGGTTTGGAGAATTAGTCTTGAGAAAAGAGAAATGTCGACACAGGAGTTTTGGTCTCGAAACTTTGAAAGCGTGTCGACAAACAAAGACAGAACCCTATTTATACCTGTCTAATTTTGAAGATGAACAGGCGGGATATCTAGCTTAACATGTGTCGACACTGGCAATAAGTGTCGACACTGACTTATAATGTCTCGACACATATGTGTCGACACAAGTTTAGTCAACAGATTTTATGTGTCGACACATGGTTATGTGTCGACACAACCTAACTCGACACATTGTCGAGACTTTACTTAGAAAAATTCTGAGTAAAACATAAGTGTCGACACCATATTGGATGTGTCGACACCTACTTGACATGTGTCGACACTAACATTCTGAAGTGTCGACACCAACATCCTAGATGTGTCGACACCTTTTTTCTGAAGTGTCGACACTTACTATCCTGTGTCGACATAGACTTGTCTATGTGTCGACACCTTTTTACTTAGCCAATTTTCATTTCTGTAAACTTAGTCTAAGTTGATCATTCCTAGTTCAATTTTGAATCTATTGAACTTAGCTTCTTCTAGTGGCTTAGTAAACATATCAGCTATTTGTTCATCTGTTTTAACATATTCAAGTACAATATCATTTCTTTCTACATGTTCCCTAAGAAAGTGATATTTAATTTCAATATGTTTTGTCCTACTATGAGATACAGGGTTATTAGCTATTGAAATAGCACTAGTAGAATCACAGAAAAGTGGAGTTCTACTTACCTGAAATCCATAGTCCTCTAGCTGATGTTTAATCCACAGAAGTTGAGCACAGCAACTTCCTGCAGCCACATACTCTGACTCAGCTGTGGAGATGGCCACACTAGTCTGCTTTTTGCTGCTCCATGAAATTAGCCTCCCTCCTAGGAATTGACAGGTTCCAGTAGTACTTTTTCTATCCTCTTTGCATCCTGCAAAGTCTGCATCTGAATAACCTGTTAGATCAAAATCTCCATTCCTAGGGTACCAGAGGCCTAGATAGGGAGTGCCCTTTAAATATCTCAATATTCTTTTGACTGCAGTCATATGAGATTCTTTAGGGCAGGCTTGATACCTGGCACAAACACATGTAGCATACATAATGTCAGGCCTACTTGCAGTCAAGTATAGTAGGGAGCCAACTATCCCTCTATACAAGGTTTCATCTACAGGTTTCCCTGCATCATCCTTGCTAAGAGACATACTTGACCCCATAGGAGTCTTCATGGTACTGGATGAATCCATACCATATTTCCTTATGAGTTCTAGGGTGAACTTGGACTGACATATGGACAAGCCACTTTCAGTCTGTTTAACTTGGAGACCCAAGAAAAACTTTAGCTCTCCCATACTACTCATCTCAAATTGACTTTGCATAAGCTTTGCAAACTTTTTGCAAAGGCTACTTTCAGTAGACCCAAATATAATGTCATCTACATATATTTGGACAAGTATGACTTTGCCTCTAGATTCCCTAAGGAATAGAGTCTTATCTATTTTCCCCCTTGTGAACTTGTTCTCAATGAGGAAACTAGATAGAGTTTCATACCAAGCTCTAGGAGCTTGTTTTAACCCATATAATGCTTTCCTAAGTCTATAGACATAATGAGGTTGAGTTGGATCAACAAAACCTGAAGGCTGCTCCACATAGACTTCTTCTTTCAAATTACCATTTAAGAATGCTGACTTGACATCCATCTGGTAAACCTTGAATCCTTGATAGGTTGCATAGGCCAAGAACATCCTTATGGCCTCCAGTCTGGCTACTGGGGTAAAGGTTTGATCAAAATCAATACCTTCTTCTTGCCTATATCCTTTTGCAACCAGTCTTGCTTTATTCTTTATGATGACCCCTTGTTCATCCATCTTGTTTCTGTAGATCCACTTAGTTCCTATTACATTGTGGTCTTTAGGCTTTGGAACCAGCTCCCAAACCTTGCACCTTTTGAAATGATTAAGCTCTTCTTGCATAGCTTCAGTCCATTGTGGATCTTGTATAGCTTCTTCAAATTTCTTAGGTTCAACTTGAGACAAAAAGCTGGAGTAGATTGCTGCATTCATGTATCTGCTCCTGGTTTGAACTCCTTGTCTTGGATCTCCAATAATCAGCTCTACTGGATGATCTCTAAGATGCCTGTGAGCTGGAGGCATCCTAGCTTCAGGTTGAACCTCTTCAGCATCTGCATCATGCTGTATACCTTGGATTTCTTCAGCTATTGGCACATGTAGTTCTCCCCCTGGACAACAGCTACTCTCCTCAACTTGCTGTCTTGCAGCTGGTACTTCTTCTATAGTAAGCTTGTCCAATTTCTTTGTCAAACCTGTGGGGCTGCATACATTGCTAGACAACTCATTGTTAATAAGTTTTGTCTCATCAAAAACTACATGCACAGATTCTTCTACAACTTGTGTAGTCAAGTTGTAGACTCTATAAGCCTTACTATTATTGATGTACCCAACAAAAATTCCCTCTTGGGACTTGGCAGCAAACTTTGTTAAGTAAGACTTCCCATTGTTAAGTATGAAGCATTTACAACCAAAGATCCTAAAATAGGATAGATTTGGTTTCCTGCCTTTCACTACTTCATAGGGGGTCTTGTTTAGCCTTTTAGTGATGGTAGCCCTATTTATCACATGGCATGCAGTGTTAACTGCTTCAGCCCAGAAATATTCTGGTAGTGATATGTCACTTAATAGGGTTCTACCAGCCTCTATCAAGGTTCTATTCTTCCTCTCAGCAATGCCATTTTGCTGAGGTGTTCTAGGTGAAGAGAATTCTTGAAATATCCCAAAGTCTTCACATAATTTTGTCATGCTTTCAGATTGAAACTCAGTACCATGGTCACTTCTAATTTTGACCACAGTACTATTTAGTTCATTCTGAATTTGCTTGACAAAGCTAAGGAAGACACTAGGTGTTTCAGATTTCTGTCTTAAGAAGAACACCCAGGAAAACCTTGAGTAGTCATCAACAACTACAAAGGTATAGACCTTCCTACCTAAGCTGTGAACTGGCATTGGACCAAAGAGATCCATATGCAAGAGGTATAAACACCTCACAGCATCTTTGTTATCTATGCTCCTAAAGGTGGATTTAGTCTGCTTGCCCTTTTGACAAGCTGAGCAAATGCCATCTTTAACACACTTAACTTGAGGACCATTCCTCACTAACTCTTTGCTAAAGAGTTTGCTAATAGTCTTGTAGTTAAGATGAGCTAGCCTCTTGTGCCACTTGACACAATGAGAGACTGTCTCATCAGCTACAAGATAAACAGGAGAACCATTGTTCTCAATCATAATGTCTAGACAGTAGACATTCCTCTTTCTATATCCTGTCAAAATGATCTCTTGATCACTTGACCTCTTGATATGACAACCATTTTTAACAAATGAGATGTCATACCCTACATCACTTAACTGACTTATACTTATTAGGTTGTGTTTCAACCCTTTAACATAAGCCACTTGAGTAATGGTAACAAGGTTTGAAGAAATGTTACCAAACCCTTTGATGATTCCTTTTTCAGAACCACCAAAGGTCACTTTAGGACCATTTTTTGATTGGAATATAGTCCTTCAGTAGTCCCCTTGTTCCAGTCATATGTCTGGAACATCCACTATCCAAGTACCATGTTGGGGTATGGCCACTTGGATTCACCTGCAAAACAAATTAATGAACCTTAGAACCCAAAGTAAACTTGGGTCCTTGGTGATTGTTAGTTTGCAACTTAACAAGCCTACCTACTGGCTTTCCAACAGGTAGTTTGGAACTCACTTTGGCATTCATATTATGCCAACAGTCCACTGCAAAATGGCCAATTTTGCCACAGCACCAGCATTCAAATTTATTGTACCTTTGCTTAGGTACAACCTTTGCAGTCTTAACTACACCAGGCTTGTTGAATGTTGGGGCTTTACCCTTGGACTTAAACTTGGACTGCTCAGTCCCTGCAGGTCTAACAAAACCCAGTCCAGTCTTGCCTTTTTGATGAACAAATTCATCAATTAAAGGTAGTACTGATTTAGGTTTTGAAAACCTAGCAGCAAGATCTCTCTCTTTCTGAAGATTGATCTCCAGTTTCTTAATTTGATCATTCTTATAGGTGATAGTTCCCATCTGAATCACTGTAATGTGTTTCAGCCTGGCTAGCTCATTCAGTTTTTGATCAATTTGCTTCTCAAAATCTGTTGCCACAGCCTTGAGATCAGCAATCTCCTTTGCTTGACTTTTGGCTAGGGTCTTGCTTTTCTTGTAGGCTTGCAACAGTACCTTATATTCATCTATAAGCTGATGAATATCTTCCTCAGACTCAGATATATTCTCATCACTTGATGAAGAAGAATCTGAATCTGAACTAGAACAAGAAACTGAGTTTAAACTTGAACTTTGTACCTCACTGGGTCCTGGCTGCTCCAGGATTTTGGCACTGTCTGTCAAAGCCATTAGCCCTTGGCAATGACTGTCCTCTTGTTCATAAATTGAATCCAAGATCTGCATGAATTCTTCCTCTTCTTCTTCAGCAAACATCCCTATGTAGGCTTCAGCCTCAGACTCAGTTTCTGAAGAAGATATATCTGATAGAGTCTTTTCCTTCTTAGCAACAAAAGACTTTTCTTTCTTTCCTTTGAAGTGAGTCTTTTTCCTGTCACCAGAATCCTTTCTCTTCTCTGGACAATCTGCAATAACATGGCCTTGTCTATTGCAGCAATAGCAAACAATCTTTGAACTAGTTGCCCTGCTTGATTTTGTCCTTTTCTTGTCATTCTTTGAAGACCTCTTTTTCTGATAAGAGTCTTCCTTTCCTTGAGATGTAGAGGGCCTTGACCTCCACTGTTTCTTTTTCAAAAACTTCTGAAAGTGCCTGGTGAAAGCAGCAAAGTCTTCATCACTTTCACTGCTCTTAGACTTTGTGCTTATAGACTCATCAGACTCTGATTCAACTACCTCTGGAGGTGGAGTTGAAGACCTATTCCTGCTCTTTCTGGGAACTTCTGTCTTGAAAGCAACAGTCCTTTCTTTGTGCTCAGTCCTTGTTGACTTCTCCTCCTCTTTTCTCACTGTTAACTGCATTTCATAAGACAATAGCTTGCCAAACAGTGTGGGAGGAGGAATTTCCCCTAACTTAGCCATTTCTCTTATGGCACAGATCTTGGTGTCCCAATCTTTGGTTAGGGACCTTAAGAACTTGTCATTTAGTTCATAGTTAGTGAACTCTCTTCCATATGACATAAGTTCATTAACTATTCTGTAAAATTTCTTATAGCACTCAGTGATGCTATCACCCTTTCCTTGCCTAAAGCTTTCATACTCCTGATTAAGCAAGGACTTCCTATCTTGCCTAACTTCTTCAGAACCTTCCATATAGACAATGAGAGTATCCCACATCTCTTTTGCTATTTTACAGTGAATTAAGTTCTGAAAAGTGGCATCATCAATGGCACTAACTATTATGTTCTGTGCCCTCTTGTCCATGGTTGCTAGGACAATCTCATCCTTGGTCATCTCAGAGAAATCCTTTGGAGTCCTCTGATTTGCATCCAATACTGAAATCTTCATTGGCACATAAGGCACTTCCTTAACTGTGATGTAGATTCTAGGGTCAGAGGCTTCCATAAATAGCCTTACCCTCTCTTTCCAGATCCCAAAGATCTCCTTCCTGCATATAGGTAACTTCATGGAACCCAACTCTTTGTGATTCTCATAAGAACCCATGTTTCTTGAAGTTCTTGAATTTCTTGAATCTGTGAATTGCCTTTCACTGAATCTGCCAAACAGGATCTCCTCAGACTGTTAGTCCTTGTTTTGAGGAACCTGGCTCTGATACCACTTGAAAGATATGGTACCTAAACACCTAGAGGGGGGGGGGGTGAATAGGTGACCTAATCCTTTTCTAACTTTGTTGGCAGCCAATCAGTTATATCACAGATTTCTAACTAGTTTATTACAGCAATCAGCAATAATCAAACAAACACAGATCATCCACAGCACAAACACAGCACAGCACACAGTGTTTTATAGTGGTTTCCCAAGTTATGGGTACATCCACTTTCCCCCTTCGCCTATCTAGCAGTGTACTAGATTCGGCCTAACTTCTCCACTGTCTCAGAACCCAAATTGGTTCCTACCTCAGGCCCAAAGCCTTACACTCAGCTTTATCCCAAAGCCTACATTCAGCCAATCAAGGCCTACACTCAGCCAACCAAGGCCTACACTCAGAGATCTATATCTCCTACACTCAGGCTAACAAGCCCTACCCTCAGCCTTTATAAATATAGGCTTACAATCACTCAGATCCAATGGATCCTACAAGTTACAAATGTAATACAGATAATGACTCTACAACTCAGAGTTACAGGAGGGGAGTTGAGAGATTCTTGATGAGTTCTTGGAAGAACTCAGCTGGATTCACCCTGACTTAGCTTTCTTCAAAGCTTCTTGAGTAGAACTGAATAAGGTTGAATCCTCTGCAGTTGTTCCTTGACCTCTGCCACTTAAGACCCAGAACTGAATCTGAATCCTTCTTCTCAGCCTAGTTCCTGAGGCTGATTTCTTGGAAGGAGCCCTCTCTCTCCAACTTCTTAGATCTGCAGATGGAATGCAAGATCTTCTTGTGTTTATACTCTGTGTACCACTTTACAGATTACTTGAATAATCTGATCAATTACTTTAATTATTCTCACCACTGTTTCTGTAAACTGTGGGTGCCTATTTATAGGCTTTCTTCATGGTAACCGGCTGGTCCGGTTCATAACTGACTTCTGACATCTCTGACAGTTGCTGTAGACCGGCTGGATCGGCAGCTGTCATGTCAACCAGTCACTTCTTGAAAATCTCTATCTGTCTGATAGTGTCGAGACTTTCTGTCTTTAAGTGTCGACACTTATAGTCCAAGTGTCGACACATGTTGTATAAGTGTCGACACACGTATACAAGGTGTCGACACAATTCCTTGTATGTCACGACACAGATTCTTCTGCATGTGTCGACACAAATACTTGTTCTTCTAGCTTTTGCTGAATTCTTCTATGTGTCGACACATCTCCTTTGTGTCGACACAACTTCTTGTGTTGAATCTGTCAAGTGTCGACACTGCTTCTTGATGTCGACACATAGTCTTCTATCTTGAATCTTGCTGAGTGTCGACACAGCTCCTTGTGTCGACATACCTTCTTATTGTTGAGACTTCAGCTGAGTGTCGACACATTCCTTTAGTGTCGACACTTGTACTTAGAATAATTTGCTGCTCTTTCTGTTCTTTGCTAAGTGTCGACACAGCTCCTTGTGTCGACACTTTCTTCAAGTGTTGAGTCTTCAGCTAAGTGTCGACACATTGTGCTGGGTGTCGACACTTACTTCAAGTGTTGACTCTTTAGCTAAGTGTCGACACATTGTGCTGGGTGTCGACACTTACTTCAAGTGTTGACTCTTTGGCTAAGTGTCGACACATTGTGCTGGGTGTCGACACTTACTTCAAGTGTTGACTCTTCTGCATAGTGTCGACACATTGTGTTGAGTGTCGACACTTGTACTTAGACTCTGCAGACTTTTGCTGAGTGTCGACACAGCTCCAAGTGTCGACACTTTCTGGTGTAGACACTGCTTCACTGGGTGTCGACACAGCTCCTTGTGTCGACACTTTCTGTCTGCACTTTTCTTCACTGAGTGTCGACACAGCTCCAAGTGTCGACACTTTCTGACTGGTGTCGACTCTGCATCCCAGGTGTCGACACAATGACTCCAAGTGTCGACACTGCTTGTCTGGGTGTCGACACAGGCTTTCTTAAGTGTCGACACTTTCCCTCTGGGTGTCGACACATGGACTTAGAAACTTTTTGCTTCAGTCCAGTACTTTCTTAACCTGCACAAGTAACTCAAACATACATCAAATACATTATGATGTATATCATTGAGTTGGGTCAGGCTTCTTCAAATCAGGTACATTTGACCAATGTACCCAACATTGAAGATCAACAGAAAAATAGCTTGAGCTCTGCTAGCCGTCTTTTGCAAAAGTTAGGGTTTGAAGAAATTACAAAAGTTCTTGTAAAAGATGATTTCGTTCAGTGTATATACCCCCGCAACTACAACGACTCTATCCTCCTTTTTGTAAAGCGGCTTAGTCGGCTTTAATGGTTGCTTTACCATAACTGCACTGTAGAAGAAGTACGACGACATTTGTCCTATAGTGTGCAAACTACGGTGAGTTTGAATTTGATGATGACGTCAGCAGTCATGTCTCAATGCTGGTTGACTTAAAAACTTCTTCCAGATTTTTTGTATAGGCGTTGAGTGAAGCCTTATGACTCGACGACTTAAAGCGTTGAGAGTTGCCTTGTGTTTCAAACCATTTGTACTTTAACTGTAATCTTCAGAAGCGTTGAGTGATAAGCCTTCACTCAACACTAAAACACTTAGCTGAATACTGACTATCTTCAGAAGCGTTGAGTGAGCCTTCTTCACTCCACGCTTCAGTCCTTTGACAACTTATCTGAGAAGGCATTGAGTGAGCATCCATCACTCAATGCTTTTATACTTGGCAGATTTTTCAGATAGACGGAATTGAGTGAACCTCCATCACTCAGTGCTTCTGGACTTGACAGTATTTCTAAAAAGGGCGTTAAGTGAATGTCCATCACTCAATGCTTTTGGACTTAGATAGATTTAACTGCATCTTCAATGTGGCTTTGAGTGACTGGTTATCTGTCGATGCTTTTTGGCCTCAGTCGTTGAGTGATGTGTACTCACTCAATGCTTTTGTACTCAAGTAATATTCTGCCTCTCCTAAGTATTCTGACTTCTGTCCAGCCAAACCCCTAACACATTAAGCCAGTCTAATCATTGAATGACAGATATCATGCATACTTGAACTTGGACAAATATCAAATATATGCTTGTGTATATTATTGACTTTTGAGTCTTCTTCAAATCTAGGACATTGTGATCAATGGACCCAGCAGACTTCCCCAAGATCAAACAATGCACTAAGGAGCTAACTCTTCATCGACTAGTATGAGACATGTTCAGATCAGCTTTATCCATGCTCAAATCATCGAAATTACTTTGCTACAATGCGGGTATGACTTCACTTTGTCCCATTAATATGATAACCAATGTTATTGAACATAGAGTGGGCACACGAGACCACCAAAGCTAAGCACACCAAGCCCTTCAGCTTCTGACGCTACGTACCTAATCTTTAGGGTTTAGGCTTCACGACCACAAACAATGCTCACTGGTTTCCAGCAATGGAGGTATCGCTGACAATATCCACTATCGTCGGACGATATCAATAGAACAATCATTTTTGTTTAACTTTTATTATTTCCTTGAGTTGACCTCCAATACTCCCTGCAACATCCTATAACACCTAGAACTTGAAATACCACCCGAATTTTCATGGAGTTTTCTTCGACATGCAAAATTAAGCATCACCAATCCAGGCCAACTTGTCGCAGATGAGTTTCACATAGCATGTCTACGTCAGTATATCGATCTAGACTCTATATTAGATTTCTATCGGGGATAATCCATATCAACCCGTTGAAAGTCTCATTTCCACTAATTAGTAGAGGCACTTACATGCAACTATGCAATGAACATAGGACTAGCATGCATAATTATTAGGAAGAAGGATTGATATTCTTGACGATCATTTTGGTGCCATGAATCGGAATTTGAATTGGATGGAAATGATCGCCTCACATCCCTCTTTGCGAATCTGAACTCGACTTAATATTCCAAGCTTGGATGCTCTTCCAATGGCTGAATTCAGCCCTCTTCTTCTTCCATGTCCTCTTTCTTAAGTTGTGTAAAAGAAATGAGTTCTTTTCTCCTTATTTAGCTGGCTTAAGTCACACTGGGTGAATCCAGACCCTTAGATAAAAAATCAATTAGAAATGGATGGCCATAATTTAAATTGAAACTTCTGCCTCAGGATCTATCGTCGGCGATATCTCACTATTGCTGGCATTAGCTTAGGCAGTGGCGATTCCACCTAATGATCGCCTCGCCACTTAACAACCAAGTAACATGTGACATGCAATCTTCGGCGATATCACACTATCGCTGGCGTTAGCATATCGTCTACATCATTTTATCGACTACATCATTTTGTCGACTACATTGTTTTGTTGACTACTCAGTTTGTTTACTACATCAGCTTGATCAATATCGTCGGAGATATCTCACTATCGTCGAGCGATAGTGTCAACAGCCAGAAACTTGTTGCTTTTCAATGGTGGGAAAACTTGAGTGTTACAAATTTCTTCCCCTTAAAAAAATTTGGCCTAAAATTCGAGAATAAAGAAAACAATGCAAAGTAAACAAATTTAAATTGTACCTTAACAAAATAGCTCAGGGAACTCCTGCAACATGATTTGCTCTCGCTCCAATGAAAATTCCTCGTGACCACAATTGTCCCAACAAACATTGACCATTTGGATCATTTTATTTTGCAATTGCCTAACTTTAGTATCCTCGATGTGAATGATCCTAACCTTCATATTTAGCCCACCATCGACCGATAGTCTATCAGCCGCAACAACTTGAGTAGGCTCTTACACAGCCTTCCTCAGCACCGAAACATGGAATATACCGTGTAAACCTCTCAACTCTGTCGAAAGAGCAAGTCGGTGGGTAGCTTCACCAACACGTTTCAAAATCTCAATCGGTCTAGGGTATCTCAGACAAAGATTTTTCAAGCATCGAATCCTTGACACACCCTTGAATGATTTTATCTTCCGATAAACTCAATCGCCAACAAAAAACTCGACATTTTTGTGCTTTGTGTTGTAGTATTTTGTCTACCTATCACGAGCAATCAACAATTGCTACCGGATCTTTTGAATCGTCGAAGTTGCATCCTTTTCACTTAAACAACTTTGTTTCGTCCGTTATTGCCCAAGCTAAGAGAGTATGACACTTCCTACCATAAAGGGCCTCGAAGGGCGTCATTTTAATACTTGTTTGGTAGTTTTTGTTGTAGGCTAATTTGATCATATACAAATGGTTTTTTCACCTCTTTCTGAAATTCAAGGTGTATATACGAAGCATATCCTTCATTATTCTATTGGTTCTTTTGGTCTAACCATCCGTTTGAGGATGAAAGTTCATGCTAAAATTCATCTTGGTACCCAACATTGAGTGTATCAGCCTCCAATCATTTGAAGTGAAGCGCATATCTAGGTCACTTACGATGTTATGAGGCACACCGTGCAATCGTACTATGTTATTAACATAAAGTTTTGCCACCTTTTCTACTGAATTGTTTCTCCAGTTCGGAATGAAGTGAAACACTTTCGTCAAATGACCTACAATCACCTAAATAGTAAATAACATCATTTCCTTGTTACGATCTAGACAAGCCATGCACGAAATCCATAGAAATATCATCAAACTTTCATTCTAAAATCAGTAATGACTTTAAAAATCAACCAGGCATCTGACATTATGTCTTCACTAGTGCGCAAGTATGACACTTCCCCACATAGAGAGCTATGTCTTTCTTCAAGTCTGACCATCAAAAAAACAATTTCTTCATATCTTTAAACATTTTTATGCTCCCTAGGTGGATTGAGTACTTAGTAAAATGTGTCTCGTACATTAATTCCTCCCACAATTTGCCAACATTTGGGACGCACAATCGACTGTTTTTCCACAAAAGACCATCTTTGAAGGAAAACTTGACATTAGACCCATCCACGGTCCATATCATTTCATGATTTCATCAAGCTCCAATGCACATCAAACTATGTCTGCAAGGACATACTGCACCTCCGTCTAGTTTAAGCATACCTTTGCGTTTGTTCTCTTATCAACAAAAGAGATCTCTAAGGTCTCCAATTCATGAATTAGACGTTCATCATGCATCTGAATCGAGTTTGCATATGCTAGAGCCCTGCGACTTAATGCATTAGTGAATACATTTCTCTTCCCAAGAGTGTAATGAATTTTAAAAGTTTAGTCCCCAAGGAACTCCATATAGCTCTTTTGTTGCATATTAAAGTCTTTTTGATTTAGTAGATACTTCAAGTTTTTATGGTCCGTAAAGATATCGATCTTCTCACCACACAAGTAATGTCGCCAAAGCTCAAGAGCAAATATCACGATCGCTAACTCCAAGTCATGGACCGAAAAATTCCTCTCATTTACCTTCTGAAAGTTATTAACTTAAGGTTAGCTGGTCACTTAGAGGGGGGGGGGGGGGTGAATAGTTCTTTGAAATTTGTAAGTCATTTTGATGATTCTTACTAAGTGATCTAGAGCTTGTCCTTAACACCTGCAATATAAGAAAAGAACAAGCAACACAGCACAAGACACAGATATTTATAGTGGTTCCCCAATTGGGTACACCCACTCTACCTCCTATCTATTCAAATATCTTGTTGGACTAGACACATACTCCACCAAAATGTTCCTCAGAGCTTACACCTCAGGACCTCAGCCTTACACTCAGGTTCTCTTCAGAACCCTATCTCAGAATCACAAAGGTTCCTACATCAGAGCCCTGCAATGCTCATACAGCTCAGTGGTCCACAGACCACCTACCTCAGCCTTATCTCTAAGGCCTACAGCTCAGGCTTTTCAGCCCTACAACTTCAGGCACAAGGCCATACTCTTAGAGTGCTGCAACACTCCTACAACTCAGTACCCTTCTAGGCACCTACCTCAGTGCCCTTCTAGGCACCTACAGCTCAGCTTCCTCCAAGGCCTACAACTCAGTAACACACTTGTCACCTACAATCCAATGACTCAACATTGATCTACCTCAACCTTATCTCTAAGTCCTACTACTCAGGCTGGGAGGATAGCCCTACTCTCAGATACACACTTGGATCCTACGTCAGTACTCTAGTAGGGCACCTACCTCAGTGACTAATTAGTCACCTACAACTCAGGCTAAAAGGCCCTATAACTCAGATTCAGGCAACCTGAATCCTACGGGAATTTAAATAACAAGATGAAGTAAATTTAAAACACTGAATCAAAGATAAATCACTGAGACTACTTTGCTGGACTGAGCAGATATCAGTCCAGCTCTCTTACTATAGAAGGAATGAGTCTTCTTCTACAGCTAACTGCTTTTTTGATGCACTGGTGAACAACTATCTGTTGTTGAAGGCTGACGGCCCTTTACACAGCAAACTCCTTGCTGATTAGAAGAATCGACTGCCTTGTTCTGTAAAGAACAATCTTGCTAAACTGGAAAAAGCTTCAGCTATCTTTCTCTGCCGGATGGCTTACACTGCTGGACTTGGCTTTCAAGCTTATCGGAGAAGATGAAGTCCATCCGCCTCTATTTTCTGTATTTTCTTCGTGTGTTCTACATAACCCTAATCCCCTTTTCTTTCTTCTTTTTATATCTATTGATTTGAATCAACGACACAATTTGAGTGTGTGCCCAGCCAAGAATAGTGAGCGTCACCTCCCTCAGAAAATGACAAATAATAGCTTTCGGTGCCACTGCAGCTTTCCGGCAACGGCATGAACTATTTTGACTTTTTTTGACTTTTGGTGACATCAGTAGTGGTCATCCGGTGCTGCTGTAGATTTCTCGCAATGACATGAAATACTTTGACTTATTGACTTTTGGTGACGTCAGCAGTGGTCATTATATTTTGGACTTAGAAAAATTCCAGAACTTCATTAAGCGTTGAGTGATGTTAAGTCACTCAACGCTATCTGACTTGGCTCTTCATTATAAGTATTGAGTGAACCTGCCTCACTCAACGCTTTTGGACTTAGAGAATTTTCACTGGCTTTGTCTCAGTGGTTCCTTCTCAACTATCTCAGTGGTTTCTTCTTCACAGCTGAGACTATCTCCTGTCTCAGCGGTTTCTTCTTAACTGTCTCTGCGGTTTCTTCTTCGCAGCTAAGACTATCTCCTGTCTCAGCGGTTTCTTCTCAACTGTCTCAGTGCTTCCTTCTTCATAGAAGCGTTGAGTGAAGCTACTTCACTCGACGCTTTTGGACTTAGAGAATTCCAGAGAATTCCAGCTTGCTTTGTCTCAGCAGTTATGCTGAGACATACTTCTCAGCTGTCTCAACTATCTTGCGGCTTTGCCTTAGTCAAATTATCTGACTTTAGTTCGACGAATGCTGAACTAAGCTCAACGATCGGTGAGCTCAACTTAATGAACTCAGAATCCCAAACCTTGAATTTAGCTCGACGAATGGTGAGCTGAGCTCGACGAACTGTGAATCCTAAATTCTGAATTTAGCTCGACGAATGGTGAGCTTAGCTCGACGAATGGTGAGCTGAGCTCGATAAACTTTGAATCCAGCTTATTTTTTTTGTTCACTTGTCCAATCAAGGACAATATGCATGCATGAACTTAAGCACACATCAAATACATTTTGCCCATTAGCATGATTGGTGATGCCTCTTCAAATCCCGAGGAACATTGTAGGGCACAATTCCCAGCAATCTCCCCCCATTTGAAGAAGGCAGAACACTCATCCATGCTAAAGTGCATCATCACAAAAAGTATCATGATAGGCCTGATGAGACATTATCATGACAACTAGCCATCCCAATACAGAATAACTCTCCCTAGATGAGATGGCTTAACACTATGATTGAATGACCAATAGTACATGTGAATTATCAATCATTAACACTGTAACAATATGATTAGTAATAAAAACTTTATTAATCATTGATAAGGAAAATATTTTGATTAAGATAGACCTAATCATTAACTAATTTAGAGAGCCTTTGTCACACAACAGTAGGCAAAACTTGTGATCATAAGATATCTATGATAGAATTGCATATTCATTAAAAACAAATATATAAATGAGAATTTCATGCACATTTGTCACATCAATATAGTCATGGCCAACTTATATTAATTTCATTGATAGAGATTTGAAATTGCTACACCATTGATATATATTACAAGACATTGATTAAATATTTTAAAGAAGCCTAAGTCTTGCAACTTCATATCAGCTCTTCTTTGATGAACTTGCATCAGCATCCTTAGTAACAACAGCCTTCTTCAAGTTTTCAGCTTTGTTCTTTTGCCTTTTGAAGTAAAGGAATGACTTTGGAATATATCTGAGGGGCATTTTCTTAGGGTTGCTCTTTCGTACCAGATTTTCTTTGAATATTTTTTCCCTTAGGGAATTGCCTTTCAAATGTTTTATCCATTCCTCAGAATGATATACACTATCAATGTTCTTTAAGACTTGTCCATGACTTACCCAAGCATTTATAATGATAGATTCAGAGGCATCACTTAGTTGTTCATGATCTGGATCATCTATGTTCTCAGCTCTCTTCTTTGCCATGAACTCTTCAGCCATCTAAGTTCCTTCCCTTTTTATTCTAGCAGCAAGTTGTGCATCCTGTGCAACTCTAGCTTGTGCTGGGAAGTCTAGGTACTCTGGCCTTTTTCATCAAGTAGGGGCAGGTGCAGTGCCACCCTGATGCCTTGAATTACATTGAATGCTTGATCTTTAATGAGCCATGCTGTCTTAGCATACATGCTCTCCCCCATTCTGCCTTCTTTAAGGATGGTCCTTTGCAGTAAGGAGGTGATGGCTTCATTTCTGCTTGATATAGATTAGAATATTCTCTTATTGTCAGTAAGTATCTCATTTTTCAGAAGTATTGCCTGCTCCATAGAGTGGAAAGCAACATTGGTGACATGCTGATTTATATAATCTATTGCACCCCTGATCACCTCATCAGTTGCACTCACATAATTCTTGACATATCCTATGTCAGCTGCAGAGAATTTTTTGGCTTGTTTCCATGGATTTCATGAGGGTGGTCAGCTTTATGCCAGCAGTTCCAGCCATATTAAACCAGGTGGTGACATATTTGCTTAAGTGAGAGGTTTCTTCTTTACATTCTTTGACTTTAGTTAACAATTCATCCCTTAGCTTGACAACTGATTGGTCAACATACTCCTTGAGGGTTGTGGTCTGAGCATCCAGGAGTGCTTTGATATGGTTTAGGAGTAACTCATTAGAGATTTGGGTAGAGGGTGGTTGGCTTAATGGAGGAGGGACTTCTGTTAGAGCAGGGACCTGTGAAGACTCCCCCTCAACTACAGCACCTGTAGAAGGAGCCATTTCCTTAGCTAAAGTTATATTAACACTGCTAATTAAGAGAGTATTAGTATTACCTGTAGTGGGTGCATACTCAACTAATCTGTTGACAACTTGGTCCAAGGTTGTCAAATCCATCTGATTATGCTCCCCCTCGGACTGAGCATCCTTCTCTGGGCTTGACCTATCAAGATAAGTATCTAATGCCTCAGGTGGCTCACGGTTATCTTCTATACGAGGGATAACTTCAACTGCTGCTACATCATCAGTATCAGCCATGTCTTCCTTATCTTCTGCAGCAACCTCTTCTTCAGTGGTATTCTTTGAAATTTGTCCTGACCTAGGGCTGGCATGGATTTTATCAACATGCACAATAGTATCCTAGAGTTTAATGTTTATTGAGGAGAGACTCAAGGTTATGTCTGTCTGCATACTAACATCAGCAGGGGGTAATTCCTAGCTCAGGTTTAGAGCAGGAGGAACTGTCTACTTCATCAACTTGCTATTTTTATCCGATGAGGAGTCCTTTGTTGTTGAATGATGGCTCTTGGGTAAGATCCTAGTGAATCTATCCAATGTCTTTATATCCATTCTTTTCAGGTAGTGAATCTTCACTTCATGTTCCTGTTTGAATGTATCAGGGTAGGTGTTCACTAGGTATAAGGAAAGAATTTTGTCTATGTTTGGAGTGGTTAGACAGTCTACTAATCTCTGGTAGATGAGAGAAGACCAAGAGGTCTTTCTATTCAGGATTATTCTAGTCATAACATCAAACATTGACCTGGAGATTGTGTCATGTGATCCAGGTTTGTAGATAAGGGCTTTCCCTAAAATATCTGCTAGCAGTTTGCCTCTCTGATTGAAAAATTTCCTCTTAAGAGACCTAGGTTTGACATCACTGTATCCACACCACCTAAGAGCACTGTCTCTATCCGTGACAGTGGGTTCTTCTTCCTCGCTAGAGTTGATGGAGGGTATATGAAGGGCTTTGTCTAGTCTCTTAGGGTTTACTTTTATCTTGATATCCTCAATTTTAGACTTAAGAGAGTTTTGAGAGGAAGACACTTTAATGTTGGAGAAGAATTCTACTACCTCTTTTCTAAGGATGATGGAGGGTTCGGAAAGGGTGTATTCCAAGCCTGTGGTCTAAATCATCCTCAACACTGCTTTAATCTCTGGCGAGGCGTGACTGAATCCATCTCTCACAATTTCATAGCCCTACTGGAGCTTCTTGATGACATTTGGTGCCATTGAAACAGTGCAGCAGGATGCTGAGAGGGTTTCGGTCTCGACGGCTAGGGTTAAGGCGTTTAAGAGTGGTGTGGCTTTTCGTTTCTTGTCGCCTTTATATTTATATCAAAAACATTTAATTACTTTATCATTAGAATAACCAATTAAATATTTTAGCTTAAATTGGTACTTTTTGGTCTTACGGGTTGCGTTACGCTACCTGTTATGAAGTAGGGCATTTAGCGCTTCTATTATACCTCTCAGCTTTTCTTCCATTTACTCAATGCTTGATTAATTTATAGCTTCCCTCACTGTCTGGATGTACATTCTATTTGACACACCATTATTCAAAATATTTTATGAATTTTAAATATAATGGGGACGTATCATGCTAATAAGCCAATTCTATTAACAACCTAATTATGCACTGATTTACAAGTTATTTGAACTTGAGAGTAAAGGCTGTATAGGTTAATAGTACAGATAATTATGAAGAATAATTGAATCATTGTTTTCTATTTGGTGTGCTTGATTAGGTTCATCCTAAGCACATCAACTTAATTCATCAATTTGCAAACTTAGTTTCTATATAAGAAAGAGAGAGACTTACCTTGAGACTTGCTGCCTCTAGCTTTTGAGGATTACATACTTGATAGCCTCAACCTTAGTTTATTGCTTTACATGGAGCATATTCCTTGAGCAATCATCTTGTCCCAAACATTTGCCTGGAACATCCATTCTCCAAATACCAAGTCTTATCTAGACAGGTATTTGGACTATCCTGCAAAAATAAATCATTTACCCGTAGGCACCCAATGATAATTGGGTCCTAGGTTCTTGTTAGCATTATAAAATGTTTGCCCAACTCTCTACCTGAACTAAGCACCTTTCTATCCACTAGCCACATTGAGGTTGTGCCAACAATCAATGACAAAGTAACCTACCTTCCCACAACACCAACATTTATGAATGTTGTACCTTCTCTTCAGGACAACACAAAATTGTTGTCCATGAGAGATGTGAGCAGCACCAAACTTTGTTGGATGAGCATTGCATGGTGTTGCTTCCTTCTTCCTGAGTGAAGGTGCTGAAGAACTAAATACAGTTGGTCCAGGATGGGCCAATTGTATTTTTGGATCCTGCCATCTAATGGACTCTCTCATCTCTTTAAATAAATGATATTTGGATCCAAATCTAAAGAGCTTATCCTGAACATTATGGCTAGAGTGGACAACATCACTCCTTTTGAGATCATGTGTCTTCACCCCACTAGTAGAGCACACATTAGATTGATCCTTCTAGAGTGGTGCAAACTTGACAGTTTTAGAAGGTAAATTCACTTTTTGAAATACTGTCAACTTATCAGGGATATTTGATTTGAATTGATAATTTCTGTGATTAATACCCAGCTTTTTAGAGGTTTGACAAGTTGCAGCTTTTGGCAACATATCAAGAGATTGAGAAGAGTTAATTATAATCTCTAATCTCTCAATAAATTTTTGTTTTAGATATCTAATGTGTTTACATTTTTCTTCTAGAATCTTGGTCTGACACTCAAGGCTTTTCTTGAGTTCAGATACCTCATGACATTTCTTATAAAACTCAATAGATTTATTGTTATAAAGAGTTTTATAAGGCTTGAGGACATCTATCTCCTTTGTTTGCCATTTGATAAGATTTCTACTCTTCTTTAGAGCATCTAGGAGCAGTCCATACTTCTCAATCAATTAATTGACATCAGTCTCAGATTCTGAGCAATCTTTATCAAAGGATGAAGATGCACCAGTATATGGATTGGTTTCATAGTCAGAGGAAGATGAAGAAATGGAGAGAGGATGTACCGTGAATGATTCTCTATGTACCTCACTTCTTTCTTCTTCAGTTATTGCCATCAGCCCTTGTCATCTATAGTCTTCTTCATCCTCCTCATTGTCACTGTCAGAGTGTGACAGAGAGGCCCTTATTCCTATCCTGGCGGCAGGATATTCCTCTTCTTCTTCCGGATCTGCACCAACAGAGATCATGCCTATATAGGCTTCTTATTCATCATCTTCTGATTCTGAGGAGGAAGATTGTGTCCAGCTTTTCTCCTTCTTAGCTACAAAGGACTTCTCCTTCTTCTGTCCTTGTGGTCATGGTGATGCTTCTTCTTCTTCTCATCCTCTTCCTTGTTCCTGACTGGGCAGTCAGCAATGACATATCCAGTCTTGTTGAAAAAATAGCATATAACATTAGATGAAATATGTTTACTAGATTTAGGGTCATACCTATTCTTCTTGGAGGACCTCCTGTGATGAGATGATGATGAGGGTCTGTTCTCCCAGTGCTTCTTCTTCATGAACTTTTGAAGTTTCCTGGAGAAGGCTGCAAACTCTTCATCAGACACGTGGTTGTCTGAGGAACTAGTCTCAGATAATTCTAAGCTGGACTCAGCTTCTCTCCTTGGTGGAGAAGGAGTCTTTCTTCTGCTCCTTCTTGGGGCTTCTGCCTTGAGGGCCACTGTCTTATCCTTGTTCTTGGATTGACTTCCCTTCTCCTCTTCTTGTCTAGCAGCCAGCTGCATTTCATAGGACAACAAATTTCCAAATAGAGTTGGTGGAGGAGTGTCTGCCAGTTTAGACATTTCCCTAATGACACAAATCTTGGTGTCCCAATCTCTAGTGAGAGATTTAAGGAACTTGTCATACAGCTCATAGTTGCTGAAGACCCTACTATAGGTTCTTAGTTCATTATGTAACAACCCTATCCGTTCATATAATATATACTAGAAGGTCCGGCCGGGGCCACACAGCATATACCACAAAATAGACGATGAAGCTACGGAGTGATACCAGAGTAGCACAGCGCACCTAACACATTGCATTCTAGCGAAAGCCTATCACACTTGAACTCCTCTCTTGAATGTCCAACATATAAACTTCCACATTTTATAGATTAGAGGAATGTCTTACAACATGTAAACATCGTTGGCCTTTTGGCCTTATAGGGCTTTCAAACAGTGGCCCAAACATTGGCGTGCAGGCCGGCCACATCAAAAAAAATCACAACAAAAGGAATAGCCTTCGAGGGCTAGCAGCAGCAGTAGCAGCAACAGTAGGGACATCACCCTTTGTGCGACCCGCCTGGCTCTCCAGCACCTGTACAGGGACAATCCACCCAAGGGTGGCAAACAGAGGAAACGGTCAGCATTCAGCTGACCTATTTATAACGACCCTACCCTTTTTCTCGGGGTGACGGTAACCTTCACTGCAGGCATATCATATCACAAGCATGACAATATATTTCATATAATGTGCTTTCACGCACACATGCCATCACAACCATCAGCCACCCGGCCCAATGGTCCGTGCACTCAGGGCACATTCTTGGTGTACTGGCAAATCAGTTACCCACCACCGTATCAGGGTCACAACCCAACGGTAACTCTCTTGAGCATTTACTCCATGGCATGCAGCTGGAGTTTTATAGTCTTAGTGAACCGGGATTGTCCCTTAGCCCCCCATGGTCTCACAGCCCGCAGGCCTAAGACTCTTGCTATGCGCTCCAACAGACTGCACCTTCTAGTCTCACGTCGGACGGACATAACACAAGTCGGATCCTCCACCCCCCCCCCCCCCCCCCCGTTGCTCAAATCGCCTTGCCATCACCGAGCACGGCGTACTCGCGGCTATAAAAAGGTGGGGGTAGGTCTCACTTATCCTGTTCTGGCATTCAAGCCTGGGTATTTCGATTACACCCATTTTCTCACAACATTAACGGGTCTTTCCTAGGCACACCAGTACTTCCTACTACTCTCTTTGCAGGTGGACACCGCAAATAGTACAAATGTCAGGGGTCTTTCCTGGCTATCATGTCAGTACTTCCTGTTACTCTCTTCACAGGTACCACCTATGACATCAAGCATCACAAAAGGGCCTTTCCTGGTCACACTAGTACTTCCTGTTACTCGTTCACAGGTACGACCCAATAGCACAAGCATAACACAGATATTTTCCTGGACTACCACTCCAGTACTTCCTGCGACTACTCGTCACAGGCATAATCTGTTGACTCCTTAAACGACACGTTTATCACGGAGTCTTCTCCGGTTCATATGCAACATCACCAATCCAGACCAACTTGTCCAGATGGGCTTTACACAGCATGCCTATTTCGTACTCCATTTCCGGATCTATATGCCAACAAAAGGGATTTCACGAATCCACTCAAAGACTCCCAAAAACAGTCACCTCTTGGTGGGGGAATCACAAACATATGCCAAAAGGAAGCCTTCACATGGCTAGGAAGAAAAGTCATTACCCTTGAAGACCGCTTCGGTGCCATGAAGCTCCTAGTTGGCGAGAAAGAGGTTTTCCTCCACAAAACTGGCCTCGGAACGCAGCTTGACACTCTCAAGCTCCACCAACAGCAACCCTTCTTCTTCCTTCTTCTTCCTCTCCCTTTCTCTCTCTAACTTGTAGAAAGATGAAGGCACTAATCAAATGAGAATATGTTCTCAGTTTTCGGCCTTAAGGAAACAGGAAAGAAGCTCAGCCCTTGAATCCCAGCTGAAGGAATGTACGGACACAAATTTGCCAGAAAAGCCTATTTTTGCCTGACACGGCCTGTGACACGCCCGTGTCCCAGTCCGTGCGCCTCAAGTGGTGTTCAACCGACTTATCCATTCCAGTGACACGCCCATGTGATATGCCCATGTCATGGCCTGTGTCACTCAACACGCCTTCAGACACGCCCGTGTCTGTGGCCGTGTTCGTCAGGCTGAAAAAAACTCCCAAAATCACCCGAGACTCACACGGCCTGTGACACGCCCGTGTCTCAGGCCGTGTGCCCATACACGACACTCGACATGCCCCAGCTCAAAATCGTCGGGCTGAGTTCGTCGACCAAAGGGACACGCCATGTGACACGCCCGTGTCACAGGCCGTGTTCACTGTACTCGACAAACGTCGACCACATCTCGACACTCGACGATCGTCGAACAAATTTCATCGAACGCAAGGAGACACGCCCTCCGACACGCCCGTGTCGCCTGGCGTGTTCCTGCCGAACACTGTTCGTCGAACGATTTTCGTCGATCTCGCGACGGCTCACACCCAAGCAGGACACGCCCTGGGACACGCCCGTGAAACATGCCGTGTCACCTGAAAATGGCCTGCTGATAAATATTGGGCTGTTACAACCCTCCCCTCCTATAAAAAAATTTCGTCCTCGAAATTTAGACACAGGAAGGCAACCAGCAATCAGCAACCAAATAGTTATAACATTAAAATTCTTATGTTACAACAACATTCTCTCCATGGATTACAGAAACAGCTCGGGAAACTCCTCTCGCATGGTTTGCTCTCGCTCCCATGTAAGTTCCTCACGGCTGCAGTTGTCCCACTGGACTTTCACCATGCTGACCGTCTTGTTCTGCAATTGTTTCTCGGCTCGATCCTCGATCTGAATGGGTCTAACTCTCGTTGTTAGCCCATACTCCACCGGCACACGATCATTCGCGATCACTTGAGCTGGATCTTTAACGACCTTCCGAAGCACCGAGATGTGAAATACATCATGTAATCCACTCAAGTCTGCCGAAAGAGCTAGCCAATATGCGGCTTCGCCAACTCGCTCAACCACTTCAAAGGGACCCAAATATCTTGGACTCAACTTTTTCAAACGTCGAATCCGAGAGACACCTTTGAAGGGCTTGATCTTCAAGTAGACCCAATCGCCAACCGCAAAGTCCACGTTCCGGTGCTTGACGTTGTAGTACTTAGCTTGTTGATCTTGAGCAATAAGTAGCTTCTCTCGAATAGTCTGTATGGTTGAGTTTGCTTCATCAACCTCATTTGGTTTATACACTCGAGGTTCGCCCGCTTCTACCCAAGCCAAGGGAGTAAGACACTTCCTTCCATACAAAGCTTCATATGGTGTCATCCCAATGCTCGCCTGGTAGCTGTTATTATACACAAACTCGACCATATAGAGATGATCTTCCCATCTCTTTCCGAAGTCGAGGGCGCACATTCGGAACATGTCCTCCATCGTTCTGTTGGTACGTTAAGTTTGTACATCCGTTTTGGGATGAAAGGCCGTACTGAAAGTCAACTTCGTGCCAAACAGTCGGTGAACTAGCCTCCAATCATTTGACGTGAATCGCCCATCTCGATCACTGACGATGCTCCTAGGAACACCGTGAAGACGTACAATCTGGTCAACATATAACTTTGCCAAACTTTCGACTGAATCATCCCGCCTGTTCGGGAGAAAATGTGCCACTTTAGTTAGCCGGTCAACAATCACCCAAATGGAATCATTTCCTCGCTGCGATCTCGGCAACCCGTTCACAAAATCCATGGAAATATCATCAAATTTCCATTCTGGGATCGGCAGCGACTTCAAATAACCGCCCGGCTTTTGGCATTCCGCCTTCACCATCGCACATATTTGACATTTGGCCACATAGAGGGCAACATCTTTCTTTAGCCCTGGCCACCAGAATAGTTTTTTCATATCATTGAACATCTTTGTGCTCCCGGGGTGAATAGAATACTTTGTATAATGCGCTTCATACATTAATTCTTCCCTCAATTTACCCACATTCGGGACGCACAAACGACCCTCTTTTCGCAAAATACCATCATTACCGGCGAATTTGCCCTCTGGTCCTTCGTTAGCATAGCGTAAGACATCTTCATCCAACTCTGTTGCCCGTCGGACTCGGTCCGCAAGGTCACATTGCACCTCCGTCCAGTTCAAATATACATTGGCAGTGGCATTTTTGTCAACACAATATATCTCTAACGCTTCCAGTTCCTGGATAAGACGTTCATCATGCCTTTGTAACCAATTCACTCTAGCTGGAACCCTCCGACTCAAGGCATCTGCGACAACATTCCCCTTCCCGGGAGTATAGTGAATTTCAAAAGTGTAGTCCCCAAGGAACTCCAACCACCTTCGTTGTCACATGTTCCAATCTTTCTGCTCCAATAGGTACTTTAGGCTCTTGTGATATGTATAGATCCCCACCTTCACTCTATAAAGGTAGTGTCGCCACAACTTTAGTGCAAAAATCACTGCCGCTAATTCCAAGTCATGGACGGGATAATTTCGCTCATGCACCTTCAGCTGGCGTGAGCCATAAGCAATTACCTTTCCATTTTGCAGAAGAACGCATCCTAAGCTGCTCCCTGAGGCATCACTATAAATCACAAATCGATCAGTCCCACTTGGCGAAGACAACACCGGCGCCGTGTTCAACCGAACCTTCAACTCTTCAAAAGCTCGTGCGCACTCTGGCGTCCAAACGAACTTCTGATCTTTTCGCGTTAGCGTGGTTAGCGGCAAAGCAATCCGTGAGAAGTTTTCAACAAATCTTCGGTAGTAGCCCGCAAGTCCAAGGAAACTCCTGACCTCGGCCACGGAAGACAATATTGGCCACTCTTGTATGGCCCTTATCTTCGCTGGATCCACTGCAATGCCCGCTCCACTCACCACATGGCCAAGAAAAGCCACCGACGATAGCCAAAACTCGCACTTCGAGAACTTGACATAGAGCTGCTTTTGCCTCAATGTATTCAACACCAACCGCAAGTGAGTCTCATGCTCAGCTTCTGACTTCGATTACACCAGGATATCATCAATAAACACGATCACAAATAGATCCAGGTACTCTCGGAATGTGCGGTGCATCAAATCCATAAACACCGAGGGTGCATTGCACAGTCCAAATGGCGTGACTGTGAACTCATAGTGTCCGTAATGCGTTCCAAAAGCGGTTTTGGGAATGTCACCTTACCGAATTCTCAACTGGTAATAACCAGACTTCAGGTCCAACTTCGAGTAGACGGTCGAGCCCACCAGCTGATTGAATAACTCATCAATCCGGGGTATCAGATATTTATTCTTCTGGGTCAGCTTATTCAGTTCACGGTAGTCAATACATAACTGTAACCCATCATCTTTCTTCTTTACAAAAAGCATAGGCGCGCTCCAATGTGACATGCTTGGGCGTATATAACCTTGCTCCAGCAATTCTTGTAGTTGGACCTTCAGCTCAACCATTTACTTAGGCGCGACGTGATATGGCGAGCGGGCTACATGTTTCGCACCTAGCAGCAATAGTCAATCTCTCGCTGGGGTGGTAGCACAGGGAGATCCTTGGGAAACACATCTGCAAATTCTGATACAATTGGAACATCACACACACTGGTCTTTGGCTCAACAGCCTGAATCAGGGCGAAGTAGCACTCCGTACCTTTCCAAACAGCTTTCAAGACTTGGAGTGCAGGCAACAACATCAATCAAGGCATGCTGCTCAGCAAGCCAATCCATACCACATATCACGTCGAATTCTGATATCGGAAATACAGATGAAGCAAACTGAAATCCTGATTTCCTATTTGGACCGCCACATCGCAAGCTTGATCCACAAACATCTAACAAACATTTGGCAACATCACTTTGACGCTATCTGTCTTCACACGCCTAAGTATCCCAAGCCGCGCTAGAAACTCGCTAGACAGAAAAGAAGACAAAGCATCTGTATCAAACGGTGCTCGTGTCAGTGTGTTCTACATCATCGCAAAGCCTGTGGTGCACGTAACACACACAAGCAACATACACAAGATGCAAACAAAACAAGCAATACGAGTCTCGCGCACTCGTAACACGTAGGATTGGGCCTGGGATGCAAAGGACTCCACCACTGCTTTTTTCCGTCTCCAAATAAGACGCTCCGAGTTCCTGCTCAACCAGACATCGACGACTCCTGGTAAGGTTGGGCACAAATGTCCCCATGGAATAAAACATCAACAATCTGTCATGTTCACGGCTACACGTTGATCTCACACATCCATGTATATTGTAGTTATAAAATATAAACGCCATCATAGAACTATCATCCAAAACGGCTTACTGTTCATAGACACATGCATAATCCACCATACATGAGGAGCCCTATTATTTATGTACATCTTTATGGCGACATTTCCTTCTCCTTTATTGCCCGCTACGAGCCAACACGGCAATCTCGGGCGATTTGTCCAGCTTTACCACACGAATAGCACTTGGATTGCTTCTTTGGCTGCTGAACACCATCCCAACATTCACGAGTGATGTGCCCTACCTGACCACAAGCATAACAAGTACGCTTCTCGAGTCTTTGCCTCTTACGGTGAGCAGACTTCCCAACCCTTGGAGTGCGCACTTTCCTTGTCGCAGGCATCTGCTGGGCTCTCATCAAGTCCATTTCCAACAGTCTAGCTGCTTCCACCAGAGGTTGGAATCCCAAGAACTTAGGACCCATCAACAAGAAACGGAGTTCCTAACGTAGCCCATCATAAAACTGATTGATCTTCATCCCCTCAGTTTCAAACACAAACTCGGGTTGTTGTCTCATTGCAACAAATGCATGAAAATAGTCCTCAACCTTGTCCTCTCCTTGGCTCAAACACATGTTCATCGATGAAGCTGAGACACTTCCCCTTGCTATCTGCTCAAGTTCACTACCCGGCAGGGAACGCATTACCGGATCAGAGGGTTGAACCTGTCCCTCATGGTAAGCCTTGAGCATTGCAAAAACCACATCGGCAATCAGTCGAGCCGTTTCTATCGATGGAGGAGATGTTGGTACCACAGTTGATGTCATGTTTCCCATCGAGTGTCGGGGTTCCTGCTGCCATGCCATCGCACTCGTCGCCTACATTCGGAAATTACACAAGTAAGCAACAAGATAGGAACGCGCGGGTTCCTTAAACACAAAAATTTGCATTCCTCTCATGGACATTCAGGAGTTCAAATGTGTTAACTTGGGTTGCACAGACACGTGCTCGCCACCCCACAAAAGAAGTCGACCACGACTTCGAGAGGGAAAGACCAAGACAGCTAATACCAAAAATGTAACAACCCCATCCGTTCATATAATATATACTAGAAGGTCCGGTCGGGGCCCCACAACATATACCACAAAACAGACGATGAAGCTACAGAGTGATACCAGAGTAGCGCAGCGCACCTAACACATTGCATTCTAGCGGAAGCCTATCACACTTGAACCCCACTCTTGAATGTCCAACATATAAACTTCCACATTTTATAGATTAGAGGAATGTCTTACAACATGTAAACATCGTTGGCCTTATGACCTTACAGGGCTTTCAAACAGTGGCCCAAATATTGGCGCGCAGGCCGGCCACATCAAAAGAAATCACAACAAAAGGAATAGCCTTCGAGGGCTAGCAACAGCAGTAGCAGCAACAGCATGGACATCACCCTTTATGCGACCCCCATGGCTCTCCAGCACCTGTACAGGGACAATCCACCCAAGGGTGGCAAACAAAGACAATGGTCAGCATTCAACTGACCTATTTATAACGACCCTACCCCTTTTCTCGGGGCAGCGGTAACCTTCCCTGCAGGCATATCGTATCACAAGCATGACAATATATTTCATATAATGTGCTTTCACGCACACATGCTATCACAACCGTCAGCCATCCGGCCTAACGGTCCGTGCACTCAGGGCATATTCTTGGTGTACTGGCAAATCAGTTACCCACCACCGTATTAGGGTCATAACCCAACGGTAACTCTCTTGAGTATTTACTCCATGGCGTGCAGCCAGAGTTTTATAGTCTTAGTGAACCGGGATTGTCCCTTAGCCCCCCATGGTCTCACGGCGCGCAAGCATAAGACTCTTGGACGGACATAACGCAGGTCAGATCCTCTAACCCACGTTGCTCAAATCGCTTTGCCATCACCGAGCACGGCGTACTCGCGGCTATAAAAGGCGTGGGTAGGTCTCACCGATCCTGTTCTGGCATTCAAGCCTGGGTATTTCGATTACACCCATTTTCTCACAACATTAGCGGGTCTTTCCTGGGCACACCAGTACTTCTTGATACTCTCTTCGCAGGTGGACACCACAAATAGTACAAATGTCCGGGGTCTTTCCTGGCTATCATGCTAGTACTTCCTGTTACTCTTTTCACAGGTACCACCCATGACATCAAGCATCACAAAAGGGCCTTTCCTGGTCACACAAGTACTTCCTGTTACTCGTTCACAGGTACGACCCAATAGCACAAATATAACACAGATATTTTCCTGGACTACCACTCCAGTACTTCCTGTGACTACCCATCACAGGCATAATCCGTTGACTCTTTAAACGACACGTTTATCACGGAGTCTTCTCCGGTTCGTATGCAATATCACCAATCCATACCAACCTGTCCAGATGGGCTTCACACAACATGCCTATTCCGTACTCCATTTCCGAATCTATATGCCGACAAAGGGGATTTCATGAATCCACCCAAAGACTCCCAAAAACAGTCACCTCTTGGTGGGGGAATCACAAACATATGCCAAAAGGAAGCCTTCACATGGCTAGGAAGAAAATTCGTTACCCTTGAAGACCACTTCGGTGCCATGAAGCTCCTAGTTGGCGAGAAAGAGGTTTTCCTCCACAAAACTGGCCTCGGAACGCAGCTTGACACTCTCAAGCTCCACCAACAGCAGCCCTTCTTCTTCCTCCTTCTTCCTCTCCCTTTCTCTCTCTAACTTGTAGAAATATGAAGGCACTAATCAAATGAGAATATGTTCTCAGTTTTCGGCCTTAAGGAAACAGGAAAGAAGCTCAGCCCTTGAATCCCAGCTGAAGGAATGGACGGACACAAATTTGCCAGAAAAGCCTAATTTTTGCCTGACACGGCCTGTGACACGCCCGTGTCCCAGGCCGTGTGCCTCAAGCGGTGTTCAACTGACTTATTTATTCCAGCGATACGCCCATGTGACACGCCCATGTCATGGGCCGTGTCACCTAACACGCCTCCAGACACGCCCGTGTCTGTGGCCGTGTTCGTCAGGCTGAAAAAAATCCCAAAATCACCCGAGACTCACACGGCCTGTGACACGCCCGTGTCCCAGGCCGTGTGCCCATACACGACACTCGACACGCCCCAGCTCAAAATCATCGGGCTGAGTTCGTCGACCAAAGGGACACGCCCTATGACACGCCTGTGTCACAGGCCGTGTTCACTGCTCTCGACAAACGTCGACCACATCTCGACACTCGATGATCGTCGAGCAAATTTCGTCGAACGCAAGGAGACATGCCCTCCGACATGCCCGTGTCGCCTGGCGTGTTCCTGCCGAACACTGTTCGTCGAACGATTTTCGTCGATCTCGCGACGGCTCACACCCAAGCAGGACACGCCCTGGGACACGCCCGTGTCCCAGGCCGTGTCACCCGAAAATGGCCTGCTGATAAATATTGGGTTGTTACATATTAACTGTCCTAAAGAACCTTTCAAAGCAGCCAACCACTTTTCAGATTTGTTTTGTCTGAAATCCTCATACTCTTGGTTGAGCATGGACTTCCTATTATCTTTAACTTCTTCAGAGCCTTCCATGAAGACCACAAGAGTGTTCCACATTTCCTTGGATGTTTTACAGTGTATAAGATTTTGTAAGGTTGAGCCATCAATGACACTAACTATAATATTTTGTGCCCTTTTGTCCATGGTGGACAGAATTACCTCATCTCTGTACATCTCTGTATATGCCTTAGGCACTCTCAGAGTTGGATCTATAGTGGAAGCCTTTGTGGGGATAAAAGGACCTTCCACTACTGTTACATAGATCCTATGGTCAGATGCTTTCATGAATAGTTTGACCCTTTACTTCTAGTGACCAAATCCTTCCTTCCTGTAGATTAGTAGTTTCATGGCCCCTAGCTTCTTATAGTTCATTCCTGACCCCATAATTATATCTTATAGCTAACCTTGGAGGTATACTCAGACTGTTAGATCCTTTTTGAGCAACCTCCCTCCGATACCACTTGAAAGTTATTTAACTTAAGGTTAGCTAGCCACCTAGAGGGGGGGGGAATAGGTCTTTGAAATTTTTAAGTCGTTTTGTTGATTTCTTACTAAGTGATCTAGAGCTTGTCCTTAGCACCTGCAATATAAGAAAAGAACAAGCAACACAACACAACACACAGATATTTATAGTGGTTCCCCAATTGGGTACATCCACTCTTCCTCCCACCTATCTAATTATCTTGTTGGACTAGGCACAAACTCCACCAAAATGCTCCTCAGAGCTTTCACCTCAGGCCCTCAAGCTTACATTCAGGTTCTCTTCATAACCCAACCTCAAAACCACAAAGGTTCCTACCTCAGAGCCCTGCAGTGCTCCTAAATCTCAATGGTCCACAGACCACCTACCTCAGCCTTATCTCTAAGGCCTACAGCTTAGGCTTTTCAACCCTACAACTTTAGGCACAAGGCCCTACTCTCAGAGTGTTGCAGCACTCCTACAACTCAGTACCCTTCCAGGTACCTACCTTAGTGCCCTTCCAGGCACCTACAACTTAGCATCCTCTAAGGCCTACAACTCAGTGACACACTTGTCACCTACATCTCAGTGACTCAACAGTCATGTTGAGTATATTGGTCTCAATGTACTTGATTTAAATAAATCTTCTTAGCTCAATGATATACACATTGTTGTATTTGATGGATGTTAAGTTCATATATGCAGGTAAATAAAGTTAAGTACAAGGTGTCAACACTCAAGACTAGTATCGACACACTTAAGGTATAAGTGCTGAGTCAAGGTGAAAGTTGTGTCGACACTCAGGACTAGTGTCGACACACACTGAACAAGTTATGTCGAGACAAGGAAAAGCTGTGTCGACACTAAGGACAACTGTGTCGACACACTGTGTCGAGACTAAAGACAACAATGTCGACACTCAGGACTAGTGTTGACACACTCTATACACATTATATCAAGACTGAAGACAGCTGTGTCGACACTCAGGACAAGTGTTAACACACTCTATTCAAGCTGAGTCGAGACTAAAGACAATTGTGTCAACACTAGGACTAGTGTCGACACACTATAATCAAGCTGTAATAAGACTGAAGATAACTGTGTCGACACATTTCACAGAAGTTGCGTCGAGACATGTTGAAGAGCTTTGTCGACACATTCAGAAATGTGTCGACACCACTACAAGAGATGTGTCGACACCCAGGACTTGTGCCAACACATTTAACAACCAAGTCTCAACACTTCAGCAGACTTATTTCCTAAGTACAGATATCAAGACGGAGGTACTAACAGCTGTCAGAACTGTCAGTTATTAACCAGATCAGCCGGTTACTCCTATCAGAGCCTATTTAAAGGGATGTAGTCTTTAGAAGAAATGGATGAGAGGGAGAACAAAAAGAAATAGAAGCAACACAATTTTAAAAAAGACAGAATTTTGTAGCTTCAACAACATTTTAGAAGGTGGAGAGATGTCTGATCAAGAATCATCTTTAACATCTCTCCAGCCTAGATCAACCCTAATTTTTACTTCAAGAAGCTTTGAAAAGCTAAGAAGGGTTTGATCGGATCTATCTTGTCAGAATCAAAGGAAGCACAATCATCAAGATTAGATCAAGAAGCTGTTACTCAAATCTGATACTGGGTGACATATTCTGATTCAATTTTTCTGTTATATTCAATTTGTAAGATCTATTTGTTGATTTGAGTGGAGGAGATTAATTCTTGTTATTGTAAGTCTGAGTTATAAAGGCTGATGTAGGGTTAGGATTTCCTGAGGTATGATAAGTTGGAAATTCTCTGAGTTGTATGACATTTGTTGCCTGAGAAGTAGGAGTAAGGATTCATTCTAATGTAGACTTCTTGGGAAGAACTTGAGGTGTAGGATCTTGGTGATCTGAGTGGTAAGACTTGAGAAGTATGAGTTGTAGGAGCTGGGTGGGCTCTGAGCTGTAAGATCTAAAGATCTGAGTAAAGGAATGAGGAGAAGTTTGGCTGAATATAGTTCATTGCTAGATATGCGAAAGGGGAAAGTGGATGTATCCATAAATTGGGGAACCACTATAAACCTGTGTGTATTGTGCTGTGTGTACTGTTTTGTTGTGTTGTGTTAATTTTGTTAATTGTTGTTTGGTTTCTATTGATTATCTGATCTGAATTAATCATTTCAAGTAAAGTAGTACTGAGAATAAAAGAAAAAGAAAAGCCATAATTAAATTGAACCTATTCACCCCCCCCCCTCTCTAGGTCATTTTCACTGATAAAAAGCATAACAGCCTAGTGAGAATCCAAGGATTGCAAAGAAAGAAATATCATGGTCCAGAGGGAAAATAATTCAATTAAGTTCCCTGTCTGCTCTAAAGAAAACTTTGAAATTTGGAAAGAAAGAGTCAGATTATTCGTGGAGGCAGCAGATCCAAGAATATATAGTACTATGGTTGAAGGACCATTCATTACAATGAAAGTGTCAGTTCTTGATGCAAACATCAAGACACCCAAGACTTTCATGGAAATGGATAAGGATGAAATCATATAGGCCTCTATGGACAAAAGAGCTCAGAATATTATAGTTAGTGCAATTGATGATTCGACTTTTCAGAATTTGATTCACCACAGAACAGCCAAATAAATGTGGGAGTCTTTGATAGTTTACATGGAAGGTACTGAAGAAGTCAGAGATGATAAAAAATCTCTGCTAAATCAACAGTATGAAGCTTTCAGACAAGATAAAAAGGATTATGTGTCTGACTGTTTTGAAAAGTTCTTCAGAATAGTAAACAACTTGAGGACTTATGGTAGAAGGTTTACTAATTATGAACTTAATGACAAGTTCTTGAGGTCCCTGAATAAGGAATGGGATATCAAGATCCGTGTCATAAGAGAAATGAGAAATTTAGCCAACATGGACCCTCAGACTCTATTTGGAAAGTTGTTGTCTCATGAGTTACAGCTTAATCTCAGAAAGTCTGAAGAAGAATCAACTAAAGCACTCAACGGAGAAAAGACCTTGGATCTAAAGACTGAGTCATCCAAAAAAAGTCAGAGAGAAGTCAATTCTCACAGAAAAACTGGAAACTGCCTCTGAGTGCTCAGAATCATCCTCAACAGAAGGAGGAATAACTGAGGATGAACTGTCTCTCTTCTCTAGACAGTTCAAGAAGATGTTAAGGAGAATAAAATAAGAAAGATGGAAGGGTTCAACATGAGACTCTTCTCATAAAAAGATCAATCATCCAGAGAAACCCAGGAAGAAAAATTCTGGGGACAGGTATGGCTCTTCTCAGAATAAATATATTAAAACTAATATAGTGTTCTATTATTGTAACAGAAAATGACATGTCATAGCTGATTGCCCAGCAAAAAGGAAGGATAAAAAGTCTGAGAACTTGAAGGATGGACAACACAAGAAGGCTGATAAAATCCTATTGGCAAAAAGACAGTTGATACTGTCTGACAGTGAGTCTGATTCATCTGAATCAGAAGAAGAGGAGGTTCTTGTGGGCCTGATGGCTATAGATGAAACTCAACCAGGAGAAGAAGTTCAGGATTGCTCAGATCCTGCTAAGGTAAAATCAATCTCTAATAGTTTTTCCTCAGATTCTTTTCTGCATCAGAAAATGAATCATGTTCACATTTCTCTAATAGTAAAGAACATGATTCAGACATTGAAGAAGATTTTAACTGTTAAAATTCAACAAACCGCAGACGCCCCCTTGGATACCCTGCTGAAAACTCAACAAACCGAAGGAGAATACGCCCACTTATATGTTGAAAGTTTTCCCGGATCGTGGAGTTAGCAGGGGTTATCTCAACAAAGCAGTAACAACCAGCAACACATGCAGCACAAGCTTCTTTATTGATCAAGAGCGAACTTCTTTACAAGGCGAGACATACATGGCGAGACATGCTTCACCAAAACCCAACACCGGGAGAGCAGAGACAGTTACAAAGACAAGAACAAAAAACAGGCCGCGCGAACTCAAACAACAAGCCGCCGACCTACTGCTGTGGAGTCCGCTCAGTCCGCCAGGTCGCCAGACCGCAACCCAAGCCGCGCGGACTCACCCTTACTCCAATGCTTAGCTCTTCACCGCCGGTCTGCACGCCGCCAGACCGCACAAGCTGCGTCACCGAATGGAACAGTCCGCCTGAAGCAGGCGACTTCCTGAACCCCGAACCAAGTCGCCAAAGAGAAGACCGCCTGGTCGCTATCCGCGACCTGCTGTTTACCGCCTGTTGCTTAACCGCAGAGTCCGCACTATCCCTGACCGCAATCAGAGCCAAGTCCTGGCTTTCCAACGCTATCCACACAACCTGCACAGCACAACCGGGTCAACTCTCTATCCGCGCGGACACAAAGTCCAGGCCGCAGCAACTTACGCGAGCTCAAAAAACTATTCACTTACTTCGGTCCAGGTTCCTTTTTGGTTCTCTTTTCCTGATGTGACATGAGTCCTATTTATAGGCACGACGATGAGTATGGTCACCGCCCTTCCCGATAGGATAACCGCCACAACCCGCAGCAAGAACATAGTGTGTCCGCCAGCCCGCGGACACACAATCCAGTCCGCCGCTCCTGTGCAGATAGCCAGTCCGCCCCAGCTTCTCCAAGGCCGGACTCCAATATCCAGTCCGCCTTGCCGCCAGAGACCAAGCCAGGACAACAGCCGGACTCCACAACAGCCGTATCCGCCATTCTGCGGACAAGGCATCAGCCCGCAAAACCCGAGCCCGCATCCGCGCCATCAAGGCACCTGCCGGACTCAGCGGATACCCGGCTATCGTCCGCATATCCCAAGTCCATTACCTCAACTCCAAGGCACCTCCGGACTTAGCGGACAATCCAATCCAGTCCGCGTACACAGCGAACTCCAGTCCGCTTCCCTGAGTCCATAACCTCATCACAAGGCTCAACCGGACTCAGCGGACTCTGGCTCCAGTCCGCACGCTCCTGCACAAGCAATTCTCCAGTCCGCATATCCCCAAGCTAGCACACAAGGCAACAGCACTTCTACTAAGCTTGGCGGACTGAGAAATCAGCCCGCGCTCCACTGCGCGATCTTCCCCGGACTGAGCCATCCTGGACTTGGTTCAATTCCCACCAAGTCCAGTCCGCTGGCCACAAGGGCCAGTCCGCACTTACTGGCGGACACTGGATCTAGCCCGCCATACCGGGCGACCTCCAGTTTCTGTCCGCGCTGACCGGCGGTCTCCACGGCTTCCACTTGCCGCTTCACTAGAGCAAGACCAAGGCATCTGCCAAACCGGTCTGCCGAGCTCCAGTTCTTCAGTCCGCTTCAAGCCGGACTCCGCGGATAACATTCCTATCCGCCCGGTTACTTCCTGGGAGTAAACCGCCTGCTGAGCATACACTGGCCTGTCAGACCGCCGCTGCTGTCCGCGCAGTCCGCGCGAACAGACCGCCCAGGCCGCCACAGAGCAAACCGCCTGCAACATCCCTGCCGACCTAGCAGTCCGCCAACCCAGTCCGCGTAGTCCGCGCGGATAGGTTTCCCAAGCCTTCCATTCACCCACTTTCACTTCACAGAATTCAACATTAACTCCCTTATCAACAGGTATGGGAAGGTACTAAAGGCTTTAATTGCAAGAAAACAGCTTGCTAAGGATCAAACCAAAGAGTTAGATTCTTGAGAGGAGTATCTTCTCAGTTGATAAGTGCCAACACAAAGTTAGATTTACAAAAACAGAAACTAATAGAATTATCTAACAAGATAGATAGCCATACAGAGGTGATAATTGAACATGTCAAGACTGTCAAAGACCTGGATGCAAAGCTTGCTCAGGAAAGACGGCTCCTAACTCAGTTCTCAAAGCCTAAGTCAGTGCTACCTATCATAGATACCTTTTCTGCACCATTTAGAAGTGGGGTGGGGTATGGTAAGAATAAAAAATTTAAAAATAAGTCTGTATCTAAGGATAAAATTCCAAGCGGTCCAGATAGGCACCCAGTCAAGTATCTGCCTTCTAACAGGTGCTTGAGATCATGTGTTCCTAGACACATGATGTCTGAGTGCTCTACCAGCATGGTCAAAAAAGAGCCTTGCAGGAAGGTTCAGATGTTAAAAGGCAATATAGGCCAAGAACCAGCACAGAAGGTGATCAATCCAAGAAGCCAAGGTACTTTTGGGGCTGATCCCAGTATAGCTCACTCAAATATGAAAGGCAAAGGTGTAAATTTTACACCTCTATCATGGAAATTGGATGAGAGTTCTGTGTTGCACAAGCAAACAACTTCAAATGTGCAACCAAAGAAAAGATACAATAATTTTGAGTGTTGTTGTTGTGGGAAGGTTGGACATTTTGCCCTAGATTGTTGGTATAATCCAATAGGTCCTTCATATAAATTTCAACCAACTGTATTTAGAAAGTCTGATGTGTTTCACACATCAAAGCCTAACAGGAACCAAGGACCCAAAACTTGTTGGGTGCCTAAGGTGAACTAAATATGTGTTTGCAGGTGGAGCCAAGTACCACTAATAGGCCAATATGGTACTTGGATAGTGGATGTTTCAGGCATATGACTGGATCAAGGAGTTTACTAAGAGACTACACTTCAGTTAAGAATGGACTAAAAGTCATCTTTGGAGGGTCAGAGAAAGGACTCACCAAGGGATATGGTAACATTTCTAATGGCCTAGTTAATATCACTAAAGTGGCTTATGTGGAAGGATTGAACCACAATCTGATAAACATAAGTCAGCTTTGTGATATAGGATAAGAAATTTTCTTCCACAATGATAAGTGTTTGATAAGAAATTCAAGTGATCAAGAGATCATCTTGTTAGGCACTAGGAGTGAACATTTATTTTCTAAATTTCCTTAGTATAAATGAACAATCACCAGTATATTTTGTTGCTAGTGAGAAAGACACTTTGTGTGTACAGTGACACAAGAGGCTGAGTCACTTAAAATACAAAGCTATGAGTAAACTATTTTCTTTGGACTTAGTTAGAAATAGTTCACAACTAAAATGCTCCAAAGAAGACATATGTCCTGCATGCCAAAAATGCAAACAAACACAAGTTGTTATCTCTACAGCAAAATCTGAGTACATTTCTGCTGAGAGTTGTCGTGCACAGCTGTTGTGGATTCAACATTAACTACTGGACTACAGTTTATAGCTAAGTAAATCTATTATGTTCTGTGATTCTACTAGTGAAATTTCTATTGTCAATAATCATGTTTCTCATAGTAGAACTAAACATATAAAAATTAGATATCACTTTCTAAGAGAGAATGTAAAAAAAGAAAACATTAGCTTTGAACATATTTCAACTGAAAGACAAGTTGTTGATATTTTTACAAAACCCCTAGATGAATATAAGTTCAATTATTTTAAATTTTAACTAGGCATGTTGAATATTGAATAAATAATTACACTTAAAAGGATGACTAATTGAGAATGCAAATAGTTCAAATTTTTTTACTTTAATTAGTCAGAAAATGTAAGTCAGAACACAAAATTTGTCTAAGTCAAAGAAATATGTCGACACACCAGAGTGTGTGTCAACACCATTAGTACAGGTGTGTCGAGACACCACAACGTGTGTCGACACTAGTAGAAAAGGTGTGTCGAGACACGCGACAGTGTGTCGGCACTGATTAGCAGATGCGTGTCGACACTGATGAGAGGATGTGTGTCGACACTGATGAGAGGATGTGTGTCGAGACATTACAAGTTAGTCTCGAGACCTAAAGGTCTGTGGAGAGAAACATAAATATTATGTTGACACATATCGACACATATCGACAGTTTAGGTTTTCTTTGTTGACTCCAGATATTTCCAATAATGAAAAACTTACTAAATGCAGCGCGCCTTTTCACCTTCAAAAGAATGATGATATAAATAGTAGGTGTTAGGTTTTGTCGACTTCACTCGCCAGTAATGTTGAGAGACTATTCGTTGTGTATCGAGACCTAGAAATCCATAGTCAACACCCTTCAAACTCAAGATCTGTCAACAAGAATGACACTAAAGATGGACGATCACATCAACGAGGGATATGAACTGGTGAGCAACGCCTTCGACACCACATCTGAAGATATAAAGAAAGTGATTGACCTTGTGAATGAGGCAGGGCTGGAGTATTTTCTTTCAGAACCAACCAAGATTTGGAAGAGAGAGGTATCTGAATTTTACTCTAATGCCTCATTAAAATCTAACTCTGACAAGATAAAATCCATTGTTAATGGAGCAAGGATAAAGGTAACTACTAAAAGACTGGCTAAAGTATTTCAATTTCCAAGAATTTCACAAGATAATGAATTGGATTCAACCAAGACAACTGAGGCACTAGTTTGGTGTGGACTACCTCCAACCACTAGTTTTGGACATTCTTTCAACAGGAAGGGAATGAATTCCCAAGGTAAAATCCTGTCTGAAATAGTAGGAAAGGTGCTCCTCTGCAAGATTAGAGCACATGACAGGATTTTAAATGTCATGTTTAATCTGATGACTAGAATTATCTTCAAAATCATAACTGACTGGAATAGAGTACTGTTTGATAAGATTGTAGAAGGAATTCAGAAGCCCAATATGGGTAGAATAATTAGTTTGTATCTGGTAAAGGTAATTCCAGATTGCATCAATCATAAACATGAAACTAAGATTAATCATATGAGGAGAATGAACCTGAGAATCTTGTCTAGGTGGGACAGAGTCTTAATTAAGGACACTCCAGCACCTAAGTAGAAAAAGGAGATAAAAAGTAAAAAACCAGTGGAACAGGAAGTAGCATCCACTAGTGATTCTGAAGAAGAAGTAAACTTCAGTTCAGATGAAAATCCAGAGGAAATACAAGGCAGATCTCCTAGGCAATCCCCTGAGACCAGTGTACAGGTGCAGGGGGAGATCATCCCAGAAAGTGTATTGGCTGAAGGAGAGAACCTCACTGAATTGCCAATGGATTCAGCCACAACAATCATCATGGATGTGGTTCATGACCTAGAAAAGTCAAAAGATCCTGCACATGAAATCTCTGATCAAGTGATGGGAGAAGCAAATCTATAAGAGACTGAAGAGGAAGTTCCCATAACAAAAGATACAAATATTCAGGAGGAGAGAATTGCATATTCTCAAATTGAGATACCTGATGTTGAAATTCAGCATGTAGATATTACTGTGGATAATATCCCTATTAATCAAGAAGGTACAAGAATTGAGGGGTTGTTGGCCCCTGTTACTGAGAAAACTAAAGAGACACCTCAAGTTGAAGAGTTAGTTCTTCTGAATTTGAAGATGTAGATGCTTCTCAATAGAAGAAAAGAAAACTTTCTGAAATGAAGAAAAAAAGCAAAAGCTACATGCAATAACTTCAGTTTGGACCACCCTCAGCTCCTACAATAGATCATAGCTTTTTGCTAGTGCAACTACAGATTATGCTTGATAAGCAAAAGCAAAATTTAGAGAAATATGTGGATAAAAGCAACAAGAAGTTGCAATTTCAGCTAGCCTAAGAGATCAAGTCAATAAGATTTGAAGTCAATCTTTTGAAAACTAAGATGACTTCATTCTTTGAGAAAGGAGCTCATGTAGTAGTTTATCTAGTCAAGCAACAACTGGAAGCCAAACAACTACATGATGATGTGGCAATGAAGCAAGGTTGTGTCCTTGAAAATCAAAATCGACTGAATGAAAATCTGATTGTAATGCATGAAACAACTTTGTCAGAAATTAAGACCCAAACCACTGCTTTGGAAAACAAAATTGATTCTACTGGCATAGACATCAATACCAAACTGCAAAGTCATTCTAAATCTATCCTTAAGGATATCAAAGATTCTTACAAAACTTTGGACAACAATTTACTGAGGGTTAAGAATACAGTGACTACAAGTATTAATTATGTTGATGGACATGTCAAATTTCATAATAATGATCTAAGATATCATATTGAGAGAGAAGTCATAAAGGGGGAGAGAGTAATGATTAAGACAAGTGCTGAACAAGCTACCTGGATAGCAAACAATATCATATATACTCTAGGCTTTCCTCCCCTATGGTATGAGGGTGATCAAACTACTGAGTCTGGTTGTAAACCACCTCTACTTGAAGCACCGCCTGCTGATTTCTTTTATCCTGCAACCCCAACCAATTTTGAGTCTGTTCAAGCAGCTGTTCACCACATGTATAGTCCTCCTCAAGGCATAGATAAGAATGTAACATTTGAGAAAGTGGACAGACCTTCTACTGCTCCAGAGACTGAGGCTCAGTTATCAAAGAAAAGGTTTAGAGATCAGGTTGAGACTAAACCTGATTTTGAGCAATGGAGTCCAACCTCCAGATCTATCATTCTTACTGCATGGAAAGCTGTGAATGCTAATAATACTGACAGAGGGAAATGGTATTCTGAATAGGAATGGGCCAAACACTTGAAGCAGTAAGATGTGATTCAAAAGTTCAGGAAAGATATGAAGAGAGGAAAGCTTCCTGCTAAGTCCTTAGAGCCCAACAAGTATTTCTCAAAGCCATATCATTATTTTGAGAGATAAAGGCTGAAGTAAGAAGAAATAGCAAAAGCTAAGGAAACCAAAGGAAAGGCAGTTGCTGAAGACAAGGAGCCTGAGATGAAAGTCAAGATACAATCAGGCAAATACATAGTTATTAAGGAACCTGAGCTGCCTTAAGTTTTTCTTAGCTTTATATTTCTTATGAATATTTTGATCTGTAACTATTCAAAAAACTTGTATCAATAAAGTCTATGATAAACAATTAATGGAAATCATGTCTTATTCTACATTTCATGTGTTATTAATTAGGACTGAAATTGTTTGCCATATTTTCTACTCAGTATTATTATTAAGTTTGTGTGTTTATCTATGATAATCCACTTACTGATCTGCACTGTATATTTAAATGTCCTTATCTTTATTTTTGTGGTATCTTGTTATATATCATTGAATTTGGGTTATGACTTCTCCAAATATGGGGAGATTGTTAAGTACATTGGTCTCAATGTACTTGATTTGAAGAAATCTTCTCAGCTCAATGATATACACATTGTTATATTTGATGGATGTTAAGCTCATATGTGCAGGTAAATAAAGTTAAGAAAAAAGATGTCAACACTCAAGAGTAGTGTCGACACACTTAAGGTAGAAGTGCTAAGTCATGGTGAAAGTTGTGTAGACACTCAGGACTAGTGTCGACACACACTGAACAAGTTGTGTTAAGACAAGGAAAAGCTGTGTCGACACTAAAAACAACTGTGTCGACACACTGTGTCAAGACTAAAGACACCTATGTCTACACTCAGGACTAGTGTCGACACACTATATACACATTATATCAAGACTGAAGACAACTGTGTCGACACTCAGGACAAGTGTTGACACACTTTATTCAAGCTGAGTCGAGACTAAAGACAACTGTGTCGACACTCAGGACTAGTGTTGACACACTATAATCAAGCTGTAACAAGACTGAAGATAACTGTGTCGACACACAGGACTTGTGTCGATACATTCCACAGAAGTTATGTCGAGACATGTTGAAGAGCTTTGTCGACACATTCGGAAGTGTGTCGACACCACTACAAGAGCTATGTCGACACCCATAACTTATATCAACACATTTAACAGCCAAGTGTCAACACTTCAACAGACTTATTTCCTAAGTACATATATTAAGACAGCTGTCATAATTGTCAGTTATTAACCAGATCAGTCAGTTATTCCTGTCATAGCCTATTTAAAGGGATGCAGTCTTCAGAAGAAATGGATGAGAGGGAGAACAAAGAGAAATAGAAGCAGCACAATTTTAAAAAAGACAGAAGTTTGAAGCTTTAGCTACATTTTAAAAGGTGGAGAGAGGTCTGATCAGGAATCATCTTCAATATCTCTCCAGCCTAGATCAACCCTAATTTCTACTTCAAGAAGCTTTGAAAAGCTAAGAAGGGTTTGATCAGATCTATCTTGTTAGAATCAAAGGAAGCACAATCATCAAGATCAGATCAAGAAGCTATTACTCAAATCTCATACTGGGTGATATATTCTGATGCAATTTTTCTGTTATATTCAATTTGTAAGATCTATCTGTTGATCTAAGTGGAGGAGATTTATTCTCTTGTTATTGTAAGCCTGAGTTATAAAGGCTGAGGTTGGGCTAGGATTGCCTGAGGTAGGAGAAGTTGGAAATTCTCTGAGTTTTAGGGTATTTGTTGACTGAGAAGTAGGAGTGAGGATTCATTCTGAAATAGAGTTCTTGGGAAGAACTTGAGGTGTAGGATCTTGGTGATCTGAGTGGTAAGACTTGAGAAGTCTGAGTTGTAGAAGCTGGGTGGGCTCTGAGCTGTAAGATCTAAAGATCTGAGTAAAGGAAAGAGAAGGAGTTTGGCCGAATCTAGTTCATTGCTAGATAGGCAAAAGGGGAAAGTGGATGTACCCATAAATTGGTGAACCATTATAAACCTGTGTGCATTGGGCTGTGTGTACTGTTTTGTTGTATCGTGTTAATTTTGTTAATTGTTGTTTGGTTTCTGTTGATTATATGATCTGAATTAATCATTTCAAGAAACGTAGTACTGAGAATAAAAGAAAAGAGAAGCCATAATTAAATTGGACCTATTCACCCCCCCTCTAGGTCATTTTCAATCCTAAAGTAGACATTTACAAGTCATCTACCTCAGCCTTATCTCTAAGGCCTACTACTCTGGCTGGGAGGACAACCCTACTCTCAGATCCACACCTGAATCCTACCTCAGTACCCCAGTAGTATACCTACCTCAGTGACTAATTTGTCACCTAAAACTCAGGCCAAAAGGCCCTACTGCTCAGATTCAGGCAACCTGAATCCTACATGAATTTAAATAATAAGATGAAGTAAATTTAAAACACTGACTCAGAGATAAATCGCTGAGTTTACTTTGCTGGAATGAGCAGATATCAGTCCAACCCTCTTGCTATAGAAGGAATGAGTCTTCTTCTACAACTAACTACTTCTTTGCTGCACTGGTGAACAACTATCTGCTGTTGAAGGCTAAATACCCTTCACACAGCAAACTCATTGTGGATTAGAAGAATCAGCTATGTTGTTCTGTAAAGAACAATCTTGCTGAACTAGAAAAGCTTCAGCTATCTTTCTCTGCTTGCTGGCTTGCACTGCTGGACTTGGCTTTCAAGCTTGTCGGAGAAGATGAAGTCCAGCCGCCTCTATTTCCCGTATTTTCTTCGTGTGTTTTGTGTAACCCTAATCCTCTTTTCTTTCTTCTTTTTATATCTATTGATTTGAATCAACGACACAATTTGGGTGTGGGCCCAACCAAGGATGGTAAGCGCCACCTCCCTCAGAAAAGGACAAATTATAGCTTTCAGCGCTACTGCAGGACTAGTGCTAAGTTATGGTGAAAGTTGTGTCGACACTCAGAACTAGTGTCGACACACACTGAACAAGTTGTGTTAAGACAAGGAAAAGCTGTGTCGACACTAAGAACAACTGTGTCGACACACTGTGTCAAGACTAAAGACACCTATGTCTACACTCAGGACTAGTGTCGACACACTCTATACACATTATATCAAGACTGAAGACAACTGCGTCGACACTCAGGACAAGTGTTGACACACTTTATTCATGCTGAGTCGACACTAAAGACAACTGTGTCGACACTCAGGACTAGTGTTGACACACTATAATCAAGCTGTAACAAGACTGAAGATAATTGTGTCGACACACAGGACTTGTATCGACACATTCAACAGAAGTTGTGTCGAGACATGTTGAAGAGCTTTGTCGACACATTCGAAAGTGTGTCGACACCACTACAAGAGCTATGTCGACACCCAGGACTTATATCAACACATTTAACAGCCAAGTGTCAACACTTCAACAGACTTATTTCCTAAGTACAGATATTAAGATAGAGGTATTGACAGCTATCATAATTGTCAGTTATTAACCAGATCAGCCGGTTACTCCTGTCAGAGCCTATTTAAAGGGATGCAGTCTTCAGAAGAAATTGATGAGAGGGAGAACAAAGAGAAATAGAAGCAGCACAATTTTAAAAAAGACAGAAGTTTGAAGCTTTAGCTACATTTTAGAAGGTGGAGAGAGGTCTGATCAGGAATCATCTTCAATATCTCTCCAGCTTAGATCAACCCTAATTTCTACTTCAAGAAGCTTTGAAAAGCTAAGAAGGGTTTGATCAGATCTATCTTGTTAGAATCAAAGGAAGCACAATCATCAAGATCAGATCAAGAAGCTATTACTCAAATCTTATACTGGGTGATATATTCTGATTCAATTTTTCTGTTATATTCAATTTGTAAGATCTATCTGTTGATCTGAGTGGAGGAGATTTATTCTCTTGTTATTGTAAGCCTGAGTTATAAAGGCTGAGGTTGGGCTAGGATTGCCTGAGGTAGGAGAAGTTGGAAATTCTCTGAGTTTTAGGGTATTTGTTGACTGAGAAGTAGGAGTGAGGATTCATTCTGAAATAGAGTTCTTGGGAAGAACTTGAGGTGTAGGATCTTGGTGATCTGAGTGGTAAGACTTGAGAAGTCTGAGTTGTAGAAGCTGGGTGGGCTCTGAGCTGTAAGATCTAAAGATCTGAGTAAAGGAAAGAGAAGGAGTTTGGCTGAGTCTAGTTCATTGCTAGATAGACAAAAGGGGAAAGTGAATGTACCCATAAATTGGGGAACCATTATAAACCTGTGTGCATTGGGCTGTGTGTACTGTTTTGTTGTATCGTGTTAATTTTGTTAATTGTTGTTTGGTTTCTGTTGATTATCTGATCTGAATTAATCATTTGAAGAAAAGTAGTACTGAGAATAAAAGAAAAGAGAAGCCATAATTAAATTGGACCTATTCACCCCCCTCTAGGTCATTTTCAATCCTAAAATAGACATTTACAAGTCATCTACCTCAGCCTTATATCTAAGGCCTACTACTCTGGCTGGGAGGACAACCCTAATTTCAGATCCACACTTGAATCCTACCTCAGTACCCCAGTAGTATACCTACCTCAGCGACTAATTTGTCACCTACAATTGAGGCCAAAAGGCCCTACTGCTCAGATTCAGGCAACCTGAATCCTACATGAATTTAAATAATAAGATGAAGTAAATTTAAAACACTGACTCAGAGATAAATCACTGAGTCTACTTTGCTGGAATGAGCAGATATCAGTCCAACCCTCTTGCTATAGAAGGAATGAGTCTTCTTCTACAGCTAACTACTTCTTTGCTGCACTGGTGAACAACTATCTACTGTTGAAGGCTAAAGACCCTTCACACAGCAAACTCATTGTGGATTAGAAGAATCAGCTATCTTGTTCTGCAAAGAACAATCTTGCTGAACTAGAAAAGCTGCAGCTATCTTTCTCTGCTTGCTGGCTTGCACTGCTGGACTTGGCTTTCAAGCTTGTCGGAGAAGATGAAGTCCAGCCGCCTCTATTTTCCGTATTTTCTTCGTGTGTTTTGTGTAACCTGATCCTCTTTTCTTTCTTCTTTTTATATCTATTGATTTGAATCAACGACACAATTTGAGTGTGGGCCCAGCCAAGGATGGTAAGCGCCACCTCCCTCAGAAAAGGACAAATAATAGCTTTCAGTGCTACTGCAGGACTAGTGCTAAGTCATTGTGAAAGTTGTGTCGACACTAAGAACTAGTGTCGACACACACTGAACAAGTTGTGTTAAGACAAGGAAAAGTTGTGTCGACACACTCTATACAAATTATATCAAGACTGAAGACAACTGCGTCGACACTCAGGACAAGTGTTGACACACTTTATTCAAGCTGAGTCGAGACTAAAGACAAATGTATCGACACTCAGTACTAGTGTTGACACACTATAATCAAGCTGTAATAAGACTGAAGATAACTGTGTCGACACACAAGACTTGTGTCGACACATTCCACAGAAGTTATGTCGAGACATGTTGAAGAGCTTTGTCGATATATTCGGAAGTGTGTCGACACCACTACAAGAGCTGTGTCGACACCCAGGACTTATATCAACACATTTAACAGCCAAGTGTCAACACTTCAACAGACTTATTTCCTAAGTACAAATATTAAGACAGAGGTACTGACAGCTGTCATAATTGTCAGTTATTAACCAGATCAGTCGGTTACTCCTGTCAGAGCCTATTTAAAGGGATGCAGTCTTCAGAAGAAATGGATGAGAGGGAGAACAAAGAGAAATAGAAGCAGCACAATTTTAAAAAAGACAGAAGTTTGAAGCTTTAGCTACATTTTAGAAGTTGGAGAGAGGTCTGATCAAGAATCATCTTCAATATCTCTCCAGCCTAGATCAACCCTAATTTCTACTTCAAGAAGCTTTGAAAAGCTAAGAAGGGTTTGATCAGATCTATCTTGTTAGAATCAAAGGAAGCACAATCATCAAGATCAGATCAAGAAGCTATTACTCAAATCTCATACTGGGTGATATATTCTGATTCAAATTTTCTGTTATATTCAATTTGTAAGATCTATCTGTTGATCTGAGTGGAGGAGATTTATTCTCTTGTTATTGTAAGCCTGAGTTATAAAGGCTGAGGTTGGGCTAGGATTGCCTGAGGTAGGAAAAGTTGGAAACTCTCTGAGTTTTAGGGTATTTGTTGACTGAGAAGTAGGAGTGAGGATTCATTCTGAAATAGAGTTCTTGGAAAGAACTTGAGGTGTAAGATCTTGGTGATCTGAGTGGTAAGACTTAAGAAGTTTGAGTTGTAGAAGCTGGGTGGGCTCTGAGCTGTAAGATCTAAAGATCTGAGTAAAGGAAAGAGAAAGAGTTTGGCCGAATCTAGTTCATTGCTTGACAGGCAAAAGGGGAAAGTGGATGTACCCATAAATTGGGGAACCATTATAAACCTGTGTGCATTGGGCTGTGTGTACTGTTTTGTTGTATCGTGTTAATTTTGTTAATTGTTGTTTGGTTTCTGTTGATTATCTGATCTGAATTAATCATTTCAAGAAAAGTAGTACTGAGAATAAAAGAAAAGAGAAGCCATAATTAAATTGGACCTATTCACCCCCCCCCCCCTCTAGGTCATTTTCAATCCTAAAGTAGACATTTACAAGTCATCTACCTCAGCCTTATCTCTAAGGCCTACTACTCTGGCTGGGAGGACAACCCTACTCTCAGATCCACACTTGAATTCTACCTCAGTACCCCAGTAGTATACCTACCTCAGTGACTAATTTGTCACCTACAACTCAGGCCAAAAGGCCCTACTGCTCAGATTCAGGCAACCTGAATCCTACATGAATTTAAATAATAAGATGAAGTAAATTTAAAACACTGACTCAGAGATAAATCGCTGAGTTTACTTTGCTGGAATGAGCAGATATCAGTCCAACCCTCTTGCTATAGAAGGAATGAGTCTTCTTCTACAACTAACTACTTCTTTGCAGCACTGGTGAACAACTATCTGCTGTTGAAGGCTAAATACCCTTCACACAGCAAACTCATTGTGGATTAGAAGAATCAGCTATGTTGTTCTGTAAAGAACAATCTTGCTGAACTAGAAAAGCTTCAGCTATCTTTCTCTGCTTACTGGCTTGCACTGCTGGACTTGGCTTTCAAGCTTGTCGGAGAAGATGAAGTCCAGCCGCCTCTATTTTCCGTATTTTATTCGTGTGTTTTGGGTAACCCTAATCCTCTTTTCTTTCTTCTTTTTATATCTATTGATTTGAATCAACGACACAATTTGAGTGTGGGCCCAGCCAAGGATGGTAAGCGCCACCTCCCTCAGAAAAGGACAAATAATAGCTTTCAGCGCTACTGCAGCTTTCCCACAACGACATGAACTATTTTGACTTTGTTGACTTCTGGTGACGTCGGCACTGACCATCCGGTGCGGCAGTAGCTTTCCCGCAACGACATGAAATACTTTGACTTGTTGACTTTTGGTGACATCAGCAGTGGTCATCACCTTCTGGACTTAGAAAAATTCCAGAACTTCATTAAGCGTTGAGTGATGTCAAGTCACTCAACGCCATCTGACTTGGCTCTTCATTAGAAGCATTGAGTCAACCTGCCTCACTCAACGCTTCTGAACTTAGATAATTTTCACTGGCTTTGTCTCAGCGGTTCCTTCTCAACTGTCTCAGCGGTTTCTTCTTCATAGCTGAGACTATCTCCCATCTCAGCGGTTTCTTCTCAACTGACTCAGCAGTTTCTTATTCATAGCTGAGACTATCTCCTGTCTCAGCGGTTTCTTCTCAACTATCTCAGCGTTTCCTTCTTCATTAGAAGCATTGAGTGAACCTGCTTCACTCAACGCTTCTGGACTTAGAGAATTACAACTTGCTTTGTCTCAGCGGTTATGCTGAGACATACTTCTTAGCTGTCTCAGCTATCTCAGAGGTTTTGCCTTAGTCAAATTGTCTGACTTTAATTCGATGAATGCTGAGCTGAGTTTGACGATCGGTGAGCTCAGCTTGACGAACTCAAAATCCCAAACTCTGAATTTAGCTCGACGAATGGTGAGCTCAGCTCGACGAATGGTGAGCTGAGCTCAACGAACTATGAATCCCAAATTCTGAATTTAGCTCGACGAATGGTGAGCTCAGCTCGACGAATGGTGAGCTGAGCTCGACGAACTCTGAATCCAGCTTACTCTTTTTTTCACCTGTCCAATCAAGGACAACCTGCATGCATGAACTTAAGCACACATCAAATACATTTTGCCCCTTAGCATGATTAATTATGCTTCTTCAAATCCCGAGGAACATTGTAGGGCGCAATTCCCAACACATTCATTTGAAAAGATCCATAAGCAATAGACTTTCCAAATTGAAGAGGAATGCAGCCTAAGCCGCACCCTAAGGCGTGTAAAGCCCCCTCCACAAACCTTAGCCTGGGTCGTGTCGGAGACGAGCCTTGCTGCCCAAGACATCCACTCAGTACTTCCCAAGAGGCATCAACCCACTCTACAAAGCACCAATTGGTCGTCTTGTCTGGCTTGAATCACAACATTCACATCACATCATAGAGTTGCAAAAGCAATAATAGAAAGCCACAAAATATATAATATATATACATCAAAGCAAATAAGAACGTATCCACTATTTATACAACAAGCTCGTAGGCTATAAAAGACAACAACTACTAACAATCTCTCACTCATAAACATACGCGCTAATAACTCACGTCTCAGAAGTCTATAGATGATGGGGGTTTCTCTGCTCGAATAGTCCTATCAGCTGGCGCATCATGGTGCTCTGTCTCATGTAAATGATTATTAAAATAACTGTTAATCATAGAGCTAAGTGGAAACACATATCCTCTGCAAATCCATATCCTAGGGACGAGCTCACACACATAATAAAAGTAAATAATCGAAGCATGAGAGGGTTAATACATCATTTCATATATATATATATATATATGTTATGAGCAACTATCTGTAAGAATATGCAGCATAATATAACTAGAATAGTAGAAGATTAACCGTCACTTATATAATAAATGCACCACTAGCTATCAACATGACAGATACTCACAACTTATATTCACACCACAGGTATTCAAAACCCTCCAACACTCCGCAGGTGTTCAAAACCAGTGCGCACACCCTATGTCGACATAGTACGGACCGTTTCTCTTCAAGCAGGGTAGCGAGCCCCGTGGGCCTCACCAATGTGGCCGTCGGTGATAGTGGCCAGTCCTGCCACTTCTGGGGGCGGTCATACTACACTACCCAAGCCCCAACGTACAACTCCGTGTACACTTAGATGTGAGCGACATCCGGTGATTCTGAATTTAGGCTAACTAGTGGAGGAAACCCAACGGGGGGAGAAATAACGGTCGGTCCCCCATGGTACGCATCTCCCTATCGACATGAGTCGTCAACCTTCCTGCACCGGTACGAACGGTATACAGAAGTGATTGACCCACCACAATTTACCGCAAACAATTTACAAGCATTAAATTATAATAATATATAGCTATCACGCATCGGGTTTGCGGTGGTCTGCCTTACTATGCATGAAAATAATTCGGGCAAGCAACATTCAGCAAGGAGCGTGAGAGCACTTTATTTGGGGCTAACTCTGGAGGAATGACTCAACTCCCGTTATCCCCAACTAAGGCTCAACCTCAAACAGTCAACTGCTCGTCAGAGCAAGACCCATGCTTAAAATGCTAAAATAGTAAATTGTAGGGAATATAAGTGCGGTAATAAAAGCCTCTGAGAATATAAGTTGTATAATTGAAATATTGAATTGAAATATGACCAATATGAAACTGAAATGTGATGAATAGAGAGAACTGAAAATAAGTACTGAAATAAACTGGATTAGTATGAGACTGGATTAGTACTAAAAAGAAATGAACTGAACTGAAAGATATAAGCAGGACCAGTACAAGACCAGAGTACTTGAAAGGAAGTATTGAACTGAAAAAAATAAATGAACTAGACTATTACAATACTTGAATAAATAAATGAGAAAAGGGTTAGTAGTTCAATCACTCCAATCAGGAGGCTTCAATTCCATCTCCATTCTAAGGAGGCAAGTTCAGTTCCATCTCTGTCCATAGGAGGCAAGTTCAGTTCCATCTCCATTCATAGAAGGCAAGTTCAATTCCATCTTCATTCATAGGAGGCAAGTTCAGTTCCATCTTCATTTATAGGAGGCAAGTTTAGTTCCATCTCTATTCATAGGAGGCAAGTTCAGTTTCATTTCTATTTTTGGAAGCCTCTTTTGAGTTACACCCATTATTAGGATTCAATAATTGTTCAGTTACACCTTTCAATCATGACTTAGTCAGATTGAGGAAACTTATTATGTGTTGCACCTTTATTATTCATTCGAGAATAATTATCAACTTATTTGCTCGCGTCGGATCCAATTCGAGAAATTCTTTGCCCGAGATGAGGTTGGGCATTTCACCTTCCAAGTTTACCCAAAATTTCTGAGAGTTATTTAGAAAAAAAATGAGGCACTCAATGATTTTGTAAAAATTCTCAAAACACCCAGAGCTTGAAATCTCGCCTCAATATTTATTCATTTAAACTCAACATTCAAATTAAAATACAATTGCATGCTCAGATTTTCATTTTTCCGAAGGATTTAAACACATCGATTTTAAAGCGCGACCTTATGCTCTAAGAATTTGAAAAATCTTCAATTTTCACCCCAAGATTCCCAAATTCTGACACAACATTAAAGAGAGCCTTAAATGAGCCTAATAATTTTTCCAAAAATTTTCGAACATTTTTGAGCCTATAAATTGACCAAATATTTCTTATTTAGGTTTTTTAGGATATCAAATCAAATCATAAAATTCTCAAATTTTTTGTGGCAATTGTCCTCATCAAGGGGATCAACTTTTATGTTCAAAACTAATCCGCTGTGGGGGGGGGGGGGGGGGGGGCGGCGTTGATGCTGAGGCGGGGCGAGGATTAATAAAATCCACGTCGTACGATCTCATCATGGAGATTAGACGACAGCTACTACTCCCCGATGATGGAGAGGGTGGCGGCCTCTGCCACCGTCGGCTAGCGCTGCCCTGGGTCAACTCGTCGGGGGCCAGTAAACTTTTGGGCAGTGGTCCGGCGGCCCAGCGCTGCCGGCCACAGCCGAAAATACTCAACCCAGGAGCGGGGTGGCACGACTGCTCTACTCCCGGCAATATAGCCCCCCCGCCTCTCTGGTGGCTTTCCGACCACGACACTACCCCTAGCCGGCACGCTGGGGGTCGGGCTTCCCTCTGGCGGTGGTCTAGTGTCTCGGCGCCGCCGGCTGCCGTCGTTAAAAACTTAAACAGAGAATAAAATTTCTTGGGTGCCACTGGAGCGACAAATTCTGGAATTGATGGGCCTATACTAAGGTTCATTCCTACTTCTATTTGCTGGTGGTAGAAGGCCCTAATGATGGGGAGGGGTGGAGCCCATACCAATCCAAGAGGGGGAAGAAGTTTCTCTTTTGGAAAAATTCCAAAAAGTGGAGAAATGAGGGTTTGACCAAAGTCAACCCTAGGGTATGTCTCCCAGCTGGTCAAAGTTAAAGTAGATTCAAGTCATCTGAGGTCAGGTCAAAGTTGGGGTATCGTGACATAATTGGTGTGCGCGCGCTTTTTAGTGTATGTTAAATCTCAGTTTGACCACAAATTGACTACATGCCATCGAAATTGACCGGAATGAACTTCGTTGACTTTGTATTGACTATACGAATCCAACGCCACTAACCGAGGTCAAATCAGATTTTGTTTGATAAATATCCAAAATTTATGCGTCGTTGCGCACTAAAACGATCAAAATGGCCATATTCGTCGCCCGACTCCGGATTGCAAGGCAATATGTTCCAATGCGCGCGTATCGACTATACAAAGTCTTATGAACTAATAGAACTCAGATCAGAATTCTCTAGCTCGATATACAATCTCGTATTCGTGACGTTCAACGAGGAACGTTCATATCCACGTATAATCATCTCGTTCACAATTCAACCACAGTATCTTGACCATAGGAATGACCTTGTTGCGCAGATTCTTTACTTTAAAATTCACTATTCTCACTAGTTCCAGCTGGATGGATCGATTTGATTGCAACGATACAGGCGGTGTAGGAAGGTGCTGATCTGGTTGTCAGAGGACTCATCTCAAGGAAGAGACATGAAAGACATCATGAAGGTTACCCAATTCTAGGGGTAAGGCTAACGGATATGCAACTAGGCCAACATGCTCTATCACCTGATAGGTGCCCAAATAGTGGGGATCTAGATTATTCTGCTTCCTCAACCGGGAGATACCATTCATAAGCTTGATCTTTAGGAATACCATTTCTCCCACGCTAAACTTCATCGGTCAGTGTCGCACATCATAATACTTGGTTTTCCGACTCTGCACTTCCCGCATCCGCTGTGACAACCCACATTTTCACCGCCTTTGAAGATATATCAGAGTAAGGGAAAATGCGCGTCATGATGTCACGTCAGCAGGGGATAACTGCGGACGCTCAGGCAAAACTCCTACTTAACACACAAAGAAAGATCTTTAAGTTATTTAGAGAAAATCCAGTTTAGGTTAAGCAGTTAGTCGTATCCCTCGGCTTAGTAGCTCATCTAGTCCACGAGAAAAAAATAGTTATACGTTGCGGAAAATACTTCTTTTACAAGATTTGACATCCTACACGAGTATAAAGGTCCCCAGGGGACAACTTATGGTATGCATGGTTCTAAGTTTATAATAGTGGTAAAAATAGCTTTTACGGTCGCTAAATATAATGTTTTAGAATTTTAAAACATGCAGTGCATGAATTAATAATAGTAGTTTTTATACTCGAAAATACCTATCATGTAATCCTAACATAAAACATCCCAAAGAGCAAGTAATCCAATCAATCAGAAAGAAAACATATAGCAGCTAGCAAAGTGTCCAAAAGAAAACAACAACACTGTGGGCATCAACAACCTGACACGAACCCACATAATGCAAAGTATGTCTGAACTAGGTAATATATATAAAAACAACAACTACCCCGCAACGGTGAGGTGAAACCACAGCCAATACTGCTGCTCAGGAACTCCAAAACTAGGTCCTCTACCTGCTACTGCACTGAACCTGAGTCATTCCAAAGACAGAACACATCAGTAAGAATGTACAAGTGAGGGCAGAAATTTAAACGAAAGCAAGCACAGGTCATAAGGGGTACCAACCCAAGACCGAAAGTACTGAAGTAAAGTACAAAAGCAAGTACCAAAATCAGAAAGTAAAACTTACGTGAATCATTATGCACATCAAACTACACCAGATGCCCAGGGCTAAAAGGTGGAAAACATGATTAAATCATAAGAAAGAATTTGCATGACTTTATTAGCCACATGTGATCAACTCTACCCAAAAATACGGGCGAGGTGGTCACTCATCCGGACATACCCACACAAATATAATATATGTCTAATTGTGACGAAGACTCATACACTCCACCATTCACTACAAATGCCCAAACACCCAATAGAGTTCCACAAGGGACTAATAAAGGGATCAAACATTGCGGCGGTGGTTTCGTCCGTTAATAACACCCGCAACGAAGAAAAACCATAATATCAACCTCAAGACTTGGCACATCGGATTCTACTAAACATCGCTAGATTGGAAAACATTTGATCAACCTTTAGGAAGGATTCAAGACCTTAAATAAATTCTATCTCGTCCTACATGGTAGTTAAGAGACAATCAAGGATAAAGAATCAACCGCACCAGTAAATTACCAACAACTCTACAAGGTAGCATTAGCATGATCATGAGCATGATGATATAAGTGGATTTTAAGTAAAAGATTAAAATGATATCACTGATAAGAGAAATAACATTACTAAATGAAGGGAAACTGCGCGTCATGATGCCACGTCAGCAGGGGATAACTGCGGACGCTCAGGCAAAACCAAGGCAAGTGATGGTTTTCCCTCCTCCTTCCTTTTTAGACTTTGTTATAATTTTTGTTTCCCTTCATTTAGTAATATTATCTCTCTGATCAGTGATATTGTTTTAATCTTTTACTTAAGATCCACTTATATCATCATGCTCATGATCATGTTAATCTTACCTTGTAGAGTTGTTGGTAATTTACTGATGCGGTTGAATCTTTTTCCTTGATTGTCTCTTAACTACAATATAGGACGAGATAGAATTTGTTTAAGGTCTCGAATCCTTCCTAAAGGTTGATCAACCGTTTTCCAATCTAGCGATATTTAGTAGAATCCGATGTGCCAAGTTTTGAGGTTGATATCATGGTTTCTCTTCATTATGGGTGTTATTAGCAGACTAAACCACCGCCGCAATATTTGATACCTAGATTAGTCCCTTGTGGAACTCTACCGGGTGCTTGGGCATTTGCGGTGAATGGTGGAGTGTATGAGTCTCCCCTGCAATTAAACAAATATTATATCTGTGGGGGTGTGTCCGGATGAGTGACCACCTTGCTCGTGTTTATGGGTAGAGTTGACCACATGTGGCTAATAAAGTAATGCAATTTTTTTCTTATGATTTAATCATGTTTTCCACCTTTTAGCCTTGGGCATTTGGTGTAGTTTGATGTGCATGATGATTCATGTAAGTTCTATTTTCTGATTTTGGTACTTTGCTTTTATACTTTACTTTAGTACTTTCGGTCTTGGGTTGGTACCCCTTATGACTCGTGCTTGCTTTCATTTAAATTTTTGTCATCACTTGTACATTCTTACTGAGGTGTTGTCTTTGGAATGGGGTTGGTACAACTATGACCCTGTGTATGCAAATGAATGCAGCTCAGCTGGTGATGAGAACTGTTGAAGGTTTCTTATCAAGGGTTGCGGGTTCGAATCCCTGCGCCAACAATGAGCTCAACTGGTGATGAGAACTGTTGAAGGTTTCTTATCAAGGGTTGCGGGTTCGAATCCATGCGCCAACAATGCGTCGTGTTGAAAAATAGGCCGGAGAGGCGTTGTGGTGTACTGGGCTGCATCCATGTAGCGATGTCATGGGGCGAGATAAGCCGTCAGGCCCATGAAGGGTTGTGGTGGGCCTCTGAGATCTAAACCCGGGTCGTTACATCCGCTCCTAGATTAGTCATATCACTATTGTAGTATCATCAATATATGCCACTCCTAGAGCTTCCAGGTCCTCATCCTGGGCCCAAGTCAACAGGGTTCGATGATATCTTCCATACAATGGCTTGTACGGTGTCATCCTGATGCTGTCTTGGTAGTTGTTATTATAAGAAAACTCTATTAGTGGTAGCAGTTGTTCCTACGGCTCGTTGTGCTTTATTATGCATAGTCAGAGAAGATCCTCCATTATCCTGTTCGTTCATTCTGTATGTCCATCTGTTTAAGGGTGGAAAGTAGTGCTAAAGGCCAACTGGGTCCCCAAGTAGGCTTACAACCACCTCCATACTTTGGATGTGAAGCGCCCATCACCGTCTGACATAATGGACTTTGACACTCCATGGAACCAGACTATCTGTTGTATAAACAATCTGTCCAGAATATCAACTCCATCACTCTGTTGGTTTGGAATGAATAACACAACCTTGGTAAGTCGATCCACAACAACCCATATAGAGTCGTTTCCAGAACGGGATTGAGGTAAGCCGTTGATGAATTCCATAAAAGTATCCTCAAATTTCCACTCTGGTATCGGCAGGGGTTGCATCAAGCCTCCTAGATTGCGGCATTTGGATTTAACCTTTTGACAGGTCTGACATTGAGCCACGAAATTGGTGACGTATTTTTTCATTTTCAGCCAGTAAATAGTCCTGCGCAGGTCAACATACATTTTAACTACACTAGGATGAATGAAATATCTTATCTGGTGCGCTTCTAGAAGAATCTCATCTCGAATCCCCCGGCAGAGGGGATGAAAACACGATGCCTGAACTTAAAAATTCTATCGTGTAAGTTGTACTCCTCCTGTGCTCCATCCCATAAAGACTGGATAAACGGGGCCACTTTCAGGTCGATCTTCTAGGCCTTACGTATTCGATCATGGATGTCACACTGAATCTCCATCCAATACAGCTGGGACTGATATTCTTTTGAGTCCCTTCAAGCAACAGGGGTAATCTCTAGATTTATTAAAGACTGAAGCAGTTCCTCTGATATTAACTCCAACCAGCTTCTAGCTACTGAAGACTAGAGGCTCAACACGTCAACAACTTTGTTAGCTTTTCTGGGGTGGTACTAGAGAGAAAATTCATAATCACATAAATATTCCAACCATCGGCGCTGACGGAGGTTTAACTCTTTTTAGTGAAGATATATTTGAGGCTCTTATTATCGGAGAAGATTTCATATTTTACTCTGTATAGTTAGTGTCTCCAGATCTTGAGGGCGAATACAACAACACCCAACTCTAGATCGTGAGTCGCAAAATTCAGCTCGTGCGACTTCAGTTGCCGAGACACATATGCGATTACCTTGCCATGTTGTATCTGAACAACTCCCAATCCCTTTAAGGATGCATCAGTATAAATCTGGAACCCTTCGGTTCCCGAGTAAATTGTAAGGATCAGGGCAGAAGTAAGCTGCTTCTTCAGTACAATATACGCAGCCTCGCATTCCGATGACCACCAAACGTAATATCCTTCCTCGTAAGAGTGGTGAGGGGTAACGTAATCCTGGAAAATCCTTCCACAAACTTCCTATAATAACCAGCAAGATCGAGGAAGCTTCGAATGTCTGTTGCCATCTTGAGTGAAGGCAAGTTCTGAACTGCTTAGATTTTAGCTCGGTACACTGCTACCCCATTCTTTTTGATGGTGTGGCCCAAGAATCCAACTTCATCTAACAAAAACTCACACTTACTGAACTTGGTGAAGAGAGAGTACTCTTGAAGCTTAATCAACACCATCTGCGGCTGTTTGGAATAGTATGTCTTGGTCTTCGAGTAGATCAAAATATCATCTATGAAGACGATCACAAAGTGATCTAGGAAGGGTTCAAATACCTTATTCGTCAACGCCATATAGGTGGAGGGTGCGTTAGTGTAACGCCTCGAAAATTGTATTTGAGTTGGTCACGTAAAAAGGGATTTTTGGTGCCGGTATAGGGGTACACGGCCTAGGACACGGGCGTGTCCAAGGCCGTGTCTGGCTGGTGTTTTGGCCATTTTCATCCCGAGAAGGACACGGCTAGAAACACAACTGAATGACACAGGCGTGTCATTTTACACGGGCGTGTGCCTAACCGTGTATGTACCCGTGTTCACGAAAGCTGGTTGAGTTCGACGAAAAGTGTTCGGGAGGAACACGTCGGGCGATACAGGCGTGTCGGGAGGGCGTGTCCCCCTGCGTTTGACAATCGATGAAAGGCACTCGATGATTGTCGAGTGACCCTCTGCGTTCGACGATCGACGATTTTTGCTCGACGATTGTCGAGTGACACGGGCGTGTTCATACCCATGTCCCTATCCGTGTTCAGTTGGGTCGTGTCCGTTGCCGTAGAGGTTATACGTGACACGCCCCTCAGTCACGGGCGTATCGAGGATCCTACACGGGCGTGTCGAGTGAGACACAGGCGTGTCGTAGACCGTGTGAGTCTCTGTGTTCGACAATCGTGCCTGGATCGAGGCACACGACCTGGAACACGACCGTGTGTCAAGCCGTATTCGACCCAGGTTTGGGTATTTTTGAGCGGATCTGAGCCGTTCGTTTTCTTTAAATAAGATCCAACGACCCAGATGGTTTCCTGCTCTGTTAAGGCCGAGAATAGGGGAGTTAATCCTTCATTTCTCTCCAAGCTTTCTCTTTCCAAGGAGTTAGAGAGAGGAGGAAGAAGGAGGAGGATTCCGGCCACCGGCGGAGCATCGGAGCACCGTTTTGAGATCTGAGAGCGGATCCGTGGAAGAAATTCCATTGTGAAGACTTCTAGCCGTGTAGTTTTTTCCGTGGCGCCAAAGCGGACTACAATGGTAACGATTCTCTACTTGAGCATGTGAAGCTCTCTTCCTTTCTGCATAGGGAATCCCGCTCCCGCGAGTGTGCGGTGAGTGCGTGGTGTTCCTTGGGGTTGAAGTGAATAGTCCCCCTTGTGTTGCATATAAAGTCCGAAATCGAAGTATGGGCCTATGCATTGTGTGTGAAGCCTACCCGGACGTGTATTTTCTGGATCGGTGGTGTTGCATTTGGTATGTTTTGCCGGAGAAGACTCCGTACTTTGTGTTTTTCGGGTTTCTACGCGGTAGATTGCAATAGGAATCCTTGGGGATTAACTCCAAGGCGCACCCGGAAAACTGAGCGGAAATGTGTTCTGCTAACTTGGCGATCAGGGAACAGGCCTTGAACATAACTGGGTTATGTGATTGTTTGGAAAAGTTTTGGGATCCGAGAGAAGCTTGGCTCGTGCATACGTCTTAAAGTGACTACGTGGTGTAAGCAACGAGCAAGTGGAATTGGACCTAGACTATATGGTTCGGTGCGAGAGACCCGAAAAGGGGACTAGCCGTTGGCATAGTCGGGAGCCTTAGACAGTGGTCAGAAAGGCTAAATGCTCACGTGGTTACCATCTTTGGGATGGTGGTGATGACGCTGAAGTGTCAGGATTCACCGTTAATATGCCCTGAGTGCACGGGGTGTTTGGCCGTGCAAGTCTACCCATGTGGCGTAGTATAATTGCGCTTTATTGTTTTACTGGGCTAATGAGATGCAGGGAAAGAGCACCGTGGTCCCGAGTAAGGGGCGGGGTCGTTATAATTTGGTCGGTTTTTGGCTGACCGTTGCTTTGTTTGCCACCATGCGGTGGAATGTGCTTGCAGGTGCTGCGGAGCCGAGTACCAAATAGCGGGCTGGAGCCCATGTTGCTGTGCTGGCCCTAGAAGGCCGAAGCAAATAGTTGTACTTTACTTTTGTCATGTGTGGACAGCCTGCAACCCGATGTATGAAAAATATTATTTAATTAAGTGAACCTCTATAAGGCCATAAGGCCAAGTTTCTTTCAGTGTATTATTATTTCATTCTAGTAGTAATGATTGTGGACATTCATGTTATTTGGATACAAGATTTGGGTTCTTTCAACTATTTAAAAGATTCTGATATAATGCTCTGTGTAGGACGAGTAGTGTTAATTGGAATGTTTGAATATTCTTATGTAACCCTTCCGACTGTCTGTGGTATATGTCGTCGGGTTCTAGCTGGACCTTCTGTTATATGTCATGCGACGGATGGGGGTGTTAAAATTTGGTATCAGACTTCTGGTTACGGTCAGGCTTAAATGAATTCGTGGGCGAATTCTTTTAAGGGGTGGTGAGTACATGTGTGCGTCATCGTTATAACATCAAAAAGAACCCATGAATGTCCACTTATTAATGAAAAATACACTTGTTTGGTGGAATCTGAGTGTTCCAATGATTGCTTTTAGCAATTTTTTTGTCGTCTAATCGTGTGTCTTTGCTACTATAGGCAGCTAGGAGCGGTGCTAGTCAGTCAGAGCGTCCGCAATCAGCGGAAAGTAGTGCACCAAGGGACGTGCCTACAACACCTCCTTCAGCGGAAACCATCAAGGCACCTCCTACGAATGAGCAAGAACCGGTTAGGGCGGCAGAGCCGAGAGTGGTGGAGCACGCAGTAGTTGATTTGGTAGAGCCGAGGAGAGCTACAGAGAAGCAGCTAAAGCATGTAATGGGCTTTAATCCTCCGAGGTTCGATGGGGTTGGAACGTCAGCTCAATCTGAGGACTGGCACTCTTCGATAAAGAGGGTTTTGACAGCCACGTTAACTGAGGAGTGGCAGAAGACCACCATAGTGGCTTTTCTTTTGGTGGGTGAAGTGAGGTTGTGGTGGGATGAGTTGGAGTTTCATCTTCTAGTGGGAAGGCAACTTGCTGATGTGCCGATGGAGGAATTCTCTAGACTATTCTTGGCCAGATACCTACCCTCTGCTCAGAAGTTGGAGATGGAGAATCAGCATCTTGGGTTGACTCAGGGAGCCAGAAGCGTGGACGAGTATCTCCATGAGTTCACACGGTTAGGTCGTTATGCTGGTGCTACGTTTATGGAAGAAGAACGGAAGACCAACCGGTTTTATGAGGGTCTACACGGCGATCTACAACTACTACTTGTTGGGCCTAAGGCGCAGGGCTTCCTAGCCTTGGTCAATTCGGCCCGGTCATTGTAGAAGGTTGTGAAGAAAGTTCAAGAGAAGAAGGACCCAGGAGAAAAGAAGTCCGAGTTCAAGGTGCCAAATACCAAGTCAAGTATCCGCAGGTGGAACAAGAAACAGAGGACTTCGAACTCAGCCCCTCCGTATTGTACGTCGGGGGCAACTACAAGTCGAGTCCCAGGAGCTTGTTATAATTGCAGGAAGACGGGGCATTTTGCTCGTGAGTGTTGGAGCGGACGTGCAAGGTCCGAGAGGAAGCCTGGAGTGACTTATGAGGAGAAAGGGAAGGTAGTGGAGTCAACCGCATCCCATCATGCTCCAGCCCAGCCTAGAGTCTACAACCTTGGTCTGCAAGAGGCTATAAAGCAGTCGGACGTGGTGACAAGTATGATTTAAATTACAGTGGTTTAACTTATATAGTTGTTACGTTCGTATTTGTTAGCTTACTTTTGTTGGTGCTAGACTTTGTGTCGATCTTTGAGTTTCCGACGAGAGCCCTGTTTGATACGGGTGCATCACATTCCTTCTTGTCCGAAAAATTCATATCGCGCATCGGGGTTTCGTCCTTGATGGCAAAAGACAAGTTGGATGTGTTGTTTCCCAATGGGTGCTCAATGCACGCGAATAGGGTCTGCGTAGTGAAGATTCAAATTGGAGACCAGGAGTTTGATCTGCGGGCGTTGGTTCTACCGTTAGTGGAGTTTGACGTAATATTCAGTATGGATTGGCTCTAGGAGCAGGGTGCATGCATTGATTGCAACCGTAAGGAAGTTAAGTTGGGTCTGAACACTGATCGAGAGACTACTTTTGCGGGCATGAAGGGGTCGTGTAAGATTTTGATGTCAGCCCTTCAAGTGATCAAGGCAGTTCGGTCTGGGGAAGAGCTGTTTGTCACTCTAGTGCAGACTTCGACGCCTAAGCCAAGTCTGGACAGTATCCCAGTTGTGTCTGAGTATCCCGATGTGTTCCTAGATGATCTCCCAGGAGCCCCTCCTCAGCGGGAGATTGATTTTACCATTGAGCTGGTACCGGGTGCCAAACCGGTGTCACGCTCTCCATATCGGATAGCGCCGCGAGAGATGGCGGAGTTGAAGGTGCAACTACAAGAGTTGCAATAACAAGGTTATTTGCGTCCAAGTTCGTTTCCTTGGAGCGCACCAGTTCTCTTTGTTAAGAAGAAAGATGGGAGCTTGCGGCTTTGTATTGACTATCGGGAATTGAACAAGCTTACGGAGAAGAACAAATAACTGATCCCCAGGATTGACGATCTATTTGATCTGTTGGTTGGTTCAACGGTATATTCGAAGTTAGATCTGAAATCCGGTTACTACTAGTTGAGGATAAGGGAGAGCGACATCCCAAAGACAACATTCAATACGCGGTTTGGGCATTACGAGTTCACGGTCATGCTGTTTGGTTTGACCAATGCGCCATCCGTGTTTATGGATCTGATGAACAGGACGTTCAGAGAGTACCTGGATCGTTTCGTGATAGTATTTATCGATGATATCCTGGTGTACTCGCAGTGCGAGGAGGATCACTACAATCATCTACACATGCTGTTGGATACATTGAGGAGGAATCAGTTGTATGCTAAGTTCTCCAAGTGTGAATTCTGGTTATCCTCGATAGCGTTCCTTGGTCATGTTGTCAGTGGAGAAGGGATAGCTGTGGATCCGGCGAAGATAGTGGCGATACGGGAGTGGCCTGCTTTGACTACAGTGGCAGAGGTCCGGAGTTTTCTGGGGCTTGTTGGCTACTACAGGCGCTTCGTAGAGAACTTCTCGCGGATAGCGCTACCACTCACGACGTTGACTAGGAAGGATCAGAAGTTTGTGTGGTCTCCGGAGTGCGAACAGGCTTTTGAAGAGTTGAAGAGGCGGTTGACCACGACGCCTATTTTATGTTCGCCAAGTGGAACCGAAGGGTTCGAGATCTATAATGATGCTTCGGGTAGTGGTTTGGGCTGTGTTCTTCTACAGCATGGGAGGATGATAGCCTATGGTTCACGACAACTGAAGGTTCATGAGAGAAATTATCCGGTTCATGACTTAGAATTAGCGGCCGTGATATTTGCTCTAAATCTGTGGAGGCACTATCTGTACGGTGTGAAGGTTGATATTTACACCGATCATAAGAGGTTGAAGTACATGTTGGATCAAAAGGATCTGAACATGAGGTAGCGGCGGTGGATGGAGTTCCCAGGGGACTACACCTTCAAGATACATTATGTGCTAGGGAAATGTAATATAGTGGCGGATGCATTGAGTCGTAAGATTCCCGCACATGCCAACTTGTTATCGGTACATGATGAGAGATTGGTCCGAGAGTTGGAGGCTCTGGAGATATCTTATGTCGACAAGCAGTCTAGTACTTAGGTGAAAATGTTTTGGACCGAGGTGCAGTTTGACCAAGTTGATAGAGTTCGGCGGGCTTTGATTCAGGATAACAGCATGAAGCAGATCTTGGATGAATCATTGGATGGGTCAAATTCCCAGTTTACTGTTAAGGATGGGTTGCTAAGGAAGGACGGTCGCCTATGCGTTCCAAGTGCGGATAATCTTCGGGAGGAGTTGATGTACGAGGCTCATCATACCAAGTACTCGATCCACCCAGGAAGCACAAAGATGTATAGAGACATGAAGAAATTATTTTGGTGGCCAGGATTAAAGAAAGATGTAGCACTTTATGTGGCCAAGTGCCGTACATGTACATTGGTGAAGGCGGAATGCCAGAAACCCGGAGGTTTCTTGAAGTCCCTACATATCCCAGAATGGAAATTCGACGACATATCTATGGATTTTGTGCATGGTTTGCCGAAGTCACAGAAGAGAAACAATGTCATTTGGGTGGTCGTAGATAGGTTGACAAAGGTGTCACACTTTATTCCGGTCAGGAAGGAAGATCCAGTGGAAAAGTTAGCCAAAATCTATGTGGAGAATATTGTACGGTTGCATGGTGTGCCCCGCAGTATTGTTAGTGATCGAGATGGACGCTTCACGTAGAATGATTGGAGGTTGGTGCATAGTCTGTTGGGTACTAAGCTAAAGTTCAGCACAACCTTTCACCTGCAGATGGATGGCCAGACCGAGAGGGTCAACCGGACGTTGGAGGACATGCTTCGCATGTGCGTCCTAGATTTTGGAAAGTAGTGGGAATATCACCTTTACATGGTGGAGTTTGCGTACAACAACAGCTTTCAGGCAAGTATTGGAATGACGCCTTTTGAGGCCTTGTACGGGAGAAAGTGTCGCACATCGTTGTCTTGGTTGGAGACGGGCGAGTTGAAGCTTTACAAACGTCAAGCGGTAGAAGATGCCACTTCAGTGATACGGACAATTCAAGAACGGTTGAAGATCTCTCAGGAAAGACAGTCAAAGTACTATAACACCAAATATAGGAATGTGGAGTTCAATGTTTGGGACTGGGTGTACTTAAAAATTAAGCCGTTCAAGGGTGTCTCGCGGGTTCAACGCTTGAAGAAGTTGAGTCCGAGATACCTTGGACCATTTGAAATCCTGGAGCGTGTTGGCGAGGCGGCGTATAGATTGGAGCTGTCGGCGGAATTGAGTGGGCTACATGATATGTTCCACATGTCGATGTTGCGTAAGGCGGTGCAAGAGCCTTCGCAGATCATTGCGGACAATCAAGTACCAGTTGATTATGAATTAACGACAAGGGTCAAGCCAGTACGTATTGAAGATGTTGCAGTCAAGCGATTCCGCAACAAGGAAGTCTGAATGGTTAAAGTCCGTTGGGATAATTGCGGACGTGAAGAGCTTTCTTGGGAGCGAGAGCAAACTATGTTGGAAGAATACCCCGAGTTGTTCCATTCAGGTAACTTGTAGTTTTGTATACCTTTACTTAATTTTGGGACAAAATTTCTTAAGTGGGGGAGATTTGTAACGCCCCGAAAATTGTATTTGAGTTGATCGTGTAAAAAGGGATTTTTGGTGCCGGTATAGGGGTACATGGCCTAGGACACGGGCGTGTCCAAGGCCGTGTCTGGCTAGTGTTTTGGTCGTTTTCATCCCGAGAAGGACACGACTAGAAACACGGCTGAATGACACGGGCGTGTCATTTGACACGGGCGTGTGCCTAACCGTGTTTGTACCCGTTGTAGTACCCCCCCCCCCAACCTTTTGCCCGGGTCGGGCCGGAGGGGTACTACTGGCCCAAGACGTCCACCCAGGGCTCATAGGGGAAATAATCCACCCTATTCAAGCACTAGATGGCCGTCTTGAGTGGTTCGAATCATAACATTCACAACCCATCAGGATATAGCGGAAGCATTAACAGGAAACCACTACATATATATATAACATATCATATTAATACAGAGGTTCTAGGGCCGAAGCCTTATGCGTTTATAAAAGCCCGTGGGCTATACATGTACTACATAAGTCTCTCACACACTCTCTCCTCTAAACTGCTCGGCGGTACTCACGTCTCTAAACACCGGAGACGGCGGGGGTGCATCTGCTCGAGTAGACCTAGCTGCTGGCGTAATCTCCTGCGGCAGCGGGTCACTACGGTGCTCCACCTCCTGTGAATGGTTAATCAAATAACCGTTAGTCACAGAGCTAAGTGGAAACAAATCTCCTCCCCGGATCCACATCCTGGGGACGAGCACGCACCCACCCAACAAAAGTAAATAGCCGAAGTAAGAGAGGGTTATCGCAACATTTCATATATGAACAACTAGGAGCAATTATAAAAGAGTGCAGTATAACCGGAAAAAGTAGCAATAACATACAACGGTTATAGCAAGGCTCTACTAGCTCATCAGCACAACATGTTTTCATATCTTGAATTCTATCGCAGGCATTCACAGCCGCGCACACCAACCGCAGGCATTCATAGCCGCGCACACAAACCGCAGGCATTCATAGCCGCGCACAAAAACCGCAGGCATTCATAGCCGCGCACACAAACCCTATGTCGACATAGTTTGGACCGCTTCTGTTCCAGCAGGGTAGCGAGCCCCGCGGGCCTCACCGATGTGGCCGTCGGTGACAGTGGCCAGTCCTGCCACTTCTGGGGGTGATCGTACCGCACAACCCCAGGCCCTCACGTACAACCTGGTGTACTCTTGGATGTGAGCGACATCCGGCGAATCATTTTGGCCGACCAGCGGAGGAAAACCCGACGGGGAATATAACGGTCGGTCACCCGTGGTACTCATCTCCCTGTCGCCTTGAGTCGTCAACCTTGCCGCACCGGTACGAACGGTCTGCGGAAGGGACTGACCCGCCACCATTTCACCGCAAGCAATTTACAATCAATCAAACAATTGCAAACAATATAACATCGGGTCTACGACGGCCTGCCTTACTAGGCTTACACTTCGGGCATCGGCACTTTGCTCTACTTTCGACAAGGAGCGTGGTTGAGCCTTATTTGGGGCTAGACCTGGAGGACTACCTCAACTCCGGTTATCCCCAACTAAGGCTCAACCTAAACAACAACTGCTCGTCACTACAAATGGATCAGAGCGATCACGATTCGTCCTTGTGGAGCAGTCTCAGGATCCCTCCGTCCCTCGCTTCGTTCTAGGTTCGGGACGAACCTTGCAGTGGAAGCCTGGTGGACCCTAGTGTAGAGGCTTAGGGATTCTAGACTGTGCGTTAGTACGCCCATACACCATTGTTCCGCTTGGGTTGTCGCTTTTGCAAATTCCCTTACTTTTGCAAAATACTGACACTCTTTCATGTTACTTCTCCAGATACCGGAGTACAGTAACGAGGGATCCTCGTCCAGAGGATACATTCCAGCCACCCCACCACCAGACCCGGTTGCTCCCGCAGCCGTACCGTTTGCCGAGTCAGATATAGGGCAGACACTGACGGCTATACTAGCGACTTTCCGAGATGCCCTGGCACAGCCACCGCGGGAGATGACCGCACCCACAGATCTGCTGACGACTTTTCGAGGACTGAGGCCTCCCCCTTTCAGGGGTACAGAGACGACCATTCAGGTAGAGGAGTGGGTGGAGCGAGTGGAGGAGCTGTTGGTAGGGATGATGTGCCCAGCTGTGGCAGCAGTCTCTTTGGTGGTGACCCTCTTGGAGGGATATGCGAGGGATTGGTGGAGAGCGGCTAGTCGCTCTACCTTCCGAGGTCGGCCGATGAGCACGATCCTTTGGGGGGAGTTCTCCGTGGCTCTGCTAGAATTTTTCATCACAGATGCAGACCGAGCCGCACTGCAAGAGAGGTTCCTGCTCATCCGACAGGGCAACCGCACTGTGGCAGAATATGAGAGAGAGTTCATACACCTGGCACGCTTCGCCGGGAACCTGGCTGCCTCCGACAGGGATAGGGCTTCTCGGTTCTACCGAGGACTACGAGACGACCTGAGGCAGGCCTTGGTTATGCTCTCTCAGGCCACCTTCCACACCATAGCCACCCATGCGGCAGCTCTAGAGTTGGACCAGCAGATGGTGGCTCAGCGGCGCAGAGGTCAAGTAGAGCTTCCTCGAGACCAGAGGCGAGACGTTGAAGTCGCTCCCCATAGACAGGATAGAGAGAGCAGACAGCGACGCCGCAGGCTGCCTTATAGGCGCCCACCAGCACCCCCAGCTGCACAGCAAGACAGTAGACCAGCTCCAGCTCCACAGCCCCCACTAGTGGCCCGACGAGATGTTCCCTTCGCAGGGAACTGCTTCTTGTGTCAGCAGCCGGGACATATGAGGGCCTTCTGCCCTCAGGCGATAGGGAGACCAGGACTAGGAGCAGTCCAGGGTGGACAGCCGGCACGGGGACATGGTCAAAGAGGCCGTAGAGGCCGAGCTGGCAGGAGAGGCCAGCAGGGCCGAGCAGCTCCCCAGGAGGCCTATGCACTGGACCTGCAGCATGGACCAGCCCCTGACGTAGTCATAGGTATATATCTTAGGCGATAGAAGATATCAGATCTTCCACTATTGTTGTATATTTCATATATATATATATGTATATTAGTTGGATGATATATATCTATATATTTTCCTATGACGTCAGGAATCTTGTTGGTAGAAGGTCACCCTGCCAAAACCCTTTTTGACACAGGAGCGACTCATTCTTTCGTCTCCCACGATTTCATCGCAACAAAAAGAAATGTTATTCGCTCAACCGGACTGTCTATACGAATCCGTTTACCAGACGGGTCGGATATGACATCCACCGAAAAGTGTTCGTTCCAGGCTACGCTGGGAGAGGTAGAGTTTGAAGTCTACGCAACCATCCTAGCTATAACTGGGTTTGACATAATTCTGGGAATGGACTGGCTGGCCGAGCACCAAGCCCAGATAAACTGTTCCACGCGAGAAGTCCGGCTACAGAATCCAAATGGCCAGAGCGTCGCGTTGACAGGTGTGCCATCTGTCTCTCGTATTATCTTGACTTCTACACAGATGGTGAAGTCAGTCCGTCAGAAGGATGAAGTATTCCTTATTTATTTCGAGATGGAAGATAAGACCCAGGTGCTCGCCAAGGTCCCAGTAGTCCGAGACTTTCCAGATATCTTCCCTGAGTCCCTCCCGGGATTGCCACCTCAGCGAGAGGTCGACTTCCAGATCGAGCTCGTGTCCGGAGCACGGCCAGTATCGCGAGCCTCCTACCGGATGGCCCCAAGGGAGCTGACTGAACTAAAGATCCAGCTACAAGAACTAATAGATGCTGGATTCGTCCGTCCAAGTTCCTCGCCCTGGGGAGCCCCGGTACTTTTCGTCAAGAAGAAGGACGGGACTCTGCGACTGTGCATCGACTATAGGGAGCTAAATAAGCTTACTGTACGCAACACGTATCCCCTTCCTAGGATCGACGAACTGTTCGATCAGTTACAAGGTGCTTCGGTATTCTCCAAGATGGACCTGAGGTCCGGCTATTATCAGCTTCGGATCCGAGAGGAAGATATTCCTAAGACTGCCTTCAGCTCCCGATACGGTCTTTACGAGTTCCTAGTGATGCCCTTCGGGCTCACCAACGCTCCCTCCGCCTTCATGGCCCTGATGAATAGAGTCTTCGAACCCTTCTTGGATCACTTTGTCATCGTCTTTATAGACGATATCCTAATCTACTCGAAGACCAAGACGGACCATACCCGGCACCTGCAGATGGTTCTATTAAAGCTCCGGGAGCACTCTCTCTTCGCCAAATTCAGTAAGTGCGAATTTTGGCTAGAAGAAGTTGGATTCTTGGGCCACACGATAAACAAGGAAGGAGTGGCAGTGGACCAAGCCAAGATCCAGGCAGTACAAAATTGGCCGCCACTCAGGACGGCTGCGGATATCCGGAGTTTCCTCGGCCTTGCCGGATACTACAGGAAGTTTGTCGAGGGATTTTCCAAGATTGCCCTACCCCTGACTGCTCTCACCAAGAAGGACGCCGTATTTCGATGGACGCCGGAGTGCGAGGCTGCGTTCATCGAACTGAAGAAGCGTCTGACTTCCGCGCCAATCCTTACGATTCCTTCAGGGACAGAGGGATTTCAAATCTACACTGATGCCTCCCTGAAAGGACTGGGAGCAGTCCTAATGCAGCATGGTAAGGTAGTGGCCTACGCTTCGCGGCAATTAAAGCCGCATGAATTAAACTACGCAGCACACGATTTAGAGTTGGGCGTCGTCGTCTTCGCCCTTAAAATCTGGAGGCATTATCTGTACGGAGTAAAATGTGAGATCTTCTCCGACCACAAGAGCCTCAAGTATATTTTCACGCAGAAAGAGCTGAATCTCCGGCAGCGCCGATGGTTGGAATTCTTATGCGATTACGACTTCACTCTCCAATATCACCCCGGGAAGGCTAATAGAGTCGCTGACGCCTTGAGCCGCCAGCCTGCGATAGTCGGGAGTTGGATGGAGCAGATCCCTAAGGAACTTTTCCAGTCCTTGATGGACTTGGAGATTACCCTGGTTGCCCGAAGAGATCCGGAAGAGTACTATTCTCAGCTGTATTGGATGGAGATCCAATGCGACATCCGGGACCGGATACGAGAAGCCCAGAAGATCGACCCAGAGGTAATGTCGATCATCCGATCTCTGCAAGGAGGGGCACAGGAGGATTATAACTTGCATGATGGGATTCTACAATTCAAGCATCGCATATTTATTCCCGCTACTGGAGGGATTCGTGGGGAAATTCTGCAAGAGGCCCATCAGTCGAGGTACTCGATTCACCCTGGCGTAGTTAAGATGTACGTGGACTTGCATAGGACCATTTACTGGCCCGGAATGAAGAGAGATGTCACCGACTTTGTGGCCCGGTGCCAGACCTGTCAGAAGGTCAAATCTGAATGTCGCAGTCCAGGAGGCCTATTGCAGCCCCTGCCGATACCAGAATGGAAGTTCGAAGACATCTCCATGGACTTCGTCCACGGCCTACCTCGATCCCGTGCTGGGAATGACTCAATATGGGTGGTCGTAGATCGACTCACCAAGGTAGCGCGGTTCATTCCAAACCGACAGGGTGACGGAGTAGATATCTTGGCCAGGATGTTCCTAGAACAAGTGGTACGATTTCACGGAGTACCAAAGTCCATCGTGTCTGATCGTGACGGTCGTTTCACATCTAAGGAATGGAGGCGGGTGCAGGCATATTTGGGAACCAAGTTGGCCTTCAGCACTGCCTTCCACCCGCAGACAGACGGACAGACGGAGAGGACGAACCGGACGATGGAGGATCTTCTTCGACTGTGCATAGTGGAGCACAATGAGCCGTGGGAGCAGCTGTTGCCGTTAGTCGAATTTTCGTACAATAACAGCTACCAGGCTAGTATTAAGATGGCTCCGTACGAGGCATTGTATGGAAGGCGTTGCCGAACACCGTTGACTTGGGCTCAGGAAGAGGACCCGGAAGCCTTGGGAGTGGCTTACATCGATGACACTACGGCAGCGATACTGCTGATTCAGGAGCGAATGCGGGAAGCGCAGAGCCGGCAGGCTAAGTACTATGATGCGCGACACCGACCGGTGGAGTTCAGCGTGGGGGAAATGGTGTTTCTGAAAATAAAACCCATGCATGGTGTCTCCCGGTTGAGGAAGCAGAAAAAGTTAGATCCCCGCTTCTTGGGCCCCTATCCGGTGATAGAGCGTGTTGGCCCCGTCGCCTATCGTTTAGCCTTACCCCCAGAGTTGGGGAATCTTCATAATGTGTTTCATGTCTCTTCCTTGAGACGAGTCCTCCGGCAACCAGAGCAGTACCTTCCTACCCCTCCGGCGCAACTACTGTTAGATAGATCCGTCCGGCTCGAACCCGTCAGAGTAATAGATTACAAGGTGAAGACACTACGGAACAAAACCATTCCGATGGTTAAGGTGCTATGGTCAAACTATGGACGAGAAGAGTTCACATGGGAACCTGAAGCACTCCTCCGAGAAAAGCACTCAGAGCTCTTTCCCCAGGTATGTTACTTGTTCCCCCTACTTCAAGCAAATTTTCGGGGACGAAAATCCTTTTATTTTTATTGGATTGTAACATCCCGCCTTTTATTGGGCCACCAGAGCCTTAGTGGGCCCAATAAAAGTGGCCCGAACCCTACCCATGACCCGGTGGGAAATAACCCTAAGCGGGAAATAGAGCTAGAGAACTCTGAATTGAGTTCTGTCAGTTCCTGTGGCCTCGTATAGTCAATACGAGCACATCGGAACTCGTTCAGTTGGACTCCGAGGTCTAACGACAATTTTACACATTTCGACCATTTTAGCACGCTGCGACGCGCAAATTTCGGACTTTCGTCAAACGGACTCCGATTCAACCCCAGTCAGTGGTGTTAGACAACTGCTTAGTTGGGGATAACCGGAGTTGAGGTAGTCCTCCAGGTCTAGCCCCAAATAAGGCTCAACCTAAACAACAACTGCTCGTCAGAGCAAGACCCGGGAATATAAAAGTAAATTGCGATAAGATCAAGTGCGGTGGTTATGCTGCTTATTTAAAGTGCTGGAAAGAAATGTGACCAGTACAAGACTGGAGTAGTACTAAATAGAAAGTACTGAAATAAGCCTGACCAGTACGCAACTGGAGTAGTACTGAAATGAAAGTACTGAAATAAGCTTAACCAGTACGAGACTGAAGTAGTACTGAAATGAAAGTACTGAAATAAGCTTGACCAGTACGAGACTGGAGTAGTACTGAAATGAAAGTACTGAAATAAGCTTGACCAGTACGAGACTGGAGTAGTACTGAAATGAAAGTACTGAAATAAGCTTGACCAGTACGAGACTGGAGTAGTACTGAAATGAAAGTACTGAAATAAGCTTGACCAGTACGAGACTGGAGTAGTACTGAAATGAAAGTACTGAACTGAAAAGAATAAAGGAACTGGACCAGTGTAAGACTGGAATAATCATAAAGAAAATGGTTAGTAGTCCAATCACTCCATTTAGGAGGCTTCAGTTCCATCTCCGTTCTCAGGAGAAATTCAGTTCCATCTCAGTTTTTAATAAGGTTTCCTTGGGTTACACCTTTATTAAGATCCGATTATGAGTTGGTTGCGCCTTATTAACCACGGCTTAATCGGATTGAGGCTTATCAGGAGTTATACTTTCATTATTCGTCAAGAATAATTCATAACTCACCACTCGTGCTCTCATCTTCCGAGCGTGCCCAAATCACCCGAGAGTCGAGGCGCTCGACAGTTTTCATGAAATCTCGAAACACCCGGAGCTTGATCACTTGCTTCAGCCACTCTCGTCGATATGAAACTTATTCAAATTAGAGAGGATAGTCGCGCGCTCCAATTTTCATTTTCGAAGAAAACGAGCGTAATAATATCGAGCGCGGTCCTAGGCTTCCATATTTTGGGAAAAATATCAAAACTTATCCCCATGAGCTAAAATTTTGATACAACCCTTAAATGGGTATAAAATGAGCATAGAAAAATTTTCATAATTTTTCAAAGAGTTTTGGCCCTTTAATTTGGCCAAATAAAGTTTAATTGGGCTTTTAAAAATACCAAATTAACACCAAAAATTCTCGAAATTTTTGTGGAGGAAGCCCTCAACAAGGGGAACATTTTTCATGTTCAAACATTTCTCCCTAAGAGCCTATTTTAGTCTCTTAAAAAAAACAAACCAATTATTAATTATAATATTATAAATATTATAATTAATATATTTATATAATAAATTATAATATATAAAATGCTTTCCCTGTTCATCTCCCCCCACCCCGCTGCTGTGTCATTTCAGCACCCTTACGGGGCTCCTCCACCGCCGGCCGGCAACCGGCCGGCCGTGGCTCCACCACCGGCCGATCCGCCGGTGGTGGGCGCTCCCTCCGGCGGTGGTCCGGCGGCCCGCCGCCGGAGCATTTTTCTTCTTTTTTTTTGAACGGGAGGGGAGGGGGGTGACGGCGGCGGCGCTCCGGCCGCCGGGAGCGCCATGCAAGACGTCCAAAATGGAGAAGGAGGAGGGAGAAAGCTTCCACCTGAGTTTGGTGGGCTCGGGAGGGGCCGGCTTGGTCGGACATGGCTCAAGGTGGTGGAGGAGGGGAGGAGGAGCTCCGGCTTGGCTTTTTCCGGCCACCTGAGCTCCGGCAGAGGGGGGAAGAAGGGGGAGGGGGTTGCTCTGAGAGTTGTGAGGGAAAGTGAGGGGGTGGGTAGCTTTTATAGGGAGGGGGAGGGGGAGCTCCCTCCCTTTGGGTGGTGTGGGACTAATCCCTCCTTAGGGAGGGATTAATCCCACCCTCCAGCTGTCCAAGGACAGCTGGAGGTCTCCCATTTTCCCTCATGTGGGGAAAAATGAATGAGCCCTTTATGGGATTGGGCCTATAAGTGGGAAAGAGAGAGAGAGGGAGAGAGAGAAGTGGGTGGGCCTCCATTTGAGCTAACAAAGAGCTTGCTAGTTTGGGGGCCCATGGAAAGTGAGGGGGAGTATGGGTCATCCTCCTTTGGAGAGGAGGTGAGCCCTTCATTTGGAGAAAAATCCAAAAAGTGGATTTTAGGAGGGTTTGACCAAGTCAACCCTAGGTTGGGTCCCCCTTGCTGGTCAAAGTCAAAGTGGGTCCAAGTCATCGGGGTCGGGTCAAAGTTCGGGTGTCGTGTCATAATTGGTGTGCGCACGCTTTTCGGTGCACAACTATGCTTGATTTGACCACGGGTTGACCAATCGGCATCGAAATTGACCGGGACGACTTTCGTTGACTTCGTATTGACCACACGAGTCTAACACCACTGACTGGGGTTGAATCGGAGTCCGTTTGACGAAAGTCCGAAATTTGCGCGTCGCAGCGTGCTAAAATGGTCGAAATGTGTAAAATTGTCGTTAGACCTCGGAGTCCAACTGAACGAGTTCCGATGTGCTCGTATTGACTATACGAGGCCACAGGAACTGACAGAACTCAATTCAGAGTTCTCTAGCTCTATTTCCCGCTTAGGGTTATTTCCCACCGGGTCATGGGTAGGGTTCGGGCCACTTTTATTGGGCCCACTAAGGCTCTGGTGGCCCAATAAAAGGCGGGATGTTACACCCGTGTTCCCTAAAGCCGGTTGAGTTCGACGAAAAGTGTTCGGGAGGAACACGCCAGGCGACACGGACGTGTCGGGAGTGCGTCTCCCCCTGCGTTCGACGATCGACGAAAGGCACTCGACGATTGTCGAGTGACCCTCCGCGTTCGACGATCGATGATTTTTGCTCGACGATTGTCGAGTGACACGGACGTGTTCATACCCGTGTCCCTTCTCGTGTTCGGTTGGGTTGTGGCCATTGCCGTGGTGGTTATATGTGACACGCCCCCTAGTCACGGGCGTGTCGAGGATCCGACACGGGCGTGTCGAGTGAGACACGGGCGTGTCGTAGCCCGTGTGAGTCTCTGTGTTCGACAATCGTGCCTGGATCGAGGCACACTGTAACACCTCCCCTGTAATAGACGTATAATATGGGTCCGGCCGGGGCCCCACAACATACGAACACCACAGCTTTAGTATTAAAAGTTGATATAGCTACCCAAACTCAAAACACTTGCACAACACAGCGGAAAATCAAGCACAACTAGAAGTTATCCACTAATCCAAAAGAGTAAACAAATGGCCTTAAGGCCTTACATCAAATGTCCAAAAGGGGTATACAGTACAATCAAACATGAATGTGCTCGGCACTCCTAGTCTACCTCGGCATGCAAGCCGGACAAAAATAGTCTCAAACATACATCATCAAAGTAGTGCTACAAAAGAGAAAACACTTCATGGGCTTAGGCCTTTTTGGCCGGCGTGCTAGCTCCTGCGTGCGATCCTTGCCCTGTAAAAATTATTAGTAACGTGGGTCAGCAAAGGCTGACCTCAAACTGTGTAACAACACATCTCCTCCCGGCCGCCCCTAACGGACCCCGGGGAACCCTCCAACCTGCAAGTCAGCACTTCATATGCAATATAAATTTCTATAAATAGAAAAACATTAAAACAGGCTTGGATGTCTCAATCAACAAACATGTTCTCTACTGGCTGAGCATATAAAGAAAGGGCCTATTATGCAACATGAATGCAACACCCGGGCTTCACCCAAGGTACCCTAAACCGTATGCATCTAGCACAACATCACAACATTTGGGTACTCACATTTCCCCAATTGGCATAAAGCCGCAAACATTGAGGGAGACACAACTCCCTCACACGGCGCACAGGCCGCCACATGGAAATCTTGCCAAGGCCCCACCCGCTCGTGGGCTTAGCCCCGGGCTTGCCTGCAAGCTCTGACGTCTCATGTCAGGATTCCAACAACCACAGACTGACCGATCCTAAGAAGCTTTGCTGGACCCCACCCGCTCATGGCCTCTTTGCCCGGGCTTGCCCCAAGCTTGGCATTCTCGTCAGTCTCACAGAAGGGGACTAGTCTCGCCGGGACACTCTCCACACATGACGCACGTGTCACGGGATAGCCAGCCGACCACGGAGACATAGCCACGCCTTGGCACAACACAACCAAGACTAAACACATCGCAATCCCTCTTTGTACCGCAGCGTTCCCGCGCACCAAGGAAAACATCTCCAACTCGTGCGGAGCTAACCTTGTCCACCAAGGAAACCATCTCCATTCTCATTTGGAGCTAACCTTGTCAAGGAAACCATCTACCACCACGAGGAGCTAACCTTGTCCGGGTTCGACTACATGTACTCTTTTCAAGCAAACAGGACAATCACCACCACAACACAAACGGCATCTTGCCGCATCGGAAACCTCTACGAATCCCTAAGTTCGTATGCAACATCACCGTGTCGGACTAACGGTCGCGACTACGGCTTCACCCACCATGCCTAATCCACTAGCGAAGCGGATCTCTAATGCAAAATATGCGGGGACGGACTCAATCGACCCGGAAGTTCCTCTTGAAACTTGGCAAGCCAAAACCCCTCTCATTTGAGAGTTTGGTGCCCAAAAATTAGAGAAAAGAAAACTAGATGATGCTAAAACGTGCATCCTAAAGACCGAGAGGAGAGATATCGTTACCTTCCGACTCCTCTTCCTTGCCATGGCAAAAAATAGCCGGATGGAACACTTCGCAATGCTCCAAGCTTCACGGATCCGGACTCGGCTCGCGATTCGGAGCTCCGACACCCTTCCTACAGCCCAAGAGTTCTTCTTCTTCCTCCTTGCTCTAGGTTTTCTCAAGATCTTAGAAAGAGAGAACTTGGAAACGAATGAGGGTTTCCAACCCTGAATTCGGTCTTAACTCCCCAGGAGATGGCCTGAACCGTTAGATCCCAAAACCAGAAAAAGACTGGCTGCGATTCGCCTGGAAAATAAAAGATCTGGGCCGAACACGGCCTGGCACACGCCCGTGTCCAGGGCCGTGTGCCTCATTCGCCGTCTCAAATCGACGCGCCTGGAATCAGACACGGGCATCCGACACGCCCGTGTTCAATCCGACACGCCCGTGTCCCGAGTGACACGGCCGTGTGGCCTGCCGTGTAGCTCCAACGACACGGCCCCAACACCAACCCGAGAGGTGACACGGCCTGGGACACGCCCGTGTCCCAAGCCGTGTGCCCCAGTCTCGACACACTGTCGAGCAAAAGTGTCGACACTTGGGCCGAGTGTCGACACGGCCTCGACACGCCCTGCGACACGCCCGTGTCGCAGGTCGTGTGCCCCACTCTCGACACTCTGTCGAGCACAAAGTGTCGACACTTGGGCCGAGTGTCGACACGGCCTCGACACGCCCTGCGACACGCCCGTGTCGCAGGCCGTGTGCCTCACTCTCGACACTTTGTCGAGCACAAAGTGTCGACACTTGGGCCGAGTGTCGACACGGCCTCGACACGCCCTGCGACACGCCCGTGTCGCAGGCCGTGTGCCTCACTCTCGACACTTTGTCGAGCACAAAGTGTCGATACTTGGGCCGAGTGTCGACACGGCCTCGACACGCCCTGCGACACGCCCGTGTCGCAGGCCGTGTGCCTCACTCTCGACACTTTGTCGAGCACAAAGTGTCGACACTTGGGCCGAGTGTCGACACGGCCTCGACACGCCCTGCGACACGCCCGTGTCGCAGGCCGTGTGCCTCACTCTCGACACTTTGTCGAGCACAAAGTGTCGACACTTGGGCCGAGTGTCGACACGGCCTCGACACGCCCTGCGACACGCCCGTGTCGCAGGCCGTGTGCCTCCTGCCAGAACCCAAAAATTTTCCAGAACAGCAGACTGAACCTCTTGCAAAAACTGGGGTGTTACACACACTGCCTGGAACACTACCGTGTGCCAAGCCGTGTTCGGCCCAGGTTTGGGGATTTTTGAGCGGATCTGAGCCGTTCGTTTTCTTTAAATAAGATCCAGCGGCCCAGATGGTTTCCGACTCTGTTAAGGCTGGGAATAGGGGAGTTAATCCTTCATTTCTCTCCAAGCTTTCTCTTTCTAAGGAGTTAGAGAGAGGAGGAAGAAGGAGGAGGTTTCTGGCTGTCGGCGGAGCATCAGAGCACCGTTTTGAGATCTGAGAGCGGATCCGTGGAAGAAATTTCATTGCGAAGACTTTTATCCATGTAGTTTTTTCGTGGCGCCAAAGCGGACTACAAGGGTAACGATTCTCTACTTGAGCATGTGAAGCTCTCTTCCTTTCTGCATAGGGAATCCCGCTCCCACGAGTGTGCGGTGAGTGCGTGGTGTTCCTTGGGGTTGATGTGAATAGTCCCCCTTGTGTTGCATATATTGTCCGGAATCGAAGTACGGGCATATGCATTGTGTGTGAAGCCTACCCGGACGTGTATTGTCTGGATCGGTGATGTTGCATTTGATATTTTTTGCCGGAGAGGACTCCGTGCTTTGGGTTTTTCAGGTTTCTACGCGGTAGATTGCAATAGGGATCCTTGGGAATTAACTCCAAGGCGCACCTGAAAAACTGAGCGGAAACGTGTTCTGCTAACTTGGCGGTCAGGGAACCGGCCTTGAACATAACTGGGTTATGTGATTGTTTGGAAAAGTTTTGGGATCCGAGAGAAGCTTGGCTCGTGCATATGTCTTAAAGTGACTACGTGGTGTGAGAAACGGGCAAGTGGAATTGGACCTAGGCTATGTGGTTCGGTGCGAGAGACCAGAAAAGGGGACTGGCCGTTGGCATAGTCGGGAGACTTAGACAGTGGTCAGAAAGGCTAAATGCTCACGTGGTTGCCATCTTTGGGATGGTGGTGAAGACGCTGAAGTGTCAGGATTCACCGTTAATGTGCCCTGAGTGCACGGGGTGTTTGGTCGTCCGAGTCTACACCTGTAGCGTAGTATAATTGCGCTTTATTGTTTTATTGGGCTAATGAGATGCAGGGAAAGAGCACCGCCGTCCCGAGTAAGGGGCAGGGTCGTTATAATTTGGTCGGCTTTTGGCTGACCGTTGCTTTGTTTTCCACCGTGCGGTGGAATGTGCTTGCAGGTGCTGCGGAGCCGAGTACCAAATAGCGGGCTGGAGCCCATGTTGCTGTGCTGGCCCTAGAAGGCCGAAGCGAATAGTTGTACTTTACTTTTGTCATGTGTGGCCGGCCTGCGAGCCGATGTATGGAAAATATTATTTAATTAAGTGAACCTCTGTAAGGCCATAAGGCCAAGTTTCTTTCAGTGTATTATTATTTCATTCTAGTAGTAATGATTGTAGACATTCATGTTATTTGGATACAAGATTTGGGTTCTTTCAACTATTTAAAAGCTTTCGCTAGAATGCTTTGTGTAGGACGAGTAGTCTTAATTGGAATATTTGAATATTCTTATGTATCCCTTCCGACTGTCTGTGGTATATGGCGTCGGGTTCCAGCTAGACCTTCTGTTATATGTCATGCGACGTATGGGGGTGTTGCAGTTAGTGAGCCCAAAAAGCATCACCGAAAACTCATAGAGACCATAGCAGGAGCTACAAGCAGTCTTGGGAACATCCTCTTCCCGGATCTGAAGCGGATCGTAACATGATTTTAGGTCCATCTTAAAGAAGACAATTACACCATGCAGTTGATCGAACAACTCGTCAATCCTCAGAATGGGGTACTTGTTCCGTATGGTGAGCTTGTTAAGTTCTCTGTATTCTATGCACAAGCACAACATCCTGTCCTTCTTCTTCACAAACAGTACAGGGGCTCCCTAGGTGAGGAACTCGGACGAACGAATCCTGCATAGATCAGTTCCTGAATTTGAATCTTCAGCTCTGCTAATTCCTTTGGAGTCATCCGGTAGGGTGCTCAGGATACTGGTCGGGCTCCAGGCACAAGCTCAATCTAGAAGTCTACCTCTAGGTGTCGTAGCAAACCTGGGAAGGACTTAGGAAAAATATATAGAAAAACTTATACCACCGACTGGCTGTGGTATATGGCATTGGGTTCCAGCTGCACAAGACCGTGCTTACGTGGGATAATAACTACACGATCACAAAGGATGAGTTATTCTCCTTGAGAACAAATTTGGCCATGTCGAAGGATTCTTTGTCGGCTTCTAGAAATAGGAAGCGAATGCACTTTCCTTGTTGGATAAGTCGGAGTCTAAGTTGTCTTCTTCTAGAGCCGAGATCAAGGAGCTCCGAGGGAAACTAGATGTAGCTGACATGATCCTTGTCGAGTTGCTCAATTATTCTGAGGCGGCTAGGGCGAAGATGGCCCGTTTGGAGTTTGAGGTGGAGAGACTAAAGGAAGAGAAGGCTCAGTTGGTTGTAGGGCAGAAGGACATCGAGGCTGTGTAAGTGTCTGCAGTGGCTGAGTATAAAGAGTCATATGCTTTTGTTAGAAACCAGGTCGGGGGTCCCACACTGGTAAAGGCCCGGCCATGACCGGCTGCAGTCTAACACATCCCCAATCAAATCTCCGTGCAAGGCTCCGAATTAACACACGAGAATAATGCACGACAGTTTGTTGAGAGCTGGTCTCGACCCCAGCACCTCCTTTATCAAATCCTTATTCAGGGACCAAATACCCAACTGTTCTGCAGCACAGTTGGGTATCTGGTCCCTAAATAAGGGTTTGATAACGGAGGTGCTGGGGTCAAGACTTGCTCTCAACAACCTGTCGTGCAATATTCCTGTGTGTAAATTCGGAGCCTTGCACGTAGATTTGGTTGGGGATGTGTTAGTCTGCAGTCGGCCAGGGCCCAGCCATTACCCATATGGGACCCCCGGCCTGGTTTCTAACAAAAGATGGCCATTGGGGTATCGTTTGTTTGAGTCATTTTCTTTTGCGGTATTTTGGAAGCATCTTGTGTAGCGCGTACGTGCGTGATGCTTATTTCTACCCGTGTGGGACCCCGGCCTGGTTTCTAACAAAAGATGGCCATTGGGGTATCGTTTGTTTGAGTCATTTTCTTTTGCGGTATTTTGGAAGCATTTTGTGTAACGCGTACGTGCGTGATGCTTATTTCTAGCCCTTGTAGTCTTAGTGTCATGTTCGGGTGTTAGTGTTTGAGTAGGATGATGAATGCTAGCTTTCTCGCGGCTTGGAAGGACTCAAGGTCCGCTTCTAGTAGAGGCGAAGAAGAATCTTGTCTGTTCACAGCTCAAGAAAACTAGGGTCTGTTTAGGTGGAGGTGGCGAAGAAACTTTGTTCATTTGCACCTCAGGAGGATTAGGGTTAGTCCAGGTGGAGGTGGTGAAGAACCTTTGTTCATTTGTGCCTCAAGAGCTTGGAGTCCATCCAGGTCATATTGGAAAAGAACCTTTGTACGTTCACGCTTCAGGAGGACCGGGGTCCGTGCAAGTGAGGGTGGTGAAGTACCCTTATTCGTTTGATCCTCAAAAGGATCGGGGTCCGTCCAAGTAGAGGCGGTGAAGAACCTTTGTTTGCTTGTGCCTCAGGAGGATCAGAGTCCATCCAAGTGGAGTTGTAGATGCACCTTTGTCCATCTCACCTTGCTAGTACGAGGTTACGAGTCCCGAGTTATTAAATAGTTGGCACAACTTGTAACCAAGACCCATTACTTGAAGTTGAAGGGGAGTATAGGGGGTGTGCATGTCCGATCATGAGACTTGCTATTCCAATAGTTGCAGGAAATTAAACTGTAGGTTGTAGAGGAGTTTCATCGGTGGGATTCTAGCATCATGTCCCGACGACGTCTTTGGGAGTTGTGTCCTATGGGCGGATCTCTATTGTGACACCCTATGTGAGTGCATCCCCCGGAGCACTCTTAATAGTGGTCCTCGGAGGATGGCGATGCACATTGAGGCAACTTGTATGATGATGAACTAAATGTCGTATGTAGGTTGCACCAGAGGGGCTTCTAGAGTTATTAGTAGGATGATGCTTCCCATGATGGGGATTGTTGGATGCCTGATGACGTGTGCTCCTCCTTTCCTCAGCTGGACGTCCCTTCTAAAGACTCCCATTTGGAGTAGAGTTGTTAGGAATAGTATGTTGGCAAGCATGTCGTCATCAATCAATATTCTGCTCACCTCGATCGGAGGGCTTCCGATGATTGCTCGTATGTACTGCGGATTAGACTAAGACTCTTATATGCCTGGATGGGTCATCCCGGTCGTCTCATATCGCGCTCCGGGGGGTGTTCCTCTGTGGTGCTTCATTCTTGTGGGCATGGCTATGGTAGACTGCACTGTTATGTTCTTCCCTTAGAATTCCTTGAGAAGGCCAAGGCATACGAGCCGCTCGACCTTCTCCTTTAGGCGCATTGTAACACCCCCATCCGTCGCATAGCATATAACAGAAGGTCCGGTCGGGGCCCGACGTTATATACTACAGACAGTTAGAGGAGTTACTTATTGAAACCATAATGCATAAACAATTAACCTGATTTAGAGTGCATTCTAGCAGAAGTTAATTAAAGGCATATAATAACCCAACAAATTGAATGTCCACACGACTAAATAGTAATGAAAGTACAATACATAACTGTTACAACCTTAAGGCCTTACAAAGTTCAACTTAAATAACAATGTCTTACATACATCGGCACGCAAACAAGCCACATATGAGCTATAAATAAAAACGGGTAATTCGCTTTGGCCTTCAAGGGCCGGCTTAGAAATTTTGGGGTACAGCCCGCTATTTCCTATTTGGATTAGCTGCACATGCACGAAACATTCCACCACAATGGTGGCAAACATAGCAATGGTCAGCATTAGCTGACCAAATTATAACGACCCCACCCCTCACTCGGAGTGGTTGTGCTCCTTCCCTGTAGGTATTAGCATACATACATAATGACAACTAGAACATGCAGTTAAGCACCATTCGCCACAGATATTGACGTGGTTGGACATACACCCCGTACACTTAGGTCACATTAACGGTGTGCTAAGATTCAAGCCCCACCTCCGTCCTCAAGACGTTAACTTTGATCATTGGTAGTCTTTCCGGCCCGAAGCCTAAGACCCAACTCTTCCTATGCTATGACAAGGTCAAGGCACTCACTACTTTGATCCATGCCACTGACCCACTCCAAGTCGATCGTCATAGGGTGGGTACAAGTTAGCCAAAATCCATTGCTCAAATCGATAGGCTCGCAATCCACGATGCGGGTCGGCCTCCACTTGCCCAATCACACATTGCATAACCAAGTTATGTCCAAGGCTGGATCTCACAACCACCATAGTGGAGCAAATTAAGCTCACGACTCAACCAAATGACCCATGGGTCTCCATAAGACAGGCCTCACCAAATGGCCCCCAGATCTCCACTAGACAGGCCTCACAAAATGGCTCACAGGTCTCCACGAGATAGGCTTCACAATCAATGGCCCTCAAGTCTCCACGAGACAGGCCTCACAAGCAATTTTAGCTCACAGGGAACTACCGTCGTGCGTTAGGGGACAGACTATCAGTTCTTTCGCTTTTTCAGGTGTTTTCTTAGAGACCACCCCAAGTACTCTCACTGTAACCATCTGCACATCCCGTGATTCTGAAATCTATACTATTACTACAGAGTCTTCTCCGGCATACATAACATACAAACATCACCAATCCAGACCAACTCATCTGGATGGGCTTCACACGGCATGTCTATTCCATACATTGATTCCAGATCTAAATGCAACACTAATGGGGATACACGAATCTACCCGTCCGGAGAACCACTTCTACATGTTCGTGGAGTGTCTACCATCATATGCCAAAATGAAGGACTTCACAAGTCCAAGGAAGAGGATCATTACCCTAGAATTCCGTTTTGGTGCCATGGAAGAGAATCTAGTCAGATGGAAATGACCGCTTCGGCTTTGCGCTCCATAGATCCGAACTCGTCTCGCGAATCCGAGCTCCGAAACTCCAACGACGGCGAAATTTCCTTCACCCGACGCTCCTCCTTCTTTCTCCAGCCACTCAGAGTTAGGTCTCAGAGAAATGAAGTGAAAACGCCACTTTCTAGGTCTTAAACCGAGCTACCGATGTGCAGTTGTTGGATCTTACGACGCTCTTAGCGGGGGGGGGGGGGGTGAATAAGGGTTGACAATACTAGGTGCAACACGTAAAGAAAACAATACTAATTTTTCATAATAAAACTAAACACTTAGAAATAAATAAGAACAAAAATGATAATCTTTTATTTCATAAGTGATAAACCAATATACAGGATATTTCTATGAAGCTAGAGAATAAGGATAATGAAAAATATAGTTAATTTTTGATTTTGTCGGTCCTTCTACAAGAACCGGCAGACTAAAGTGTATCTCTCCCCAGATCTTGCTACTAGCCTCCCCTAGATCTAACCACAATCTAGACGCTGCACACAAGGCAACGATTACTCCCTAAGCCGCATAAGAACTTGGACGCCACACACAAGGCGACAATTTTCCCCGAAGTCACACAAGGACCTAGACGCCACGCACAAGGCGGCGATTTCCTCCTAAGCCACACAAGGACTTAGAGGCCACGCACAAGACAACGATTTATCTACCAATTACAAAGATGATAAGATAAGTTACAAAATGGAAATTCAGAATAAAAACTCCCTCAAAATAAAGCTCTGAAGACGACGTCGAATCATTACAAAGATTGCATGAGATGCTGCACACGAACCGTCACTTCTTCGCTCTTGAACGGTCTCGGGAAAATGAGAGTTTTCTAAAGGCTGGAGCTCTCTAGATGGAATGCGTGGGAAAAATACTCCATGTAAAGTAATTCCTAATCTCCACAGAAAAATGAGTGGCTTTTATACTTTAGTGATATCGTCGGGCGACACTGGCTGTCGCCGATCGGTAATATCCTATCTAGCTACCACGTGTCCCATGATTCTAAGGTTTTTGCGAGCTGATTTGCTCATGGAGTTATCGTCGGGCGACACTAGTGTCGCCGATCAACGATATCCTATCTGGCTGCCACGTGTCCCATGATTCTGAGGTTTCCACGGGCTGATTTGATGGTGGAGTTATCTCCCGGCAACAGTGGCTATCGCCTGGCAATATCTCCTTTTCACTTTTGCCATCTGAACCATTTCTAGAGTTTAGTTAACTTCGTTCTCATTCTGGAATGGTGTGGCACATTCCGTAACTCCTCCCAGATTGAAAGTTATGGCTGTTTGAAGTTTAGCACACAAAACTCGTCCTTTTGTTTTATTTCTAAAGTGTACACATCATTGAATCATGCCCGTGACTGAGGACTTGTCTCCTCATTCAACATGTACAACCTATACATTATACACACACAAAAGAGTAGATCAAATACATCACGGTATTTGTTATTCTCAAACCAAGAGATGCGGAATGCATACTCCAACTATCTCCCCATTTTGATTATAACAAATACTTATATGAGAAATTCGTGAATTTAAGACCATTTATGTTTATAGGTAAGTGTGGTAAAATATATGCATGAATAATAAGTTTATAACATGATAGCTTTAAAGCAAAGCATACTCTTCTTATATGAAGGCTCCCCGTACATAAGTGTTCTTTATATATTTTGTTCCCTATATAGTTTGCTCCCCCTACATATCGGTTCCACTAGATTTCTCAGTTTATTGTCCCCCTTTTGGTATTATCAAAAGTGGGTAGGGATAAATATATACCTTTTAAGATTGATAAGGATAACTTTCCGGAAAATTAATCATGATCGAGCAATAAGATAATGTATATACTTCTTATATGATTTCTCCACCTACATAGATATTTCCTATGAAATTTTCAATGTACTCCCTCTAAAATTTTAAGTTCATACAAATTATTCTCCCCCTTCTGATTGTATCAAAGGAGGTTAGAGGTGAGTGTATGCAACAAAAATTAGTTTGTTCTATGTAGAGAAGGAAAATATGATGCTATAAAAAGCTTGTTAAATACCACTTGTTAGAAATAAGCATGATGGAGCATAAAGTAGTAAGCAACATAAATGAAATGATAGAGTAACATTTTTATTTCAAGATACCACTTATTGAAAAAAAAATCATGAATAAGTGCAAGTAATAATCACATCAGAAAGTATAATAAGCATTCTTAAAAACAAATATTTTTTTAGAAAGTAAGTGCATATAAAGGATAATTAGTTTTAAAACTGAAAAATTAATGTTTTAGTTAAAGTCCCAAGATATATTATTCTATTGAGATATAATTGCAAGCATGATTTGAAAATATTAAGAAAAGATACAAAGCTACAATGTAATAAAATTTGCATTTCAAGTAAACAAAAACATTGAAGTGGTCATGTTTTGCTATCTAGTGCATTTACTTACGTTTGTAGAGAATTGTGTAGATATGCATTAAGATCCAATTCTCATGAGTAGAAGTTTTATATATGATAATAATGTGTACAAAAGTGATTTGATAAAGTATACAAATGTATTAATCAAAACGAATGACATATATAATGAAATAATATAATATTAAAATACACAACTAAAACTACTTACATGATATTTCAATACATATACATAAAAAGTACAACTACCAAGTTGCTTCGTACACATAATGCTCATGAAGACTTATCAGAGAGCGAAGTAGTGCTTGGAGGATCACATTTATTCTTTTTAACTTTGTTTTTACTTTTGTTATCCAGTGTACTACGAGAAGTGGTGAATACTTTTGTTTGTTACAAGGCACTTTACAATCTTTTCCAAGGTGCTCAATCTCGCAATGCTCATTAAGACCTATCAGGAGGCTGAGTAGTGCTTGGTAGAGTTTTCCTTGTCATTTATTCTATACTTTTTATGCTTGTGACTAAGGACTCCGAATTCACTTGTTTTACAAACAATATCATTTATTTTTTTAAACCACTTTTCTCTAATGAATACGTGTATGAAAAATAAAGAATTGAAATAAACAATTCAATGTAGTGTGCGTAATTTATTTATGCATTTTAATTATTATGTTATTACACTACACAACCATGCAAGTATATGATTAATAATACTTGTAGTTTATCAAAATAAGTGGGTGAATGAATCATTATCAAAATAAAATATTACTCATACTTAGAGGCTTACTAAGCAATCCTACATATGCTTTTCTACAATCGATTTCATTGCACATAACAAGATAATAATCAAGACATGACATAAACATCAATGTTGTATGAAACTTGAAATTAAATTAAACATTGTATTTAATTTTTAATTGATATAATTAGTCATCCTTGATAATGACAATGAATAACAATCATTTTATATATATATAGTTTCTGATTTTTTTTATAACAATACAAGATAATAAACACACATAAATAAACAATAAGTAAACAAAACATATTTTGTTTTTTAATGGTTTTATAAATTTTTAATTGGTTTTTTTAAAATATCTTTAAAAATAACTAGTAGAAAATAATATACACATGTTTAAACCAATATGCATGATATAAATAATCATAAAGTGTAAAATAATGTTCATGCAATGAATATGATATTAATATTTCTTAGATGAAACTACCCAAGCAAATATCTACACCCTAGTCCCGTACTAAGTGATAGATGGGCATGAGGAGCTGCACGGGTGCCGTAGGTTGGGGTGTTAAGTCCATATGCATACAAAAGAGGCTGCTACACCTAACACTCTTTCCCCCTAGCGGCACACAAGGACCCAATGGAACCCTCCCCGGTTAAGGACAAGACATGGTTTACATGTTAGCGCTTCTAAAGCACACACACCTACGCCCCCGCTATTGTGAGACATACACAATGTGTGAATGATCGCAGGCTGAAAGTCTTGTTTTCAAGGCTAGCTAAACACCTAGAGGGGGGGGGGTGAATAAGTTTTTGTCTCTATTTAAATTTTCTTGCTTGTTATCAGATTTCTGTGGTTGGTGATTAAGTTAGTTTTCAGCTTTCAAGATCAATCACAAACGACACAGTAATTTATAGTGGTTCCCCAATCTTGGGTACATCCACTGTCCCTCTGCGCCCATCTAACAGTGTGTTAGATTAGGCTCTCCCTCCAGAACTCAGCTACTTAATAGCTTACAGCACAGATCTCGCAGGACCATACAGGTCATACAGACCTACAACTTAGGAACTAAGCCAAACCCATATTACAGAGACCTTTCACCCTGAACAAAGCCAAACACAGGTCACTAAGACCTCAGCCTTTATAATACATGCTTACAACTCCATATTCACCAAGAATTTTACAAAAGAAGAAATAAAGAGTGAGATGAATAGACACTAGAGCAAGATCTCTGTGTCTTCTTCTTCTTGGACTAAGAAGATATCAGACCAAGCTATTTCTGCTGAAGACTATAAATATGCAGTAGAAATTTTCTTCAACCAGCTTTCTTTTCTCTGCAGAACGTGTTGATCTGCTTCGTCAGAATAGATTCTAATCCTGCTATTGCAGATGGGGATTGCTTCAACTATCTCTTTCCCAAGCAAGGTTCTTTGTGCAGAACAACTTCTTTAGGCTCGACGAAAATGACGAGGAAGAAGATGAAGTTCGGCTGCACTTTTCATTTTCAGAAAACCTAGACAAGGAATCAGTTAATTGCTCTGGCCGATATGCTTCTTTTTATTCTCTGAAGGCCAATTTAGCAATATGTCCCACCACCAGGATTGATGGCCGAGATTTAGCCATTCAGCCCATGCTTTCCATTAATTGCTGATTCAACGACTCTTTGTTGTGTGTGGGACCCAACACTTAATGATGAAATATTCCTTGGAAAATGCAGAAGATGATAACAGCTGGCCGCCAACGTGTCTGGCAGTATTTCTGCAACATTTGAATTTTGGTTGACTTTTTGACTTTGCTGACGTCAGCATGACTCAGCATCTGTGGACTTGGACAAAATTCAATCATTAGAACCAATGGCGTTGAGTGAGTAGGTATCACTCAACGCCACAACACTTAGACAAAATTCTGTCTGTCTAGGCATTGAGCTCGACGAATGGTGAGCTCCGTTCGATGAACGACAAGCTCAGCTCGACGAAAGCATATAATTAGTTTGAGGAACTTTAGACTTAGTTCGACTAAAGGCTAAACTCAGTTCGACGAACTTCAGGCTCAGTTCGACAAACGCTGAGCTCAGTTCGACGAAGCTGAGCTCGACAAAAGCTAAGCTATCCACGCATTTGGACTTAGCCAAATTTCTACTTCAAGGTGTTGAGAACGTCAAGAACATTGAGTGAGTTTGTCTCACTCAACGCTATTTGCCTTAGCAAATATTTTTGTGCCTTGGCGTTGAGAGAGTAAGCTCCACTCAACGCCAAACTACTTAACATAATTTTTTTGTTATCTAGCATTGAGTGAGTAAGACTCCCGTGGACTTAGTCAAATTTTTGCCCAACTTTTCTATGGGGTTGACTGGCACAGCAATACTCAACGCTAAATGCTGCATGACATTAAGTGAGTAGACTACACTCAATATCTGTGGACTTAGCCACATTTCAGCCAATTTCTCTAGGCATAGACTGACTCGGCCTGACTCACAGCCTTTTTATTGTATGGCGTTAAGTGAGTAGACTACACTCAATGCTTTTGTACTTAGCCAAATTTCTGGCTATCTAACAGTTAGGCTGAGATAGACTCAATGCTATTTGTTATATGACGTTGAGTGAGCTATCCTCACTCAATGCCTGTGGACTTAGGAAAATTTCTACTAGATAATATTGAATCCATACCTCTGGCATTGAGTGAGCTTGCTCCACTCAACGCCTGTGGACTTAGTCGATTTTTGCTATATCCAGCAACCACTTATTATGTCCACATGTCCAATCAATATGAAATGGACTAACCTGCACTCAAGAACTCAAATACACATCAAATACATTTGATGTATGTGACATTGGCCTGTTTGACTTCTCACAAATCGGGGACATTAGGAACAATGGACCCAACACAGGCATACAAGGACATCATGATAGAATTATGATAAAAGGAAAACTATGACCACTTATATATGATATAACTTCTATTCCAATTTATTCAGTTAGATTGATTTATCTTTAGTCCTAATATGAGAAAGTCATATAACAAAAATATATCTACAGTGTCCATGGAATGTTGGCTTAAGAAAAAGCAAAAATAAAAACAAAATAGCAAAAATAGAAGGAGCATTATGCATATCGTTAAGTAGACTAACGAGTAGTATTGGTTTGATTAGTTTCTCCTTCACGCAATTTGTGGATACTAATAGATGAGAGATTTAGGTATCCAAAAAGGAGCAAGGGGTGACGGTTCCTTTGGGTACCCAAACATAACGTGATACACCTTCGAGAGATAACAATGAATGTGCCCTTTCGAGTGGAATATGTGCGTCATTTTTAACTTTGAGTCTTCATTCGTACTTTGGATATTTAATATTCTTATATTTCAAATTTCCATAATTATTTTCAAAATTATTATTTGTAGGAATTTTTTGAACATTTAAACTTATATTGGGAGCAGTTAAACTGTGATTGAGATTTATCATGTTTTTAAAATTAAATAATCTACAAGGTATATGTTTAATATGATTTAACATTATAGTAGAAGTCTCATATAGTTTTAAAGAGAAACTAGAGATAAAAGATTTTTTATTACTTAAAAATTTTTCAATAAATAATTTTAATGATTCTAGTTTACTTGACAAAACAAAATTTCATTAATCAATATTTTATTATGCTCTTTAGAAATATTCAGCACTATTTCAAAAACCTTTAATTTATCTTTAAATTCTTTGCAATCAAAACAAGGTATAATATTTTCAACTACAGAGCTAGAGGAAAAATGAGATACATCAAGTTTTGGTTCTACATTTAGTTGTACTTTTTAATTTTTATTTTCTAAACGCAATTCTAAAATAATATTTTTCAAATTCTTAATTCTACGTTTAGCTGCATCTAGCACATGCAATGTAGAAATAGAATTACAAACAAGAAGAGAATTTGATTTTCTTACAACACTCTTGGACGAGGTATGATTTGAACACAAGGTTCCTTTGTCATCTTCCTCTTGACTTTCCTCTTCCAACGATATATTTTCATCTTCCCTTCCGCTTGATATGTTCTCTTCTTCAATTACATTTGATGTGCATTCAACAGATTCTTCAATAGAGGAGATTTCTTGAATACTTAAGCAAGCATTCATATTCTCCATGTTTTGTACTTGTTTTGATCCTGTGGATGGAGAATCATAAGTTTTTTCAAGAAATTTTCAAATTTCATAAGCAGTAGGAAACAAATATATAAGTTCAAATATATGTTTATTTAATGAAAAAATTAAACTATTTATAGATTTAGCATTTAAAACCATTCATTTTTATTTAACGAACTTAGGGGCTTTTCAATAGTAATATTCCAAACTTTTTCATCTAAAGATTTAAGAAAAGTTTCCATTTGAGTTTTCCACCCTTTATAGTTTTCACCCATAAATAATTGTGATGTTAAAGATTTTTCATTTAACAAAATTTCTTCCCCTCTAGTGGTTGTGATATCATGAAGTGTCATTATTCTCGGTTGTGAAGCCGTTTTGGAATAACCTCCCTCTGATACCAAATATTGGATCTTATGACGCCCTTAGAGGGGGGGTGAATAAGGGCTGACAATATTTATTTCTTAATCTTAATTTACTAGGTGCAACACGTAAAGAAAACAATACTAATTTTTCATAATAAAACTAAACACTTAGAAATAAACAAGAACAAAAATGATAATCATTTATTTCATAAGTGATAAACCAATATACATGATATCTTTATGAAGCTAGTGATTAAGGCTTATGAAAAATATAGTTAACTTTTGATTTTGTCGGTCCTTCTACAAGAACCGGCAGGCTAAAGCGTATCTCTCCCTAGATCTTGCTACTAGCCTCCCCTAGATCTAACCATGATCTAGACGTTGCACACAAGACAACGATTACTCCCTAAGTCGTACAAGGACTTGGACGCCACGTATAAGACAGTGATTTTCCCCTAAGCCACATAAGGACCTGGACGCCACGCACAAGACAGTGATTTCCTCCTAAGCCACGCAAGGACTTAGACGCCACTCACAAGGTAGTAATTTCTCTACCAATTACAAATATGATAAGATAAGTTACAAAACAAAAATTCAGAATAAAAACTCCCTCAAAATAAAGCTCTAAAGACGACGTTGAATCCTTGCAAAGATTGCTTGAGATGCTGCACACGAACCGTCTCTTGTTCACACTTGAAAGTTCTTGGGAAAATGAGAGTTTTCTGAAGGCTGGAGCTCTCTGGATGGAATGCACGGGAAAAATACTCCAGGTAAAGTAATTCCTAATCTCCACAGAAAAATGAGTGGCTTTTATACTTTAGCGATATTGTCGGGCGCCACTGGCCATCGCCGATCGGTGATATCCTATCTGGCTACCATGTGTCCCATGATTCTGAGGTTTCTGTGGGCTAATTTGATCGTGGAGTTATCGTCGGGCAACACTGGTTGTCGCCGATCAGCGATATCCTATTTGGCTGCCACGTGTCCTATGATTCTGGGGTTTTTGCGGGTTGATTTGATGGTGGAGTTATCTCCCGGTGACAGTGGCAATCGCCTGCGATATCTACTTTTCACTTTTGCCGTCCGAACCATTTCCAGAGTGTAGTTGACTTCTTTCTCATTCTGGAATGGGGTGGCACATTCCGTAATTCCTCTCGGATTGAAATTTATGGTTGTTTGAAGTTTAGCACATAAAACTCGTCCTTTTATTTTATTTCTAAAGTGTACACATCATTGAATCATGCCCATGACCGAGGACTTGTCACTTCATTCAACATGTATAACCTGCACATTATACACACACAAAAGAGTAGATCAAATACATCAAAGTATTTATTATTCTCAAACCAAGAGATGCGGAATGCATGCTCCAACAACAGTAACCCAATCGATGGCTTGATTCACGTGCCACCACTCAGGACCTCCAATCACAGACTGACACGTGGCCATGCGGTTATTGCCCTGCTACCGTCTTATGGTATGAAGGCGCCAGTTATGAAACCAGCCACTACCGCCACGCGGTACCTCACAGAGAGGTATTTCGACTTGAACAGCTTTACTACAGCCGACATTAGCCCTAATTCTTGGCGGTATCTCACAAAGAGCCTTGGTGACAAATCGACCATGCTACCGCTGCGTGGTACCACCCAACTGCCAGGCTGTAGCTCACCAAACGCTCAGGTGACGAAACCCAACGTAATACCACCGACATTAACCCTACCACCGAACGGTATCTTACATAAATCATTTCCTGCTTCAGGAAACTTGGGGCATTACAAATTTCCCTCACTTAAAGAATTTCATGCCAAAATTAAGCAATGCAGGAAACTATAGAAGTAACAATATAAAACTGTGTACCTCAAAAAATTAACTCGGGGAACTCCGCCTTCATGGTTTGCTCCCGCTCCCATGAAAGTTCCTCTCGATGATAGTTATCCCAACGGACCTTGACCATCCTGATCGACTTATTGCGAAGTTGCTTAACTTCTACGTCCTCAATGCAAATGGGCTTAACCTTCGTTGTCAACCGAATATCAATCGGTACTTGACCCGCTGCCACTACTTGTGCCGGCTCCTACACCGCCTTTTGCAATACTAATATATGGAATACGTAGTGCAGACCGCTTAGTTCTATTAAAAGCTTCAAGGGATAGACAGCTTCATCATTGCGCTCCAATATCTCAAACGGCCCAAGTATCTCAGACTTAGCTTTTTCAAGTGTCGAATCCTTGACACACCCTTGAACGGTTTGATCTTTAGATACACCGAATCGCCCACGATAAACTCAACATTTCTGTGCTTGGCATTATAATACTTAACCCGCTTATCTTGAGCGATCAGCAATGGCTCCTGGATTGTTCGAACAATCGAAGTCGCATCATCGATTTCCTTCCTCTTAAAAAACTTCGATTTGCCCGTCTCTAGAAACGACAACGGAGTACGACACTTTCTACCATAAATGGCCTCAAAGGGCTCCATTTGAATGCTTGCCCGGTAAGCATTATTGTAGGAGAACTCAATCATATACAGGTGATACTCCCACCTCTTACCGAAATCTAGGGCGCACATGCAAAGTATGTCCTCCATCGCACTGTTTACCCTCTCGGTCTGACCATCCGTCTGCGGGTGAAAGGCCGTACTTAACTTCATCTTGGTACCTAACAGTTGATGTATTAGCCTCTAGTAGTTAGAGATGAAGCGCCCATCTCGGTCACTCACGATGCTATGGGGCACACCATGTAGTCGTACAATATTATCCACGTAAAGCTTTGCCAACTTTTCCACTAAATCGTCCTTTCTATTCGGGATGAAATGCTACACATTCGTCAAACGATCAACGATCACCCAGATGACGTCATTCCCCTTCTGCAATCTTGACAAACTATGCACGAAGTCCATGGATATGTTGTTGAACTTCCATTCCGGTATAGCTAAAGACTTCAAAAATCCACTGAGTTTCTGACATTCGGCCTTCACCAAGGCACAAGTCTGACACCTAGCCACATACATCGCTATGCCCTTTTTCAGTCCTGACCACTAGAACAACTTTTTCATATCTTTATACATTTTTATGCTCCCTGGGTGAATCGAGTACTTGGTATAATGCGGCCCGTACATCAATTCTTCTCGTAGTCTACCCACCTTTGGGACGCACAATCGACTGTTCTTCCACAACAGCCCATCATCAACAGTAAACTGGGCATTTGATCTATCTAAAGACTCAGCCATGTAATATTTCATGTTGTCATCCAACTCCAAAGCCTGTCGAATCCGAACAGCGAGGTCATACTATACCTATGTCCAGTTCAAATGTGCTTCAACACTAGACCTCTTATCAACACGAGATCTCCAAGGCTTCCAAGCCTCCAATAAGACGCTCTTCATGCATCTATATCCAATTGGCCTGTGCGGGAACCCTACGACTTAACGCATCCGCAACCGCATTATCTTTGTCAGTGACATAATGTATCTTGAATGTGTAGTCCCAAGGAACTTCATCCACCTTCGTTCACGCATATTTAAGTCCTTCTGATCCAATAGATACTTCAGGCTCTTATAACCAGTGTAAATACGACCTTTACGTCATACACATAGTGCCTCCAGAGTTTCAGAGCGAAAATCATGACCGCCAACTCCAAGTTGTGGACCGGATAGTTCCTCTCGTATACTTTCAACTAGCATGAGCCATATGATATTACCTTCCCACGTTGTAGCAAAACGCAGCTTAAGCCGCTCCCTGAAGCATCGTTGTAGATCTAATTGCCCTTTGTTCCACATGGCGAGCACAAAATAGGCGTCACGATCTAACGACATTTTAATTCTTCGAAATTTTGTGCGCACGTCGGTGACCAAACAAACTTCTGATCCTTCCTTGTCAGGGTCGTGAGGGGTAACACTATCAGCGAGAAGTTCTCCACGAAGCGTCTGTAGTTGACGATAAGTTCCAGAAAACTCCGTACTTCCGGCACAGAAGACACACATGCCATTCTTGTGTCGCAACAATCTTCGTCGGATCCACCGCGATTCCCCCTCCACTAATAATGTGACCAAGGAATGTTACCGAAGACATTCAAAACTCACACTTAGAGAACTTTGTGTACAACTGACTACTCCTCAATAATCATCCTCGGACTGGGGTACACTAGAATGTCATCAATAAAGACTATCACGAACCGATCCAAATATTCCCTAAACGTTCGGTTCATTAAGTCCATAAACACGGATGACGCATTCGTCAGCCTGAAAGGCATGACAGTGAACTCATAATGCCCGTATTGTGTATTGAACACCGTCTTGGGAATATCACTTTCCCTAATTCTCAGCTGATAATAACCAGAATTCAGATCTAGCATTGAGTACACAATCGATCCAACTAACTGGTTGAACAGATCATCGATCCTCGGAATTGGGTACTTGTTCTTCTTTGTTAGCTTATTCAATTCCCGATAATCGATACACAGCCGTAGACTTCTGTCCTTCTTCACGAAGAGGACCGGAGAGCTCCAAGGTGACGAACTTGGACGCAAAAACCCCTGCTCTATCAATTCTTGAAGTTGTGCCTTCAATTCCGCCATCTCGCTCGGTGCTAAACGGTAAGGAGACTATGACACAGGTTTGACATCTGGCAACAACTCGATGGTGAAATCGATCTCTCTCTAAGGTGGGTCTCCAGAGAGATTTTCAGGGAAAATGTTGGCAAACTCCGACACCACCGGAATACCGACCAAACCGGGCATGGTCTTCTTAGCCTCTAATAGGGTGAAGAACAACTTTGTCCCCTCATGAACTATTTTGACTACTTGGAGAGCAGACATCGATATCTTGTTAGATCCCTTCATACCAGAGAAAGTAGTTTCATGACTTGTATTCAGCCTCAGTTTGACCATCTTCAAACTACAATCAATGAAAGCACATTGCTCCAAGAGCCAATCCATGCAAAAGATCACATTAAACTCTACTATCGGCAGTAGTGACACTTCCAAGCCAAAAGCTTGACTTCCTATCAGCACCTTAACGCAACAGACCCTATCCGCTTGCATCGAATACCCGTTAGGCATCAACACATCCAATCTATCATTTGCTACCGAAGAAGGCACTCTGATACATGACACGAAGTCCTCAGATAGGAAAGAGCGTGAAGCTCCTGTATCAAACAGTGCTCGAGCCGAACAATTCATAATTACGACAAAACCTAGACACGGTAATCATATAACCAATGTATAAGGCGTAAGGTATAGAAAGTATTACGGCTAAAATATAAGACATACCGGTAAGCACATCACCTTGTTTGATGACCTCTTATTGGCCAAGGTTGTAGACTCTTGGTTGGGCTAGAGCTTGATGGGACATAGTTGACTCCACTACCTTCCCTTTCTCAACATAAGATGCTCCTGCCTTTTTCTCTAATCTTGGAGGGCCACTACGACATTCTAGGGCTATAAGTCCCGGCTTGGCGCAAGTAAAATAGTATATTGGGCCTCCACACCCAGACGATGCCCCAGAAGTAAGAGAAGAAGAACCTGGTCCGGAAGACTTGACCTTCTTGTTCCAGCTTCGGTACCCAGTCTTCGGTGGCCTAGGTACTTTGAACTCTGGGCTCTTCACTTCTAAATCCTTCTTACTTTGGACCCTCTTTAGATCTTGCCCATAGATCGAGATGTATTGACCAGAGTCAGAAAGCCTTGTGTTATAGGACCTGAGAGCAGCAACCTCAGATCGTCACACAGTCCTTTGTAGAACCGGTTGGTCTTACTCTCCTCATCAGTAAAAGTAGATCTAGCATATCGCCCCAATCTCGTGAAATCATGCAGGTAGTCATCCACACTACTCTCGCCCTGAGTCAGTCTCTGAAACTGGTTCTCCATAGCTATTTTCTGCGCTGACGGGAGGAACCATGCCAAAAAAATCTCGAGAACTCCTCCATCGAGATATCGATGAGTTATCTCCCAACAAAGTGACGTAGCTCTAGCTCATCCCACCACAACCTTGCTTCGTTATCTAAAAGGAATGTAGCTATCGTAACCTTCTGCCACTCCTCAGTCTCTATTGCTGACATGAATCTCTTAACCCTAGAAAGCCAGTCCTCAACTTGCGTTGGGGTCCCGGTCCCCGTAAACACTGGTGGGTTAAAGATCATCACGTGCTTTAGCTGCTTTTTAGTCGCTCTTCTTTTCCCCACAGGTTTTACAACTACTTGATCCACCCTTATAGGTTCAGCTACGCCAAGTGGTACTTGACCCAATTCAGGAGCAGGAGGTTACACTTGCCTCCCTAGTTGGGTACTAAGTATGTCAAACACCGCTTTAACTACCATTAGTATGGTTTCAGCAAAAGAAGGGGTCGCAGATGCGTCATTAGGAGCATTACTCTCCACCGAGTGCGGACGTTATGACTGCTTCGCACCACTCCTAATCACCTATAATCGTGAAACACTCAATTAGGTGACAAACAAGTTGTTAGAAATCAATCATAAGAACACACAGGTTCATCGAACATGTGTATTTTCATTTCTAAGTGGACATTCATGAGTTCTTTCATGTTATAACGGTAACGCACATACATGTGCTCACCACCCCTTAAAAAAATTCACCCACGAATTTGAATAAGAAAGACCGATATCAAAGTCTGATACCAACTTGTAACACCCTCATCCGTCCCATAGCATATAACAGAAGGTCCGACCGGGGCCCGACGCCATATACTACAGACAGTTAGAGGAATTACTTACTGAAATCATAATTCGTAAACGTTTACTCTAACTCAGAGTGCATTCTAGAGGAAGTTAATTAAAATCTTATAAGAACCCAACCAATTAAATGTCCACACGACTAAATAGGAATGAAGGCACAATACACAGCTGTTATGACCTTAAGGCCTTACAAAGTTCAACTCAAATAATAATGTCTTACATACATTGGCACGCAGGCCGGCCATACATGAGCTATAAATAAAAACAGTTAATTCGCTTTGGCCTTCAAGGGCCGGCCTAACAATTCTGGGCTCCAGCCCGCTATTTCCTGCTTGGCTCAACTGCACCTGAACGAAACATTCCACTACAACAGTGACAAACATAACAATGGTCAATATTAGCTGACCAAATTATAACGACCTCACCCCTCAGTCGAGGTGGCGATGCTCCTTCCCTGCTGGTATTATCATATACACATAATGAAAACCAGAACGTGCAGCTAAGCACCATTAGCTACAGATGTTGACATGGTCGACCATACACCCAGTGCACTCAGAGCACATTAACGGTGTACTGAGATTCAACACCTTCGTCCTCAAGAAGGCAACTTTGAGCATTGCTAGTCTTTCAGGCCCGAAGCCTACGACTCAACTCTTCTTATGCTACGAAAAGGTCAAGGCGCTCACTGCTCTAGATCCATGCCACTGACCCACTCCAAGTTGATCGCCATAGGTTGGGTACAGGTTAGCCACAACCCGTTGCTCAAATCGCTAGGCTCACAAGCCACGACGCGGGTCGGCCTCCCCTTGCCCAATCACACATTGCATAACAAAGTTATGTCCAAAGCTGGATCTCACGGCCGCCATATCAGAGTAAATTAAGCATACGGCTCAACCAAACAGCCCCCGGGTCTCCATGAGATAGGCCTCACCAAATGGACCCCAGGTCTCTACGAGACAAGCCTCGAAAAATGGCAGCCAGGTCTCCACAAGACAAGCCTCACAATCAATGACACTTAGGTCTCCACGCGACAGGCCTCACAATCAATTTTAGCTCACTGGGAGCTACCGCTGGTGGTAGCGCTACCGCCGCGCGTTCGGGGATAGACTACCAGTTCTTCCCCTTTTCAGATGTTTTCCTGAACACCACCCCCAGTAGTCTCACTACAACCATCTGCATACCCCGTGAATCCAAAATCTACATAATTACTACGGAGTCTTCTCCGACATACATAACATACAGACATCACCAATCCAGACTAACCCATCTGGATGGGCTTCACACATCACGCTTATTCCATACTTCGATTCCGGATTTAAGTGCAACACTAACGAGGATACACAAATCTACCCATCGGGAGAACCACTTCCACGTGTTCATGGAGCGTCTACCCTCATATGCCAAAACGAAGGACTTCACATGTCTAAGGAAGAGGATCATTACCCTAGAAGTTCGTTTCGGCTCCATGGAAGAGAATCTAGTCGGATGGAAATGACCGCTTCGGCTTTGCCTCCGTAGATCCAAACTCGTCCCGCGAATCCCAGCTCCGAAACTCCAACAACGACGAGATTTCCTTCGTCTGACGCTCCTCCTCCTTTCTTCAACCGCTTAGAGTTAGGGCTCAGAAGAAATGAAGTGAAAAAGCCACTTTCTAGGCTTTAAACCGAGCTACCGCCGTGTGGTACCCCAATCGATGGCTCGATTCGCACGCCACTGCCCAGGACCTCAAATCACAGGCTGATACGCGGTAAGAAGGCACCGGTTACGAAACCAGCCACTACCGTCATGCGGTAACAACCTACCACCACGCGGTACCTCGCAGAAAGGTATTCCGGCTTGAACAGCTTTACTACCGCCGACGTTAGCCCTAACGTCAGGCAGTATCTCACAGGGAGCCTTGGTGACAAATCGACCATGCTACCGCTGCGCGGTACCACCCTACCGCCAGGAGGTAGTTCACTGAATGCTCCTGTGATGAAATCCATCATACTACCGCTGGCGTTAACCCTATTGTCGGGCGGTATCTTACAGAAATCATTTTCTGCTTTAGGAAACTTGGGGCGTTACACACATGCATTCCTCTTTGTCATGCCCGTGACTTCTGTGATAGTTGCAGTATTGGGATTGGTTCCCCCTGTTTGGGGGTGGGGCATTGGGCCTCTGAAGTAGAGGGTGGTTCCTGATGGCATGTGTTGGGAATTGTGCCCCACAATGTTCCTCAGGATTTGAAGAAGCGTCACTATTCATGCTAAGGGGCATAGTGTATTTGATGTGTGTTTTAGTTCATGCATGCAGGTAGTCCATGATTGGACAAGTAAAGAAAAATGAGTTGGGCAGTAAATTCAAATTTCGTCAAACTCAACTCAGAGTTCGTCGAAATCAGCTTGCTGATCGTCGAGCTCAACTCAGCATAAGCTCAAGAAATCAGGATACAAAATTCGTCGAACTCAGATCGAAGTTCGTCGAGCTCAAGTTACAGTTCATCGAGCTCAGCCCAACGCTTGTCAAGCTGAAGCAAGAGAAAATGTGTCTAAGGCAAAAAGCGCTGAGAGCACTGAGAAGATCAGAGTTCGTCGAGCTCAGGTTGCGGTTCGTCGAGCTTAGCTCAAAGCTTATCAAGTTAAAGCCAGAAAATCTATTTAAGGCATAAGCACTGAGTCCGCTGAGAAGAAGGCGTTGACACCACTGAGATAGCTGAGACAACTGGGAAGATAGCGTTGAGACAGCTGAAGACAACTGAGAAGATGACGTTGAGACAGCTGAGTCAGCTGAGAAGATGGCATTGAGACAGCTGAGAAGATGACGTTGAAATAGCTGAGACAGCAGAGACAAAGTGAGCTGGAAATTATTCTAAGTCTAGAAGCGTTTAGTGAAGCAAGTTCACTCAACACTTCTATATAAAGCAGGAAGCTTTAAGACAGTCAAGAGGTAAACAACTGAGAACAACATTAGCTGGAATTATTCTAAGTCCAGAAGCGTTGAGTGAAGCAGGTTCACTCAACGCTTCTAATGAAGAGGAAAATGCTGAAACCAAGAACTGTCTCAGCTGATAAATGAAAAACCGCTGAGACCGCTGAGACAAATCCGCTGAGATAGTTAAAGTACAGAAACTACTGAGACATCAGATAAGAGGAAAGCACTGAGACAAAAGGCTTGTCTCAGCCAATAATGGAAAACCGCTAAGATCGCTGAGACAAAACCGCTGAGACAAAGCCAGGAAATTTTCCAAGTCCAGAAGCGCTGAGAGCTAAGGTTGATGGCATTGAGTGTCTCAACATCACTCAATGCTTGATGGGATTCAGGAAATTTTCTAAGTCTAGATGTTGATGACCACTGCTGACGTCATCAAAGTCAAATCAGCAGAAAGCTGTTGCGGGAAAGCTGCTATAGCACCGAAAGATATTTTTCCCTTTCTGATGGAGTTGGCGCTCACCAATCCTTGGTGGGCCCACATACTATGTTGTCGTTGATTCAAATCAACACATATAAAAGGAGAAATAGTAAAGAGTTAGGGTTAATGAAAATCAAAGCAACGAATCCAAAAAGAAAGAGAAATTGAAAGAGGCGGCTGAACATTTATTTCGATCAAGCTTGAAAGCTGAAAGTCCAGCCAAGTTAGCCAAGGGCAAGAAGAAGATAGCTGGAGCACTTCCTACTCAGCAAGTTGGTTCTCTCAAGAACAAAGCAAGCTGGTTGATCTGCTCAACAACAGATAACTGCTCACCTGTGCAGCAAGAGAGAAGATTGCTGTAGAAGAAGACTCATCCTTTCTACACCAAGTTAGCTGGACTGATATCTGCTCAGTGCAGTAGGGCGAACTCAGAGATTTAATCTCTGAGTTATTTTTGTTTTCTTTGTTCATATTAAAACTTGTAACCATTTTACTGTAGGATTCAGGTTTCTTGGATCTGAGTTGCTGGAAGACTTAATAACCTGAGGCTGAAGAGTTTATCTCTCTATAGTAGGATCCAAGTGGATCTGAGTTGCTGGAAGGCTAGATAGCCTGAGGCTGAAGAGTTTATCTCTCTGTAGTAGGATACAAGTGGATCTGAGTTGCTGGAAGGCTTTATAGCCCGATGCTGGAGAATTTATCTCTCTATGGTAGGATTTAAGTGGATCTGAGTTGCTGGAAGGCTTGATAGCATGAGGCTGGAGAGTTTATCTCTCTGTGGTAAGATCCAAGGGCATCTGAGTTGCTGGAAGGCTTAATAGTCTGAGGCTGGAGAGTTCATCTCTCTGTGGTAGGATCTAAGTGTTTATCTGAGGTATGCCTGTCCTCCCAGCCTGAGTGTAGGGCTTTGTGCCTGAGGTAGGTGGATGTAGAGTCACTGAGCTGTAGGTGACAAATTTGTCACTGAGTTGTAGGCCTTGGAGGAGGCTGAGTTGTAGGTGCCTGGAGGGGTACTGAGTGTAGGTGTGCTGCAACACACTGAGAGTAAGGCTGTGGGCCTGAGGTGTAAGCTCTAAAGAGCATAGTGTTGGAGTTTGTGCCTTGTCCAACAAGTAAGTTGGAAAGGTGGGAGAGAAAGTGGATGTACCCAATTGGGGAACCACTATAAATAATTGTGTGCTTGTTGTGTTTGTTTTACTTTCTTATTGCAGGACATAAGTACAATCTCTAGATAGTGTAGTAAGAAAACAACAAAAGAAGCTATAAATTTCAAAGACATATTCACCCCCCCCCTCTAGGTGATTAGCTAACCTTCAATTAAATAACTTTCAGCATGCAAGACAATCGCGTGAGGAGCACTGAGCGGGGTGAAGTATTGCTGCCCCCCGACACGCGAGGTTCTACCGCGGCGCCTGTTTAATTCCCCATATGTCAGATTCAATCTCCTCACCTTCTTCCTTTTTCGGCTGCCTCGTTCTTGCTGGAGGGGTGCTCTATCGGGAGTGGCGCTTCCCGCGTCCGATGCTACCCGAGCCCATGCGTGGGACGTAGTGCAGACCACTCCACTGAGTGAGTGGTGGCTAGAAGGGAACGAAGCCTGTCCTGCATCCACAAGATAAGCCCACGAGGGATTAGAAGCCCTTAAGTCCCTTAGCAGGGTGAGTGCTTGAGTTTGACGCTCCTCCATCTAGCGCAATCGCTCCTCCACCAAAGATGCTAGCGTGGTGATTATCTCCTCAAGGCACGACGCGTTGCTAGTAGGTGAGCTATCAGAGGCTTGCTTGTCAGATTCTTTGCAAGTAGCTTGATTTGCAGCACATATGCCTCCTTTCATCATTGTAGTTGGTCTGTAGTACTTGTGCTGGGAAAGTGTTGTCATTCAAGATTCCTTAGAGCTTTTGAGAGCACTTTCCCACAGACAACAACAAACTGTTGCAGGACACTCGGTTTTTTTCCGGTTCAAATAATCAAACCGCCTTAGCTTGAAATCAGACCAGACGTGTAAACAGTCAATGAAAATCAAGCAACAAAGATAAGAGGCTTTTTTATCGTGGAAAACCCAGAAAGGATGAAAAACCATGTGATCGGATCGGTGTTAGGCCAAAATCGACTATTTAGCTTTCAAGTATTAAGAGTCTCCTAGGAGGGTGACAGACCGCCTCTCCATTACAAGCTTTGAATACAAAAAAAATGAAAAATAAACTAAGTCAACAGAGCTTGGGTGAGAGCGCCCACGTGGAGAAAAATGTTAAATTCTTGAAGCCGTGGAGTGTCTTAACGCGTGCATCTACGAGAGTGCTTTCCAACGCCTTCTCCCGAGAGTTAAATTTTCTCAGCGTGGTCAGCAAGGTAGCCCAAACGCCAAATTAACATCTTCAGCACTACCCAGTTCTCACGTTGAACCAGCGGAAAACCAAGGAACAAAGCTAATTCCAACAAACAATGGAAGCACAAGCAGATCTTTTATACATTCACTTCTTTACAAAGCGAGGTATACGTAGCGAGACATGATTTCGCTAGTATAAACAGCTGTAAACAGAAAGCACCAAAAACCAAGCCGGGCGGACAGCACCGGAATCCGCCGAGATCGCCGAGTCCGCTGAGATCACCCGAACTTAAGCTGCAATCCGCCGAATAGCCACGGAGTCCGCCGAAGCCGCGAGGCCGCGCGGACACACCGTTATTCGCCTCCTGTTGATGAACTGAGGAACAGACCGCCTACCCGCCTGAGACCGGCGGACAGGTTATTGAAGCTGGTAAAGATGAAACCGAGCTGACAAGCCGCAGAGCGACCTCCTGCTGAATCCACAGAGACCGCACAACTTCTAAGTACTTGACCGAAGTAACAGCCAAACTCCTGGCTCCTTGAAGCTACCCGCGCGACCTGCACACAGCACGCAGTTAACTCTGAATCAATCCGCGCGGACAGAAAAACTGAGACTGCAGCACCTCGCCGAACCCAACTTACTGTTCACTCAGTTACTGTAGACCTGCCAGGGGGGTCCTATTTATAGGCGAGGTGAGGAGTGTGGTCACCGCCCAAGAGATAGCGACACCGCCCCAGCCCGCGCGATAGCAAAACACCGTCCGCCGAGTCCGCAAGGACTTAGCCGGATACCAAGGAATAAACTGCCAGGAGCAAGGCAACTTTGGCGAACCCACATCAGTCCGCCCAAGCTATGCAGACAAGTCATCAGCCCGCAAAGCCTCCAACCACTGCAGGACAGCAACCCCCTTCAATGGCTGACCGCACAAACCCGAGGCAGTCCGCAAGACTCAAGACTCAATCCGCCACAAGTCCACGATCAAAGGAAGATAGCAAAAGTCCGCCCGGTCAACAGCGGACTTGGCGGATACTGCGGACACCATGGTCTTGGCACAGAGTGTGACCAAGTACAAAACCATCAAGGGCCAATGCGAGCATGGCAGACATAGACTCCCGTCCGCCAACACCCTAGCATACAGACCGCCAGCAGTCCGCAAGCTACTCGCACACCTGCCCAACGCAGTAGCCATCTCCTGGACTCCACACACCAGTTCGCCAACGACCTCCGCAGCAAGCACCTGCTGTACCACCAGAGCTCGACAAGGCCTCAGCCAAGCTCTAAGCCCAGTCCGCAACAGCCCAAACCGCGGACACACTAGTCCGCAAGCTTCCCGCGGACATGAGCCAAACCGCCGGTAAGCACAAGCTTGCACCACGGCCACTGAGCAATGCACCAGTCCGCAAGCCTCTATCCGCTCAGGCCGCTCCTTGGCTAAATCAACCAGCCAACACCCTATCCGCAGATACCAGGCCGCACAGTCCGCGGACTTCATGCAAACAACCCGCTCAGAACCGCCGGCTTCCACTAGACCTTCCACCAGGTCACACACAATAGTCCGCCTAGTCCGCCAACGCTGACCGCCCAGGCCGCCCGGCCTGTCCCGTCAACCACTTCCACTTCACAAATTTCAACACTCCCCCTTGAAGTGGGAAGTGGTGACCAAGCCCAACAAGCTGCGCAACTGCTCAAAGAGCCCCTTCGACAGTGGCTTCGTGAAGATGTCAGCAAGATTATCTTCACTCCGAACATGCCCGACCAGCAGAGATCCTTCCAACACCTTCTCCATAATGAAATGGTGATCAATCTCTATATGCTTGGTCCCGGCATGACACACTGGATTGTTAACCAGTTTGAGAGCACTCTCATTGTCACCCCGAAGTAAAGTTGGCCCTTGCACTTCTTCATGAACATCCTCTATAAGCCTCCTCAACTAGATGGCTTCCCGAGCAGCCAATGCCGAAGCCTTATACTCTGCCTCCGTAGTTGAGACAGACACCGAGTCCTGCTTCTTGCTACACCACGAGATACTAGCTGAACCGCAAGTGAACATATAACCTGAAGTAGACCTCCGATCATCTGAATCACCTCCATAGTCAGCATCCGTGTACCCAAGCAATGCAAACTCCGAGTCCCTTCCATAGAGGAGTCCCATGTCAGAAGTCACCTTGACATACTTCAGAATACCCTTCGCTGCCACTAGATGAAGTTTCCTTGGTTCAGCCATAAACCGACTTACTCGGCCAACAACATAAGCAATGTCCGGCCTTGTAATCGTCAGGTAAATCAAGCTCCCAACAAGAGCCCTGAACACCAAGGGATCATGAAGAACCCTTCCCTCATCTCGTCGAAGCTTCAGCCCAGGTTCTAGTGGAGTAGAGCACTTCTTCCCTTTGCCCATGCCGAACCGCTTCACAATGCGATCTGCATACCCTTTCTGGCAAATGAGAATCCCGCACTCCTTCCTCTCCACCTCAAGACCGAGAAAGTGATGAAGCTCTCCCAAGTCTTTCATCTCGAAGCGTATAACAAGCTCAGCCCTGAGCCTTGCTACTTACCCCTCCGAATTCCCTGTGATGATCATGTCATCCACATACAGCTGGACTAAGACTTGTAGCTCCCCCTTCTTCTTGACGAACAAGCTTGAATCCGAGTTGGAAGCAAGGTATCCACAGAATTTCAAGTACTCTGCAATCTTCCCATACCAAGCTCTAGGAGCTTGCTTCAACCCGTAGAGAGCCTTCCTGAGTTTGCAGACATAGTCCAGATGCTTTTCAGAGACAAAACCAAGCGGATGATCCATGAAGATGTCCTTGTCAATCTCTCCGTAAAGAAAGGCATTCTTCACATTGAGTTGCCACAACCTCCATCCCTTGCTAGCAGCCAAGGCGATCACCACTCTAACTGAAGTCATCTTCGCAACCGGACTAAACGTCTCCTCATAGTCTTCTCCATACTGCTGAGAGAATCCTCTAGCGACCAAGCGAGCCTTGAACCTATCAATACTCCCATCATCCTTCTTCTTCAACTTATACACCCACTTGCAAGTAACCGGAGTAATGCCATCAACCTTGGGCACAAGGTCCCAGGTTTCATTCTTCTTCAGAGCATCAATCTCTTCCTTCATGGCATCTTCCCACTCATTCACTCCAGTAGCCTCGTTGAAGGTTGCAGGCTTTCGCTCATCCAAAGGACCTGCAAAGAAGCAGGAGACAAAGCTCACTGCATTCCCATCACAGAACTGAGCCGGTGGCTTAACAACCCTCTTCGATCTCCGAAGGGTCGGCTCCTTGCTCACTGCTTCCGTTGCTTCTTCGGGCTCAACTCCTACTTGGGGCAAGCATTGAGCAGTTCTCCCCCTACTTCCTGAGCCAGAAGGCTCAGCCTTGGAGTTATAAGCAACAGAAGCCGCTGGTGAAATAGCAAGCTCCTCTTCCAAGCCTTCAGCAGCCACCACCGGGGCTCCATCAACCTTGCTACTTCCGGTTAGCTCAACCGAGCCACCTCCATATGACGTCAGCTCGTCAAAGACAACGTCTCTTGACACCACGAACTTCTTCGTCACAGGATCCATGCATTTCCATCCCTTCTTCCGCTCATCGTAGCCAACAAAGACAAGCTTCCTTGCCTTTGCATCCAGCTTAGTCCGTGAAGCATCTGGGACATGCACGTAGCAAGTTGAACCGAACACCCTAAGGTGTCCCACACTCGGCTTCTCCTTCAGCAACAGCTCAAAAGGAGTCTTCATGTTGATAGGGCTGAGTGGCATCCTATTGATGACATAAGCAGCACAAGACATCCCCTCCGCCCAAAAGGACCTTGGGATATCTTTCGCATGAAGCCAACATTTGCAGGTCTCCGTCAGATGAAGGATATTCCGCTCCGCTACCCCATTTTTTGTGGAGTATGAGCACAAGTAAGCTCTCGTTGGATCCCGTGCTTCCTGCAGAAGTTAAAAAACTCGGAGGAGATGAACTCACCACCGTTGTCCGTTCTAAGCTTCTTGATCGGCAAGCCAAGCCGGCCTTCTACCAACTCCTTGAACTCCATAAACAAACGGAAGGCTTCTGACTTCTCCTTTAAGAAGTACACCCAAGTATACCTTGAGTAGTCATCAACTAAGACAAGCATGTATCTGCTTCCACCAAGGCTGTCAGTAACTGTCGGTCCCATCAGGTCGCCATGAATGCACTCCAATGGTTTCTTGCTCCTTGTTTGTGATTTATCAAACGGAATGTGATGTGCCTTACCGTATTGACAGCCCGCGCAAACATGCCCGTCACCAAAAGAGGACAACTTAGGCAACCCTTTCACCAAACTTCTACTAGCCATCGTCTTCAGCTTGTCCATGCCTACATGCCCCAGCCTCTCATGCCAGATAGCAGCGCTATCATTGGCCCTCATACGATCAACATAAGAATTGGTGGCAAGAACAAACAAGTTCTTCACCCTCCTTCCAACATGGGCAACATCAGCCTTCACTGATGATACGTTGCGAAGGAACCTCACGTCTGTTGGCCCAAACAGAACGTTATAACCAGCGTCCACCACATTGGTCACTGAGAAGAGGTTCTTCTTCATGCCCGACACGTGATACACACTCCTTAACGTGAGTGGCCCCTGATCACTACCCAAAGACACGACCCCCTCTTTCTCTACTGCATAAACAGTATTATCAGCAGTGATAATAGCTTCATTACCTGAGTAGGCTTGTATGGAGGTGAACTTCGCCTTATCTCCGGTGAGGTGATGACCACACCCAGAGTCCACGATCCACTCGCTGTTGAAGTCTTCAGCAGACAAGGCACAGACACAAGTGCCCGTCATGAAAGCTCCGCCCCATTCTGCTTCTTCACTCCTCGAGCAAGCTTCCTCCTTTCCAGCAGCATGCCCAGGCTGCAGTTTGACCTTGCAGTCCCGCTTGAAGTGCCCTCGCTGATGATACCGGTAGCACTTCAAGTTCTTCTTCCAGTCCTTATGAGCATTGCTCCTCTCCGGCTGATATGAAGTTGAAGTCTCCTTCTCACCAGCGGCCTGCACCTTCTTCTTCTTCCCTTCACATCCTTTCTTCTTGCCTGAGAAGAGAGCTTCGCTGCCTTCCTGATTAAGATTAACTCCAGCCATCTGCCTTGCCAAGCTCTCCTGCGATGCAAGCAGATTCTACAGCTCCAGCAAAGACGGCTGAGTAGCCCACCCTTGAACAGATGTCACAAAGGCCACATACTCCTTCCGCAAGCCGCAGATTATGTGCCTTTTCATCTTAGCCTCATAGATAGGCTCATCAGGATCCAGTGCCGACAGCTCAACACACAAGCTCTTCATCTTTAAGAAGTACTTCGAGATGGAAAGGTCTCCCTGAGTTGCCCTGACCAACTCATTCTCCAGGAACTGAAGCCGCGCCACATTCTTCCTATTGAACAACTCATCAATGGTTGTCCAAATATCAGCAGCCAACGCACATCCAACGATGTGATCAAACAGTTCCGGAGACACGGACCTCTTGAGGATAAACTCCGCCTTAGCATTTGTTTTCCTCCAGAGCCTAACCTGCTCAGCAGTACCGAACGCAGCAGTCACTTCCTGTCTGTTGTCACCACCGACAACTTCCCACAGCTCCTCGCCAAGACGATAACTCTTCATGCACGACTTCCACTTCTTGAAGTTAGTCGGCGTTAAGAGTTCAATGCCAAGACCCCTTGCAAAGCTCCCTTCCATTGCAACACCTGTTGGCAACCTTTCAGAAGCTCCGAGCAACAACACAGGTTGATCACCACTCAAGCCCTGAGTAACAACACTGGTTGACTACCGCTCACGCAACTGAACCTCTCTCTGATACCAAGTTAAATTTTCTCAGCGTGATCAGCAAGGTAGCCCAAACGCCAAATTAATATCTTCGACACTACCCAGTTTTTACGTTGAACCAGCAGAAAACCAAGGAACAAGGCTAATTCCAACAAACAATGGAAGCATAAGCAGATCTTTTATACATTCACTTCTTTACAAGGCGAGGTATACGTAGCGAGACATGATTTCGCTAGTATAAACAGCTGTAAACAGAAAGCACCAAAAACCAAGCCGGGCGGACAGCACCGGAATCCGCCGAGACCGCCGAGGTCGCCGAGTCCGCTGAGATCACCCGAACTTAAGCTGCAATCCGCCGAATAGCCACGGAGTCCGCCGAAGCCGCGAGGCCGCGCAGACACACCGTTATTCGCCTCCTACTGATGAACTGAGGAACAGACCGCCTACCCGCCTGAGACCGGCGGACATGTTATTGAAGCTGACAAAGATGAAACCGAGCTGACAAGCCGCAGAGCGACCTCCTGCTGAATCCGCAGAGACCGCACAACTTCCAAGTACTTGACCGAAGTCACAGCCAAACTCCTGGCTCCTTGAAGCTGCCCGCGCGACCTGCACACAACACATAGTTAACTCCGAATCAATCCGCGCGGATAGAAAAACTGAGACCGCAGCACCTCGCCGAACCCAACTTACTGTTCACTCAGTTACTGTAGACCTGCCAGGGGAGTCCTATTTATAGGCGAGGTGAGGAGTGTGGTCAGCGCCTAAGAGATAGCGACACCGCCCCAGCCCGCGCGATAGCAAAACACCGTCCGCCGAGTCCGCAAGGACTTTGCCGGATACCAAGGAATAAACGCTAGGAGCAAGACAACTTTGGCTAACCCACATCAGTCCGCCCAAGCTATGCGGACAAGACATCAGCCCACAAAGCCTCCAACCACTGCAGGACAACAACCCTCTTCAATGGCTGACCGCACAAACCCGAGGCAGTCCGCAAGACTCAAGCCTTAATCCGCCATAAGTCCACGACCAAAGGAAGATAGCAACAGTTCGCCCGGTCAACAACAGACTTGGCGGATACTGCGGACACCATGGTCTTGGCACAGAGTGTGACCAAGTCCAAAAACATCAAGGGCCAATGCGAGCATGACGAACATAAACTCCCGTCCGCCAACACCTTAGCACACAGACCGTCAGCAGTCCGCAAGCTACTCGCACACCTGCCCAACGCAGCAGCCATCTCCCGGACTCCACACACCAGTTCGCCAACGACCTCCACAACAAGCACCTGTTGTACCACCAGAGCTCGACAAGGCCTCAGCCAAGCTCTAAGCCCAGTCCGCAACAGCCCAAACCGCGGACACACTAGTCCGCAAGCTTCCCGCGGACATGAGCCAAACCGCCGATAAGCACAAGCTTGCACCATGGCCACTGAGCAATGCACCAGTCCGCAAGCCTCTATCCGCTCAGGCCGCTCCTTGGCTAAATCAACCAGCCAACGCCCTATCCGCACATACCAGGCCGCACAGTCCGCGGACTTCATGCAAACAACCCGCTCAGAACCGCCGGCTTCCACTAGACCTTCCACCAGGCTGCACACAACCGTCTGCCCAGTCCGCCTAGTCCGCCAACGCTGACCGCCCAGGCCGCCCGGCCTGTCCCGTCAACCACTTCCACTTCACAAATTTCAACACCGAGCCCACAAAAACGTCAAAGTGAGCGCGGGACGTCGTGCACGCAAGAGAGGGAGCAGAGCGAGTTCCAAGAGGAGAAAAGATCAAAGTCTCGCGTTCTCGTCAGAAAATCTCAGAGCCCTCTATAGCATCTGAAGTTGCTTGTCTTGAAATGAAGGCATGAAGGACTTTCAATAATTTTATGGAGGGACATGTTGGTAATTGAGCCAGACTGGATCTTGAGTTGGCGAATGACGTTGTTTCCCTTCGGTCACCTGCATCGCCAATTTTCATGAAAAGATGGACATGCCCCCTTGACAGCCCGTGCAAGGTTCACGGTGAAGGCGACGACTGGTAGCGGTTGAAAGCGGCGACAACGGTTGTTGGGGCGCGCACGCATAGCCTGCAGGCACCTGCGCGCGCGGGGCTGGCCACACACGCTCGTATGCATGGGCCGCGCGCGGGGGTAGCCTGCCCGGTCGCGGGCGCGCTGCCCGTGCGCGCGCCTCTTGAGCGGGCGCATGCCCGTTGTTCACACGTGCATGAGCGCTTGGTTTCGCTCCCCTTTCGGGGTGTTTTTCGGCCTTTGAGGCGAGCACGACTTGGTGTGTGCGGCTCTGCCGACCGAGTTGATTCGCCTCCGTATCCCCGGTCGAAATCTTCCCGATTAGAATTAGAAAATTCAGGGGAACCTCATCAACGACGTTTAGTGTTGATAAGTTTTGTTGTACTTATTATTGTAATAATAGGAACTATGGATGCATGAGAAGAATTTAATGTTCAATGATGTTGGTTTCATATTCTTCATTCAAAATTTAAGTTGCACCCATACAAATTTTGATTGCATAAAATATTTTCTTGTGCGCATATAGCCATAAGCAGGTGTATACATTGCTCTAATTTTAGGACAATCTTGTAAGCAGTTCTATAATGTCTAAATATCGTGCATTTTTATTTTAAGTTCAATAAATAAAAGTATTTTTAAGATTATTTATAACAATTTTAAGTATTTTTAGGACCACAAATAATTATTATTATACTACTAATAACATTATCATTTTTATATTTATGATTTATCATAGAGATAATTGTAATTTATAAGTGTAACATAAAAAAGAAAAAAAGGAAAAAAGAAAAAAAAGAAAAAAAAGAAAAAAAAAGAGAAAAAGAAAGAAAGAAGAGGGAAACCAATTCCCTCACCAAAGGGCAAAATTTTTTGGTCCGGGCCCCGGACGAAGATCATCGTCCGGGGCCCGGGTGATTTGGACGCGTATCCTCTCATTTCACTTACGTTATTTTTTTTTGCTTTAAAAATTTATATGTCAGCTATTAAAATATACATGTTCATTTATTACACATGTAAATAATTGAGAAAATATATATTTATTTCAGATATTAAAGAAAATATATGAGAGATTATATTTTTGTCTCGAATATTATAGAAAATAGGCAATAGATTTAATTATTATCTCAAATATTATATATATTATCTGAGATATTATACATAACATATTATTATAAGTTTTCTTTAAATTATAAGTTTATTTATATTATATATATTATCTGAAAGAATATTCATTTTTATGTCAAATAGATAGATGAGAGATTATAGTTTTTTATCTCAGATATGACATATAATAATTGGGAGATACAATTTTATCTGAGCTATTATAAAAAATATCTAAGAAATTATATTATTATCTCAAATATTACAAAAAATAGCTGAGATAATATATTTTTAGCTCAGATAATATGAGAAATAAATAAATTTATATTACAAAAATAAATAAATTCAGGATAATATATTACAAAAAAATTCTATGTAAGCTCATAAAATAAATAGATACATGTTATTATAAGTTTTATTTAAATTACAAGTTTTATTTCAAATAATACTCATTTTATCATAATGAAAAAAAAATAATTTCAGATATTATAAAAAAGATGAAATATTATATTTTATTTGAGATATTAGATGAGAGAGTATATTTTTATTTCAGATATTATAAAAAAAACCGAGATAATCTTTTTTTAACTCAGATAATACATAATAGCTGAAATTTTAGAATTTTTTCTTAAATATTACATCGATTCAAGATATTTTTTAAAAATATTATCTAAACTTTATTTATTTTAAAAATTGCCATAAAGATTTCTCAAAGAATAAAAAGAAGAAAAAAAAGAGACAGGCCCTGGAAGCTGATCTAAAAATTTCCCCACAAACGGAAGTAGCCGCCTTTCTGCTCTCTACTCGCTGATATTCCTCACGCCCTCCGCCGTTCTTCCCACTCTCTGAAGCTTCTCTCTAATTCTCTCCCATTCACTGACCGTCCCCAATCGTCTTCCAAGCTCATCCATTCCTTCTAGTATCCATTCCTTCTACTCCTCGATCCTCCTTTCCTATTACCGGCAGAAATGTGCGCTGCCGTCGGCGACGACAGGGAGGTGGAGAAGCTCTACGAATACGGGGAGAAGCTCAATGATGCAAAGGACAAGGCACAGGTGTTGTCCTACTCCGCTTTCCCTCCTCGTCAATTTCCGTCGGATTATTTGCATTCATGGGCTATTGGCTAGGGTTTCTTGTCTGACTTCCGGTGCTTCGGCGTCCTGCTCTGGCATGTTGGATGTAGAACGTCAGCGACTACGAGGGGATTCTGAATGCGGTGAAAAGTGGTAGCACGAAGGCCAAGCAGCTGGCGGGACAGCTGATCCCGAGGTTCTTCAAATTTTTCCCCGACCTGGATAAGCAAGCTATCAGCGCGCAGTTTGATTTGGTCGAGGAAGAGGAACTTGCGGTTGGTTCTTCTCTATGGTTTCCCTTTTATATTCTCTTACATTTGATCTCCCTTTTTCTCTATATGTGCTGTTAGCAGCTTCAATCTTCCGCATGGTTTTCTAGGGTTATGGATTTAGTAGCCCATTTCTTCTAGCCATTTGTATCTGTAATTCTTTATGCAGATTTTGTGTACTATTTTACTCTGTTATTCTCAAGGACACGGGCGTACACATGGACTGCCAAAACATTATGACAACATAGGTAATCTGACAGAAAGTAGTTTGATAAATTTGAAGGAGCACCACAAAATAACACAAAAAAAATACCTGGGGGAAGGAGAATTACTGCTGGAAATTCGAAGTAAAAGTCATCATCCATCTGCAGCAGCAAATCAGCAGATGGATGGCAGTTCATCCAGAAAGACATGTTGGAAGGGAAGGTGACCCTTGCGGCTACCCGATTTAGTTGCATAAATTGTACCGTTAGAGACAAAGGACCATGCATATGAGATATATGTATCATTTAAGAGGAGGAAAAATACAATATTTGTTCTTTTTGATTACCTTAAGTCAAGGTTGTCAGTATCGAGATCGTAGGTGAGATCCTTTCGGGGGTTGGATCGGATCGTAGGATCGGATCAGATCGTAGGATCGGATCAGATCGTAGGATCGGATCGTAGGATCGGATCAAGGATCGTAAGATCCTACTACATTCATAAAGTAAGACTTAAATGATGAAATTGAATTTCATATCATACAATTACACAAATAATCAATACCAAAAACACTAAACTTCTATCATACAAACATACAAACATGTAATTTTCCTAACGGAAATTTAAGGGATGGATGAAAGTAAGTGTTGTCGAGAGATCTAAATAGTGCATAATCATACAATTATCCGACAAACAATTACTATAAGCACAAAAATGAGTCATATGCTAAGTTTTTTGTCGTTCTAATCTGCAAGAAAGGTTTTATAAGTAGAATAAATACCAATAATAAAAGATAGGAAAACAACTGATCGGTGCTCATCAAATGCATAATGTGTTAGGAAAAATTACACTAACCTTCAGACAGTGCACAACTAATTCAGCTTGAAAACCATCCCCCATCTCAACAAGAGCAACTTTAACTATGAACTCACACAAATCATTAACATCATAACATGCACATCAAATAGGAGTCATCCAACACATCAAATAGGAAATACAAAAATAATGTCTAAAACAAAATAACAAATCCAAGAGTAGGTAGGTGAGTAGTCTATCATAAAATCATAAATACAAATCATTAACAGGCACATCGACCATATCTTTATCACCAATAATCGCATCTTCCTCATCACCACCACTGACATCCTCATCATCATCTCATTCACCCCCACTAATATACTCAGTAACATCGAGATCACTGCGGCTTAGGGTGAGATCTTCGACTCCACCTACTGTAACATCCGAAATTTGACGCGAAAAATTATTTATTTATAGGGTCAAGTCGCGACGGATTTTGATCGAGACAGCGCGTCGTCAATGTATAAAGTTACTTTTCTTTATGATAGCGACAGTTAGTTCGTTAAGTGCAATAATAATAGTGCGTGACGCATTTTATAATAGTGACTTGAGCGATGTAATGGGTAAATTTTCTAAGGAATTAGAAATGGGGTGCCAATAACATTTTTATCCCCCTCTCTCTCATGCGGTTAATAAGTAAAACCGTAAGCCAAGTAATAAAATTCCGAGACCCTTCCCGTAACTCATTTCCTCACGGGAGAAGAGGAAAAACACAACCGACGTACTGTTTCCCGCAAACAGCGACGACTCCAAGCCGCGCGCCTTCCGCGCCCTTTCCGCCGGCCGATTTTCCTTCGGAACTCCTCTCCGGTCACTCCTCCTTCCTCTACGAGCGCCGGTGGACATTCCTTTTCCTTCCTTGGCCGTGGAAGTGCCAGATTCAACCCTAGCCGGTGGTAGTGGAAACGATTTCGTTTCCGGTGAGTTTATTTCTCCTTTACCTCTATTCCTTTGTGGAAATTCCTTGATTTAGAAGTTAGTCTAACCTATGTTTTGTTCCTAATGCCCTAATTAGGTTTTGGAGTTCGTGATTCTCCGCAGAATTTGGTTTGGGCGCTTTGGGAGCCTCAAACACTCCACGTAAAGGTAAAACCTGAAGTGTAGCACGTGAAATTTTGTAACCCTAGTTGTATATAAAATTTTCCACGGAAAATCGTAAAGGGGAAAAATTATAAATTTAGAGCTACTGTAAATTTCAGGATTTTGGTGGGGTCGGGGCAGTATTCTGAAGTCCCCAGCAGTAGGATTGCCTTCAGAAGAGAAGATGTCGCCGCGTCGAGTGTACGAACGCCGCAGCACCACTGTAAGGAAACTTAATTTCTGTTAGTTAGACATAACAAATAATATATTTTATATACGCATGTGTAAGGTTTTGTACAAATATCATAACCATGCATAAAAATGTGTGGTGATAGGAAAACGGTTGCGGAAAATGTGTAGGATGACACCCTTCTCCAAGACCCAAGTAGTCAGATCAGGACTGGTAATGTTAGGTACAAAACCTATACCTGTGTACGTAAGTTTGGAATTTGTCCAACGAAGGGCGTGAATGTCCCTTCTAGTCGACCATAAGAAAGTTAAGGGTCGCTCAGTAGTACACCGAAAGGAATGTCCCAAGCAGAGTAGCATTTGACCAAAAGGTCCGTAGCACACTTCAGTCTTTTCGTGCTTGGTAGAGGCGCACTACCTTTCTCATGGGGCATATGATATCCTATGAGCAGCAGAGTCTTGGGAGTTGACTCTGAAAGAAATTGTATCTAATCACCTAGAGGGGGGTGAATAAGTGACTTAATCTTTTTTAAAACCTTTTAGGCAGATTGCAGGTTATATCACAGCTTTATAACTAATTCTACACAACAATCAATCAAGCACACAGTGAACACACAAATTTATAGTGGTTCCCCAAGGTTTGGGTACATCCACTTTCCCCCTTCGCCTATCTAGTAGTGTACTAGATTCGGCCAAACTACTCCACTATCTCAGATCCTCAGATCTTACACTCAGAACCTCAACCAGGTTCCTACAGCTCAGGCCCAAGGCCCTACAACTCAGCTTCTTCACAAAGCCTACACTCAGCTTCTTCACAAAGCCTACACTCAGCCACAAGGCCTACACTCAGCCACAACATGCCTACACTCAGAGATACAGATCTCCTACATTCAGGCACACATGCCCTACACTCAGCCTTTATAATTACAGGCTTACAACTCAGATCCTTAAGGATCCTACAAGAAATATAAAATACAAAATGTATATACCTACAACTCTGAATAGAGAGATGAGTTGATAGGTTCTTGATGAGTTCTTGGAAGAAATCTGCTGAGATCAACCTCACTTGGCTTTTCTTCAAAGCTTCTTGAATGTAGAACACAATAGAGTTGATCTTCTCTGCAGCTGATCTTTGATCTCTGCAACTTAAGATTCAGAACTAGGTCTGAATCCTTCTTCACAGCCTGGTTCCAACGGCTGTCTTCTTGGATGTAGCTCTCTCTCTACAACTTCTTAGATCTTCACTTGATTCTTCAATGAATAGCTAGATCTTCTTTTTTAATCACTTGATCATCTGTTTCTGTAGACAGTATAAGCCTATATATAGGCCTTCTTCATGGTGACCGACTGATCCAGTTCATAACTGATTTCTGACAACTCTGACAGGTGCAGTAGACTGACTGAAATGACAGTTGTCAAGTCATCCAGTCAGTTCTTGAAAAATCTGTAACTGTCTGAAAGTGTCGAGACAATCTGTCTTTAAGTGTCGACACTTATAGACCAAGTGTCGACACAAGTTGACTAAGTGTCGACACTAGACTTCAAGGTGTCGACACAACTACTTATGTTGTAGAATTCACTTCTCGATACAGCTTCTTCAATATGTGTCGACACTGATATTGAGTGTCGACACAACTCCTTGTTCTTCAGCACTTAGTTGAATTCTTTTGAGTGTCGACACAACACCTTTGTGTCGACACATCTTCATGTGTTGAACTTGTTCAGTGTCGACACATCTTCTTGGTGTCGACACATGCCTTCTGTGTTGATACTTGCTGAATGTCGACACTGCTTCTTGTGTCGACACTTGTACTTAGTCTTCATATCAATTTGCTGAGTGTCGACACAACTCCTTGTGTCGACACATTCTTCTTTTGTTCAGACTTTGGCTGAGTGTCGACACATCTCCTTTGTGTCGACACTTGTACTTAGAATTTTGTTGAACTTTGTTAAGTGTCGACACAGCTCCTTGTGTCGACACTTTCTTCAAGTGTTGAGTCTTCTGCTGAGTGTCGACACATTCTTTCTTGTGTCGACACTTACTTCAAGTGTTGAGTCTTCTGCTGAGTGTCGACACCTTTTTTATTATGTCGACACTTATACTTAGACTCTGCTGACTTTTGCTGAGTGTCGACACAGCCTCCAAGTGTCGACATTTTCTGTTGTAGACACAGTTCCTCGGGGTGTCGACACAACTGCAAAGTGTCGACACAGCTTCACTGGACTTTTCTTCATTGAGTGTCGACACAGCTCCTTGTGTCGATACTTTCTGTCTGGTGTCGACTCTGCATCCCTGGTGTCGACACAAGTACTCCAAGTGTCGACACTGCTTGCCTGGGTGTCGACACAAGTCTTCTTAAGTGTCGACACTTTCTCTCTGGGTGTCGACACATGGACTTAGAATCTTTTCATCTTTCCCCGCAAATACTTGACCTGCACAACTAAACTCAAAATACATCAAATACATTTTGATGTATATCATTGAGTAGGGTGAGGCTTCTTCAAATCAGGTACATTTAAACCAATGTACCCAACAGACTCCCTTAAGACAGTTAGTAGATTCGAGACCGTGTCCGCGTGACACTAGAACAATTGAGTTCGTCAGATGGTCTCGGGTCATCAGTTTCAGATTTTGCGCGTTAGGAGCTACTTTGCATAGAGCCTTCCTAGTAGAGGTGCAAGTTAGAGGTCACCTAGAACTCAAGTATAGACCTGACGTGAGACAGTATACCAGTAGTGAACGCCGGGACTTGGGTTAGTGAACTGAAAGTCACGAACATAAGTCATGTAGATGTTTTGACCAGGTAGTGTTTCTGAAGGCATGCGTAACACACAACATAAATATTTTTAGTGCACAAAACTTTTTTTAAAGACATGCATTCATCATATGAGAAACGTTTTTAGTGTCACTAGGAGGAATTATTTTTCTTTATTCTGACCCATCGTGGACAATGTTTTTACAGGTGACCCAGATGAGAAACTACGTCTAGGATGAGTGTTATGGTGACGTCAGTTTGTAGTACTTTTCCCATTCAGTTTACTCTATTTCAGCATGTACTTATAGATGTGGACAATGTACCTGGTTAATATTTTATATAACGTGTATCAGACTATTATTGTTATACAGATTTTCAGTTATTTCAATTCCATTCTTGTTTAATGGCTCTGTGAATCCAGTTAGCAGGTATGTAGTTACCCTTAGTTTATTTTTCTTTAACTTCCGCTGTAAGGCTTAAATCTGCTTAGTATAGAATTTTATTAACTGCTGCTACTAGTTTTAATACCGTTTCCTAGTTTTCTTTATATCGCTGACCCGGCCGGACAGCTGATTTCTGTAATACTGGGAAGGAGTGTTACAAATTGGTATCAAAGCGTGGTTTAGGATCCCTGGACCCTAGAAGGTTTTCACAGAGCCATAGGATTGTGTACGAGTAAACTTTTGTTAGTAGAGTATTTTAAGTTGCGTTTAAGCCTTAGTTTTCACAAGAGTACGTAATAAAGTTGCTAAACCAGATTTTGCAGATGCTTGGTAAATAACCAGATTTCTTTTATATGTTCTATCAGGAATCTCGAGTCAGCGAACCGGGTGAATCTTCACGTCAGAACCCTGTTCCTAACGCTACTAGGGGAGATGCTTCAGTACCACAGGTACCACCAATTCCAGCAGCTTCAGAGGGCACTGACATAGCGTCTCAGATTGCCAAGGCGGTTACTGTTGCCTTGATGGAGTTTCAGAGAGGACTGGCTGCAGGGTTTCCAGTTCCAGTACAAGTATCAGCCCCTGCACCAGCTCCTGCACCAACACCCGTGGAGATGACCCTGAAGCGCTATTTGAGAAATTTTAGAGAGCTTCAACCTTCGAACTACAGTGGGGACGAGACCCCGATGGACATAGATGATTGGGTGACAAACACCAGAGACCTGCTGGATGTTTTGGAGTGCCCAGAGAACAAGAAGGTTCCTCTGGCAGTTTTCCTCCTCCGAGGTGAGGCAAAGGTCTGGTAGGACAAGTACCGGGCAGATGACCCCGCAGGTATATGATTATGAAATTTCTTTTATCTTTTGGAAGTGATACGCCCTTTTTAATTAGTATGACCATACTTTTGGCCAGGTCGTACGCCAGACATGTTTACGTGGGGCGAATTTTCTAAGCCCTTGCAAATTGGTTCGTGCCTCCTTCTGCACGACGAGGTCTCCAGGAGAAGTATCTTAGGCTTTTCCAGGGGGACATGACTGTTGCTGAGTACGAGCGAGAGCTTACCCATCTGGCTCGATATGCAGGCGTGATGCATGGAGACCAGAATGAGAAGTGCTGCCGTTTTATGGATGGTTTACGTGACTCGTTGAGGCAGCCACTGATGACTATGGTCAACGCTGATTACATGAGCTTAGTGGATACGGCTCGCAGGCTGGAGGCTGACCAGCAGAAGGTTCAAAAGCGAAGTAATTTCCGTGCGAAGCGATCTCAGGATTCACATCAGTCGCAACAGAGCAGGAATGACCTGGGGAAGAACTGGAACAAGAAGCAGAAGCTTGATGCGAGGAAGAATGGTCAATCTGGTGACAGGAGCAGGGACTACCCCCTTTGTCCCAAGTGTCAGCGTCGCCATCCAGGAGAATGTTTGGCCAGCGCGGGCGTGTGTTACAAGTGCCGTCAACCTGGACACATTGCTCGTTTCTGCCAGGAAGTTGGAGCGAATCAGGTAATAAAACATAGTTGTAATTTACATTTATGGAATTACTGTAGATGACAAATGTATTTTGTTCCTGCAGTCGAAGTACGAGATTGGTGGTCCTAGTAGAGCAGACAAGGATAAAGCTTTGATGATTACTGATGGAAGACCACAGCAAGGTCGAGATTTGGTGCAACCCAGAGCTTATGGGCTTGGTCAACAGGAGTCAAAGGATCAGGAAGATGTAGTGACATGTAAGTTTTTAAATTTGCTTAACAAGTTTATTTAATCCTCCGTAGTGACACTTTTTTTATTATGAAAATCATTCATGTAGGCATCCTTATGATTCGTGATTTACCCTCCAAGATTCTATTTGATACGGGTGCCTCGCACTCGTTTATCGCGGAATCTCTAGTGCGTAAGTTGAATTTAGAAGTCTTCCTAGAGACTGTAGCGCTGGATGTTATGATGCCGAATGGATCCCTTCTGCAGATCAGAGATAAGTGCATGATACCGGTGCAGTTTGGTGACACCAAAATTATCGTGGAAGCTTTGTAGCTACCTATTGCAGGATTCGATCTAATTTTTGGAATGAACTGGCTTTCAGCAGTCAACGCCAGGATTGACTGTAGGGCGAAACAGATACAGTTTGAGGGCCCTAATCAGACTGCGTTTTCTTTTCAGGGCTTGAAGGGAGTAGTGAAGATGATCATATCTGCAGTCCAAGCGAGAAGGTGCATCAGTAAGGGTTGTGAAACCTTCGTAGTACTGATGAATGCAGAGGCTAAGGCTGACTTGGTAGAGGTACCAGTGGTGCAGGAGTTCCCCAATGTTTTCCCGGAAGAGCTCCCTGGTGCCCCTCCCGATAGAGAGATTGAGTTCCCGATAGACTTGCAGCCTGGGGCTACACCGGTAGCCAAATCCCCCTATCGGATGGCTTCAAAGGAACTAGCAGAGTTGAAGAGTCAGTTGCAGGAGTTGCTTGATTTGGGTTTTATACGTCCCAGTACTTCACCCTGGAGTGCTCAAGTACTATTCGTGAAGAAGAAGGATGGTAGTCTGAGACTGTGCATAGACTACCGTGAATTGAACAAGCTGACAATAAAGAACAAGTACCCGATTCCCAGGATTGATGATTTGTTCGACCAGTTGGTGGGATCGAACACTTTCTCCAAGTTAAATCTGAGGTCAGGCTATCACCAGTTAAAGATTCGTGACGTGGATGTTCAGAAGACAGCTTTCAGTAACAGGTATGGACACTTTGAGTTCGTGGTCATGCAGTTTGGGCTGACCAATGCCCCTTCGGTATTTATGGAGCTGATGAACAGGGTATTTCGGGAGTACTTGGATCGTTTTGTCATCATCTTTATATATGACATCTTGGTGTTTTCTAAGAGTGCAGAAGATCATGTAGCACACCTCAGGATTGTTTTGAGCACACTCAGGAAGAACCAGTTGTTTGCCAAGTTTTCAAAGTGTGAGTTTTGGCTTTCAGAGATTGCATTCTTAGGCTACGTCATCAGTCAAAAAGGGGTTAGTGTTGATTCGAAGAAGATAGAGACCATTAATTATTGGCCAAGGCCGACGACAGTTCCAGAGGTTCGCAGCTTTTTGGGTCTTGCTGGTTACTACAGGAGATTAATCAGAGATTTCTCAAAAATAGCCTTACCACTGACTTCTCTCACCAGGAAGGGTAAGAGCTTGGACTGGACGGTGGAGTGTGAGTTGGCTTTTGAGGACTTGAAGGGCAGGTTGATGACCGCACCGATTTTGAGTTTACCTTCAGGGCCTGACGGGTTTCAGATCTACAGCGATGCATCAGGTCAGGGTTTGGGATGTGTTCTCATGCAGCATGAAAAGGTCGTAGCCTATGCCTCGAGACAATTAAAGGTTCACGAGAGGAACTATCCAGTGCATGACTTGGAGCTTGCAGCAGTCATACATGCTCTGAAGATTTGGAGGCACTATCTCTATGGAGTGCGTTGTGAGATCTTCACTGATCATAAGAGCCTCAAGTATATCTTTGATCAACGAGAGCTCTATTTGAGGCAGCGCAGATGGTTAGAGTTTCTATCAGACTACGGCGTAGACATTCAGTACCATCCAGGAAAGGTGAACGTTGTAGCTGATGCCCTTAGCCGTAGATGTTCTTGTTTCTTCCTTCTCACTCAGCAGGAGGAGTTAGTGCGAGAGCTAGAGAGGCTCGATATTACCGTTGTGCCACGTAGTAGTTTTGGTTCTGCAAGGTTGAGTTGGATAGAGATTACCTGCGATATAAAGGATAGAATCAGGACAGCTCTACCGTTGGATTCAAAGATGACAGAGATTTGGAGCTCAGTGCAGACAGGTCAGAAGGAGAGATTCACTATTCAGGATGATTTATTGTTGTTTGATGATAGGGTGTGTATCCCCGATGTTAGTCACCTTCACGAGGATATTCTATTTGAGACACACAATTCCAAATATTCTATACATCCAGGTAGCACGAAGATGTATGCACATCTCAAGAAGTTAGTCTGGTGTCCAGGTTTGAAGTGCGATGTTGCAGATTACGTAGGGAAGTGCGAGACGTGCAAGTTGGTTAAGGCTGAGTGCCAAAGGCCTGGAGGCAAGCTGCAGCCACTTCCCATTCCTGAGTGGACATTCGAGGATATATCCATGGATTTCATCCATGGTCTGCCGAGATCGCAGAGTGGGAATGACTCCTTATGGGTTATAGTTGATCGGCTTTCTAAGGTCGCTCATTTCATTCCTCTTAAGAAGACAGATCAGGGTCCCAGATTAGCTCAGTTATATATAGACGAGATAGTTCGACTTCACGGTGTTCCCAAGACTATAGTCTCAGACCGAGACGGCAGATTCACCTCCAGGGAGTGGCGATACGTACATGGGCGGTTGGCTACCAGGTTACACTTTAGCACCGCTTTCCATCCCCAGACCGAGGGACAGACTGAGCGCACAAATAGGACTTTGGAGGATCTGCTACGGATGTGCATTTTGGACTTTGGAGGAAAGTGAGAGAAATATGTTACTCTTGTAGAGTTCTCCTACAATAACAGTTTTCAGACGAGTATTGGGATGACACCGTTCGAGGCCCTCTATGGCAGACGCTGTCGGACACCGTTGTGTTGGGTTGAAAGTGAGGAAAGATCTACTATCAGTGAGTCATGGATTGATAAGACCACTGATAGGATCAAGCTTATTCAGGAGCGTATGAAGACAGCTCAGGATCGTCTGACCAAGTATCATGATCATAAGCACAGGTCAGTAGAGTTCAGTGTTGGAGACTACGTTTATCTGAAGGTCAGACCAGTCAGAGGAGTTTCTAAAATAAAGCGGATGAAAAAGCTGAGCCCCAGATTCGTTGGTCCTTTTGAAGTGCTGGAAAGAATTGGTGAGGCTGCATACAGATTGGCCTTACCTGAGGAAATGAGTGATATACATGATGTATTCCACGTCTCCTATCTGAGGAGAGTAGTCAAAGATTCCAGTCAGATCATCAGTACCGAGGAAACACCAATTGAGACAGATCTTAGTATTGGGGTTAGACCAGTCAGAATAGTGGATTCAAGGATACAGAAGCTCAAAAATAGAGAGATTCGCATGGTCAAAGTCCTTTGGATAAACTGTGGCAGGCCAGAGTATACTTGGGAGCGAGAGGATGAGCTTCAGAGCAATGCAGACTATTCTTTTCTCTTCGATTCAGGTATAATTACAATTTTCGAGTACGAAAATTTTTTTGTTAGGAGGGGAGATTTGTAACATCCGAAATTTGACGCGAAAAATTATTTATTTGTAGGGTCAAGTCGCGACGGATTTTGATCGAGACAGCGCGTCGTCAAGATATAAAGTTACTTTTCTTTATGATAGCGACAGTTAGTTCGTTAAGTGCAATAATAATAGTGCGTGACGCATTTTATAATAGTGACTTGAGCGATGTAATGGGTAAATTTTCTAAGGAATTAGAAATGGGGTGCCAATATCATTTTTCTCCCCCTCTCTCTCTTGCGGTTAATAAGTAAAACCGTAATCCAAGTAATAAAATTCCGAGACCCTTCCCGTAACCCATTTCCTCACGGGAGAAGAGGAAAAACGCAGCCGACGTACCGTTTCCCACAAACAGCGATGACCCCAAGCCGCGCGCCTTCCGCGTCCTTTCCGTCGGCCGATTTCACTTTGGAACTCCTCTCCGGTCACTCCTCCCTCCTCTACGAGCGCCGGTGGACATTCCTTTTCCTTCCTTGGCCGTGGAAGTGCCGGATTCAACCCTAGCCGGTGGTAGTGGAAACGATTTTGTTTCCGGTGAGTTTATTTCTCCTTTACCTCTATTCCTTTGTGGAAATTCCTTGATTTAGAAGTTAGTCTAACCTAGGTTTTGTTCCTAATGCCCTAATTAGGTTTTGGAGTTCGTGATTCTCCGCAGAATTTGGTTTGGGCGCTTTGGGAGCCTCAAACACTCCACGTAAAGGTAAAACCTGAAGTGTAGCACGTGAAATTTTGTAACCCTAGTTGTATATAAAATTTTCCACGGAAAATCGTAAAGGGGAAAAATTATGAATTTAGAGCTACTGTAAATTTCAGGATTTTGGTGGGGTCGGGGCAACATTCTGAAGTCCCCAACAATAGGATTGCCTTCAGAAGAGAAGATGTCGCCACGCCGAGTGTACGAACGCCGCAGCACCAATGTAAGGAAACTTAATTTCTTTTAGTTAGACATAACAAATAATATACTTTATATACGCATGTGTAGGGTTTTGTACAAATATCATAACCATGCATAAAAAAGTGTGGTGATATGAAAACAGTCGCGGAAAATGTGTAGGATGACACCCTTCTCCAAGACTCAAGTAGTCAGATCAGGACTGGTAATTTTAGGTACGAAACCTATACCTGTGTACGTAAGTTTGGAATTTGTCCAACGAAGGGCGTGAATGTCCCTTCTAGTCGACCATAAGAAAGTTAAGGGTCGCTCAGTAGTACACCGAAAGGGATGTCCCAAACAGAGTAGCATTTGACCAAAAGGTCCGTAGCATACTTCAGTCTTTTCGTGCTTGGTAGAGGCGCACTACCTTTCTCATGGGGCATATGGTATCCTATGAGCAGCAGAGTCTTGAGAGTTGACTCCCTTAAGACAGTTAGTAAATTCGAGACCGTGTCCGCGTGACACTAGAACAATGGAGTTCGTCAGATGATCTCGGGTCGTCAGTTTCAGATTTTGCGCGTTAGGAGCTACTCTGCGTAGAGCCTTCCTAGTAGAGGTGCAAGCTAGAGGTCACCTAGAACTCAAGTATAGACCTGACGTGAGACAGTATACCAGTAGTGAACGCCGGGACTTGGGTTAGTGAACTGAAAGTCATGAACATATGTCATGTAGATGTTTTGACCAGGTAGTATTTCTGAAGACATGCATAACACACAACATAAATATTTTTAGTGCACAAAATATTTTTTAAAGGCATGCATTCATCATATGAGAAACGTTTTTAGTGTCACTAGGAGGAATTATTTTTCTTTACTCTGACCCCTTGTGGACAATATTTTTACAGGTGACCCAGGTGGGAAACTACATATAGGATGAGCGTTATGGTGGAGTCAGTTTGTAGTACTTTTCCCATTCAGTTTACTCTATTTCAGCATGTACTTATAGATGTGGACAATGTACCTGATTAATATTTTATATAACGTGTATCAGACTATTATTGTTATACAGATTTTCAGTTATTTCAATTCCATTCTTGTTTAATGGCTCTGTGAATCCAGTTAGCAGGTATGTGGTTACCCTTAGTTTATTTTTCTTTAACTTCCGCTGTAAGGCTTAAATATGCTTAGTATAGACTTTTATTACTTGCTGCTAATAGTTTTAATACCGTTTCCTAGTTTTCTTTATATCGCTGACCCGGCCGGACGACTGATTTCTGTAATACTGGGAAGGGGTGTTACACCTACAATAAAGGAATTTAATTAAATGAGTTCTTGATTATTGATACTGAAAAGTGAAAACTTGAATTTTGAGAATATTCTTCATTTATTATGAAATTTACCTTCTTCATTTACTTCTTTAGCGGATTATTCATCATTCCTTTCAACACTCATCACTATAAGTTTCCTGTGTATTTCAAAAGATCCCCAACCAGTTGCCCTTACGTGGAAGAACTGGATCTTCCCTCTCCGTGATCCATTTATCATCCGAAGGGATATTCTCGAAATTGTAAAACTTTTCCTTCAATTGTGTATTCCTTCTATCTTGTTGTTCTATTTACCTCATGTTGTACTTCACAAAAACTAGATCATTCATTTTTTTTTGATGCAAACGATTTCTTTGTTTAGAGTGTATCTAATAAATATCATGACAATAAAGAACAGTAAAAATATCAATATAAGAATTAATCTTACATGTAAGTTATATGTTAGTATATTTTTGTGCAATTGAGCTCACTATCTCAAATGCTCTTCAATTGCGTTCGCATTCGGAATAGCTACATGTCAAACTTAGAACGCGAATTACAATTTTTTTTCAATTCCGGGCAATTATCTCCATATAAATCCCATCAATCAGCTATAAAATACAATAGTATAATTGATTAATATGATATTAATATGCATAATGATTAATAAACTAAAAATATTTAACGTGAAGCTATTTTACTTTTAGTTGCCTTTCCAGTCTAAGACAAATAAGCCTCTTGCATGTTTGAAATCATCCATCTAAATATCTATCTGTGTGCTCTCATCTTCGTTTGGAATCATTCGTTGAAGACAACTATATAATCCATTTTGACTTCTGCATCAACTCTAAATGTTGGGCTAAAGTGATAATGAGGATTCAAATAATAAGCTGCGACATGCAATGGTCTATGAAGTTGGCTTGCCCATCTCTCATCAATGATGACCCATATTGGCTCATATTTACAAAAAAATAACATTGCATATTATCACAAAAAAATAAAAGAAAATAATCATTGCATATAAACGCTTAAATTCAAAACAATTAAATTACTAACTTTTTTTGATGTTATCAAAATTTAGTTGAATCTTTTCATTTGCTTTATCCATCTGCTCATATATGAATCTCATCATAGGACCCTTTGAATCAACCATTCTAAGCACCTTGATTAGTGAAAAAACTGCTTTCAAACATATTGTGAATGAGACCAAAATCGTCCTGCATTCAAAACAATTTTCTGAATCGATTTTCCCTCCCTCGAACCAGCAAATCTACTAGGCTCCCACCTGGAGGAAGTGAACATTGTCATCAAACCACCTTTATTCTCCGAAAGACATCCCAATGTCAAGTAAGCTGTTGCAAATCTGATGACTGCAGGTCGGATCAATTCTCTTCCCTTTGTAAAATCAAACAACCAAGTATAAAGCAAAGTTCTAGAATAGATGTATGTTGTTATTCTCTACCCTTTGCTATTGTTAACTTATGCAACTCAATTTTTTTTACAAAATCTTCTAAAATCAAGTCAATACAGTGGACAACATATGATGTCCAATATAATTTTTTTCTCTTCTCCATCAACATATGACCAGCCGCTTTGTAGTTTGATACATTATCAGTTACCACTTGCACAACGTTTTCCTCCCCAACCTTCTCCACAACCTCATATAACATTTGAAAAACTTTTTCGGATGTTTTAACAATATCAGAAGTATCTATGGACGACAAGAACACAGTACCTTTTGGACTATTCACCAAAAAGTTGCATATAGATCTCCTTTTACTATCTAACCATCCATCAAACATAATTGTACAACCGACTTTTCTCCATTCCTCCTTGTACTCCTGTAGTAAGTGTAGAGTTTTGTCCACCTCTTGTTTCAGGTATTTAACTCTGATGTCATTATAAGAAGGAAGTTTCATTTCGGGGCCATGTTGGCCAATCTCTTTGATCATGCTTATGAATTCCGGGTTCTTCACATAATTGAAGGGAATTTCACTTGTATAGAATAAACGAGCAATTTGTTGACATGCTCTTTCACGCGCATCTTTTTTGAATATTTGACTAATTATTGATTGACTTGTATTTCTCACAAAAGCATCCATTGACTCTTTTTTCATTTGATTTTTTTACTAGACCCAACTTACCCAAGCTATCCTCAGAGTCAACTATGGATTTCTCAATATCTTTTTTCTTCTTCATAGCGTCCTATCCATGAGCTTGAAGAATTTTCAAAACTGGATTCTCACATTTTCAGGTACTTTTCGGGTACTTTTGTACAAGTAACAACTAACAACTGAAACTGTTAGTCATCAATAAGTCATCAAGTTACAACTAACATCTGAAACTAACAAACAACAAGTAACAACTAATAACATAAATGTCTTTAGTTAACTGCAAAACATCGACACTTTAAAACTACAGATCTTTAAATAGTTAGTTAACTGAATCCTTACAAATCTTTAAGTAGTTAGTTAACTGATGCACATCAGCACAACTGAAACTGAACCTTCAAAGCTTTAAGTAGAGGCCGAGTGGTGAAAGAATTAATCCTAAAGAGACATCATGTTAGTAATTGGAACTTCAATAAATAAATCTCAAGAACTTTAAAACTAAGACCAAAGAAAGCTGTCCTAAGCTGGACAAAAATTAATATACACAGATATTTATACATTCTTGAAGGGGATTGTAAGGAATCTAGTAAACAAAATGATGATTTCTAAACACAGATCAAGGCAGCAAGCAGGTTGGCCGGATGAAAGGAGCCTGCAACAGATGCAAATCTGGAGCTCCGGAAGAAGGGATCCAGCTGAAGCCTGAAGGGGACTGTAAGGAATCAAATAAATAGCTCCCGAAGAAGGGATCAACGAAAAGAAGAGCTCGAGATTGTTAGAAATAAAAATAAGACCTAAAAGCTGAAATACATACCTGGATAGAGCTCCGAAGTTGGGATTCCGGACAAAGGCGAATGCCGCAAACGCAGTTCTGGAGCATGAAAGCGAGGTAGAGGAGGTTCTAGACTCCTTGAGTCGATGACAGACATGGGTCGAGGCATGGGAGGAAGTTTTGGTTTGTCTTCGTCGGGGTCGGCGTCGGCAGCTCTGGAGCAACAAAGGAAAAGCTAGGGTTTGGAATCTGGAGGCAGCCGAAACAATTGCTCGGTTTTTTATATTTAAAGAAATCCCGGATCATTAGGATCGCAGCTGGATCGCGATCCCAACGATCCCACGATCCGGATCACGATCGTGTTGTAAAATCCAGTTCGGTTTGTAAAATCCGGATCGTAGGATCGTGTGATCCTACGATCCGATCGCGATCCTGACAACGTTACCTTAAGCTAATCTACCCTTTCTCATCATCTCTATCTGCTGACTCTACTCGAGTCGTCCTCTCAAAATTAGGACTGTGATGACTTTGGTTCTCTTGTCAATTAATTGTCCCATGGAAATCCGTAGTCATGATGGTATTACAATCTTCCTAGAATTCAACACCCAAATTCAACAAGATCTCAGTGAATCACAAGAAAAGGCCAATGAAAATATTCAAGAAATTTCCAAAGGTCCGCTCTTTGAACATCCCGATCTCCAGCAATGCAGCGCGACCAAGAGATTCTCCTTGATGGATTTGAAGTTTTTGATATGAAATTCAAGGATTCATCCCTTGGCTACAATTTTTACTTCAAGAAGCAAAGCAACCCCAATTGCCGCCTCATAACTTATATGGCAACGCTTCAGGATTATCATTGGAGACATCTCAGAGTCGCTACCTCCTTTGCCTTGCACAATCCAGGCAATTGCATCATCATCGTTTAACGGAGCTAGGGTCCTCTTGTTTTTCCGCCGGGACCAACGGATTAGATTTTTCAAGCAATTTGTGTATTTCAGTTATAATGATATACCTCTTACAAATTATCTTTCTCCTTGCATCTCTTCATCAAAATGCACTGATCTTAATATGGTACCAACAATTATTTCAAGATGGATATGCCAACATTTACATTCTTTTTACTAGAGTAACTTATAAATGGTTTGAGTCCTTAGATTTTGACAATCCCATGGGTATGTTTATGAAACTCACGCAATCCTCTTCAATTTATGAATGTCAGACATGCTTTGAAGAATTATCATGTAAAAATGCATGTTTATCACATCAATTTCTTCGCAGTTATTTTAGTTAGGGTTTAAAATCACAAATCAAGCGTTTGATCACAACACAATGCCCACATAGTTTGTACGCTGTATTCTCTCTAGCACGAGTACGCTCATTATGGGGGTATCACCTCAAGGACTAAGCTCGCTGGCTTCCATAGGTGGAGTACTGCTACAAATTTCTTATTACAACACTCTGCAAACTAAACCGTTCTGACTCGTATATCAGAGGGTTCTGACTCATAACAGGAGGGATTCTCCTCGACTACTTTCATATAACAACAATACTAACCTTCGAGGCTGTAACTTCCCACCTCATCGATCTTGACCAGCTTTCGACGATAGATCACGAGTGCCTTCTTTAAGCTCAAGTGCGGATAGAGACAACTTACAAGTTACAACCGCAGATACCAAGAGCTCTCCTTTTCGCTCCATATCTGGGTATGATTGAAATGCCGCCCTTACTGTCAGATGTCGGTCACCAAGACACCATACAACAAATTGGGTCTCAAGTACCACAAGACCCTCCAAGTGACTCAACAGATAGAGTGAATGTGGCCCATCAACTGTTGCTGCCTACCGAGTCCCGAGTTAACAGTTTCTTCCATGTTTCTCAGTTGAATCCCTTTGTGCACCCCTATTGGTGGTCTTACTGCGACATATCAGATTTTGCGCACACGGCCAAATCTTATGCACCCACCATCGTGACGATTATTGTTATGTTCCGATACAATAGGATGGGGAGGAGATCATCAATGACTCATGGGAGGATTACACGACTCTTCACATGACTTTCCCGTACCTCAAGCTTGTGTACATGGTTGATCTCGGCCGGGGAGGAGATTCTATGAGCCCTCATTGGGGTGCAACTTATCAACAATGCGTGATGTCGCTCAAGGATTGAGTTCGTCATGCTATCAATTGTGTTCATCACATGTTATCACATTTCGTGTTATTTACCTTTGATATTTTTCCTCATTTTTACTTGGTTGTGTTATTGACGAAGTGAGGGGCATTTTAGACTATTTATGTTTGAAGACATCCTCTTATGGCAGGAAGGAAATGAAGTAAGCAATTAATATCTCTAAGCTCATTTCTCTAATTTTCCTCTCTCCCTTCTTTAGTTCTTTCAGCACCCGACTAGGGCTTCCGCCCTATTCTCGCATTCACACAATTGATACCTGGGATAACGCACTCCCCGTTGGAACTTCATCACCTTCCGTCCACCACTATTGATCCCGAATCAAAAAAGGGAAACTCCAACCCTCTTTGAGATTTTTCCCTCGCACGTGCAACACGAGCTCGCATCAGGAGCACACATCAACTGCATCCATTTGCAAAATATAAGTTTGAATGAAAGTGGCTAACATCTTTTTCATGTGCCGAACCTTAGTTACGAATAAAAATCTTCAATGAGCGACCCATTTAATGCAAAACGTGCGCTCGAGAGGAGCCACTTTCATTCAAACTTATAATACATACATATGCGAGAGATAGAGAGTGGAGTCCTAAGAGAGGAGAGAGAGACCATACAATAATGATCCTCCAAGAGGCCAAACACCACTCAAGCCTCTTCTTCTTATATAGATGAGGAATGTCATACATAATACTTTAATTATTATTAATTAATACTAGCTAATTAATTAATACTTATTAATTACAACATATTATATGAATTTGTCACGACTGCTTCCGTATGCGCGCTCCATGAATTCTGACGAGGGTTGTCCTTTTGGGCAAAATATTTGAGTAACACTACACCGCCCTTGAAAATTGACTTTGCCCTTAAGGTCGGGTTTTAATGACAAAATTCGTAATAATAGTGACGACACACGATCAGGATGAAAGACATCGGTCTTTGTCGTGACATAACATTGTTGGGGCCTGATGAGTCGTGGAGCAGAAAAGTTGTGGGAGTGGAGTGGTGCGAGCAGATGGAGGAGGAATGAGTAATAAAAATGAGGCCTTGTCAGTGGGATACCACAATGAAGTGGTAAGATGATTTTTATAAAATCTTAGGGGAAAGGTGGGTGATGTTTTTGGTAGAGTGATGGCTGATTTTGCGGGTGGATTGCTGCAAAAAAGAATTTTATGGGTTGCACGGGGTGGGAGTGGGTGGATTTGGGTGTGAATATAAGAAGGAAAGAGTATATGGTAGTCGGTAGAGAAGTGTACATGGCATGCTATGACTTGGCATTCAACATGGGGCTCAAGGGAAATAAAGATGATGTAGTATGGGACGGGGTTGCTCGTGGGAGGTTAAAACTTGAGTTTTAGGCATGGGTGTAACCGTGGGGGCACAAGAGATGAAGAAAGCTATATGGAGTAAGGGGTAAAGATGCAAGTCAGAAGCTTTAAGTCCTTGATTCCTGTGCCCGACAACTTTAAGTCCGAGGAATGAGATTAAAAAAAGCAGTTGTTTTTGTGCTGTAGCTTGGTTGAAAAAAACAAAGTGTCATGGTAAAGATAAAGTGAGGTATACGAAATTGGACTGCCGATGTTAGGGAATGACATGGGGAAGCGTGTAGTGTGAGTTGGAGAATGACAGTGAGATGAGAGAGGGCGTCATCTCTAGAGCCTGGGAACAAGCACAAAGTGTTGCAACAATGAAGCATAACTGTTTCGAGGTGAGACAGACGACGCCAGGTGGGGTTGAGGTGGTGTCGATGTCTGCGACAATGGCGCTATAAGGGGATGACATGAACCTTGGAAGGATACCTTGTTGAAGTGTCTGACCTCTATCCCCATCGGTAGCAACAGAGGGGAACCCTGATGTGGAGGACCATTCGACGACCTCGTTCTGGGAGGGTCGAGTGTGGGTCGACGACAAAGAAATCAAGGATAAACGTCGGTGGAAGGATTCAATGCCCTTTCCCGTTGATAACAGTGGTGCAGGATCCCTGCACGAAGGGTCAGACATCAACAGAGAAAGAGAACCCGTTGGTGGTGGCCTGCTAGTTGCCCGTGGATGCTAGTGTGCAGGTGATGATCTGGATGTGGAACTTCTGCGCTGGTGAACTTATCATGACGACTTCCATATGCGCACTCCATGAATTCCGACAAGGTGGGTCTGCCTGAGCAAATGTGTGAGTGCAACAACCTTCATCTGGAAGATCTTCTCTCATCTTATAAGGAGTCAACCCTTTATCCCATTAACTATATCTGAGTACAAAAGTACTTGCGAGTATGGTTTCTCATTATCCTTTATTTCTACCAAATGATGCTCGAAATGAGTTATTGTTCCATTAATGATTACTTGTAGTAGTTGCATCGAATTCGATTAATATCATTAGGTGCGACCTGATAGAATTGGGATTGAATGAATCTCACTATGAGGGTGATCCAAACACCCGAGGTGACTCTAAGCTAACTCTATCACTCAGAATGAACATCGTATCTAACACCCCCCACAAACTCACGGGGAATCATACACCGAGAGTTTGAAGAATAGATAGGCATGTTGGGTCCTCGTTCGTGGATTTGTCATCAAATCTGCAATCTGCTTCTCGGAAGGAATAAAGGAGGGAGCAAGAGTGCCACTACCATAATGGTCATGCAAGAAGAAAGCATCCACCCCGATATGCTTGGAGAGAGAGTGCTTCACCGGGTTTCAAGTAATCTGAATGACACCTGTGTTATCACAGTAGAGTGGAGTGAGATCGAAAGAAGAAACACCAAAATCCTCAAAAAGCCACCGAAGTCAAATAATATCCTCAGCGGTGGTAGCCATTACCCGAAGCTCAGCCTCAGTGCTGGAACGAGAAACACCAGTCTTTTTCTTGGATTTTCATGCAATAAGTGAAGAACCCAAGAACAGACAGAAACCGGTGACAAAGCGTCGGTCAACAGGATCACGGACCCAAATAGCTTCTGAATAGGAACGGAGCTGTAAAGAATTCCTTTGGAGAAGAAGAGACCACGAGAAGTCATCGCCCGAAGATAACACATGAGCCACATCAGGTGACCATAATGCACAGAGGTGGGCGCACTAATGAACTGGCTCAACACATGAACAACATGAGCAATGTCAGACCGAGTAATGGTGAGCTAGTCGAGGCTCCCAACGAGGTGGCGATAGTGAGTTGGATCAGGGAGTGGAACCCCATCATCCGGACATAGCTGAAGGTGAAGCTCTATAGAGATGTCCACTCTGCGAGATTCAGAGAGAGTAACTTGAGCTAACATATCTGATGTGTGACGCTGCTGAGAGGTGAAAATTACGGTTTGTAGAATTGACCTCAAAGCCCAAGAAGTAGCTCAGCCGTGCAAGACCAGTCATTTGGAACTGCTGCTGAAGATGATACTTGACGAAGGTCACATGAGAAGGATCATTGTCAATAATGATCATATCATCCACATAAAGTAACAACAAAGTTCGACCACGAGAGGAGTGTACGAACAGAGCTGGATCATATGGACTTGGCTGGAAACCAACGGTTGTAACGGTTGAGCTGAAACCTGCAAACCACGCGAAGGGTGCCTGCTTGAGCCCATAAAGAGCTCGCCTCAAACGACAGACAAGGCCAGGAGGAGAGGATAGACCGGGAGGAGGAAGCTGTATACCTCCTGCTGAAGATCACCGTGAAGAAAGACATTCTTCAAGTCGAGCTGAGACAAAGATCAATGACGAACAACTGCAACTGCAATAAGAGTGCGAACCGTTGTCATATGCGCGACTAGAGCAAAAGTCTCGTCGTAATCTCTCCCCTGCTCATGCTGAAACACACGAGCAACTAGCTGAGCCTTGTACCTCTCCACAGAACCATCAGAGCGAGTTTTGACCTTGAAGACCCACTTACAAGTAATAGGAACAACACAATGCGAAAGAGGAACAAGATCCCATGTACAACGCATAACCTGCCACTCAGGTATCTATACAGCCTCACGATAGGAAGTCGGTTTTGAAGTAGTAAAAACAATAGCAAGAAGGGCAGGTAGGTCCAACGGTAGTGTAGGTGTGTAGCAAGGCCAAGGCGGTCGGGAGGACGTCGCTCGCGAGGTAGGTTGCGACGTACTGGTGGATTATCCATAGGGCATTCCCTAAAGGAGGCAGACACTGAGTCTGGGGGCACTAGAGACGAGGGAGCAGGAGAAGGACGACGAGTATAGTTATATGAAAAGATGGTGACGTGCGCATCAGAGGGATATGTAGGTGGCGAAGGGGAGTGAGAGGATGTCGGAGTAGACTGCGACAATGGAGGAAGATGTGACAAAATAGACTGTGACAAGGGAAGAGGAGGTGGACATACCAGAGGGGAGGATACATAAGGCAGGGAGATGAGAAGAATGAGAAACTGTACATCAAAGGGTGTAACAGATGAGTGTGAGGTCGATGGAACAGAAGAAACAAAGAAAGGGTGAGAATCGTCAAAAGTGACATCACGTGAGATGCGAAGTCGACGTACAATAGAGTCATAACATCGATAACCCTTGTGCTCAGTATTGTATCCAAGAAAGACACAAGAAACAGACTGAGCAGGGAGCTTGGTACGCTTACGCGGATGGAGAAGAACATAACACCGACAACCAAAAACACGAAGATGAGTGTAACGTGGGGGTCTTGAGTACAGACACTCACCATGACGCTGGCCCTGAAGGAAAGTGAAAGGCTTCAGGTTAATAAGGTAGACAACGGTGAAAACAGCCTCGGCCCAAAATGAGGTCTGTCTCAATAATGTGACGATGCTTCCTTTCAGCGGTGCCATTTTGAGCGTGAGCACCAGGACATGCAAGCTGAGAGAGTGCCGTGAGTGGCTAGCAGATCTCAAAAAGCATGAGAGAGGTACTCCCCCTTGAATCTGAACGGAAAATACGTATGGAAGTGGAGAACTGGGTGCGCACCATAGCAGAGAAGGTAACATAAGTATGAAAAAACTCAGAGCGAGAATGCATAAAGTACACCCAATTATAACGAGAATAATCATCAACAAAATAACATAATACCAGTGTCCACCCTTGGAGACAAAAGGTGGAGGAACCCATACATCAGAGTGAACTAGACGCTGAGACGTAGACTCGCTAGAGGGATATGAGAGTTGTAGCTGTTTACCAAGGTTACAACCCGTGCAAGAGTGTGATCGATCATCAAGAACACGACCAAGGAAGGCATGACTAATGAGAGTCGCAAGCCGTAAACCACTGGGATGACCAAAACGATGATGTCACTGAGAGAAGCCCATCGAAGGAAGGCAAAGAGTAGAAGCTGTCGGTGTCGAGATAGTGGATGGAAGATGAAGGCGATCAAGGACGTACACCCCACTACGACGACGACCAGCTCTAAGGAGCAAGGTTGTCAGGATCGAGATCCTAGATGAGATCATTTTGAGGTAGGATCAAATCAGATAATTGGGTCGGATCGAGGATCGCTTTACAAAATCAGGATCGATTTACAAAATCTGGATTGTAGGATCGTAAGATCCTATGATTCGGATCGCGATCCTGACAACCATGCCAAGGAGTGCCCCCGTTAGATGATCCTGCACACTGCATGTAAACTCATCGAAGGTAACAAGACAACCGTGGTATGTGAACTGACTGGCGGATATAAGGTTTATGAAAAACTTGGGTATGTATGCAACATCAGGGACATTAAAGTGGCTGGTGTGAAAGAGGCCACGACTGGTGATGGGGTGAATGGTGTCATCTGCTACCATTATACTAAGGGCAGAGGAGATGGGCAGACATGTTAGGAGGTGGTTAACACCATACGTCATGTGAAAAGAGGCTCCATAGTCGAGCAACCAGTCAGAGGGAGAGATACCTGCCGAAGTGAAGACAACTGACTGAGAGACAGAGGCGTCAGAAGCAGCCGGTGAGAGCACGGATGCAGAAGAGCGATGCAATGTATCGTGAGATAGCTATTGGGCAATCTGCTGGGCAAGCTAAAAAACAGAGCGAGACTGTGCCATAACAAAGAAATGAGCTAAAGGAGCACCAAGAACACGGTGCTGACCAGACTGCTGAGCCCTCTGAAGCTTGCGACACTCAGATTTGACACTGACAGTAGTGACAGCGGACAGACTAGCGTCGAGGAGCACTGGCCTGAGCAGTAGAGGATACCAGAGGATGAGGAACAGGCCGCACCGGTGCACTATAACCCGACAAAGACAACAAAGGAGTACTCACATGGGAGGACTGTTGAAAGTTGCTCTTGTGGTGCCATGGCTCTGGAAGCATCATATGTTTCAGTTGCTGCAAGTTTTTTAAAATCATCTCCTACAAGTAAACGCTTAAGCAGGCAAAGAATTCCAAAATCAACTAATTTCTTCTGACAAATAGTTTCCTTGGAACAAATCTCGGTTACAAATGTTGCAGGCTGAGTGCAACCAGACAGAGGGAAGCAACGATCGATTTGAAAGAGGGAAGAAAAGTAGCGGGCTGAGCGCAACCGGACGGGATCGATCAGACAAGGCGAAGCAGCGATCCTCTTGATGGGAGTGACCCAATTGATGCGATCGACCAAAGCAGTGATCGATCAGAAACGGCGATAGAGAGGATCGATCGAAAACGGTGCGGGAGCGGTGCTGGGTTGCGGAATCATCGTGAGCTGCGCGGGATCGTCACGAACAAAGGCAGTGATCGGTGTACGGAGCGATCAGAGGATGGAGCGAAGGTAGCGATCAGTGGAGACGACCCAGGATCGTCGAGAATGGCACTGGAGCGACACTGGGTTGCGGAATCGCCGAGAACTTCAGTGACCACACGAGATCAGGATCGAGAGGAGGGAGAGTGCGGCGAAAGAAAACATAGATGAGCTCTGATATCATGATAGAATTGGGATTGAATGAATCTCACTATGAACAAAAGTAATATATATATATACACACACACACACACACATACAAGTACTATGCGAGGGTGATGCAAACACCCGAGGTGACTGTAAGCTAACTCAACCTTCTCATGAAATGCGCAACACGGATCTCTATCAGCCAAAACGATAACAGTAGACACTTTACTAGAACCATTGATGAGTACATTCTATAAATCAAGAACATAAAAAACATAAATAATTAAATAATTATGAATAAATATTGACAAAAAATATTAACAAACGAAAAATAATATAAATGATAAAATGAGGCAAAATTTTGCAACCTCAATAATATTTTACTATTTTGCGGTCTCAGAAAAGTCATTCAATCCACCAATGTCCTAATATAAAATACCATCAATAATATTTTAAATTCATCATGTGAGAAAATGAACAACAACAGAACATCAACAAGGCCATCATCAATATGTGATTCCATTAAAGAAGATGGTATGCACATAGCACGTTAGTATCATAAGTCATAGCTTTCCAAACTTGCAGAATAAGTTGAACACCGATAGAGCACTTGTCAAGACATCATCAATCCATGATTCCATTCAAGAAAATGACATGCCAATAACACCTCACTGTTGGTGTTACCATAATGATCTGGAAGTGGTTAAACATGTAGTCTCACTAACAACGTGATATGAGTCTATAGGGTCGCACATAAGAGCGTTTGGAGAAGTTGAAGGAATGGATTGTGGTGGTCTTACTCATATGTGATGAGTGAAGAACCAAATACTTGACTTATTCGAATGCGTCGAGTGCGTCGAGACATCTCGACGATTCGTCGAGTCAACTGTTGATTCGTCGAGTGCGTCGAGTGCGTTGAGTGCGTCGAGCGCGTCGAGACATCTCGACGATTTGTCGAGTCAACTGTTGATTCGTCGAATGCGTCGAGTGCGTCGAGTTGATTCCATTAGTTCCGGGTCTGCGAATAGCGACAGTTCAAGCTGTTTTTACTCTTGGGTATATATATATATATACCTGTTGCCTTAGGGTTTTGTGGTAGAGGAGTTAGGGAGAATCAAAACTGACGAAAAGTGTTTCCCGAAGTTCCCGTCGCTCCCTTAAGCTCCGATTCCGGCGCCCGCCGCCGCCTCTCCTGGTGCAGACCTAGCAGTCTGTGGAGACGTACAAGGCTTTCCATTCTCCATCATTGATCTTGTTCGGCAAGGTGCCGGTGTTCTCCCCGTTCGTGTGGATCACTGTAGAGCCGCATATTTGTTTTTGCGTAGACTCACATGCCGACCAAAAACCTACCTTTTGGAGTATCTTGGTTGAGTGCCGACTCAATCCCGCTAAGTTATACTTTTATCTAAATTTGTTTTACTTCTTGATCAATGATCATCGCAAGATCCATTTCTCTTTGGGTTTTCTTGATTCCTTATGCCGCTGCGCACATGTGATGTGCCTCTCATAGAAATCCAACACTCACATCACTCATGACTGATCAGTCTTTCAGAAAAATCATCATTAACTCTATACCTTGCAAAGTGAAGTTTGATACTTGGATTATTTGGTTAAGTAGCCGGTAACATCATATGCTGCACAAAACTAGACTCACCTAATATATTGGTCGACAAATTAAAAATTAAATAAAAATGTATCGGTTTCATTTCATTTTTCCATCAAAAAAACATCTAACAACAACCACTCACAAATGGATCATAGAATAACAACGATAGGAAGCTATATCAACCAGCATATAATATGAGTTTATTGCAGTAATTATCTCAATTCCTCCACTATCTTTACTCCCCACCTCCACCACATTGACCGACTGCCCCTTCACTCCACGTCTTCCACTTCCATAATTTTTTCCATAAGTACACGACTATCCATTAACTACCTTATAATTATCTCATTTTCCAATAACCAACACTCTACAACTGAATCGTTAAACCCCTCCAACATCGTGCCAGCTCACTGCCCTCCCAATTCCTTAACCAGCCAGACATATCTCCTAACCAGCGGTGGATCCAGAAAATTAATAATGGGGGTGCACATAAATTTTTTTTGAATGCGTCATTGAGTTTTAAAAATTTTAACATGGGAGGCCAAACATCAACATCCTTCAAAGAAAATTTTGAACGTTTCAATCTTATAAGAGCTGTTTCTTTCTCATTTGGCCACCTTTTTTGACGTATAAGTTGTCAAAATTCATTTCCTCGACGAGAGGAATCCAAATACACTAACCGTTTTGAAAAATAATGGGGGTGCCAGTGTCCCTCGGGCCCCCTCTGGATCCGCCCCTGCTCCTAACTAACCACTCCTTGACGGCAGTTGCCATCCAGTTTTTTTCTCGAGGCCATGCACCCCCTCTGCCCAAAACTACACTAAACCCACCCTTCCACTCAGATCAGCTGCAACCCACCACCTCAAGAAATCAATTTCAGTTTCTGGAATTCACATATAATCAATAAATCATTTTCGAGTTCAGATACGACCCAAGTTCGATCACGTGTTTCAACCCCGGTCGCCTATTACTTTCTGGATATTCACTAAACCTTCTATCCCGTGATTATTGTGAGTTTATTGCTTGGTTGTCATTTATTTTGTGTTGATTTGTGTGTTCATTCTCTACTTGAGGCATTTCTATTTGTAATATTTGTTGCCAAGTTTTATTGAAAATATTGCGCGTTCCCATAAATTTAAGATTATTTGATTTTGAGCTCTCAGATTTATACAACTCCACATGTTACATTGTTTGTAAGCTTTAATAGTGGAAAGAAAAATATTATTATTGTGTTGCCCTAGATTGGGCCAAACATACATATATAGGACAAACAACATGTGACATATCATGTGAACAAAGGAGCGGGAAAAATAAAAAAACATAGACCAAAAACGCGTATATTCAACTCTCCCTCTCAAGTTGCGAATATATATCGATCATTCTCAACTTGATTGTATCGTTCATGAAGTTATAGCTCAATCCCTTGGTGAGGACATCGTCTAGTTGATCATACGAATTCACAAATAGAGTACAGATATTTCCCCTGTCTAGGTGATCTTTAATGAAATGTCTGTCAACTTCAACATGCTTCGTCCTATCATGTTGAACCGGATTATGAGCAATACTGATGGCCGCTTTGTTGCCGCAGTAGATAGTAATTGGTTTGTTCCCTTGGAGACCCATGTCTTGGAGAATTGTCTTCAACCACAATCCCTCATAAACTCCTTGCAAATTAGCCCTATATTCAGCTTCGGCACTTGAGCGAGCAACAACATTCTGTTTCTCGCTCTTCCACGATACAAGGTTGCCACCCACAAACGAGCAATACCCGGTAATAGACTTTCTATCGTCTTGACTATCGGCCCAATCGGCATCTGTAAACACTTCAATCTCTAAAGTTTGGCTTGCAGAGAACAGAATCCCACGACCAGGAGACTTCTTGAGGTATCTCAATACCTGATACGCTGGTTGCTGATGGCGAATTGTGGGAGAGTGCATGAATCTACTTCGGAGACCCACGGTGTATGTAATATCAGGGCGAGAATGAGATAAATATATGAGTCTCCCGACCAATCGTTGGTACCTAGAAGCATCCATTTTCTCTCCACTAGTAGCAACATCAATCTTGTGATTCGCCTCAATAAGTGTATCCACAAGAGCGCACCCAAGCATCCTAGTTTCCTCCAAAAGATCAAGGGTATATTTTTTATGTGAGATGAAGATCCTCCAAAGAGACCTCACTACTTCAATTCCCAAGAAGTATTTCAACTTCCCCAGATCCTTGACTTCAAGTTCTTTGCCCAATTGTTCTTTCAAGTGTACAATCTCCTATAGGTCATCTCTTGTAATGATGATGTCATCCACGTACACAATGAGAATCGATACTTGAGCTCCTCTCCTCTTGATGGAGAGAGTATGATCATCCTGTCCTTGAGTGTAGCCTAGTCGAAGCATAGTCTTGTTAAACCGTCCAAACCAAGCTCTAGGGGACTGCTTCAAGCCATATAAAGATTTCTGCAGACGATATACCTTTCCATTGGACCATTCTTTGGTAAAGCCAGGAGGGATTGTCATGTAGACTTCTTCTTCCAGATCACTATGCAAGAATGCATTTTTGACATCAAGCTGCTGTAACTCCCACCCATGACAAGCCGCACAAGAGAGGATCACCTAAATAGAATTCATCTTTGCAATAGGGGCCAAGGTTTTTTGGTAGCCAATTCCTTGGGTCTGGGTATACCCTTGAGCGACCAAGCGTGCTTTATACCGCTCCACCACCCCATCTTGATTCTACTTCACAGAGAAGATCCAGTTTGGTTCGCTTCCCTGGGGAAGACGAGTAAGCCGCCATGTTTCATTTTTTTTCCAAGGCACACATCTTTTCTTCCATAACCAGTTTCCACTCAGGTATCTAAATAACCTCCTGCCAGGTCTTAGGAACCACAATAGAGGAACGAGATGTGATAAAAACTTTGTGAGCCTGAAGGAGATGAGTGTAAGAAATATAGTTAGCAATGAGGTATTTGGTACCACCATCTTTACCTTTAAGACGAGCAAGGGGAACATGGAGGTCATTATCTGAATCTGGAGGGGAGACAGACACCAGCACCGATGGAACATCCACGACCTATACTTGCTCAGTAGTTCGAGGTCTGCGAGAGTATGTATATAATATAAGAGGAATAGGGCTGGTAGGAACATGAACAGTACTAGGAACAGGAGTAAAGGGAATATGAGGAGAGACAACAATCAAGAGAGGAGAGTCGATGGTCCCATCACTGTTACTACTCGTCTCCCCTTGACGCATACCAAAATACGACTCCCCCTCACGAAAGGTAACATCAACAGTGCAGTAATAACGACGAGTAAGGGAGTGATAACACCTATACCCTTTAGTGGTAGGAGAGTAGTCAACAAAAACACATCAGAGGGAGCGAGCATCCAGTTTATCGCGATGCGGGGTATGAACATGAACAAAGCAGACTGATCCAAAGATGCGAGAAGCGAGGTGAGAAGTTTGGACTATGTGGTTGTTGGCTAAATGGGATATAGTCGTATCGTAGGAAATGGAGCAAGACGCAAGAAGATTAATGAGATGAGCGACAGTATGAACCACATCTCCCCAGTAAGACTTAGGAAGGTTCATTGCAATTAACAAACACTGAGCAACCTCCAGTAAGTGCCTATTCTTCCGTTCGGCTACACTATTTTGAGTGGAAGTGTGGATACAGGTAGTTTGGTGGATAATGCCATGTTCGACAAGGTAGGCACCAAATGCTCCCCGATCATCATATTCCCCACCTTTATCACTACGAGGAACACGAATGGTGTCGTTGAACGGATTCACAACCATGCAATGAAAGGACTGAAAGCAAGAAAACACGTCATTCTTCTTTTTTAATAAATAAAGCCAAGTAGTACGAGAATGACAATCAATAAATGTAACAAATCATTTATAGCCAGGTAAAGATAACACAAGGGAGAGACCCCAAACATCAGAATGTATAACATCAAAAGGACATGAACTAGGAAAAGAAACATGACTGATACTCTAACGAACATGTTTTGAGAATTCACATGTGTCACAAGTAAACAATTTAATTAAATTACTGAAAGAAGAAAACAATTTTGTAAGGTAGAAAGCAGAATGATGACCAAGACGCAGATGCCATCACCGGATATCATGTAGAGTCGGAGCACTGGTGGTGGAAATGGCACTGGGAGATGACGATTGGTTCAGCAAGTGCAGCTCGCCAACATTCCTACCACTGTCAAGCATCTGCTTCGTATCCAGATCCTGAAACACACAAACATCAGAAAAAAGTTACCGAGCAATTTAAAGAAGTAGTTAAGTGACTTATAGAGAAAAGATTTCGAGGAAACAGAGAGACATGTAAAACCAAAGAGAGATAGAGAGGTTTGGAGGACAGACAATGGTTCCTTTTCCTGCAATAGAAGAAAAGCAACCATTAACAACAATGACCTTATTACATCCAAAGAGAGGAGTATAAGAGGTAAAACCCGAGGCAAAGCCAATCATGTGATCTGTCATGCCTAAATCGATGATCCACTCGGAAGGGGAAGAAGACACATCACGAGCACTAGAGATACCTGAAGTAGTAAACGCAACAATGGAATCAGAGGATGAAGGGTCAGACTGGGAACACAACATACGCCGCAAGGCCTCTAACTCCATAGCAGAAATGCTCCCAAAGTTCTCCTCATAAACTTCAGTGGAATGCGCAGAATACTGGGTACAGGCACCAGCCTGACGACCACCACCACAGTGACCACCTCTCCCACGAGCACCAGAACCCCGGTCAGAGGGAGCAAGGTGAGGATGAAGTCGAAAGTAGAAATCCTTAGTATGTACTTTCTTCCCACAATGACTGCATAAAGGTGGAGGTCCTCGAGTAATCCCAGCAAGAGCAGAGCGGTCTGTAGAGGAACCAAGGGAGTGGCGACGATTCTCATCATTGAGGAGCATACTGAAGGCTTCCCAAAGAGAGGGAAGAGGCTCGTGGTGGAGGACATGCAGGCGAACTACATCAAATTCCATATTGAGCCCCATAAGAAAGACGTGAACTCGGAAGCGATCTTTATCCTTCTGAAGAGCCGGTGAATCGACAGTGCAAGCAACGATAAAGGTCTTGAAGTAATCCAATTCCTAATACAAGCGTTCGAACTCAGAGTAGTAGACAGAGACGGTCATGGTGCCCTGCTTGAGCTCCAAAACACACCGAGTGAGCTCATAAATCTGCGTCGAACTGCCTGCCTAAGAGTAAGTGTTACAGGCTCGTTTCCAAATTTCATATGCAGAATCCAAAAGCATGTAGCTGCGATACGCCTGAGGGGACATAGAGTGAAGTAACCACGAGACAACCAAAGAATTGTTCGCATCCCATTTTCTCCATGAGGGATCGGTACGTGGTCGCTCAACAGTGGTACCATCGATATGTTTATATAGCTGGTGGCTGCAAATAACATCCTGTGCTTCCCTTGACATTCCAAATAATTTGTGCCATCCAAGGCAATATTGTGAGGAGACGATGAGATTTCAGAGGAATCATCCATCAATGACTGAAGAAACCACATTCTACGAGTGTCCCTTAGATTATGTCGCCAGAGAGGACACCAGAGGATGTGACCACGATGTCTCCGACAACCCCCATGGAGGACAAAACGGTCGCCCAGAATAACCGGTCGGAGAAAGCCGCTGAAGAGAGAAGAGGAGTGGTGCTGGAAGGCGGAACCGTGCGGGAGCCGCACGCTGGAAGGAGGGCCCGGGTGGGAGACGAGTGCTGTCGAGGCGGTCGATGGCTGGAGGCGCGCGGGAAGCGGGAGGCGCGCAGGACGGGGTCGACGCGGAACGGCGGGAGGCGGGACGTGGTCGACGCGCGCTGAAAGGCGGACGTGGGCGGGAGACGGTCGAGGGCGGGAGACGGTCGAGGGCTAGGGTGGACGGGATCGGGAGAGTCGGCTCTAATACCATGTGGAAAGGAAAATATTATTATTGTGTTGCCCTAGATTGGGTCAAGCATACATATATAGGACAAACAACACGTGACATATCACATGAAAAAAAAGAGCGGGAAAAATAAAAAAAAGTAAAAAATAAATCAAAAATGCGTATCACGCGTATATTCAACTTTAACTAGAATGGCTATTCTAAATTTTGATTTATAAAACAATTATTATAAGTTTTGAAGTAGTCGGATTCGTGGATGGTTGCATATGAGATTCATCCATTGTTTTCCCGTCATATGAGTATTTTGTAATTAATAGTAATATACTGATATGACAACGATTAATCAGTGGTAGAGCATGTGAGCAACTTAACAACAAATTTGAAGCCAGCCCTAGAAATATAGCATTTAATAGAGGCATAGAACAATGGTAACACTAGTAGTAGGACAATAATAAATCAGTAACATTCTAATGGACCAAGTGAGCAACTGGACAACAGTAAATTAGAAGACTCCCAAAAATAGAGAAGTTTATAGGCACACCATTCATTCAGCACCAATTAAACATTTATAGTATCAAAATAGTTGAGGCTTGGAAGGAAGTGGAATAAAATTACAATATACACAGGGCATTAACCCTAAAGTTACATTAATAGATCAACCATATCAGTAAGTTGAGCAGATTGTAAATCAATAATACTGTGTAGAGCGTGACCGAAGTAATGATAAATAGTAGTAAATAGCGTACACCATTCATACAGCACCAATTAGATATTTATAGTAGTAAATAGTAGTAAATAGCCACCATTCATACAGCACCAATTAGACATTTATAGTAGCAAAATAGTTGAGGCTTAGAAGGAAGTGGAATAAAATTACAATATACACCAGGCATTAACCCTAAATTTACATTAATAGATCAACAATATCAGTAAGTTGAGCAGATTGTAAATCGATAATACTGTATAGAGCATGACCGAAGTAATGATAAATAGTAGTAAATAGTGATAGTCGAGAAGAACTGGAGAATATAATTCATAATCTAGAATGCCAAACCGGTAAGAGAATTTGAGAACCTGAGGATTGGGATAGTTGGGTTGGGGGGCATAAATTCACAATAGAAGCAAGAGATCTTAGATGACTGGAAGGAAGAGAATCCTATGCCAGATAGGAGAATTGAGAGATTATCATTGACGACAAAGTGGAAGAGAGCCAAAAGCTAAAAGCTAGAGTGCGATGGATTACATCTCGGCAATGCTGTCGGATGTCGGCGACATATCCGATTGAGTTTTTAAATATCGGATGTCGATAGTCGGAGACATGTCAGAGAAATTTTAAAATATCGGATTTTCATATCATATAAATAAATTGTTTATTTTTATCATTTTATGTATACCAACTATAATTATATATTATAAAAGTAGAAAAATAATATAACAAATAGATAAAAACGAGTCATTTATATTATGAAATAAATTCAAATAGTCTCTAAGATCAAATATTATTACCAAATATAATAATTTTATTTTGATAACAATAAATTATTTTGCAAACAACCGTAGTGATTTTAAATTTTTAAGAGATATAAACGATAGTATTGAATGATTAATCAGTAGAATATATGAAAATTCTGTTCAAGAATATCCATATAGTAATGAAGATAAGGCACAATGGCGACAAAGGATCCATATAGCTGACCCCACTATAGTGGAATAAAGGCTTCAGTGTTGTTGTTGTTAACAATAAGTTATTGCAAATAAATAAAATTTAAATGTTAAATTTCTTTGATTGATTATAAGTCTTTTTAAAAATATAAATTTATATTAAAAACATACAAACTATCAACAAATAAATGTATTAAATATTTTTCATATTTTTGTAATATTAAATTAAAAAACTGCGAAATAATTATTAAAAATTGGTTGTAATAGTTAAATGTTAAAAAATCGAAACAATAAGTGTAATCAATTTAAACATACATAATATAATATATGTATGTGATTTAAACATATGTTGCTAGTCTGCTAATATAACATAAAATAAAATAGCGAATGATATATTTAAAATTCGTGTCGATCATTATATTGGAAAAAAATTGGACACGTTGGCCTTTTTTTTACAAAAAAACATAATCTATTTTTTTAGAAAAACATATTGTTTTGCCCTAAAAATGGCATGTCGGGAGACATGTCATAGGACATTTAAAACAATACATCTTGGAGAAATTAAACCTTAAAATAATTATATATAATATAATAAATAAAGATGATTAAATGATATTAAAAAATATTAGCTAAGCTGATATTTTGAAAATCAAATTTCTCGTCAAATTGTTGGCCCCATTCTCCTCCCAAATTGACGTGTCAGTTGACATCTACATCCTCGCTTCATTTTTTGTGTTTATAAAGGTTTGATTTTTACATCCTAGTTTAATGCTTTCTATTTTGTAATTCTATAAACTACTTTTAGATTATGCTACTTATTGTAGTAGAATAATTTTTAAGGTCGATTTGTTAAACTAAAGAAGCAACTCATGAATATTATGTAATAAGACAGTATTATGTAAAAAGAACGTATTTGGATCATCAAAAAGGCGTACGCTCACAAATAAAGTATCTTGGTGGTGGAAAGAGAAAGTGCAAGACAAAGTGAGGGCAAAAAGAGCCAGCTATAAATCACTCTACGCTTGTAGGAATAATGAAAATTTAGTCAGATATAAAGTTTTCTAAAAAAGAAGCTAAACCTGCAGTAAATAATGCAAGAAGTCAAGCTTATGAATTTTTTTATAAGAGACTAGATACCAAAGATGGAGAGCGTGACATAAAATTGCTCGAGCTAGAGAAAGAAAGATAATAGGTTTAAGTCAAGTAAAATGCATAAAGGATGAAACATATACAGTTTTGACCTACGATGTGGATATTAAAAAGCGATGAAAAATATACTTTATCAACTCCATAATGAAACAAAAGACAATGAATTGAACTGAGAAAATTTAAGTAAATCAGAGCAGTATAAGAAATTAACGTTTTATCGTAAAATTCAAGTATCAGAGGTAAATGATGCTCTAAAGAAGATGAAAAATGGAAAGACGATTGTGCCATACAATATACCTATCGAAGTATGAAAATGTCTAGGGAATGAAAGAATTTTGTGTATTGCATGTTTTTTCAATAAGATACTGAAGTCAAAAAGAATGTCAGTCTAATGGAGAGAAAGTATTTTGGTATCTTTGTATAAGAACAAATGAGATATACAAAATTGTGTTAATTATATAAGAATTAAATTGATGAGTCATAACATGAAACTATGAGATTGAGTAATAGAAAAAAGAGTAAGAGGGGAGACTAACTTCTCGGAGAATCAATTTGGATTCATGCAAGGGCGGTCGACCATGGAAGCTATACATCTCTTGAGGAGACTCATTGACAACTACGAAAAAAGAAAACAAGATTTGCATATCCTATTTATCGATCTTGGGAAGGCTTATGATAAAGTTCCAAGAGAGATCTTATGGGGAGTTAGAAAAGAAAGGTGTAAATGTATCATACATTGACATAATCAAAGATATTTATACAAATTTAGTGACAAGGGTGAGAATATCTGAAGGATTAACACATGAATTCCCTATCATTGTTGGCTTACATCAAGGTTGAACTTTAAGCCCTTATCTCTTTACCTTTATCTTAGATGAGCTCACCGGACATATCCAACAAACAATACATTTGTGTTTCTTGTTTGCGAATGATATCTTTTTGGTCAATGAGACGCACGAGGATGCAAACACAAAACTCGAATCTTGGCGAGAAACTTTAGAAAAGAAGGGTTTTAAGTTAAGCAGGGCAAAGACAAAGCATAAAGAGCTTAAATTTAGCAATGCAAGAAGGACAAATGACTTTGTTATTAAGTTGAGTGATCAAGATATTTCTCATAGTGAATATTTTAAATATTTTGGATCGATAGTTCAAAAAGACGAAAGTATTGATAAAGATGCGACACATAGAATCCAAGTGGGTTGTTTGAAGTGGAGAGGCGCGTCATGAAGCTTATATGATTGTAAAGTACCATTAAAACTTAAGGGCATGTTTTACCGTATTGCAATTAGACCAGCGATGCTCTATGGTTCCGAGTGTTGGTGATGCAGGACGACACGTAGGGTTTACGTGTCTGTCAGTTTTTTTTCTAAAAAACCCTAAATGCATGCGATGATTAAATTAATTTTTGTAAATTTAGAGCGGGCGCAACACTTAAGAAATCTCGCAACTTGGAATTTTTATGAAACCACAAAATTACTTTTTCATTTCAAAATGAATTTTCCTAAATAAGGTTCGATTTTAAATCCGGGAACGGAAGTTTGCAATTTTCGTTTCGTTCCCCTTGTCGTAGCAAAACGGAAATCGTGAACTCCAAATATGTTTCCGTTTGGAGTTTTCGATGTAGCGTTTGCTGCCAAAATTCGGACGAAAACCCAGCAGTGAGTCTATTAACCTACGAGAAATTATAGAGGCACACACAAAGAAAATGATAGAAACAATTACCCACGGAAAGATGCGTCTTTCCGTATCCGAAGTCGATGGCGATCACGCGAAGAACTTCTCGTCACCTTCGATCTCCGCTCCGAGGCCGGCCGCTATCGCATACGGGCACCAAGGAATTAATTCGCTCACTAACACGAGGTGGTTCCACGGAATCACTCCAAGCGAGAAGCCACAAACTAAACCTACCTGATGTTCGCTCGCTCTCACACACAAGAGAGGCTCCACAAAATCTCTAACACTCGTTCTAAAGTTCTCTCACCACAGCGACATTAAAGTTCGCTGTTCACGGGCAAGCAACAACCTAACATCGATCACACCTAATCACCATCATCTTCAACTTCACCCTAACACCCACAACTCCTAAAGTAAACTACAACATAGCTAATGAAAACCATTCACAGCGCTGTATGAGCAGTAAAATTTAAATCTGATTATATTGTTCATCATCTTCTAAACTCCTAATCACTTACAACAATTACCAGATCTAACACAACTACTCACTGGGGCATCAACTAACACCTACAGCTCCTAAACAGGAAATCTACTGAAAATTCTTTCTCACAACAAACAAATCACCATATATTCATCAATCTCCCCTGTAAATCAACAATACCCTACCCATTTATACAGTGAGCAGGAAAAAAATACAGGACAAAAAAAATTCTCTTCACGACAGGAGGAGGCAATGTCCAGGAATGGCAGAAACGTGGACGAGTATTTGTTGGAGCTAGTGGCTGGCGGCGACATGGGGGCAAGAAAGCCGGTGCAACAACGAAATCGGGGAAGTAGCGACTGGGAGCTGTTGAAATCGAGCCCTAACTGCTTATAGTGGCCGAACCGGGGAGGATTTGTGCCCTCGTGCGCCATTACCGCTGAACAGGGACGTGGCCAGCTGGAAGATGCGACGTGGAGAGCTCGTGGCTGGTGCAACGCCAAAGTCGAGAGAGCGGCGGCCGAACCCTAGCACGGGCTGCTTTCCATTGTTGAACCGAGAGGAGCGCTGGCTTTTTATCAGGAACAGGACCGGGAGGACCGGGAGATAAACATTCCACTGATGCTTTAGACTTAATATATATATATATATATATATATATATATATATATATACTTTTTTATGTTATGTGTATATATATATATGTTAATAGTTAACCGTGAAATATATATATATATACATGTATGTTATATGTATATATATTCACATATATAAAAATTACAAAATTACACACAAAACAACAAAACAAAAATATAAGACACGGGGTCGGTAGGGGTCCGGTCTGTTGCGACGTCGTGTACTTTTGCTACTTGATCCGGACTGGTCTCCACCAACTCTCCCCCTCTCGAAACCACTCATCTCCGGTGAGTGCTTCGAGTGGTAGTACAGGAGAAGATCAACATCTATGCTAACGAATCAAAGATCTCTGAAAATCATCATCAGTAACGGTCACTGTCCAATATGTGCTCGGAAACTGTAATAAAGTATTCTCCCGGTGTCCATGCTCAACCTGAACTGGCAGTGAAAACCAAAGAAGCTACAATGGAAGTGTCAGTAGCGGAATGAACGTCGGTATGTCCTGAATGTGGCTCCTCACTCTTACTCACCAACCTAGAAGAAACAAATGAAGGAGAATGCAATGAAAATTCTAAATACTCATGCGGACAGTCGCAAAATAAAGTCAGATAGAGTACGTTAAAACAAGATTTGCTCCCCAAACGGAAGACATCTCAAATTCATACGCAATTTTGCCCAATCCGATTTACTACTCGAAAGGGTCCAGTTCTACGGTAGCTAGCTTCTTTACGGTACCAGAGGGTAACCGTTCTGGATCTAGCCGAACCATAATCAAGTCATTCATTTTAAAACCAGTAGCTCGTTTATGCCTTTTAATTTGAGTCACATAAAAATCATATGTACTATGCAATTTTTCGCTCAAGAAATTTTTATGCAAATCATGCAAATGCAGTAAATAAACTATTAATACGAGTGGCGCCACAAATTGATGGTTTCAGATACCAAGAGCAACTCCTGAAAGAGGCACATGATCAGGAGGCTCAGAGGGTGGATCATAAAAGAATTCATCGCGGGGGCGATGAACACTCAAGTGTAAATCAAAGACAATAATGACCAAATGTGTCAACATGGTGTGCAAATTGTCTCTGCAAGTGTGCGTGACAAGACATAACTTCAATGAATCAGTGAGTGCATCCTCAAACTCGACTGTGTCACTAAAGATGGAAACATCCCCAATGTGGGGTGAACCCATAAGTTTTTCATCTGGGGGTTCACCGGGAGGGGTATAATAAAATTCGTCGCAAATGCGACGCGTGCAAACGTAGGCTCCAACAACATATGGAGTGCTCTCAGATAAATGTGCACAAAGTGTGACAATCGTGATAAATGTGCTAAGGGAAAGTGGGACATCAGGATGCTCACCAGGTGGGACATATGGAAATTCATTGCGAATACAATGATCAATCAGTAAGTGGTACATCCCATAACTCATTTAGAGTGCGAGTGACTAGATGGCTATGCTCAAGCCCTAAAATATGAATGTCACACTCAAAATAATCTCTCTGAAGCACTATCAACATCAAGGATGACAATGGAGCAGGTATCCATGTCTTAAAATTCGTAAGGGTGTTACTCACACGAATCTCATCTACACAAGGACGAGGTGACTCATCTGGAGGCTCAATAGGAGGGTCGTCAAATGACTCATCAATCGAGTGATGGTCCTCCTGAAATGAACCGTTAGAAGGGGTCGTATTCCCAGATAGGGTAGGGGTGACTACCTCGAGATCACTACTAAACTCTCGGCTTCCAATCGTAATGTCACTCGGTGCGCCATCAGGTGTGGTGATGTGACTTGATACGCCACTAAGTGAAGTGTGCAAGAAATCTACACTCAAAAGAGAGCTAGTAGATATAGAATCATGGGTAGGTTCACTAAGCGGAGCAGACTCACATGGGGGTTGAATCCACACATCATGTACTAGAATATCAGACAGAGTGGGTGACGTCTCCCTAGTGTGGGCAGTGGAATGCTCTTGTCGACCCTTAACGTCTATCATCATGTTCACCTTTGGAACACTAGGATGATCACTAGGTGTGTTGTACTCTTGACGATAGTGACCTCTATAGGATTCGTGAGTGTAGTCGTGACGATCGCCCTTATCATAATCAAATCGGGCTCGTGGATGATCATGTGTCCTACGAACTTGTGGTGGTGGTCGCACATATGCAGTCTCAGGTTCCTCATATAAAGGAGACGTCTCTAGCATAATGCGAACGTGTTGGTGAGTCAACATGATCTCTGGAAGTGGTATACAATGATCAAGTATAATCATCGAAGTGTCGTAACGATCTCCGTGACGGATCTCTATATGAGTGAGTGTAAGTGTAATCGCGATCCTCATATAATGGATTTCTCCTAAATGTAGATCTTTCTAAATAATGTTGAGGAGCATCGTAATGTGTACAAACCGAATGCTCATCTCGAATTTGAGGCGGCATTGACGCTCGAGGGTACAACCCCGTATTCGTAGAGTGGGGCCCCAAACAAGGCGCAAGACTTGGTGCACGTTTTTAAGTTTTTTGGGAATTTTGCACTCCTGGAGGCCAATTTTGGCTGGACCTGCGTAATATACTAGTAGGAGAAGGAAATATTCGTTTCACTGTACTCCAGTGAACGTTTCACTTTACTTGAGTGAACGTTTCGCTATACTTGAGGGAACGTTTCACGGTACTCCAGTGAACGTTCCGCCGTACTCCAGTGAACGTTCCGCCGTACTCCAGTGAACGTTCCGCCGTACTCCAGTGAACGTTCCGCCGTACTCCAGTGAACGTTCCGCCGTACTCCAGTGAACGTTCCGCCGTACTCCAGTGAACGTTCCGCCGTACTCCAGTGAACGTTCCGCCGTACTCCAGTGAACGTTCCGCCGTACTCCAGTGAACGTTCCGCCGTACTCCAGTGAACGTTTCACTGTATTCGTGTGACCGCTCGCCAGACCGCCGTCTCGCCATGCTGGCTGCCGCTCGCCAGACCGCCGTCTCGCCATGCTGGCTGCCGCTCGCCAGACCGCCATCTCGCCATGCTCGCTGCCGCTCGCGAGGCCGTCGTCTCGCCATGCTCGCTGCCGCTCGCGAGCCCGTCGTCTCGCCATGCTCGCTGCCGCTCGCGAGTCCGTCGTCTCGCCATGCTCGCTGCCGCTCGCCAGACCGCTGTCTCGCCATTCTCGCTGCCGCTCGGCAGACTGCCGTCTCGCCATGCTAGCTGCCGCTCGGCAGACTGCCGTCTCGCCATGCTCGCTGCCGCTCGCGAGGCCGCCGTCTCGCCATGCTCGCTGCCGCTCGCCAGGCCGCCGTCTCGCCATGCTCGCTGCCGCTCGCCAGGCCGCCGTCTCGCCATGCTCGCTGCCGCTCGCCAGGCCGCCGTCTCGCCATGCTCGCTGCCGCTCGCCAGGCCGCCGTCTCGCCATGCTCGCTGCCGCTCGCCAGACCGCTGTCTCGCCATGCTGGCTGTCGCTCGCCAGACCGCTGTCTCGCCATGCTCACTGCCGCTCGCGAGGCCGTCGTCTCGCCATGCTCGCTGCCGCTCGCCAGATCGCTGTCTCGCCATGCACACTGCCGCTCGCGAGGCCGTCGTCTCACCATGCTCGCTGCCGCTCGCCAGACCGCTGTCTCGCCATGCTCGCTGCCGCTCGCCAGTCCGTCGTCTTGCCATGCTCGCTGGCGCTTGCCAGACCGCTGTCTCGCTAGGCTGCCGTCTCGCCAAGCAGGCCGCCGTCTCGCCTAGCCCTAGCTCGCATGCCGCCAGCTCGCCCGGCCTCAGCTCGCCTAACCGCCTGACCGCCCGGTTTGAGGGACTATCCCTGATGGACTGCAATTAGCCGCTTAGAACAGCGGGATTTGACTGTTGGCAGGCCAATTCGGGGGCATTTCGGTAATTTTCGGAGCAGTGGAGGTTGGTTATTTGCAGACCATTCTCAGAAAACTATAAATAAGCCCATAGAGGTTCTTCAGAAGCAGTTTTTTCCCGGGACTTGAGAGACTTTTTTCTGTGCTTTCTGAGGAGCTCCAAGCCCAGCTTTTGGCTTTGGAGGTGAAGCTCTCAGAGATCTTCCGGGTAAGCGGTGTGATCTCCCTGCTGAGGCTTTGTGTCAGTTTCTAGTCCTTCACGACCAGTCAGAGGTCGGAGCTTGAGACGAGTAGGTGTTGGCTACGCCCCTATTTTTCGAACTTTTGTCGAAGTCAAATTTTGGTTTCAACAGAAGGGGTATTTCTAATCTACTCACCCTACCTCTAAGGTGTGCTAACCTTTCATGCAACTGGCAGGTACTCTCAGTTAATGCCGTCATTTGGTGGGCGAAAGGTAAAAACCATTGTGGTGGTTGTTTTTCTTCGTTCCCATAGCTCGATTGACCACATTCAACACGATGCATCCTATCTCTACGCAGATACATGCTAACAAAAAATAAATGCAATGATGATGCTTAAAAAAATCTCTTTTTTTTGAAAAAAATTGAAAATGATATGCGGGTTCCTATTCTACGCAGGGCGGATCCCAAAACTTAGAAAAATTTTGGAATCTCCCTCTGATACCAATTTGATGCAGGACGACGCGTAAGGTTTACGCGTCTGTCGGCTTTTTTTTCTAGAAAACCCTAAATGCATGCGATAATTAAATTAATTTTTGCAAATTTAGAGCGGGCACAACACTTAAGAAATCTCGCAATTTGGAATTTTTATGGAAGCACAAAATTACTTCTTCATTTCAAAATGAATTTTCTTAAATAAGCTTCGATTTTAAATTCGGGAACGGAAGTTTGCAACTTTCGTTCCGTTCCCCTTGTCGTAGCAAAACAAAAATCGTGAACTCCAAATACGTTTCCGTTTGGAGTTTTCGACGTAGCGTTTGCTGACAAAATTCGGATGAAAACCCAGCAGTGTGTCTATTAACGTACGAGAAATTATAGAGACACACAAAGGAAAGGATAGAAACAATTACCCATGGAAACATGCGTCTTTCCGTATCCGAAGTCGATGACGATCACGCGAGGAACTTCTCGTCACCTTCGATCTCCGCTCCGAGGCCGACCTCTATCGCATACGGGCACCAAGGAATTAATTCGCTCACTAACACGAGGTGGTTTCACGGAATCACTCCAAGCAAGAAGCCACAAACTAAACCAACCTGATGTTCGCTCGCTCTCACACACAAGAGAGGCTCCACGAAATCTCTAACACTCGATCTAAAATTCTCTCACCACAGCGACATTAAAGTTCACTGTTCACGGGCAAGCAACAACCTAACATAGATCACACCTAATCACTATGCATCATCTTCAACTTCACCCTAACACCTACAACTCCTAAAGTTAACTACAACATAGCTAACGAAAACCATTCACAGCGCTGTATGAGCATTAAAATTTAAATCTGATTATACTGTTCATCATCTTCTAAACTCCTAATCACTTACTACAATTACCAGATCTAACACAACTACTCACTGGGGCATCAACTAACACCTACAACTCCTAAACAGGAAATCTACTGCAAATTCTTTCTCACAGCAAACAAATCACCATATATTCATCAATCCCCCCTGTAAATCAACAATACCCTACCCATTTATACAGGTCTGAGCAGAAAAAAAACAGGACAAAAAAAAAACTCTCTTCACGACAGGAGGAGGAAGCGTCCAGGAATGGCAGAAACGTGGACGGGTATTTGTTGGAGCTAGTGGCTGGCGGCGACGTGGGGGCAAGAAAGCCGGTGCAACATCGAAATCGGGGAAGGAGCGGCTGGGAGCTGTTGAAATCGAGCCCTAACTGCTTATAGTGGCCAAACCGGGGAGGATTTGTGCCCTCGTGCGCCATTACCGCTGAACAGGGACGTGGCCGGCTGGAAGATGCGACGTGGAGAGCTCATGGCTGGTGCAGCGCCAAAGTTGGGAGAGCGGCGGCCGAACCCTAGCGCGGGCTGCTTTCCATTGTTGAACCGAGAGGAGCGTTGGCTTTTTATCAGGAACAGGACCGGGAGGACCGGGAGATGAACAGTCCACTGATGCTTTAGACTTAATATACAAATATATATATATATATATATATATATATATATATATATACTTTTTTTATGTTACGTGTGTATATATATATGTTAACAGTTAACAGTGATATATATATATATATATATGTTAACAGTTAACAGTGATATATATATATATATATATGTTAACAGTTAACAGTGATATATATATATATGTTAACAGTTAACAGTGATATATATATATATATACATGTATGTTATATGTATATATATTCACATATATAAAAATTACAAAATTATACACAAAACAACAAAACAAAAATATAAGACACTGGGTCGGTAGGGGTACGGTCTGGTGCGGCGTCGTGTACTTTTGCGACTTGATCCGGACTGGTCTCCACCAGTTGGGCAGTGTATTGTGCACACAAGCAAAAAACTGGAGTTGCAGAGATGAGAATGCTTAGGTGGATGTGTGGACACACAAGACTGGATAAAATTATGAATGAATGTATCAGGGATAAGACATTAGTAGCACCAATTGCAGAGAAGATGCGAGAAGCTCGACTAAGATGGTTTGGACACGTACAAAGGAGACCATTAGAGGCACCTGGTAGGCGTTGCGAGAGTCTAGTCACTAGGCTGTTAAACAAGGGAGGGGTAGACCAATAAAGGCTTGGAATGAAACTATAAGGAAAGACATGATGTCCTTAGGCATTAGTGAGATTATGACAAAAGATAGGGCACAATGATGACAAAGGATTCATATTGCCGACCCTTTTATAATGGGATGAAGGCCTGAGTGTTGTTGTTGTAAGGCAATATTTCGTAGACTTGGGATTAGTTTGGCACGATGGTGGATGTCGTGAACGCTCAGCCTCACATAAGGAACCCAGTCTACTTATGTGTTCAAAAACTAGTTTTTTTTCTTGGTGGAAAACATGACCATTGCCTTGTCGTACACATATTTTATGACAACGATATCAACGATATTTTTGTTCATACTCCCCAGAGCAAAAACGGTGTGCCAAAGGGACCTTTCATGGTGAATTTTGTAATATATTTCAATTGGCATATACAAATTTTGGGATGTAACAAAGTCATTGATAGTCAAGTTGAGTATGAATTTTAAGATGAATATGTGGAAAAACATGAAACATATATTGTGGAATGACTATATTTATGGTAGGAGTAGCATTAATTGGAGATAAGGTAGTGAAAAATAGATTTAAATATCTATAATGGAAGGTGGAAAATGTACCTATAAGATGTGTAGATAAAATTGGTGTCAAATACTTGGGAAAAACTGGCGGATTTAAGGTCTATGGACTTAATTTATGATCAAAGTTCTGCATAGAATAGGTTTAGGCGTTTAGCCCCTCACACAACCCTCACAAGGAGCAATTGAAGAACAGTGATTCATAAATCCTAACCCAAATAGTTGGGATAAATTTAATGCTGATGTCAATGAACTTGTTATGGCATGATCTGTTTTTTCATTTCACTCAAGGAATGAAAGGTTTGTGTTAATCATTGTACTCTTTTTAAAATTGTTTTTCATCTATAAATGCTTAATTTTGCACCTTAGTTCACATCATTTGGATTATGATTTTTAAAGCTTATTACATTTGAAGGATAAGTTACTATCTGTCATCATTTACAATTTAATGCTGTCTTTTAGCTCCATATTTTCATCCGATCTTTTGTTTATAAATTTTATTATTATTAGGTTCTATTGCATTTTTCAGTGGAAGGTTGTACTTTATTTATGCACAGGTGAGAGTGCAGGCAATTCGAGGTCTTCCTCTTCTTTGCAAAGATAATCCAGATCATGTTTCCAAGATTGTGGATGTCCTTGGACAACTTCTTGCTTGTGGTACTGTAAATAGTGGTTCTTTGTTATCTATCTTTCTCCAAATTTTGAACTATTTCTTCTTTCTATATTACAGAGGAGAACGTGGAGCGTGATGCAGTTCATAAAGCCCTTTTATCTCTTTTAAGGCAGGATGTTAATGGTAATTGGCATCATGCCGCTCCTTTTCTCTGGCTAAGTTCATCCTTGTATATTGTAATATGAAGCTAAATCTGTATTTCTGGACAACAACATTGAAGCAACCTTCTCGTTTTCATATTTCTTTGGCATTGTGTATATGTGGAAAGTTGCAGTTTGTTCTTATTGTTCACCTAATTTTCTAGTTTACCCAGTTTTTAGTAAATGGTCAAGCTGGTCATAGCGATTTTAATTGTATTTGTGCCTTTGTTAACATTTATAATTATCAAGTGTTATGGGTCTCACTGTCTTTTATTTAATTTATAAATTGTTGTTGTCTTTTATTGATTAGTTGTTGGGAGTTAGAAGTTGTCATTATGGGTCTTGTAAGCCTATTTATTGTCTTATGTTGGTGGAATGAAGACATGCATGAATTAGACTCCCCTCTTGTCTTTGTATGAGATTGTGGCAGCTCTATCCTTCCGAGCTTAACATGCTTAGGCAGCTTATGGCTCCACAAGATCCTCCGGCTTTCCCTCCGACATCACTACCGACGTTCTACAACCAGTCCGTAACAAATTTGTATTAAAGCCATCACATCTTCTTCACATCTAGTTGCCCACAAAATCATTCCTTTCCCCCGTTGTTTTCATTATGAAGACCACGACGACGTATTTTTGTGTGTTCGTTCACCACCAACAACATGAAAGGAATCAATCGGCCCTTGCGGGCGTTGACGACGCCAATCAGATGGCCCCTGAGGCTGGTCCCATCAGTTATTGAAGCCATAAGACGGATTTTGTCGGTTGTTAGCACCAATGCAGGCTTGCCGCATCATCCTAGGGTCGTATCGTTCCTATCGACACCGTGGACGCATTACTGCAATGTTTGAGCTTGATTCGAGACTTAGCTATTAACACCTTCCTCACCGTAGAAATCACGTCCTAGCACACACGAACCTGCTTCTGCTTTCCCTCAACTAGACGAGTGCCCTTATGAAGGGACTCTTCCAGCGATTAAAGCCACCGACTTCTCCTACTTTCGTCGAGCCCAATGCGAACCAATCTCCCTTCTGCATGTGTAGACTCTTCATCAATGCCTGTTTTTTTCTTCATCGAACTTCCCGTCTGCTATAGCACCTCTCTCAGTCTCTGAGCCCCACGCAACAGTTCTCCATTCTCATAGAGCCCACCAAACATTAACAATCCACTTGTGGGCTGTGCGGCTATCAACATCAGAATGTTCTCCCGAAGCTTTAATTTAATTAATTGATTAAATTAATTAATTCTTAATTGTTTTAATTATCAAATTAATTTATTACATTATCATTGAGATGAGCTCCGACGAGCAAAGGGTCCTTTGTTCATTGTTCCAGATGTTACTGGAGATGCCAACATCATATGACGTCGCTCTTACGTGACTCACTGCCAACATTGACAGACACTTCAGGGTCCAGATACCACCAAAGCAATCACTGATCCCACTACATTAGTCATTGATCCCACCCGTGTCCGTTGAAGATCTACCGATCTCTGCGGTTCTTGTCGCTCCATCATCCCCTCCACTTGTTCCCTCCTTGTAGTTCATTCACATTGTCGACATTGTCTCCTCCCTGGCCAACGTTGATGTTGCTTCAAGTTTTGCCACCGCCACAAGTTGTGTCACCGAGTCGCCGCCATCAGTTACCACAGTCTCCATCCCGCAACCTCCACTCTAGTCACCTATTTAGGTGACCCTCTAAAGATATTCCTACCGATGACCGTTCCCCTACAGACGCCGCCACTTTCGATTGCCGCAATTCACAAACAACACGATCCTTTGTCTCCCTCGACCGTCCACTAGGCACACTCACCTCGACTCCAGATATGTCCGACAATCTCTCCTTAGCAAGCGTCTCTGCCATGACAGAGCCTTGCCGTCTTTTGTGACATTTGTGTGCACAATAATGACCTGCAGCTCGATGCAGCCTTTGCTACATCGACGCTCTACTAGGAGCTATTCTGTCGGGAAATCAAAGAGCCAAATGATTATGTAGTGCTAGACTCGTTCGTGCTTGAGGACAAGCTCATTTTGAAGGACGATGAGATGTTATGGGCCCCCGCCGTCTCTTATTAATTGCTGTTGTCTTTTATTATTAGTTGTCGAGAGTTAGAAGTTAGTAGTTATCATTAAGGGTCTTGTAAGTCTATTTATGGACATATGTTGGTGGAATGAAATCATGCATAAATTAGCTTCTCTTCTTGTCTTAGTATAAGATTGTGGTAGCTCTCTCCTCCCTAGCACACCCTGCCTAGGCAGCCGCAGTTCCGGCTACACAATAGCCTTTGACCATCCACCCGAGATCTCTACCGGCATTCTACGGCGTGCCCGTAACACGATGCTAATTGCAATTAATTATATGAATACGTTTGCATGCACATTACATCATTTCTAATCCTTCAGTGCATCTTGCTGTTATCCTTTTACTAGAGGTCTCTTGGAGTAATCAAGCCACACTCAGTAGACCCATCCCGCGTCAATTTGTCTCCAAAATTTCTTACTCATTATTCTCTAGGTCACTAGAGTTTTCTGATATTTCAATGGTATTCATCGATGGACAGAAACAATTAGCTTGGTTGAGTCTGAGATACAACCAAAGACAATGATAATACACACAATTTCTAACAAAATTATAACTCTAACAGACACTAACTTATCACCCATGTTTACACTACTCAGATACTTCAACTATCACCTAATAGGATAGTGGACAGCGGACTGACTGAGTAAGCTGAAATACAAATGCACAGTGAACTGAATTAAGAAGAATCCAGTGTTTAGCGGGATAAGCTGAAGTATATTATGATAAATGGATAACTGCGATAGTATCCAACTACCTGTAAAATGATAAACTGATGGACACAGTCTGAATGACGAGCTTTCAAATACTCGATGCTAAGATCAGAAGCTAGAGACTGAAAATGGAAATTTGGAACTCCCTGAAATTCATGGGAAAGTCATGGTACTCTTGTAGTTTTCAAATGGGCATTTGAAACATCTAATTTTTTAAATTTAATCAAATCAGAATTTTTTATTTAATAAAATAACTACAATTTCAAATAATTCTAACCTAAACTTCCATTTTTACCCTCCTTAATATGAACAGACATTTTAATCAGAACTTCTATTTTTAATTAATTAATTTATAAATCTCAATTTATAATTCTTTTTAACCCTTTACGCCGAATTACCAACCTGGCAACTTACAATTCGGGTTCGTAATGTACATTGTTGGATCCTCTTCCAAAAGGTGCCAGCTCGTCATCACATGCTACTGGCTCATTGTCTGTGCTTCTGGCTTGTCGTCGAGCGCCGCCAGCTCTTTATTCTTAAAGGTGGTTGAGTGTTCGCCTACATTGAAAAAGGCTGCCGTTTCATCGTCTTTGTAGATGGCACCGACCCATCATCTTTGAAAGTGCTATGCGGTCAAAGCCCACAAATTTAATTTATAAAATATGGTATGAACCGGTTGGTTAAATCTTTGACTAAATCTAATCATGTTAATAAAAATAAATTTACCTGAGACTCAAAAATGGAAGTTCACATTACAATAATTTGAAATTAAATTTACTTTGACAAAAATCAAATTATTTTGAATTGATTAATTTTGAAAAATTAGTGGTCACAACTCACACGTACGTATTCATTTAAAAATTAGTGGGCACTATATGCCTTTTCTATGAATTCCAAGGGTTTCAAATGTAATTTACCCTAAATTATATTAGAAGATATTTGGAGATGCTTTTAATCTGCTAAGTCATCTTCATGGTACTATTTCTTAAATGCTTTGACAAAGCATCTGCTTAATCTTTCCCCATGATATTTTGGATGCTTGCTAGCTAGACATAAGGCTTTGCAGACTGTAAACCTCTCTACACTGACAAAGATGCAGCAATTTAGATATCTGAAGTAGATTTAAATTGTTTATTAGAAATATTAGGGGCAAATGCTATTAATTAGGTCCGTAAAATACTAAAACTATCCTAAGTTGTCTTTTGAGGGCTACTTAAAAAAATTCAAAACAAAAATGATCCAAAATGATCTGCAAACTAGCTGATTCATTTTCCTGTCTTCTAATTTGCATTTTCAAATCCTTGCAGCATCTTTGACAGCTTTGTTCAAGCATGTTGAGATAGGCATGGAAAACATCCGTGAAAAAGTTATTGCGTTCCTTAAAGACAAGGTAGAATCTTATTTCACTTTCTGTGATTGCTTTCCATATCCACTCTTTCTTCTTGTTTTCTTTAAGCTAAAATTTCTTCTAGGTGTTTCCTCTCAAAGTTGAACTGCTGAAGCCTCAAGTAGAAATGGAAAGACGTATCACAGATTTAGTGAAAAAAGTAGGTTCATTTTTTGGTTTCTTTTATTCTGTTCATTTGAGCATCGTTTCATGTATGCTTACATGGTTAGCTGCCCATATGGTTGTAATGAATATTCTTTCTTCTTTCAGAGTTTACAAGATGTCACTGGTGCAGAATTTAAAATGTTTGTTGAATTCCTTAAAGGTTTGAGCATATTTGGAGAGAAAGCCCCTCCAGGGCGTATCCAAGAACTTATTGAAATTATTGAAGGGCAGGCCGATCTTGATGCACAATTTAATGTAAGTAATAAGCATGCCTATGCATCATGAAATTTTTTGCGCTTTGGGATACACAATTAATATGCGCTAAGGTTTGTAGTTAGAAAAATGTCTGTATCCCTGACAAGTGTTAACTGATAATTCCGTTTTCATTCCATTATGTAGAATTTGATGTGTCTCGCATAGTTGTGCGATGTGCAACCACCTATACATTGCTATTTGCATCTTTATTTGAGAACATGCAAACTATAAATGATTGTCAAACTGGTGTGAATTCATGTACTTACAACTCTGTTTTATTTGACATTAATGTCCATCTTCTATTATGACATTCTTAAACATTTTGAGTACAAGTTAATACTGTATGACTGATGCAAAGAATCGACATTTTCTTATAAATTATAATATAGATGTGAATATTCTTGTAGTCCCGTTATCTATTTCTTTTTTGCGGTTTTTTTCATTTCTTTGGTGTAGACAAGTAATAAATGTTAAATTGTACAAGTTCGTTAATAATTTCATACTTTGTTATTATTTGCATCTCCTACATTTGTTTGTAGAGTAATGTCAAACTGTCATATTTAGTTACAATATTAAAAGGGTAAGTAGTTTTTCTTAGAATGAAAGCTAATGCAGGGAATTGGAATATTAACTTTCTGTTAAGTCAGTGAAGGAATTTGATCAAAATTTTTGGTCTTTCTGTTAATTTTTTTAATGACAGTCAGAATATTTGTTAGGATATAGCAAACTTGTCTTGTTATTTATTTATTTGATTTTGATGATGGGAAGCGTCCTTGATGAGGTATTGATAGATAACACAAGGCTGGGTTACACTGGGTCGTAATCCCTCCTCCAATTTCTTATTCAAGATAGAAATTTCCCGGTACTCCCGTATATATAAGGAGGTTCTTACGTGATAAAAAAGAAATACACAATAAAAGGAAACACACAATAAAAGGAAATACACGATAAAAGTAAATATGTGATAAAATGAATTATAAGATAACGGAAATAATGATTCCAGATCCAATCGTGCGCATCCTCAAGCCGCGCCCGGATCCCGCGCGCGCATCAAGACGCGCCCGGATCCCGCGCGCGCCTCGTGTAAACCCTTGCGCAGCGCTTGTCGAGGAGGGGGTCTTCCGCACTCGTATCAACACTCTGGGGTTTCAAAACGACCTTGTCCTCAATGTTGAACTCCGGAAACTGGGCCTTGATCTGCTCCTCCAAGTTCCACGTGGCCTCGTCCGGTTGGTCCTTCCACCGGATGAGGATCTGACACACTGTTCGTCCTTGAATGTCTTCAGTCTGTGTTCCCAAAACTGTTGCAGGCTCGTACCGGGGAACCAAATCAATGGCTAGCCCGTCCGATAGTGTAGCCTAGAGGGGGTGATCCCTTAGGGCCCTCTTCAGTTGGGAGACATGAAAAACATGTGAATTTGGCAGTCGCTGGGAAGCTGCAGACGATATACCACCTCTCAGATTTTCTCCACGATCAGGAAGGGGCAAAAATTGCGGACCGAGAGCTTGGAGTGTAGTCGACCAGTCAAAGAGCTGTCGGTGTGGTCATAGTTTCACGAATACCTTCTCTTCCGACGAGAATATCACCCCACGACAATGACGGTTGGCCTGCTGGATCATGCGCTATTGAGCTCATACCAGATGGTACTTCAGTTGGCGGTGGCCCTCGTCCCGGTTTTGGAGGACGGCGACCAGGGCTTGTACTTGGCATTCACCCTATAAGATGCACGGTATGGGTGGGGGTGGGTGGCCGTAGACCGCCTGAAAGGGAGTGACGCCCGTGGCGGACTGATAAGACGTGTTGTACCATAACTCCGCCCAAGCAATCCACTGGGTCCACTATCGAGGCTGTTTCGTCGCAAAACAGCACATGTACGTTCCTATGCAACGGTTGAGGAACTCCGTATGCGCGTCTGTCTGTGAATGGTATGCGGTGTTGAACCGCAGCTTGGTCCCCGGTAGATGGAACAACTCCTTCCAAAAGGAGCCCAAAAAAACTGGGTCGCGATCGCTCATGATGGAACAATGAAAACCGTAGAGGCGGACCACCTCCCCAATGAAGATCCGAGCAACTGAGCTAATGGTGTGAAGATGACGAATCGGTATGAAATACCCGTACTTGGACAGTCGGTCCACAACCACAAGAAGACAGTCATATCCCTGAGAGCGGGGAAGGCGGATGAGGAAATCCAGGCCTGTATCTTCCCAGACCATATCAAGAATGGGTAGGGGCTGGAGAAGTCCGACTGGCGAGAGAGTCTGGTACTTGACCTTCTGACATGTTAGGCAGTTGGACACAAACTGCTGCATGGACCGCATCATGCCCCACCAGTACAGGGTGGACTCCAGTCGACGATATGTCGGGTAGGCACCAAAATTGCCTGATGTCGAAGTAGCATGAAACTCGTGAAGTAGTCTGGAAATCCAGGGCGACGACTCTGTGACCACGAGACGATCTTGGTAGAAAAGCTGATCTCCAATCATCCAAAAGGGAGGGTGCGAACTTGGATCTCTCTGCAAATCCTGTTTCATGGAGGCGTAGCGGGGATCCCTTCGCACCTCTTCCTGCAGGGCTTCAACATCTCGCCAGTGTTCCTGGGAGATTGCTACCAAGGTTCCCACGTGCTCTCGTTGGGACAAGGCGTCAGCGGCAGTGTTCGTCCTCCCTGTCTTGTACTCGATGGAGTCATGGAGAACTGATATCGAAGGAGTTTGGCAATCCATCGCTGTTGTGCGAGCGTCGTGACTTTCTGACTCTGCAAGTGGCACAAGCTGCGGTGTTCCGTGCGCGCCACAAAGGGCCACCCAAAAAGATAGGGGCACCAATGCTGAACAGGGAGAACTAGTGCCCGAAGCTCACTTTCTTAAACGGACACCGCATCCCACCGACTGGAGAAGGCCTTACTGAAACAGGAGATTAGCCGCCCCCTGCATGAGGACCTCTCCCACTCCCTTCCCGGAAGCATCGCACTACACAACGAATGGCTGAGAAAAGTCTGGCATGCCCAGGACTAGGGCTGATGCGAGCGCGTGCTTTAGGCCACGAAAGGCCTCCTGGGTTGCCCGATCCCAACAGAATGGTGCTCCCTTTTTGAGGAGGTCTGTCAGCGGGCGCGTCAACGCCCTGTAGTTGCGGATGAACCAGCAGTAGTACCCGGTAAGGCCCAAGAATCCGCGCACCGCTCTGATGCTTGTCGGAGTTGCCCTTTGTAGGACCACATCCACTTTGGTCGGATCCATCGTCAAGCCGGCAACTGGGATGATGTGCCCCAGATATTCGATCTATGTCTGCTTGAATAGTCACTTCTTGTGGTGGGCCACGAACCGATGCTCCACGAGAAGTTAAGAACGGTGGCCAGTTGATCTAAGTGGAGCTGCCAAGAAAAGTTATAGACCAAAATGTCATCAAAATACCAAGACAAACTTACATAGATGTGGACGAAAGACGTCATTCATCGTGGATTAGAATGTGGCTGTTGGCATTAGTCAGACCGAAGGGCATGACTAGAAACTCATAATGGTCGTCATGGGTGCGGAACGCCGTTTTGGGCACATCCTCGGTTCTGACCTGAATCTGGTGATAGCCCGAACGAAGATCCAATTTGGAGAAATAGGTCGCTCCTTGTAGTTCATCCAACAACTCCTGGATGAGGGGAATCGTGTACCTGTCGGGGATGGTGAGCTTGTTCAGCTCCCGATAGTCCATACAAAATTTCCAGCTGCCATCCTTCTTTCAAACCAGGAGAATCAGGTTGGAGAAGGGGCTCACACTTGACGGGATGATGCCTGCCCATCTTGGCGACCATGTCCTCCATAACGGTCTTCTGATCATGGCCGTAACGATACGAGCGGACGGAAACGACAAATACCACAGACTGTAGGAAAATGTCGTGATCGGCGGATCGTATCGGGGGAAGCCTGTGCGGTGTAGAAAAGAGGGATCCATGCATGTCCAAGAGTCAAAGGATGCCAGTGTGCGGAATGCGAGGTACTTGGGAAGCTGTCGCCTCCATGTGCCACAGGAGAACGCTGAAATTCGGGCCCGTCGCCCGCGGGATGGAGCACAGGGCGACAGGGGAACGGGCCAAGGACGAGTCTCCCTGTAGACGTTGAGTGGTGTCCGCCGCCTCGAAGACCATGGTAAGGAGATCCCAGTTGTGTCGAATGTCGCCCAGACCACGCCAAGAATGACATCAAGACCGCCAAGTTTGAAGACGTAGAAATACGCAATACCCAAATAGGATCCGATCATGAGGGGTAGCCCAAGGCAGCGACCCGTCGTTGGAGCCCGACAGCCGTCGCCGAGGCATACATGAAAGCCCAGAGCGGGCGTCACCGGAATTTGCAGCTCCATCACGAGGGCTTGGGCAATAAAATTGTGGCTTGCCTCGTTGTCAATCATGTGTACTACTGCACAGTTGCGAAGGAAGGCCTCCGGCTTCATAGTACACGGTCCGATCATGCCTTGAACTGAGTAACATGAGACTTCAAGGCGATGGAGAAGAGCTGGTGGGGATAGTTCGAGGTCGTCCTCGTCCAGCTCTAAGGCCTCAAGTCGGCCAGACCATTGTCGTCATCCTCGCCCCCAAGGAGCATTTTGAAATCTTTGTTCAGGCATATATGAGTGGGGGAGTAAGGACTTTTGCAGCGAAAGCAAAAACCCTTTCCATAGAGGTCCAAATATTCAACCTGAGAGATCCTATGTACCGGTACCTTGGCTCGGGAAGGTGCTACAGGAGGTCGCGGTTGTGGCCAGCCCTGGGCGGGAGATGCCTCAGCCGGAAGACGAAGCGGAGGTGCCGGTGGCCTAACTGAGCTGGTGTGGGTAGAAGAGGGCACACTGGCAGAGTGAAGTGTCGAGCTGGAGGACAAGGTGGCAAAATCCTCTTCGACATAACGAGTCTGTTTCATAGCGCGAGTAAGCGTCGTCGGATCATGCACCCACAGGCCGGCTCTGATGTGCGCCCGTAGGCCGGCAAGGAAGGTGCCTAAGTAGTGATCTGCCGACAAGCTGAGAGCATATGTGGCAACCTCGATGAAGGCATCAATGTAGGCATCAACGATGTCTATCTGACGAACATTGCTGAGGTGCTCAAAGGGGTTTTCGGAATGGAGTGTATCGCAGCGATGAAGCAGCTCGTCTTTGAGGGTTTCCTAGGAGAGAGTAGGTGAGGATTGAATAGAGGGTTGAGCCCTCCATGTAGATCGTCGCCAGGGGCACTTTTTGGGCATCTGGAGTGCCTTGGAGATCAAAGTATTGCTCTGTGTGGGCCAACCAGCCCATGAGAATAGTCCCATCGAACACCGAATGTCGAGTCAGCGGAGGTGGAGAGCCACGGGTCGCTGAAGGGTGCAGGAACCCCGCATGGTTCGACAGCACTGCCGGAAGAATGAATAGAGGGGGCATTCGTGGCCGGTGGCGGTGAGGGTGTGGTTGGTCGAGCAGAAAGGAGCGAGTGAATATCCCGGACTGCTACTTGGAGGTCAGAAAGAGTCGTGTCTACTTGATCCATGCGGACGAAAATGCCTTCCACCGAGGGAGGTGTGCCCCGGTCACGAGCAGCCATCCCTCGCATCATGGGCATGCGTGGAGTGGAGGAAGAGGACGAATAGACGTAACAAATGGTGTAGTGGTGCAGCAGCAGACGATGGTGCGAAGTAGGACGGAGAAGATACACCGCAGAAGGCGTCCGTAAGCAGTGTCACAACGTCCAGATGCAATGTCGCAGCGTCTGGGAGGCGCAAAAACAGCGGCCGACGCTGTCGACCCAGAAGAGCCCTGCGGAAAACGACACTGTCGACGCAGAAGGGAAGCCGACAAAAAACGACGCGATAGAGGCGTCACCGGAAACAACGACAGACGCGTGCGGAAGGTCGTCCACGCAGAGCAGGGACAAGGGCACGATCCGTGGTTTGCGGCGCGGGGGCTGGAGGAGCAGGTTTACGTGCAGCAAAAAGGTTGCGGCTCGTAATCCGGCAGGTCGGACCAAGTTGATAGATAACACAAGGCCGGGTTACGCTGGGTCGTAATCCCTCCTCCAAATTCTTATTCAAGATAGAAATTGTCTGGTACATTGATTCTCCTTCCCCGTATATATAGGGAGACACTTACATGATAAAAAGGAAATACCCAATATAAGGAAACACACAATGAATGAAAATACACGATAAAAAGAAATATACGATAAAATGAATTATAAGATAACAAAAATAATGATCTCAGATCCAATCAGGTGCGTCCTCAAGCCGCGCCTGAATCCCGTGCGTGTCTCGTGTAAACCCTTGCGTAGCGCTTGTCAAGGATGGGGTCTTCCACACCCGTATCAGTTATGGTAAGGGGAAGAAGAATATTTGCAGTTTAGACAAGAACAGGTTTGTTGCTACAACTTGAAAGAGACAAAATACATCCAAACTTTGAACCGTAGAGATTCTAAAATCTCAAAGAAAGGTGACGACAACTCAATTATTATATAAGGTTTTATGAAAAATTGTCGGAACTACAATATTTTTTCACCTATTTTTCATGAAAAGTGCAGAAGATTGATGGAAGCCTTGCATAATTTTTTTGAATAATGAAATACAAGTATGAGTACAAATATTTAGGAGAGGAGAGAGAGAAAGAATCCTATACAAAGGATGTGGGACTAAATAAAGGGGCCAAGTGGTCCAATAAACGGGCCTCACAATTGGGCTTTTACATGTGTTTCTCTAATATTCTCTAACACTCCCCCGCAAGCTGGAGCGTACAAGTCGCTGATACCAAGCTTGAACAAGAATTGATAATACATTTGCCGCGGTAATGCCCTTGTGAGAACGTCAGCAACTTGCCCATAAGCAGGAACATGGTCTGGCTCTAACTTCTTCAATTGAACCTTTTCCCAAATGAAGCGACAATCAACTTCAATGTATTTGGTCCGCTCATGGAATACAAGATTCTTTGCAATATGGATTACAACCTGATTGTCGCAAAACAAAGTTGCTGGTGAGGATAGAGTGACCCCCAAATCACCCAGAAGACTCTCAAGTCAGGCAAGTTCTGATACAACGACTGACATTGCACGATACTCAGCTTCAGCAGACGAGCGAGCAACCATAGATAGATTATTGCTACGCCAGGTGATAAGGTTCCCTCCAAAGTAGGTACAGAAACCTGTAGTGGAACGCCAATCATAAAGGAAGCCCGTATAGTCTGCATCTGAATATGCAATAAGAGATAGAGAGGAGGATGACTTATACACAAGCCCTTATCAAGGAGCTGTCTTCAAATATCTGATGATGCGTTTAACTACCCGAAGATGAGAGATCCGGGGAGCATGCATAAACCGACTGACCACTCCAACAACAAAAGAGATAACAGATCTTGTAACCGTCAGATATATTAGTTTTCCTACAAGATGTCGATAGTAGTCAGGATTCGTAAGCAAAGAATCGAAGTCAGACCCATAAACACATAACTTGTGATTGACATCCATTGTGGTTTTCACGGGTTTGCACCATGAGTAGCCTGCATCCCGAAGGAGGTAAAGACAGTACTTCCGTTATGAAAAGACAAGACCTTCAGGTCTTCTTGCAACCTCAAGTACAAGGAAGTACTGGAGAGTTCCCAGATATTTTGTTTGGAAAACGGAGTTTAAGTGTTGCTTGATGTGTTGTATCTCTGTGGAGTCTTCACCAATAATCAAAATATCATCCACATAGACCAGGAGAATGACAGTCCTAGTTGATTGATGACGTGTGAAAAAAGAGAAGTCAGCCAAGCTCCTCTTGAATCCAATTTCGCGAACTACCTTACTAAATTTGTCAAACCAAGCTCTGGGAGACTGTATGAGACCATAGATAGATTTTCGGAGATGACACACACGAGACTCTCCCGTGGTCTCAAACCCGGGAGGTTGGTTCATATAGACCGTCCCGAGAAGATTGTCGTTCAGAAACGCATTTTTGATATTCAGCTAATGGAGGGGTCAATTGCTATGAACAGCTAAGGGTATTAGGACCTGAACAGAGTTTAACTTGGCGACGAGGGAGAAAGTTTCATCATAATCAAGACCTTGTTGTTGTGTGAACCCCCGAGCCACAAGCCGGGCTTTAAGACGTTCAACTGTCATGTCCGGAGCATGTTTGACTGCAAAAATCCACTTACAGCTGACACAGGATTGTCCTGGAGGAAGAGGGACCAGATCCCAAGTATAGCCGCACGTCACCCTCGATGAAGAAGAGCCTCCTGCACAGAGTTAGGTATAGAGATGAAGGATAAAGAGAGAGCAAACTTGAGGAGTGGTGGAGAGAGGCGATGCAGAGATATATAGTTTACCAGTGTATGAGCAGTAGACGTTGATGCTTGATCGTCAGGCCGCGAGATAGCACTGGTAGAAGGTAGCTGTTGTAGGTCTCTAGATGTTAGTTTACAACGAGTGTATACATAAAGAGGTGGTTTAGATGGAACTGGTGCAGAGAGCGGAGTGGGAAGGAGGGGCAGTAAAGTAGACGTGACGGAGACGGTAGGACGAGATATGGGTGGGAATGGAGGAGGATCTGAAGGTGAAGCATGAAATGGTTGGTCTTCAAGAAAGGTGACATCAACCAAGACAATCACTTTGTCGGTAGTGGGAGAGTAACACACATAGCTTTTTTGAGTCCGAGAGTACCCCACAAACATACACTTGCTGGCCCGGGGGGGGGGGCAAACTTATCCGAGGGGTGACCAAGATTGTGGACGTAACAAGTACACCCAAACACACGAGGCATGATGGTAAACTGGGATTGTGAAGGAAGCATGAGACTAAACAGAGTGGCAAAGTCGAGCATGGAGGAGGGCATGCGATTGATGAGGTGATATGACGTGGACACAACGTAGTTCCAGCATAGCGTGTGTACCTGCATTTGAATCATGAGTGACCGAGCGACATCAAGAAGATGACGATTCTTTCGCTCGACCACTCCATTCTGTTGAGGCGTATACGCACACGATGTTTGATGAATGATGCTAAACTCAGTGCATAAGTTAGTGAATGTCCGGCTAGAGTATTCCGGAGCATTATCGGTGTGAATGATTTTCATGGGTGAGGAGAACTAAGTATGTGTTTCCGTAATAAATGCGCGAAAGATAGTGGTCAATTCAGCACGATCGCGAAGTAAGTACAACCATGTCAACCGAGAGAAATCATCAATAAAGGTGACAAATTAGCGATAACAAAAAATACTATGAGTTTTATATGGACTCAAAATATCAGAATTTACTAAGGATAAAAGCGTAGTACTCCGAGTACAAGTAGGATGAAAAGAAGTACGATGCTGTTTACCAAAGATACAAGACCCAGAAGTAAACTCATGCAGGGAGACATCCAAAAGAGCTTTCTAGAGAGTCTGGAGGGGGAGCATGTCCAAGACGGCGATGCCAGTCGACAGAGAGAGCGGAAGGTGGGACATCCAGGAGGCAGAGCCCGTTAGACAACCGACATTTACCAATTATATTCTGTGTTTGCCGATCATGCACAACAAAGGTAGGATGTGAGAAAGTAATACAACGATTCAAATCCTTTGTAAGGCGGCTAACAAGAGCAGATTAAAAGGTGATCCTGGATCACGAATGACCGAAGTCAGAGAGAGAGTAGGTGTGAGAGATATATCAGCAACGCTGAACATCAGGGTGGTATCACCATTGGTCACAGTGATGAACTTGGGATGACCAGTGAGCAAGTATTAAGGAGGTTGCTGCGAAGTAATATGATGTGTGACGCCTGAATCCATAATCCAGTGAGAGCTCTGGGAGAGACATGATATACATTCATTGGAAATGGACACAATAGATCCAGACGAGCGAGTAATGACCCCTTGGAGATGTTGGAGCTGGGTGCGTAGAGCATTGATGTCATCACGACTGGAAGAGGCAGAATCCTGTGCTGGAGAAATGGGGGTTTTAGCAGTAGCAGAGGCAACTAGATGTGGAGGCAAACCATGTTTGCGATAGCAGGTGGCCTCAAGGTGACCATTCCAACCGCAATACGTGCATTTCAAGGAATACCTTCTAGTACGTCCCCGTCCCTGAGACGTGTGACGAACCCCTCAGGCTGATGAACCCCGTGCCGAAGGACCATGTGTAGGTTGCTTAAGAAGAGCCGGAGAGAGAGAGTCACAAGAGCATCCAGGGGCGGTGTCACTTTCATAAGCATAAAGCAAACATATGATAAAGGAGTGATAAATGAGGAGAGAATTTGAGCCCGAACGCTGTGCATATGAGAAGGAACACAAACCCTCATCATTGCAATCCCGACTGCTTCTTTCTGGGCCCATTGGCTAACCAAATCTGTGGTAGGAGGCTAGTGCTGTATCCCGGCCTCAACAAGTGTCTTGGCTTTGACAACAAAATATATCATATTACCCAGCGCTTCAGAATCAAGATTTTGAAGATCCGAGATGATGTCGAACAAGTGTGAAGGCTGTTCTACTCAGAATAGAAGGACTTGAGTTCCTCCCACATTGTATTTGTCGTTGTATGATACTTAGCCATCCTGTATGGCTCGGTGTCCATTGAGTTGAGAAGCCATGACTGTACCTGACCATCATCACGAAGCCACTTGTCGGTGGGTTCTGTAGGAGGGACACAAGTCAAATGATGAAGAAGACCTTTCGTCTGTAAGACCCGGCGAACAGAGTGCACCCACTCCACAAAGTTCCGCTTCCCGCTAAGGGAGATGGTGGTAATCCGGAGTTCATCATGAAGTTCAGGCGCAGGAGTAGCCGCACGGGATGACAGAGTGGAAGCAATGTCGGAATCCATGGAGCGGATAGCTCAAATAGAGTAGCCGGAGAGAAGCCGCATGCTGAAAAGAGGAGCGGATGGCGGGACAAGACTGCTGTTGTTAGAGAAGACCGGTCGGGTAGAGAACCGTAGAAAACTCGGAGAAAACTGCAGCGACAAGAGACAACCACAACGGACAGAGGTAGGACTGAAGAGAGAAGCATCCGACAAGCAAGCGACGGTTAGAGAGACGGGCAGAGGGCCAGCAGGTAGAGAACAAGCTGCGGATAAACGGCTAGGGAGAACAAGGCTGTTGCGGCTAGTGCGAACAACAACAAAAGAATCCGAGTAGACCGCACGACCAGCAGAGAGCCCCGTGCAATAAGAGGAACCGCGTGACAAAAGCACAGGATAAGCGGAAAGCTGTGGAAGAGCACACACAACGACAAAAGAAAAAGAAACCGACGAATAACGAAAAAGACCGGACAACCAGATAGCAAACCACAGCAGAAAGAAAAGAAACTTCACGATTAACGGCTGCGAGATCACAACACCGGCTAGGAGACCACAAGAGCGACTAGCAGAGCAACCCGCAAGACCGGCAGGAGAGCAGAGAGTATATAAAAAGGGCAGGGCAGGGTGGGAGAAGAGGCGGAGGCCACGAGATTTAGAGGAGGTAGAAGCAGTTAGAAGATTTCTAGCCGCAAGGAGCGGTTAGAAAGAAAACAGATTGCGCCTGCGCGAGAAGAGAAGGCCGGACAGTTAGAAAAATGCTAGCCGCATGGAGAGACCGATTGACTCTGATACCATGTAGAATATTGGTGGAAACCTTGCATATATTTCTTGAATAATGAAATGCAAGTATGAGTACAAATATATAGGAGAGGAGAGAGAAAGAATCCTATACAAAGAACGTGAGATTAAACAAAGGGGCCAAGTGGGACAATAAACGGGCCTAACAATTGGGCTTTTACATGTGTTTCTCTAATATTCTCTAACAAAAAGAACAAGAACAACCTTGCTATATACTCGAGGAGAAGCAAGGTAGGGGTATCTTATAGGGGAGACACGTGGAGTTGCCCATGAGGAAGCCACACATGACTCACAGTTCTTAGGGTTCTTTGACATTGCCGTGGGAAATCACTGGAGAATAGAAAAAAGAACCCCATATTAAGCTACCTCAATCCATTCCGTTATGTTGGTTGATATGGTCACATCATGATAAGTTACCCATAGATTTTGAACTTGGAATTTTGCACTCGCTTCAAATGAAAATCATGAACATTTATCATCCCGAAACAAGTAGAGCTTTTACAAAGATTTTGATCAGACACAAAATATGTTTGCCATTTGAGCACAAGAAGGAACAAAGAGAGTAGAAATGAAAATTTTTAATGATAAAATAAATTTCAATATACCTAATCCTCTTATGGAAGATAACATTAGATTCTATGCATATAACATCTTGGTTGTCATAGTGGATAGACTTGGGTCTGCGAATGGAAGCCAAATTCCCCTAAAATAGATTTAAGCTACGTGAGTTCACAGGTTGGCAAGGATATTACTATGTATTTTGCTTCAATATAGGATCAAACCATATTCAATAACACTAACAAATCTAAATTGGTACGATCTAATCCTAGAAAAATAATGACATGGCCTGAAGTAAAATCTGAACTAAACCTAAAGCAAGTGGTCCGACAGTTAGCTGGAGTTCTGCAATACTCATGGTCCTAAGATGCAATGCTAGTGAATATCGCATCAATAACTTCAGGTTGTTGAACTAAAGGCTCTAGAAATTTCATTGTATCATCTTGTTCTCCATGCCTGATACCGACGAAGTATAATTGGCTGTCTTGAATGGAGCTTTTCATAGTTCAACATCATACGGAAAATCAGTTTAGTTAATTGATCATTTGTGTGTAAGTGTAATTGTTGATTCGTCAATTATTACACTTCTAGTGATGATAATCTATGAATTTTTTTCCGTCTTCATCCATTTTTATTTGGTTCTATCGCCATCTTAAAGTTTCCTTCAAATATTGTCCTTGATTGTGGGAGAACATATATTTATAGGCACTTCTATGATATTTGCAAATACACAATATTTGCAGCACAGTACAAGTAACTCGATATTGTGAAATACTAAATTGGTCCTAGCTATAACTTGTAATGGAGACTCTTTTACCATGTTACTGAAGTTTTCTGCCTGTATCATTGAATAAGCTTACCCGTATTGTTTTTTGTGCTACAGGTTTCAGATGTTGACCACATAGATAGGATCATTTCTTGCATGTTCATGGCAATACCAATTTTTGTGGTAAATGGCTATGTTATTTTTACTTTATCGATATGCTGAAATATTTAATTTTAATGCTGTCTGTTTTGACTTGCACAGAGAGGTGCTTCAAGCTGCAGGTTTCTTAATTATTACAACAAACACATAATACCTGTTTTTGACAAGGTTAGCACGTTATTCTGTCTCAATAATAATTAAATGAGCATTTTTTTTATTTGCATCTTTATAATCTACAAATATTGGTGTCTGATTTTATTAGAACCTAACATCCACCTGAAAATCAATTTGGGGAAGTAATGACTCATGTACTAAAGCACACAAGGCAACACGAGATATCCAATGTGGGACCATTCCTATGCGCACAAGGGTGACGTGTCACCACATATACTAGAACTCCAATAGGCGTGAACTGATGCATGTGATACGCAATCATGAACTACATACGTGAATCCACGTGGGTACAATACATTACATGATCATTAATATAATATTCCAACATACTCCCTCACGTTCATTCCCGTGGATACAACATGTGGAGATTGTTACGAGAAAGAAGAATAACACTTCAATAGATAATCATTTGATCCAATCGCGAGGTATGCTCGCGCCCAATTTCTGGAGGCTGGTTCCTCCTAAAAGCCACTCTCCAAAAGAGAGATCTCACACCCTAGAAGATAAAAGGATGATACTAACTCCCAATCCACTTCCTTATATAGGGAGGGGGGGGGCTCACATGTCAATATGCCATAAAATATAAAAGACCATACTAGTGATAATAATAATAATATGCGTAACAATCCATCCCGCTAGAAAATCGACCCTGACCCCAAGGCCGAGGTGCCGCCTGTCATCTAGTAGTGATGTGCCCGTGGGTGGGCTACTACAGAGGTGCCCGGAGCTCTTTCCGGCGATACATTCGTGATCATAAGGGCGTCAAAGTCAGCCAGACAGATCTCATCGTCCCGAAACTCCTTGGCAGGACAATTATGGTTAGGCAAGTAGGGTTGCTTGCAACGATAGCATAGACCCTTGCTACGCAAATCATTGTACTCTTGATTGGACAAACGGTGAGTAGGAATTTGTTGGTTGGTGCGTGGGCCCATAACGGTCGGTCGAGGGGGTGGCGGTGGAGGTTTAGATGGGGGATGAAAATATGGTTGGTATGGAGGTTTGGAAGGAGGCGATGAGAAAGGAGGGTCCCCGGACTTCGCCAGGAAGTCGGCTTCCACCAGTGGGGAGAGGTTCATGGCTTGGTGGACAGTTAACGGTTTAAGGTGCGGAGGCGGTCTGAGATGTGGGGTTGTAAGCCATGCATGAAATAGGCCAAGTAATGGTCGGGTGGAAGACCCGGAACATGCATTGCCAGAGAGGTAAACTCATTGATGTACTTGTCAAGGGAGCCCGTCTGACGGACGCCGCAGAGTCGCTCCACTGTGGAACCCGAGTAGCGGGTGTCATAACGGCGAATGAGCTCCTGTTGAAGGTCCGACCAAGACATGGCCGGTTGTGATTGACATAGCTAGCGCACCCAATGGAGAGCGGAGCCCTCAACGCCGATCAATGTTGTGCTGTCCTTTTGTGCCTTGACAATTTTCTGAATGTCGAAGAACTGTTCGGCCTGGGCAGTCCCCCCCATAGGATCAGTGTCGTTGAATGATGGAACATCAAAGGAACAAGGCCCCTGTGAGAACTCCAGGGGGAGGGGGCGGTGGTGAGGTACGAATCTGGGGGAGCTCCAGGAAGGGACGACGAATCCGCGTTGGACGTCGCAGACGTGATAGAGCGACCGGCCAAGAGGGAGTCGATCTTGGCATCCATGCGGAGTATGAAGGTTTGCAGCGAGGCGATGGCGCCGTCAAGTTCATCCAAACAGCGAAGGATGGATGGATCCGTGGGTGGGGGAGGCGAAGTTGCGTCGTTGTGGACCATTGAACACAACCGAGGGGGAATGCACTCGATCAGTGGAGGGAAGGGATCTGGAGCGGCTGGTGGCGAGACAGAACCTGCTGGAGCTGCGTCTAGGGCCGACGAGATGGTTGCGGAAACGGATCGAGACACAATGATGAAGCGATGCGACTGGATGCCGAAGTGATGCGACAGGATGCCGCCAATCCGTGCATTGCAGTGGGATGCTGAAGCGATGCGACGGGATGCCTCCGATCCGTGCGTTGCAGCGGGATGCTGAAGCAATGTGGCGGAATGCTGACGGAACCATCGATGCGGACTGTTGAGGCGACAAATGCAGCGACAAGGGACGGGCGCGCTGATGCGGAACGGAGCGCCGATGCGGGGCAAAAGCGTCGATGCAATGCTGGACGGGGAGGCATGGTTACTTTTGGCGGCAGAGACCGCGGCCGGAAGGCGACAAGTCGGACCAAATATTACGAGAAAGAAGAACAACACTTGCAATAGATAATAATCTGATACAATCGTGAGGTATGCTCGCGCCCAACTTCTGGAGGCTGGTTCCTCCTAGAAGTCCCTCTCCGGAAGAGAGATCTCAAACCCTTGAAGATAAAAAGATGATACTAACTCCCAATCCACCTCCTTATAGGGGGGGGGGGGGAGGCTCACATGACATAAAATAGAAAGTACCATAATAGTGATAATAGTAATATGCGTAACAGAGATGGAGAACTGTGGGCCCAAACATGGCTCTGATACCATATTAGATTCTAGATATCCAACTCAAAACCAAGTGCTATTTATCTTGTTGAAGAGTGTATGGATCCAACTGGTTGTAAATTAGTTAAGTACACATGGCGACATGAGATACCCAATACGAGATTATTTCTATACACAGGGATATTCCTGCACATCATGTATAACTGTATAACTATAACATGTGCAGACCGATGAATGTGATACACAATCGTGGGCCACATACAGCAACCTACATGGATACTAAACATACAGGAACCTACATGGATACAAAACATACATGTCCTCTTGGATAATATTCCAACATATTTGATACATTTTCCATATTCATTTAACAATTTTCACGTGTTTAGTTAGCTACTATCTTACGTGGCGTCGTGGTCACATAAATAAGTTCGCAAACTATAAACCATTGATCTTTACATCACAGAATATACAATTTCGCTTATGTTTCACCTTGCATTTTATAAATTAAACGCCGGTCACTTTTGAAGCTGTTTTGATGATCAAATAGCGGCTCTATTTTGTGGTATTGGACCTTGACTGGTAAAAGTATGGCCTTTTGTTTTATTAATTATATAATATGTTACAATTAAGCGATTGCATTTGGTCAACTGTACTGTATTCAAATCAACATTGAAATCCATAACGGAGATTTCTGAATGAGATAGAAACATTCAACTTAAATAAAACATATTTGTCAAGAAATAAATGATTTATAGAACTGTAATTTTATGACAATTAAAATGAGATCAAACTAACTGAATTGGAGATGTGGTGATGTAGGACGGGGCTATGTGAAACTGAATGTGCTGCCGACACGCGAATGTAAGCCGACGTGTTCATGCCAAAATAAATGCAATCAACTCAGCCTAAATGATGAATGCACGTCTCAATTTATCCAGAATTAAATTATAGCAATGACAATTATAAGCAAATAGCAAAATTAACACAACGTGCACAAAAATTTCAGCCCATGTAAGCAAATAATCACGTTCGTATTCACAAGTGGTACTGTCAACCACAAATTGACACAAATAAGTTTTATAGAATTAAAAGTGATGAAACAATAACACTAGCGATTACAATACCCAAACAAACATGAAATATCTTCCAATATTTAACAAAAAAATGGACACAAAACATTAATACTCACAACCACAGGGATCCGACAACTGCGATTGACGAGGCTCCACGAGAAGAAGGATACAACTGAATCGAATATCCAATTTTAGCCTTGAAAAAAAGAAATGAGAAATTGAGGGGAAATGGCTACACGAGAAAGAAACTGAGAGGTGCTGAATCTGGAAGGGGACTTTGATTGTGAGGGGGAGGAGGAGAAGTAGATATTAATCAACCCGACTGATTAGAACCTGGATGTGAGGGAAAAGCATGAAGGAAACGACACAGACAAAGGTGGAGGAGTAAGACTTTTCCGGCTGGCAGTGAGGCGAAGGCTCGTTACTTCCAGAGGAAAGGAACAGTAACAATGGCGATTTGCAAGATGCGGGGATCCACGACCGGATTAGAACTTGCATGTGGGAGAAGAAGAAATACAGTAGGGATGGGGCATCAGTCTCCAAGATGGTACACCAGAGGAGGCACAGTAGGGATCGTGGCTGGAAAAAGAGGTACAGTGGTGGAAGGAAGGCGGGGCCGCGATTCCAAACCTCTATCGATGAAGGAATGGTGAACTGGAACGGAGCCTTGGGAAGAGGGTTCGGTTTCCTGTGGAGGAAGATGAAAAGTGATTGGTGCGTGGGAGAGATGGAGACAACTGCGGTTTTTCTGCTTCGTGCGATGGAGACGATGAACAAGAGCGGTTTTATTCTTTAGAACAGGGAGTTCGTGGGTTAGGGAAACATGAACATTAAAATTAAAGGAAACAAATGAAAATTGAAATTTAACCGAGACTTCGCACCCCGAGTTCGCGGCATCGCACCACGAATGATTGTCGAAATCTGAATTTTCCCACAAACTCAGCAATGTATTGAAAACCTGGACATCCACCCCTATTTATAACGAGAGGGGCGGTTGGGCATCCGACGTGAACGACTACGATCGCCCGTTACGCCCGGTGTCCAAAATAATATAAATACAACTCCAAAAATTATAAAATATACATCTAAAATGAAAACAGATGCTCTGGACGCGCTTGCGGACTCTAATCGACAATCTGATCAACGAATCAATGACAAATCAGCAAAAGCGGCTCCCGCCACGTGGTGGCCCGATCTCCTCCGATCACGAACATGTGGTCGATCCCCATCAATTCCCTCTGACTGAAAAACATTCATCTCCAAGGAATGAAGATGAATATGCTACTACAGACGTTGATGACACCTAGGTACTTGCAGGAGAGCTTGATTGATTCGTCCCTGGACTTCACTTTCAGCACAACAATCTACATTCACCGAAGATGACAACTTTTCAGTCAGAGAGAGTTGATTGGCGAGGACACTTTTCCAGCGACAACACTTGGACGACCTTTGGTGGACTTCTTCGAGTTTTATTTGACAAGCAGCGAGATAATTCTGATCCTTATTCATCGGGAGATGAATTCTTTCAAGCCCGGGAGATTGCATAGACGAACAATTGTAGTGAATGATGAATTTTGGGGTTGTTCGGGGCCAATTGACGACTTTCCATATATGGCGTGCCCGGATTGACGATCAGACTCCGCAGATGCGTCCGGATTCGCGTTGCGAATCAATTTGATATATTAGTTTATTATATTTGCATTTATTTTGATGTATTTGGGTGGCCCTACCTCCGGCCAATCATAGCCGTTGATGGGGGATGTCATAATGCTTGTTTTATTATAAATAGATGTGATATGGGGCTGATCTTGGCATTGCATAATTTGGTGAAAAGAAATCCCTGATTCTAGCGATCAAGCCACGGTGCCGACTTTGTGGAACCCGAGGTGACGACTCTTAGGTGCTTATTTTCCTCCCTAAGGTACCCTCTAACCCTAGCACTCATTCTCCCCCTCCAAAACCCCTTGGTGCAGCCTCTGCAACCTCCCAAACAGTCCATCCTGCTGTCCAGACTTCATGTCTGTTTTTCCCTTGAATTTCACTATTCAAAAATGATATTTACTATTCACTTTTAAAGTTTCCCGGCCCCTGAACCACTGCCGGTTTCCACCCTGCTTCAGTTTTTCAGCTCCTGTCCGCTACTTTCAGTCCTTTTTATGTGCTGCCGACCATTCCCCTCTCCCCCTAATCAGCCGCCTCCTCTCTCTTAATACCTTGCAGCCACCTCCCTCTCCCCTCCTTACCCTAATGTTTCCTTCCCGACAGACCCCTTTACGTGGTACCACAAGCCCTAATCCTTCCCCTTCCGGGTCAGCCCAGATCTGGGATTTTTCAGCATGGATCTGACCGTTTATTGTCGGATCCACCCTTACTCACCCGGATCTCTACCCACGTGACCGGATCTATCCATTTCCGGCCTGATTCCACCTTCCATCGTCGGGACAACCACTACATCGTCTTCCATGCCGCCGGTTCCACTTCAGATCATCGCATACACATTTCCAGCTCCAGATTCTTCGTTGCCTTGGACAACCCATTATTTAGTGAGTATTGTTGTATTGGATTATTATTTTTTACCATTTATTTATCGGATTGGACATCATATTTATTTGGATATCTCGTTTGGTAGTAGTTTGTTAGATAAATATTGTGATTTGCAGGGTTCATTCGCCGCGCTCTCTCGCTTTGGCCCTCCACGCGGAGGAAAGCCTAAGCTTGCTTTTGCCCGAATAAAATATTTCGCCTGGTCATGAATTTATCTGGGTGAGATGATTTTAATTTATTTTAGGTGCCAGAGCAATTCGATTTTTTCCTGCAAGAGATCGATTTGATCTGAGTGATGTTTCACATATATTCTGTCTAAAGGCCTTCTGGATACTCATTCTATATACCTTACATCCATCAGCATCTAGGCAAATTTGGGTTCTTATTGATGCACAAGTAGCTGGGAGTTTGGAAAAATAACATCTAGGTGGTTGTTGAAAGTTTGGGCTATTCCAGAGGAGTCCCGAGTTCTTAATTGACCGTGCATCATCATAGCATTTTATACCTGCAAGTGATTTTAATTGGGATGTATCCTTAGTACTTATTATGTTAGGGATATGTGTGTGAATTAGTTAGCACGTTCCAATGAGATTACATTGTACGGTTTTGCAAATTGAAAGTATTCCTGACCATATGGTGATACTCTTTGTGAATCGTCATTATGCATGTCTCAGTATGTTTATTTGCAACGTGTGCTCCTAAGAGATTACTCCAGTTTTCAATTCTTTTTCCATTTATTTTTCAGTTTCATATTCATTTATTTTATTCCTTTGTTTGATTTAAATATTTTCGGTGTTTTCTCATTTTTCAAGTCATGCCTAATGTCATTAATAATGCTTAATTGGTTATCAGCTTCCCGATGAGAGAAAACTTGATTTCCTAAAAAGTGTTGCTGAAAGTTCACCTTATGCAGCTGCACAGGATTCACGCCAGCTTCTTCCTTTGATTGTTCAACTACTAAAGGTATATATTATAAATGTCACATTCAGTCTCACTGCTTCCAATTTTTTTAAATTGTTTTTGATCCATAAAATTATTTCCTTTATTTTAATCATATTAATCTCTGTGTGAGTGTGCAGTTGAATTGTTGTATATAAAGCTCACTGTAAAGATCCATATGGAGGCCCGGCACCTTTATTATTTTTCCCTTCTCCTATTTAATCCCACACAACTCGTGGTGATCTAAGGTCTCTCCTCCTTGTGCATAAATAGAGGTAGAATGTAATGTTAACTTTGATTTTTGGAATAATATCTTTTTGAACTCTCAACTTGGTCTCAGAGCAAGCACACATTTTTCTTCGCGGTTCTATCTTTCACATCACAAACTTTGACTCTCACATATTTGTTCTCGCCGATTTTTTGCTTGCAGTTTATTGCCTTGTGCGTCTGCTCGCGTCTTGCTGCTCTTGATCTTGCCGAGTACTCGCAACTGCCATACAAGGTAGCTCTCACGGTCCAACTCACTGTGCTCTTCCTTGTCGTGAGAGCATGCTCTTGTCGAGTACTCCCAGCTAACCAAGTTCTTTTCACGAGCTCCTGTTTCTCGCCGAGTTCCAGTTTTGTGCGTGAACTCGTATTTCTTGCCAAGCTCTTTTTGGACGATCCTTTCCACGCTAGTTGTGCTCTTACACAAACTCCTATTTTGTACGCGCTCCTGTTTTGAGACCCACGCACTTGTAGTTGCGCCCACCAAGTACTCTCCATTCTTATCCCTTACCGACATATCGCTGAGCACAACTCTCGTTTTGCTCATTTCTTCCCACGAGCTTCGCCTTGTTGTGCTGCCCACGAGCTCTCTCATTGCTTATTTCAATTTGTGAGCTTCATTGAACAAGAGCTTCTTCCCGCGAGCTTCGTTCCTCCCGCGAGCATCTCTCCTTCTGTGAGCTTTGCTCCTTTCCGTGAGCCTCTTCTCACGAGCTCCCGTTCGCACCAGTCCTCGCCTACCGCTACTGAGCCCTATTTTTCTCTCCGCGTCTACTTATGCTGAACTTTGGTTTGTGGGTGCTCTGTCCAGCCCGTTGTTCTCTCCTGATCCCTTTCTTCTTTGGACTCGTGGAGCTCGTTTGTTCCTTTCTCACTCAAGATTCTTTATTATCTCATTTTTAATGGCCTTCTCCTCGAATTCGAATGTTTATACCCCCCTTTAATATTACAAACCCCTCCCAACAATGATCATTTGTAGATTCATGACTCATCCAGCTCCTTCTGGATTACCACCTTGCCTTTAGATGATACAAATTATCTTGAATCGTCCCGATCGATGCAATGCTCTATGGTTCTGAGTGTTGGTCAGTGAATTGTGCACATGAGCAAAAAATGGGAGTTGCAGAGATGAGAATGCTTAGGTGGATGTGTGGACACACGAGGATGATAAAAATAAGAATGAATGTATCAGGGATAGGACAGGAGTGACACCAATTGCAGAGAAAATGCGAGAAGCTCGACTAAGATTGTTTGGACATGTACGAAGGAGAACATTAGAGGCACTTGTTAGGTGTTGTGAAAGTTTAATTACTAGACATGTTAAACGGGGGAGGGGTAGACCAATAAAGACTTGAAATGAAACTATAAGGAAAGACATGATGTACTTAAGCATTAGTGAGATTATGACTAAAGGTAGGGCACAATGGCGACAAAGGGTTCATATAGCCAACTCCACTATAGTGAGATAAAGAATTAAGTGTTGTTGCCCCGGTCGGCGCAAAATGCCATCCACAGTCATCAACTGGATGAGATTATTGTTCAACCACCCAATATTAATCCCTTGTGATAGGAGTGGGAAGCTGACAATACTCTGTTGGTTTCATATCTTCCCACTCATTGTTTCCCTCAGTCAACCGTAACTGCATGCTTATGGATTTTACCTTTGAGATATGGACTCGGGCACAATTGACTTATTCTCAAATTAGTAGCTCTACACAAGTTTATGAGCTCACTCGGGGTCTTCTCGAACTCAAACAAGGCTCCTCTAGTGTTGTCACCTACTTCGCTGTGTTCGAAAGACTTTATCAAGAACTTGATTACTTTGAGGACTTCACTCTAGCACGCACTGTGGACGCCCGTGTATTGAAGACAAAGTGATGCAGTGGTAAGACAGACACTGGTTGGATTCGCTAAATGCACTCCTATATGCAATGACGTGTGATGCAAGTGCACAAGTGGTCCACCAGAAATTGCAAACAAGTAATTAATTATTATAATAAAACGAGAGAGGCACGTGCGTAAACAAATAATTAATTAAGGCGAACTAGAGATTATTTTCACAAACAATAGAGGCGCAAGTATTTAAACGATCACAGAATTTGTCCCGCAAGTTGTAACAACGATCGAACTAATAACACAATAAAAGTAAACATCCAACACTCTTCAGGTAGCCAAAATAAACAACAACAAAGGAAATAACTTTGTACCACGGTTCACATATGCAGGCGATGTTGATGGCGGTTGTAGGCGGGCAACGTGGTCGTAGAGAGCATGGAAGGGGGCTGATTTGAGGTGGTTCCACGATAGGAGGGGTTAAGGGATATTGGACTTGGGGAAGAGGCTCACAAGAGTAAGGAGGGTGACTTAGAGAGGGAGGGATCTGGTGGAGTGGGTCCACGGGAATAGGCTACAACATGGATGGAGGGAGCAAGGAAGGTGGAAGGCTTATGGAAGATGGAGGTGGCTGCTAGGAGGGGCGGCGGACTCCGGTAGGCGGAAGAGGGTGGCGGGTTCTGGATTTGTGCAGGTTGCAGCAAGGAGGGGACGGGGTAGGGCGGTGAAGTCGGAGGAGGGCTTACAGGAATGCGAAGGGGAAGGGGGACGACGGGAGAAAGAGGCGGCGGCTTGGGCGCTTATGGAAGGAGGAGGTGGTGGCTTCCTGCGGCGGGCTGGAGATGGTCGGAAGAGGGACAAAGGAGGGTCCCGACGTCGCACCAGAAGCGAAGGAGGAAGAGGTGTCACACCTCTTCGAAGACTGGCGACTTGGAGAGAAAATCCAAATCCACGATGCCCATCGACTACAACCGCCGGGTTTTATAAAACCCTAGATGCGAATCGCTTCATCTTCTTGAACCGACAAGCAACCCTTCCCAATACAACACATATAAAACTACCCCGATCGGACGGCTCACAATGTTTGGGCCGATCGGGGACTAAATACACATCAAAATAAAAAACACAAAACATGAGAGTGGCTGGAATCGAGCATCCGGGCGCAGCCATGAACTCCGATCGCCCGTCTGGGCAGTGAATCACCGCCTCCTGCGGGTGTACACACGGGTGGATCGTGGCGCGCCGTCACAAAGGAATACCGCTACCATCTTCATTGTCTTCCTTATGGGCCTTGCTGTGAACTTTGACATGGTTCACACTCATGTCTTGAATTGGTTGCCTCTTCCCTTTATTCAGAAACATTCAACATGGTCTTGGGTGATGAGGATCGCTGCCATTTTATTGATTCGATAGTGAATGATCGTTCCGCCCTTGGCATTAGTCAAGGACTTGCTACTTCAGGTACACATGTTCGGTTGTCTCTATAGGTGCAACTTTGATCGGTTCGGTTCGGTTCCACTAAGAACCAAGAACTGACCCGTATAGGTTCGGTTCCAAATTTCTGGAACTAGAACCGACCCATGGTTCTAAAGTGTAGAACCAAAGCCGTACCAGAAATGTCGGTTCGGTTCCGACTCGATTCTCGGTTGTATGCAAAATGTAAATCCTAACCTAAACACTTCCAAAACATATCTATCGATGTAAGAAAATTTTATAGCATCAACTTTAGCACAAACATTATAAAAAGGTGACTGCTTGCAGCCGTTCATTCATACTATAAGCCCCGACAGATCTAACCTTACGATCAGTCATTGCAAGTAACTGCACTTGTACACTATCCAACATTGATTGAGCCATTTTCCTGGCATCACCATCAACAATTATACCAACATTGCTCTTCCTCCTTAACTGAAGTTTCAAGGATAAAAAAAGGCAAAAGTGAAGTTACAAGGATTAAAGGAAATCAGTATGCAAAAGTGAAGTTGCATGGATTAATAATATAAAGTAACTTGAAAAATATTGGACAAATAAGAGACATAAACCAGTCAACACAGCAACTCAAGAAAGTCAACACAGCAACTCAAGAAAGTCAACACAACAACTCAAGAAAGTGAACACAACATCTCAAGATAGCGTATGTGTTATGGGCTGCGTATCGTTATGATTATCTCTATTATCCAAGTGTCTAGGTGTTATCATTAGGTAGGGGCCTCGAGCACCGGGTCTAGTATTAGGTGACATTATTGTTGTTCGTCTCTTTATATGTTGTGAGCCTATATAAAGACATATGGAGGGTTGTAATTGGTAAGGAAGATGAAGTCTATTTTCTATCTATTTTCCTAGCATCACCATCAACAATTATACCAACATTGCTCTTCCTCCTTAACTGAGTTGCAAGGATAAAAATGCAAGAGTGAAGCTGCAAGGATTAAAGGAAATCAGTATGCAAAAGTGAAGTTACATGGATTAATAATATAAAGTAACTTGAAAAATACTGGACAAATAAGAGGACATAAACCAGTGAACACAACATCTCAAGAGAGTGAACACATCTCAAGAAAGCGTATGTGTTATGGGTTGCGTATCGTTATGATTATCTATATTATCTAAGTGTCTAGGTGTTATCATTAGGTAGGGGCCTCGAGCACCGGGTCTAGTATTAGGTGACATTATTGTTGTTCGTCTCTTTATATGCTGTAAGCCTATATAAATTCATATGGAGGGTTGTAATCGATAAGGAAGATGAAGTCTATTTCCCATCTATTGTGTGTGGGATCTTTGGTGGCTCTCTCCTCTAACGAGCAACCCCGCTTAGGCAGCCGCGATCAAGGCTCCGTTGTATCCTCCACCACAATCCTCTCCATCCTAGACCACTACTTTGACCACCGCTAAAATAGGTCCATAACAACTTTGGTATCAAAGGCCTCGGTCCTCCTTCCACAGCGACAACCCGACCCCTCCTTCGGTTCTACTTCCTTCTAGCTACAACGCCCCCCCCCCCCAAAAAAAAAAACCAGCTGCACATTTTGTCGGGTCGTCAGTCATCCACATCTACAACCCGACCCCTCCTTCCGCTATAGCTCCTGCCGTCGAGAGGAACAACGCTCAAAATCCTCGCCGTTTTTCTTTTTATAGCTAGAACTCAGCGACGCCACAGCCGCACCCATCACCTTTTCTGTTCCCAGCCGCAGACCCTCAAGCATCGCCGTTCCGGGTCACAGTCCTCACCGTACTAGAAGTCGTTGTCTCCAGCAGCGAGCGTCTCCATTGTCGTCGCTGCCTCTTCACTGCTTCTCGCTTCCGCGTCCCTCGAGCTATGCTATCATCGAGCCGTGACTTCCTCCCGCCCCCTGCCCTGTTTTCTCGAGCCCTGCAACAATAAATGCTTGCAGAGCCTTTCGACGCTACATTACCTGCGCCCCAGATTTTTTGCCTTCCCCACGGTTCACCGTGGACCCCACATCCGATTTTATTTTTTCTTTTAGCAGCCGCCAATACTAAGCTTTATTTTTAAAGCCTCACGTGGAGACAGTTTTTTCAGGCAACTTTATATTTTATTCAAACTCTATGCCGAGGAGCCCCTTCACAGAGTTTTTCTTTTAATCTCTCTAGCCCTATGCAACCCACGAAAACAACACCTGGGGAATTAACTTATCTGGTACTTGCCACGTCACTTAGCTTGAACTACACATTATGCCGAGAATATTTGTTTTTTGCTATCATTGAGTGACGACGCGGCTCTCGTGGCCATTCCCAATCATCCGGCTCCTCGCAATCAGACCGCCCTGTCACCCGCTTCTTTTCTCGCTTCTTATCTCGCCCTTTGGGTGACTCGCCTGATCAAATGAGTCAGATTATGTCCATGTTGCAGGCCGTCATAGCGCAAGAAGCTGCCCTCGCGGACCGTCATCAAGAAGCCATTATTGTGCTCTCTAAGCGCATCGATGATCTTTCTACCACCCCCACACACGATCAAACAAGTAGTAGTTTGGCACCACCACTTATTCGCCATGCGCCGTAGCCACTGACCGTCCACGAGCCACCACTGCTAGCTGCTATTGTGCCACGCTACACCAGGTTGGACTTTCTAACCTATGATGAAAAAAGTGATCCTTTGGTCTGGCTCACCAAGTATGAGCAATTCTTCAGCCACCAACAAACTCCAGCAATAGACCCAATGCATCAACATCCTTCCACATGCTCGACTCCGCTCTTTTGCGAGCTTAACGACTTCTCTCCGACCGACCAAATATGATTTGTGAAGACTTCAAGCGGCTCTGCAACTTGCGTTTCAGACCTCCTATCCACAACAATCCCTCGGCGAACTCACATATCTATGACAAACGGTGTTCGCGGACGAGTACCTAAAACAATTTCAGTTTCTTTTGGCACATGTCACTCTTGCCCCGGATATGCAAGTCACCATTTTCACCGTTGGACTTCGCGACTGCATGCAACTGGATGTCAAATTTGAGGCCCCTCCAGACTTAGTGACTGCTATGTGTATGGCTAGGCTATGCGATCATCGCCTCCTTCTAGAACAGGAGGTCTACCCGCCTACCAACAACATCGTTCAACAGGGCCGTATCGAGGGCCCACCACCCCCACCGGTCCGCTGATTATCTCGGGCCGAGATGTTGCAACGACGCGCCTAGAGATTTTGTTTTAATTGCAAGGAGCAGTTGACTCGCGGTCACAGATGCAACAAACTTTTTTATTTGCACATCGAGGACTCTGACGATGATGGCATCAAATGAAGTAGCTCCACCAAGGACCCACCTTGAGCTTGAGGTTAAGCTCTTTTTGGACGGCAGGAGTGATGTTATGGGCTGCATATTGTTATGATTATCTCTATTGTCTAAGTGTCTAGGTGTTATCATTAGGTAGGGGCCTCGAGCATCGGGTCTAGTATTAAGTGACATTATTGTTGTTCGTCTCTTTATACGTTGTAAGCCTATATAAAGACACATGGAGGGTTGTAATCGGTAAGCAAGAAGAAGTCTATTTCTTATCTATTGTGTGTGAGATCTTTGGTGGCTCTCTCCTCTAACGAGCAACCCCGATTAGACAGCCGCGGTCAAGGCTCTGTTGTATCCTCCACCACCATCCTCTCCGTCCCTGACCACTACTTTGACCACCGCTGAAATAGGTCCGTAACATTATGTTAGCTCACTAAAATGTAATTGATTTTTTATTTATGCCTGACTGATAATTCATAATTGTGTATGAAAATCAAAATTGCTCATTAATTACATGAATACCTTAATCAGAACTGATATGTGCTACATGAATACCTTAATCAATACAGGAAGCTACATGAATACTTATCCGTGCTTATAAAATACAATCAAAGAATATCTTAATCGGGATCATGAGCCGGCGAGGAGGAATGACTTTCATTCTGATCACGAGCAGGAGAGGAAAATCTTAAATGAAGAAAAGAAAGGAATCAGGGCTTGGTGTGTAACCTGTTACTCTGTGAGGGTTAAGTCTAAAAATCAAGCATGAGATGTTGAGAACTGAGAAGAGTGGGAGTGAACCTTGGTACCTAGATGAGGGGGAATCGGCAAGGAAGAGGAGTCAGCAACCACGAGCCGACGAGGAAGAGGAGGCAGCAAACACGACCAAGAGCCGACTATGAAGAGGCGTAGGCACCTGCAACCTGAATCGAACCACTAGGGAACCGACCCGACCGCCCGTTTCGACTCTGTTTCGGCCCGACTATCGGTTCTTCGGTTACTTATGCACACCCCTAGTTGTGTCATTACTGTGAAAAATATGGTCATGTCCAAGACTCCTGTTTTTTCCTGCATCCGCATCTTACTCCTTGTAAAGGAAATGGTAGCCATAGACGTGATTGTACTGCAAGCCCTTTGATACTTTTATTGCTCATGCCACTAAAGCTCATGAAGACGGTACTGATAAGATTCCCTCCAATGGTTTTTCTACTAAAGAGGTTGATTCCTTATGACGTCTTGTCTCTCCCAAGACAACTCTTCTACGACAGTCTTCGCAACCTCAGATATTCCAAGCGCACAATCTACTACGCAATCCAGTTTGAATGGATCATTGATTTCTGATGCGATTGATCACATCACCGAGTCATCATTAGGTTTTTACCTCATACCCTCCCTTTCGGGTCGTGATAAAGTTATCATCGGTCGATGAATCTTTTTCTTCCATAGTTGGCAAAGTAACCATCTTATGTTTCTCTACCATGCCCCTCACATCCGTTTTACATATTCCCTCATTTCCTTGCAATTTACTATCAATTAGTTGCTTGATCATATCCATAAATTGCTCCAAAACATCCTCCATGATGATTGTGTTTTCTTTGATAATGAAGCAGTGTATTTATAGTGGTAGAAACTGCGGGGCCTATAATTCTTGGATCAACAAGCTAACCAAGCTCTCTCCAGTGCTCCTCCTCTCTCTTTTGTGGAAGTGCAACGATGGTATCAACATCTCAGACACCCCTCTGCAAGCTATCTTATCAAAATGTTTCTTATATTTTCTAGATCTATGAGCAATTTTTTTTGTGAGCTTTAAAAACACATACTACACTCCAAATCATATTTCATCTCCTAGTATGCTTCCTTTTGATGTTGTTATTCTTACATATGTTTGGGGATCTTCCTCTGTAATTTCTTTAACTGGTCACCGTTGATTTGTGAATTTTATTGATTGTTTCCCCGTTTTTAGTTTGACACTACTATTCACATCCTTCAAAGTGACAAAAGTACAATGACTGTGGTGTTTTTGGAACATATCTTACTGATATTGATATACTCAATCAAACTATGCGTGTACATACCTCCACCTAAAATAGTGTTGCTGAATGCCAGTACAAACACCTCCTAGAAATTACGCCGTGCTTTCTTATTACAATTAATCTTCCCAAGTTTTATTGGGGTGAAGCCGTCTCATTGCAACATACTTGATTAACCTTCTTCTGTCTAATACTCTACAATATGCCTCCTTCTCTTGTTTGTTTACCAAATGTGTCCATTTCTCATCTTCCTCATTGTGTGTTTTAGTGTGTCTGTTTTGTCCATGATCATCACCCCAATCATTATAAACTTGGTACTTGTTCCCACAAATGCATTTTATCTAGATTCAATATGAAAGAGCATCATTGCTACCACCCTTCCTCTCGACGAATCTTTTGTACCATGAATGTTACATGTCGTGAAGGGAAACAATTCTTTGTCTCGTAAGGGGTAGAGTGACAATGATGTTGACGCTCTCAATATTCTCCTTTTAATAGTGGCCTCACATATTCCTCCCACACTATTCGAACCACCACGCCTACTCTTATCACAACTTCGACTCCTGATGCCAAAAAACTCATTCCTCTTCCTGAAGTATATTAACGGAGGAATGTTGGTGTTGAGATTGTACAAACCCATGCAATTTCGACATTGCAGATACAAACTTTCAAAGTAGATCTTGACGTAGAGCTCATGAGCCTCTCATACATCTTAATAGTAAAAAAAACTCCACAAAGTATCCCATTTCTAAATATATCTCATATCATAATATAACCTCGACATATCATAATGAAGGAATGTTGGTGGGTCGCCTGAATGGGAAGGCAAAGTCGACGACACCCAATCAGCAATCAGAGGATGGAGGCATACTGGAATGATGAAGGGGGATTAAATCGTCGACGGCTCCCGATGGAAGATGACGTCTAGACTTTGGGCGGTGGAGGGTGAATTGCTGGCTGCTCCTCCCATGCCGTCGGCGTGCTGAAACAGAGGAACAAAGGATGCACGAGAATAGTTTGAGGTAGCCGACAGTACAGAGAAAGAAGAGTTTTCATTTCTCTGTGTATATCGGTATCTCCTTCACGACTGTCTCTTAATATATGACAACTTTTACGTTTTCTTTTCATTACTTTCAAAGTAGTACTTTGATACTTTTGCAAACATTATTTTACTAAATCTCTTTTTATTGATATGTAAATCTCTTTTTATTGATCTCTTTATGGTGAATGATTTAGATACCTTTTTATTTGATTATTCTCCAATTAAACTTATGCGTTGTTAAATAAATTAAACTCGCCTTTTTCGTCCCAACCACTTAAAATTACTAGACCTTTTATTCATGGTCTCATATGGTGGTCAAACTGATGAGCAAAAAATTCCAAATACAAACGGTGCGCGGAGAAAAATAAAAATTGCGTGATATAAAATAAATAAATATTAGAAAATATGTGGCGCATGACATTGCCATTCATCTTCTGAGGCCACAAAGGATGCATCAATTCCGGTGCCCACTCATGATTGCTCCATAAGGGCATGTGATTATTGGGATGACAAACTAACTCGATCTTTGCCTATTCCTCCATACCCGATCACGATCACTCAGATGCCTTTATTATGGAGATGATGTGGCTGATTCTAGGTCTCTCCATCCTAGTTCTGATCGACAATGGGGCAAATCACAAATTTTCTCTCAGGCTATGGCGATGCATCCGTGCATTTTGATTGAGTTCTTCCTAGGTGTTACTGCCATGCTGGAGATGATCATCCCACCTCCACGAAGTCTCTGCTGCCACCTTTGCCCCATCTGGGTACCAACTTGATCACAAAGATTTATTATGTTTTTCCCTTAGAGGGTATTAATGTTATCTTATGTGTTGCAAGGATTCAGAGACTTGGCGACATCTACATCAACTCGGCCTGCCTGATGATTCACTTCAATTGGGAAAGACAGCTTTGGACATTTGTGGGGGCTGCCCCCCGCCAGAGGCCGGCCATGCTACTTCACCCTTGTATGTCGACTCCTTTCCAAAATTCTAGCGCCGGCTTCTGGCGCTTCATCATAGATTGTACTTGGATCTCCTCTTATCATTTCTGGACCTTGGTATTGAGGACAAGACATATTTTTCAGTGGGGTATTTTGTTATGGAACATAGGCGTCAGTGTCAACCGCCTACTGAGCAAGGCTGATACATGCATAACAAGCATCTATTCGAGGCGGGGGACACCAACAGCCATGACCAAATTGTCGGGAGCCGAATTCTAGCATATCATTTTTTTGTAATCATGTATTTTAATCCATGCATTTATTTTGCATTAATTACTAGTTTGCCCCTGAATATTTAAAGGAATGATGTATGGACATTTGATATCTTAGGATCAATAAAATTGTGTCTAAGGCTAGCCAGTGTGCCTCCTTTGATTTATCTCATCATCTTATCTTCTTCCTCGTCTCATTCCTTTGAACCCTAGGAATTCTCTAAGGGTAACAGTTTCTTTTGACCCGTGGCTTTGTAGACCCGTACCTCTTCTTCTTTGACTATCTACTCTCTAGTTTCTATTCTTCCCCTTCTTTTTCCTCGACTCTCAACTCTAAAATTTTGATAGCTAATTGCTTTTCAGTTGTGTATTTGTTCCATGCATTTGTTGTGATGAGGGACTGGATGTGTATTTGTTGGCCATTGGGCGGCTCAGTACATTTGTGCCTATATTTGTTAATCCCTTATTTTACTGTTACGTACCTGACATGAGCATGTGTTGTGGGTTGTTGTACGTAAATTTTTTGTAAACATTACTCTCATCTCTCTTCCTTGCTCAACCAGGTAATCGAGGTCATGATCACCAAGTCTAAAATGTCTAATAGTATATTACTAGTTGTGTGATCATAATTTGATTAAGGATTATTGATCATAAGTTCTAAAATTCATCACTCAAGGAATAAGGAGTTAAATGTGCTAAAAAAGTATACAAAAAAAAATCCGACACCAATTTCAAGCCACCTCAATTGTCTCGAACTGGCTTAAAGTCCTACAATTTTGAGCTGGCTGAAATTCTGTTTGTTAACACACTGACGAAGCTCAAACAAAAAAGTCAATCTGTGACACTACTTGAATATGTTTGTGGAGCTCATTACCTTGTAGGCTTCCTGTAAAGTTTGGTTTTATGTTCAGATATTAATGGACTAAGGCCTGAACTATGCCGAGAAATAAATTTATATTCTCTTCATTAGATGATGCAAATCATCGTCCTCTATCAACATTACCGTATTTTTTGAAATGCTGGTAATCGTGCAAATGCTATAAACTTAATTTCTGTTCACCCTGATAACAATTATGTTAATGATACATTTGCGATCCCAGAAATACTACCAAACAAAATAACAACTAATTTATGTGTAATCCTTTGTGCAGACTGTGAATATTGGTATCACTAGATTTAAATGTCATCAACAAGTTCGCTGACTGTACCAGTGCACCCAGAAAACACATTTGATTAAGCAATATCATGATCTGTCCATTTTAGAAGATGCAATAATTGAGAATGTTATAAATAATGAGCCCCTCCCCAAAGTGGATGATGCCAATCTTGTTGAGGAAATATTAGGTGTATGATTCAAGATCCCAACACCCCACTCACTTTCAGATCTGTTCCGATTGTGATTTGGAAATTTGTGATCAAATGTTGATTTGTGTATTGGTTTTGCTACCAAATGTTGCAATGCTTTGGCAACGAAACTAGAGAAGTCGGAAAATTAGAAAGGACCAGATTTGGGGATGAGAATGACAAAAATGAAAAAAAGAGATTTAGTTCATTTTCTTACTAAGGATTGCAGTCCATCGTACTCTATTTATGAAAATGGAATTGCAATTCAAACTTTGATTTGTCCTATATAAAAAACTAAATCTAATAACCTAATTCTATCATGAGTTTTAAATTCAAATGTTTCTCTGAAAGGATAGTTAAGTATAAATAAATTTGCCAATTATTCAAAAGGCTTTTTTATTAAATTAAAATGATCACAAAAATTTCTAATTTAGATTAGTAGAAAATGTAAGGGCCCGTTCGACATGCAGACATTGGCTTTGGTTAGAAAATTAATATCTAGAGGAATTGGTTTTGTGCAGAAAATCAATTCCGATGTTCGACTGCAGGATGAAATTCAGTGAATAGAATTGTAATTGATATTTATAAGCTGTTCGGATGCACAATAATAATTGAAGTTTAAAATTGAAGCAACAAATTGAAGCACTAATAATAATTGAGGTTCAAAATTATAAATAAGTTCTACTGCATAATCATTATCCATAATTAAAAATCAAGAAATATTATATTAAATAGATTAGTCCATCGTCCATAGGAAAAGACACAAATCTAGCGATTAAACTGCATTCGCAGCCATATGCCCTTCAAGTCTTCAGGTAGTCTCATGAATATGTCACACTTGACATTATCATGACACTGTATATCCATCGTCTTGAGAAAATCACGCTCGTGTTAATTAGTCATTTGAGCCAGTGCGACATTGATAAGAAGAATGAGGGGAAAAATGGGGGATAGAGAAAAGAAGTGCAGAATTAGGGTTAGGGTTCGAGAGAGAAAGAGAGTATAATACATGAATAGTTCTTTGCACACCTTCTCCAGACCAGCCCCAGAGGTATTATACCTCTGGGAGAAGAGGTGGCCGGTCGCCCCCCCCCCCCATGGGCTAAACCCGTGGGTTCAACCCCAAGGCGCCGTGGATTAATTGAGGGGGCTGAACCGGTAGGTTCATCCCTATCTTGTGCAGCCTCCTTCCGCCGTCGCGCGTATTACCGCCCTGTGAATCGGTCGTTATGCTGGGTCATAACATTCCCTCCCACATCAGCAAGCAGCTTGTCCTCAAGATGAAAGTTTGGATAAAGTTCTCGAAACTCGAGCAAATCAACCCATGTGTTATCCGCCGCCGATAATTTCTTCCATTTGACGTGGTTCTCCTGGCGGTACTTGGTACCACGCTTCTTCCATTTGGTTAGTATTACCTCCTCTGGAAGCGGTCGAAGTTCCCCACTGTGGGTTGCCTCAGGCAGGGTAGGGCATATCTGTACCGTGTCCCCGATCTTCTTTTTCAACAAGGATACATGAAATGTCAGGTGAATACGCGATCCTTCTGGCAAGGCCAATGTATAGACAACCGGTCCCACTCTATGGGTGATTCTGAAGGGCTCGTAATAGCGCGGTGCTAACTTCTAGTTCATTCTCCGAGACACTGAGGTTGCCTGTATGGTTGAATCCTGAGGAAGACCTCATCTCCGACTGCGAACTCTCGTTCCATCTTGTGTTTATCTGCTTGAACCTTCATTCTGTTTTGAGAGGCCAGGAGGTTTTCACGCAGAAAGGCAAGAGTACAATCCCGATCGCGCAAATCCCGATCAACAACTGGTAGTGCCTTGCCGCCTGGTTCATATGTCCCCAAGTTCAGGGCGGGCCTCCCCTACACAACTTCAAACGGAGTGAATTTGTTTGCATTGTGGTAGGAGGTGTTGTAGCAGTATTCAGCCCAATGGATCCAACGGGTCCAGGTGTGGGGTGCATCCATCACAAAATATCGCAAGTACGTCTTGACCCCCCGATTAAGCACCCCCGTCTGCCCGTCTGGGGGAGGTGGGCAGTGCTCATACACAGTCGAGTGCCCTGTAGCCGGAATAGCTCCCTCCAGAAGTTGCCCACAAACACCGAATCCCGATCAAAGATGATGGACTGAGGAATGTCGTGAAGTCGAACTATCTCCCGCACAAATAAATCAGCTTCCGATTCCCCCGTATAAGGATGGTGTAAGGCCAAGAGGTGACCGTATTTGGACAGCTTATCCACTACAACCAGGATAACTGTCTGCCCCTGAGATCTTGGTATGCCGTCTATGAAGTCAATAGAAACCGTATCCCAAATTTATTGTGGAATCTCCAGAGGAGTAAGTAGACCCGCGGGCAATGTTGTTTCGTATTTCTGTCGCTGGTATATCTCGCACTGTCGCACAAATTGTTGAACATCCTTTCATCGTCCCTTCTAGAACACATTGGCCCGTATCCTCTGAAGAGTGCGGGGAACGCCCGCATGGTCCCCTATCCGCGTTGAATGAAATTCATGCAACATGGTGATCTTCCATGGTGATGAAGCCGGTATGACCACCCTGCCGTGGTAGTATAAGTGCTCATTCTGTAAGTGACGCCCTGGGGTAGTAGCCTGCTCTTGTTGAAGTGACTCAAAAATTGGATGTAAATCTGGGTCTTGCAGAATCTCTATCCGTATGTCATCTAAAGCCCCGATCAACGGCCCAAAGATGTGTTGAAGCGCCCCCTTTGGTATGCGGGATAGTGCGTCTGCCACCACATTCTCTTTCCCTTATTTGTACACGATCTCGTAGTCATAACCTATGTTGTCAAGGCGCGCTCATAGGCGCGCCCGAGGCGCTGGGCGCAGCCCGCCGCGCCTCAGCACGACTGAGGCGGGCGATGTGCCCCAGGCACGCCCAGGCGCGCGCCTTACAGGCTCCCAGGCGCACCAAAGGCGCGCCTGAGCCTTTCAAGGTGTTTTTTTCAAAAAAAATTCAGATGGGCAAAAACATGATCTTAGACGCACCCGAGGCACCTCTAGGCGCACTTGGGTGCCCAATTCTCGGAAATTGAGCGAATTGGGCGCCCAATTCGCGAAAATAGAGCGAATTGGGCACCCAATTCGCGGAAATTGAGCAAATTGGGCGCCCAATTCGCGGAAATTGAGCGAATTGGGCGCCCAATTCGCTCAATTTGTTTTTTCGTCCATTTTTGCGCCTCACATGACTCAGGCGCGCGCCTGCGCGTAGACTCCTGGGTCCCTTTGCGCCTCAGTGCGACTTGCGCCTTTGACAACATAAGTCATAACCCAGCAACCTCGTCACCCACTTCTGCTGCAAAGGAGAATCCACTCGTTGCTCTAAGAAATGTTTCAGGCTCTGGTGATCAATTCGTACTTTGAAGTGTCTCCCCAGAAGATATGGTCGCCATAGGGCCGCAACATGTATAATGACTAGCATTTCCTTTTCGTAGGTAGATAAGCCCAGTGTCCGTGGTGCTAAGGCCTTTCTGAAGACTAGCATAATGGCTTAGCATTTTCTTTTCGTAGGTAGATAAGCCACAACATGTATAATGACTAGAATTTCCTTTTCGTAGGTAGATAAGCCCAATGTCCGTGGTGCCAAGACCCTCCTGCATGAGGACAACCCCTATCCCAACGCCTGATGAATCGGTCTCCAGGACAAACTTCTTAGTGAAGTCGGGTAGGGCGAGCTCCAACGTGGTAGTCATCGCTGTCTTGAGAGTATGGAACGCCGTTTCTGTTGCCAGCAAAACGCATCCTTATGTAACAACTGTGTGAACCGCCGATAGTAGCCCGTCAGCCCGAGGAAGCCGCAAAGGGCACGAACCGTGCGTGGTCGGGGCCACGCTTGCATGCTCTCAATTTTCTTTGGATCGGCTTGTACCCCTTGTTTCGAGATTATATGACCCAAGTATTCGACTACCGCTTGTCCAAAGGAGCATTTGGATAGCTTGGTGTAGAGCTGGTGCTGTCGGAGAATCGCCAACACTTGCTCCACATCTTTGAGGTGTTCCTGCCAACTGGCGCTGTAGATCAAAATATCATCAAAAAATATCAATACTGACCTATGGAGGAGAGGGTCAGAAGATCTCGTTCATCACCGCCTGGAAGGTAGATGGTGTGTTGGAGAGCCCGAAGGGCATCACAAGGAACTCGTAGTGGCCGTCGTGGGTCCGAAAGAATGTCTTGTAGATGTCTTCTTCCTTCATTCTGATTTGGTGGTAGCCAGAGCGCAGATCCAACTTCATAAATAGGCGTGCTCCATGTAACTCGTCTAGCAGCTCCTCTATCACGGGGATGAGAAACTTGTCCTTGATGGTAGAGATGTTTAGACCGCTATAGTCAACACAAAATCTCCACGAACCATCCTTTTTCTCCACCAAAATGATGGGTTAAGAAAAAGAACTGGTGTTGGGTCTGATAATTCCCGCTGCTAGTATCTCCTTAACGCTCCGCTCTATCTTTGCCTTCTGAACGTGCGGATAGCGGTAATGCCAAATATTTGTCGGCTTAGATCCTTCCTTGAGGATGATCTGGTGGTCTCTAAATCTTTGTGGCGGAAGCGAATGTGGTTCCTGGAAGATGTCGGAGTACTGCACTAGCAAGGATTGCATCTGCTTTGTCACTTCATGTGGAGAAGTGGGCAGTGACGCCAACTCCATGATCACCGCCATGGGGACTTCCTGGTCCCACAACCTCTCCAAGCAACGAGGGGTGACCTCCTTCATGGGTGTGGTCTTGAGTCCATTTAGGCAGTAGCCCTTTCCATCCTGGATAATTCCATCGTCATGTAGTCCCAGTCAAGGGTGACCTTCTCTAACTGTTGTAACCATTGGACTCCCAAGACCATGTCAGACCCCTTGATAGCCAACAAGAAAACCTCCAATCAGCACACGTATCCTTGCACCCGAAGCTCCATCCCTCTGTTGACTTCTTCACACTGCAACTTGTTACCGTCGGCTACCATAACCTGAAAGGCAGCGTCACTATTGATCTCAAGGCCCAACCTTTGGGCAATGACGGGGCTGATGAAGTTGTTGGTGCTCCCACTGTCGATCAAAATGGTCACTTTCTGTTGGAGGATCCTTCCGGTGATTCGCATAGTCAAGGGTGTGGTGCCTTCTGCTATATCCTGGACGGGTACGCCACACTCAGTCAGGTCAAGGTCTTCTTCCAGTTCATCTCTCTCGCCTTCAGCTCCCCTGTCTTCTTCTTTCCTCTGCATGTATACTGGGATCATCTGACATTTATGCTCGGGACCATATTTCTCATCGCAGTTAAAACATAGCCCTTTCTCCCGTCTTGCTTGTAGCTCGGGCCATTTTAGCTTCTTCACCGTCGCCTTTCCTATCGCAGTTTGTTCCCGTCTGACAGTTGGCGGGTTCGTCGTGTTCTTCTCATTAGCCATCCTTGCTCTCTGTTGATTGAAGTGCTACTCTTGGATTCAGGCGAAACTGATGGCGTGGTTCAAGCTGCGTGGCATGTACGCGCGTACCTCGTCTCGAATGTGCTCCTTCAGTCTGGAAACAAAACAACTCAGGAGTGTCCTCTTCTCCCACTGCATCCTGTTCGCCAGCCTTTCAAACTCTGTGCAGTACTCCATTACTGAACCCTTCTCAGTTAATTTCTGGAGAAGTGCCTCAAAATCTTCATACGCAAGAGGCCCGAATCTGGCTGTGAACCCGTCAACGGATTTGGCCCACGGGACATAGTCACGTCCTTGAAGGAGCCACTGAGTCCACTGGAATGCTTCATCTTATAGGTGAAAGGATGCCAATCACACCCACTTCTCCTTTGGAATCTCCTGGTAGTTGTAAAATAACTCCGCCTTTTGCACCCATTCCACTGCGTCGTCTCCTTTGAAGGTTGGGTAATTCATGCGGGTCATTTTTGGTGGCATGTAAGCTCTCGAGTGTTGCTGGCCTTGTGCTCCATACTCCTGGCCGAAGCCAAGATGCCGTCGACTCTCTGCCGTCCAATTAGGGTATCATCCTTCCTCTCCGTGGTGATAGCCCGACCTTGTTCTTGTTGGAGGCGGCCTGTACTCCCAACCGATTCCTGCCCTACTGTTGCCGACTTGTCCCGATCCCATAGGGTTAGGCAGAAGCCCATCTTGAGGAGGGTAGACCATCTCCTTAGGTCACTGGTCAATCGGGTTCTCTCGTCCTCTGTCGAGGCCTTCCGGAGATTGGATTGGTCCATGATGTGTGCTTGCTTCCTCCTTCACCGTTGCTTTGCCCTTGATACTTTGGAACAACAAGCTCTTGATTTCCCCCATACAGACGTCTAGTCTCTCCTCCAAACGTTTCTCTGACGCGCTTAATTTTTCTTCGATGGTTGTTGTTGTATCTGAGAGCCCGGTGTAATTATCCTCTAGGGTTGCTAGCCTCGTGGACTCTTCCTGTGAGCGATTCACCATGGTTTGCTGGATCGACTGAGAGATCGGCGCAAAGTGGTCACTGGATCGTTGCTGAGGGTTTGTCGGGTTGGCGTAGAAGGATCGGCGCGGACGGTCGCTGGAAACAGAAGGACAGCTGGAATCGCAAGACGTCTGGAAACGGGACTGTGTCGCTGTAGATGGATCGACGGGACAGTGTCACCGACGCAGAAGGATCGACGAACTCTGTCGCTGCAGAAGGATCGACGGACCGTCGATCGCTGTATAAGGATCAACGGGCCGTCGATAGCTGGATAGGGATCGACAGACCGTCGATCACTGGATAGGGATCGACGGAGGGGACAACACTGTCGGTAGGACGCTGTCGTTGGATCTGGAGTCGACGCACGCTGAGGGAGCAGCACAGGCCTCCATGCGGTGCACTGGATCGATCGTCAGTGCGCCGTAGTTCGATTACGTGCGACTCGACGAGCAGCGAGGGAGGACGCGCCTCTGATACCAAATGATAAAAAGAACGAGGGAAAATATGGGGGATAGAGGAAAGAAGAGCAGAATTTGGGTTAGGGTTCGAGAGAGAAAGAGAGGAGAATTCCTGAATAGTTCTTTGCACACCTTCTCGAGACCAGCCCTAGAGGTATTTATATCTCTGGGCCAAGAGGGGGCCGGTCGGACCTCCAAATGGGCTGAACCCGCGAGTTCACCCCCAAGCCGCCGTGGATTAATTGAGGGGGGGCTGAACCGGTAGGTTCAACCCTTTCTTGTGTTGTCTCCTTCCGCCGTCGCGTGTATTACCGCCCTGTGAATCGGTCGTCATGTGGGGTCATAACAGACATATATGTCATCAACATTGTTAGCAGACTTGGTCCCCGCTGCCTTTTCTACGGAGTCAACCAATTTCTCTATGGCCACCGCTACAACATCAACTCCATCTGCTTGCTTCTCCTCCTTCCGCTGCTTCCTTCTCCTTTTGTTCTAGTCCGTTCTTGTGTATTAGTTGTATTCTCTGTCATAGACTCAACATCTATCTCCTTTGTCATCTCTGTTGTGGTTGTGGCATGACTGATTGACTGCCAGTTGTTCTATCAGTCCCGTAGAGCACAACCAAATCAGACCAGTTGATGATAACTTTGTCCTTATAATGCTTGACAGATGGATGAACATGTAATATTATAATTAATTTATTATTTTAATGAAATCAACATGGAACTACTAATTTAATAAAAATTATATCTTCACATAGTTAGCCCATACTTCTTCTTCGCTATTCACCTTCACCAAGTTACTTTGTCATGCCCATCCAAATCTGCTAGTGTCCAACATCACACTGACTTATACGTAGTACTTGTTCCAAGTTTTCAGGCGAACCATTAACATCTCTTTACTAGTTTCTATGACACAAATGTCTTTAAGGGCTGTCATAGCTGCTATAAAAACAATACTCTTACAGCCGTTTGGAGTTTTATGCCCCAAATTATGTTGCTCAAACAATGCATTAGAAAGGGTAATATCCATTTCTGATGTCTAGTACATGCCAAAATTTTGTCAGAAATGAAATTTTTGAATCTGAAATTTCTTCAGATCTCAACACTCTTCATATTTAAATTTTCAGATCTGAAATTCCTACAGATCTGATTTTTTTTTGTTTTTCAAATTTGTATATCATCAACAAGCATGGGCTTCAACTACATTCAACTAAAAATATACACAATTAGTAAATCTGTGGATCTGAAAAAAATACACAATTGGTATGGATCTTAAAAAACAGATGAAAAAAATACACCACCTAAAAACGCCAGAGAAAGATGGAAAAGGTACAGGAAGAAGGTGGATCGTCCATGGAATTATCTCGGAGGAAGAAGGAAAAGCTTCTTGTTGGCAAGAAAGATGACAAATCTTGATATGATCTTGAAAAAATAATGGAAGAAGTAGATCAACAAAAGGAGATCCGAAAAATTAAAAACGGGGGAGCGAGAGGAAGAGGAAAAGGGAGAGGAAGAGGAAAACGGAGAGGAAGAAGGAAATAGGAAGAAGAAGTGGAGGAGGAATTCGATACCTGGATGCTGAAGATTGGCACATGAAGATTTTTCTGTCGGAATATCGGGGATGCACAACGACTGGAAGCGAGAGGCGGAAAACAGCGGAAAAACCGAGGTCGGGAGGTAAGTTTTTGGTCCTTTGCATCTACGCGGAAATGAAAACCCTTTGTTTTTATTTCAAAAGCCAATACCACTCCATTTCTTGCACGCCGAACATCTGAATTGACTTTCTAGAATCCAAAGCCAATTCCAGAAAACCAACTCTTGCGCGCCAAATGGACCCTAACGGTCCGTTCGGCCTCCTGGAATTGGAATTGCAGAATTGGAATTCATCTAATTCCAATTCTTGTGAGAATTGGAATTGGTCTGAATTCCAATGCAATTGTTCGTCTGCAGGATGAATTTCTAGAATTGGAATTGGTTTAGAAATTCTTTTTCTCATGCCTGCAGGATCGGGCGACATGACAATTTGAAGTTGCAGTCTTGCGTCACTTGGGACGAAGTTATTGCAACAAACCCAAGCGGTGGAGGGAATTATTTCTTTTCAATCTCTAAGAAAATATAAAAGTTGGCAAAAAAGGAACACAACACTAGAAAAATCAACTTCAAGTAGTGTACCAACAATTAATTATGATCGGGAAACGACGGCGAGATCGGACGGTGATGACGAGATCGGGTGACGACGACGAGATCGGTCGACGATGGCGAGATCCAGCGACGACGACGAGATCAGGGGCGTGATCAGCCAGCGACGACGAGATCGGGCAGTGGAGGTGGCGAGATCGAGCGGCTGCAGCGAGAACGGGCGGTGGCGGCGAGATCGGGTGGCTGTGGCAAGATCAGGTGGTGGCGGCGAGATCGGGCGGCAGTGGCGGCGAGATCGGGCGGTGGTGGCGGCGAGATCGGGTGGCCGCGAGATCGGGCGGCGACGGCGAGATCGGGCGGCGGCGGCGAGATCGGGCGGCGGCGGCGGCGAGATCGGGCGGCGGCGGCGACGAGATCGGGCGGCGGCGGCGGCGAGATCGGGCGGCGGCGGCGGCGAGATCGGGCGGCGGAGGCGTCGAGATCGGGCGGCGGCGGCGGCGAGATCGGTCGTCGACGGCGAGATCGGGCGGTGGCAGCGGTATTGCGCCGCAGCAGTGAGCGGTGGCGAGATAGGGAGGCGGTAGTGAGATCGGGCGGCGGCGGCGAGATCGGGCGGCGGCGGCGAGATCGGACGGCGACGGCGAGATCGGGCGGTGGCGGCAAGATCGGGCGGTGGCGGCAAGATCGGGCGACGATGATGAGATCGGGCGACGACGACCATAGTAAAAAACTGAATTCCATGAAATATTTGACTTTGCCCCTAAGAATTGGTCATATTACAAAATTGAATTTCATGGAATTGGACCAATTCCAATTCCGAGGGAATTCCTAACATCCGAACACTGGAACTGAAATTCTGTTTCCCCAATTCCAATTCTCAATTCGAATTTCAGGGGGCCGAACGGACCGTAAGTGTTCTTGTGTGCATCCAGTGCATGTGAATAAAGTTACCACTTTATAACTTTCTGATAACAGTTTTACAACACTTTAAGGTCCTTTTGTGACTTCCCAGTTTTCTCTACAAATTTTTTACTATTTCCCCCCCTCTAATTGTGGTTTGGTTTTATGCAGATTTATTTACCTAGGAGAAAAAGTGAAGACACCAGTTTCAATTATATTGAATGCCTGCTGTACACCTTTCATCACTTAGCACATAAGGTTACCTCTTACAACTCTATTTTTTATTCATCTTAATGTGAAATTATTTTGCTTTAGCCTTTCTGACATTGAGTAATGCAGACTCCAAACTCCACGAACAGTCTTTGTGGATACAAGATTGTGACTGGTCAACCCTCAGATAGGCTTGGAGAGGATTTTTCAGATATTTATAAAGATTTTACCGAGAGGTAATACATATTTTGTTCTATTTCAGTACCTCATTTAATGACGTGCATGATTATTAGTTTTGCATTAATAACTAGAAAACATTTAATATATTAGTATTTCTCGAGATGCTATTTTTGAACATGAATGATTTTTTTTTATTGTGTTAATTAGCATGCTCAGGAGTTCGTTTCAATTTCTTTCAAAATTTGAGTTCATGCCTATGAGTTTAAACTAGAATGTATTTCTAAGATGGACATTTTTTTATTTAATCAATGAATCTGTCATTCTGATGATAAATCCATTCAAGATCCATGAAGCACCGACTCTTCCTTGAGAGCCGTGTGTCAGTACTGGATATGTTTCTGGTGCTAGTAGTACCTGGTACTTATGGATATACTTGGAATTAACAGATTGCACTACATATTATGATAAGAATATGCTTTTATGAAGTTAATAAAATGGGCGACTTTGACCTTCCAATAAACGCGACTAGATGTTTGTTTGTAGTAGAAAACAAAATTGTGTTCCAGGATTAAGTTTCTACTTACCATTAAAATTATGGACAATTTGAAGTAATTTTAGATGCACTTGTTTTATATGCATTTGAGGATTAGATGCTTTAAATAGCTATGTATGTGCTTGTTCAGTATGAATTTGTCTATGTTACGTGTAATCCTATCTCCTTAAACAAATCGTGCATAGAAACACACACAAACACAAATATATTAATTTTAATTATGTTGTACCCCAATGTGTACATATCCTTTTTTGTACGTTTGTGCCATTGTATCTAATACACATTGCATCCATTACCCATATCAGTGCTTCATAGTTCAGATTGGATTCATTCCATTGTGTGCAAAATGTCACGTGTATTGTAGATTAAAAAGAATCATAGTGGCCTGGAGAGAATCTTCAGCTGGCTTTTCTTATTCATAGCTCCATTTGTTAAGTTAGTTTTCGTGCTATTGCAATTGTGCTAAACTCTGATACTATATCTGTTGTAAAATGACTTTGGGTCTAGGTTTCTAGTGCTGATGTATTTTGAAACACTTGAAATAATATATTGGACGTAGAATTGAAATCCCCAACTTTTTTAAATAATTCTTTGATGTCTTATGCAAACAGAAAAAACAGTTGAGATTTATTCCCATTTTTTATCTAGACATAATGAATAGAAATGTGGAACAAAGTAGGGACAAAAAAGTCGAAATTTACGCACTTGTTGAAAAATCATAAAAAGCAAGAAGCTTGCCTTAAACTTGTACGATGGGACACTCTTATTCAATGAACTTCAAAATTTTTCACTTCAATCAGAGAGGTTGACTTTATAATAAGAGTAGCACATCCCATTAGATTTTATGCATAAATACTTGATTATCTTTTCTTGATTCCTTAAACTCCTGTTTATTGATGCGGAGCATAGACGAGCACTTGCAGTGGATGACTTATTTTGGATCCATTCGGGACTGATTTGACGACTTTCCATATATGGCATGCCCGGATCGTCGATCGGACTGCGCAGATGTGTTCGGATTCGCGTTGCGAATCAATTTAATATATTATTTCACTATTTTGCATTTTTTTTGATGTATTTAGGTTGCCCCACTTTCGGCCAATCATAGCCATCGATGGTGGGATGCCCTAATCTTCTTTTATTATAAATAGGACGCTTAGGGGCTGATTTGAGGCATTACAGATTTTGGTGAAGAAAAATCCCGAAATCCGGCGACCCCTCCTCAGTGCTGACTCCGTGAAACCCTAGGTGACTTTACAAAACCTTAGGCTTGTATCTCCCTCCCCAAGGTACCCTCTAACCTTAGGCTTCTTCTTTCCCCTCCGAAACCCTCCCGCAGCCACTCTACAACCTCCCAAATAGCCCACTCTTGCTGTTCCAGAAGATCCACCAGCAGCTGCCTGTTCCTCTTCATTTTATATAGTTACTATTGAGTAATGAAATTCCCTATTCACATTATATAGTTCTTTCAACAGTGGCCCTCCCTCCACCGCCCACACCTCCATAGCCTATAGCCTTTGCCGCCCCTCCTCCAATCCCTCTCCCACCGTCCAGAACTCCCCCAAACAGCCGACCCTAGGCTGTTTTTTTTCCTCCCACAGAGCAGGCGGTCTGTACCCCTCTTCCAGCCAGCCTGCCGCCCGCCTCCCATTACAACCACCACCCGTCCAACACTCTCTAGTCCAGATCCGTTACTACATAATCGGATCTACCCACCCCCACCCGGATCTCCACCTACGTGACCGGCTCTATCCATTTCCGGTCCGTTTTTATCATCCACCGCCGAGGACTGTCACCACCATTATTTCCACGTCGCCGGTCCCACTTCTGATCGCTGATCTACACATCCGACTCCAGAATCTTCATAGCCTTGGTTAGCCCACTATTTGGTGAGATTTTGTTGTACTGGATTATTATTTTCAACATTTTTATATTGAATTGGATTTGTATTTGTTTTGAATATCTTGCATGGTAGTTGTTTGTTATATTATTATTGTGATTTGCAGGATTTACTCGTCGCACGCTATTGCTTTGGCCCTCCACGCGGAGGAAAGCCTAAGCTTGTTTTTGCCCTGATAAAAATATTTTGCCTTGTCGTGGATTTATTTTGCGTGAGATGTTTTATTTATTATCCAATTGTGATCTAACCGTTGGATTTGCATAGCATGTAGGCTTAGGTCACCGCATTTCCCGACGTCTATAGATTCGCCCTGCGTCAAAACTCCTGTTTAATCTTTGTACAATAGAGTTGAAATAATTTTTTGTAGATACTAAATATCTAAAAAGAGGATTAGAACACCCACAAATCATAAATTTTTGAACGAATTGTGGTTGGAATCATACATTTCTGCACAAGACATGGATAACTGCGAGCGCCACAAACCCATTCCACCACCTCAATAAACTGCCACACAACTCTCACCATAAAACAGCATAAGTTGAACCTACAACAAGGAATGCAGAGACTAAGGAATTCAAGATATTTTGGAATTGGTACAAACAACCATTCCATGATTAGGTAGCATTCTAGGCATGCACCCAAGTTGAAATTTGTAAAATAGAATAAAAGCTGTACAATTAATTTCAACTTTATAATTCTATCTTTCAAGCTATTAATCTTAATGTACATTTCTATTTTGATGATTGCTGACTTGAGATTTGCATCACCACTCCATGTCTGAAATTCATGCAAGTTGACCGAGAAGCAATTGTAATGTGGTGCAATTCAATCTTGTTGCACTTGTAAATACATACACATTACAATATTTGTATTCTTTTTTGGTGCGGGTGCTGGGTGGGTGTCACATTTATCTCCATACCCAATGTGGACTAAATTTATATACAACTAAAAGGGCAGCTTGATGCACAAAGCATCCCCGCGCAGCGAGGTCCGGAGAATGTTGTTATGGGTCCTTTTATGACATTATTAATTATTAATTATTTCTTAATATACATTTATTTTGTCTTATAGTCGTGTACTTATATGACGTCGTTATTTATATTGTGTGGTTATGAGGTGTCATTTTTAGTTGCATGTCTAAGTATGTCGCGTATTTCCATTAAAAGTCTGTTGTAAGTTCTATTTAAAAGACTCATCGGATATTGTATTGGTATCAAGAAAGAAAGTCTATTTTACTCAACCCTAAAAGATATCTTTGAAGCTCTCTCTTGAGCACACCCCGCTTACGTAGCCGTGATAAAAGCTCCGTAGTATCTCCGCGACCGTCATCTCCACCTCCAGCCACTCCTCTGGCAACATCTGAGTAGGCCCATAACAACTTGATATCAGAGGCTCTCCATACTCGGATCGATACTTCCGTTGTGATTCAACAGAGCCGACACCACTACCATCTTTTACGTGTGCCGCTATTGCCCGTATCTTTCCCTTCGGCTTCTTCCAACCGACATTTCCCTCTCAGCCTTCGACGTTTGTTCCGCTGGAGCAAGTCGACTTCTGCAGCCTCGACCTCGTCTCCGGTTTTCCCCTCGTCCAGCAACAACTATCGATCCCTACCAGCATCAACACCCTTCTTCCGTGCATCTTCATCATCTGCGATAGGATCGCCCATCGTTTCATCTTCCAATCGATCACAACTCTCGATCAATTGCATCGCTGTCTGCGCCACTCCAGTCAACCACTCGGACCAGCAGACACTCTCGTTTCCCCGCCGCCTCGAAGACTAGGTTTCCCGCCATCAACCACTGCACTTTGTGTTCGGCCCGAGCTTTGTGTCTGCGTGCAACTTAGCTTCTGCGTCCTCTCCTATCACACACGCAAAGAGACCTTCCTTTTGGGACACAATTTTCCGCCCAATTAAGCTTCGTTGCCTTCCTTATTAAGCACCGCGACCTTCCGTATTACAGCCCCGCTGCAACCATATTAAAGCCCCGCTGCAACCATATTAAAGCCTCGCTGCCACCATATTAAAGCAAGCCCGTCTTTCCTTATTATTGCAATTATTATTAATTGTTTAATCATTTTTTGGATAAATTAATTAATAATAATTTAAATTTGTTTGCTTATTAATTGTTGATTGAATTAAATTAAGTAATCAAATTTGTGACACCACCATTGGGAGACTCCTTGGTACTTGCACAACACAAATTCAACCACCTCCGAGGCTCCGACGACTCCTGGCGCACCCGCTCCTCTCGGCAAGCAAGTCAACCGATGAGGGACTTGCAAGATTTACGGCTGCTCTCCCGGACGTGTCGCAGATTGTCATGGCTTCCATAGAAGCACACTTTCAGGATGTCGAAACCCGGCTTCGGGACATCATGACTACTATTACTTCCAGGCTTAATAAGCTGACCGCCTCCCTTCCCGTTGTTACTACACCCACTGATCACATTAACAACAGTCAAGTTCCGCTACCGCCACTCATCCACCATGAGCCACCTATGCAGACCCTCTTACACCATGAAGCTGTTATTCCACCACGCTATACCCGGTTGGAATTCCTCACTTACGATGGAAAAACAGATCCCTTATGATGGCTCACCCGGTGTGAACATTTCTTTTGTCATCAACGAACTCCTGCAGTTGAACGACTTCCTTTGGCCTCCTTCCACCTTCTCGACTCGGCCTTGCTCTGAGCTACTCGTCTCCTCACTGATCAGCCGGGTCTGGCATGGGACGACTTCAAGCGATTTTGCAATCAATGTTTCGGCCCTCTAATCCGCAGCACCCCCTTGGTGCTCTCACGACACTTTGCCAGACGGGCTCCGTGGACGATTATCTGGACCAGTTTCAACTTCTGGCACACGTCACACTTTCCCCAGAGATGCAGGTCGTCATCTTCACCGCTAGACTTCATGAATGCATGCGACTTGATGTCGAATTTAAGGCTCGTCCAAATTTAGTGACTGCTATCAGTATGGTCAGGCTATGTGACTGTCGCCTCCAACTAACATATGAGGTCTATGTGCCCACCAACATAGGCATTCAACAAGGCCGTTCTGAGGGACATCCAATCCCACCAATCAGTAAACTATCTCGAAATGAGATGATGGAACAACGCGCACAGGGCTTATGTTTCAACTGCTATGAGCAGTACACTCGCGGCTACAGGTGCAAACGGTAGGCCCGTAGTATCTCTGCCACCATCATCTCCACCTCCGACCACTCCTCCGATAACATCCGAGTAGTCCCATAACAAAGGGTCCCACCACATGGGTGAAATGTAGGCAAACCTTACCCTGCATTTTTGCAAGAGGCTACTTCCAGGACTTGAACCCGTGACGTCAAGGTCACACGCCAACACCTTAACCGGTGCACTAAGGCTCCCCTTTCTATAAAACATGCATTTACAACAGCAACACTCAAGCCTTTATCTCACTATAGTGGGTCAGCTATATGGATCCTTTGTCGGCATTGTGCCCTATCTTTTGTCATAATCTCACTGATGCCTAAGTACATCATATTTTTCCGTATAGTTTCATTTCAAGTCTTTATTGGTCTACCCCTCCCTTGTTTAACATGCCTAGTGACTAGACTCTCACAACGCCTAACATGTGCTCCTAATGGTCTCCTTTGTACGTGTCCAAACCATCTTAATCGAGCTTATCTCATCTTCTCTGCAATTGGTGCTGCTCCTTTCTTAAACCTGATACATTTATTCCTAGTTTTATCCAGTCTCGTGTGTCCACACATCCACCTAAGCATTCTCATCTCCACAATTCCCATTTTTTGTTCATGTACACAATTCACTGCCCAACACAGAACCATAAAGCATCGCTGGTCTAATTGCAGTACGGTAAAACTTTCCCTTGAATTTTAATGGTACTTTACGATCACATAAGATCCCTGACGCGCCTCTCCACTTCAACCAACCCGCTTGGATTCTGTGTCACATCTTTGTCAATACCTCCGTCGTTTTGAATTATCGATCCAAGATATTTAAAACATTCACTACAAAAAATATCTTGATCACCCAACTTGATAATGACGCCATCCGTCCTTCTTGCACTGTTAAATTTAAGCTCCATATACTGTCTTTGCCCTACTCAACGTAAAATCCTTTTCTAAAGTGTCTCGCCAAGATTCAAGTTTTGCGTTTACACCCTCGCACGCCTCATCATAAAATGATATCATCCGTAAACAATAAACACTAAGGTATTGCTTGTTGGATATGTCCGGTAAGCTCATCTAAGATAAGGGTAAAGAGATAAAGGATTAAAGTTGAACCTTGATGTAAGCCAACTGTGATAAAGAATTCCTGTGTTAATCCTTCAAATATCCTCAGCCTTGTCACTGAATTTGTATATATATTTTTGATTATATCAATATATGATACATTTACACCTTTCTTTTCAAGAATCTCCATAAGATCTCTTGGAACTCTATCATAAGCCTTCTCAAGATCAATAAACAACATATGCAAATCTTGTTTTCTTTCTGGCTTGTTTATCAGCGCAGCGCGGTGTTGGCGTTGGGTCTCGAACACGCAACCCTTGATAAGGAGCCTTAATACCACTCCTCTTCACCAACTGAGCTGCACTTTTTTGTCACGGCCCAGGCCCGACTCGAGGAGTCTTAATGGGACCCGACTAGTCCAACCGTAAGGGATGCAGCCCAAGTGACCCCAATGCTTTTCTGCCTGTTTATCAGCGCAGCGCGGTGTTGGCGTTGAGTCTCGAACCCGCAACCCTTGATAAGGAGCCTTAATATCACTCCTCATCACCAACTGAGCTGCAACTCAGTTGGTGATGAGGAGTGATTTTAAGGCTCCTTATCAAGGATTGCGGGTTCGAGACCCAACGCCAACACCGCGCTGCGCTGATAAACAGACCAGAAAAGCGTTGGGGTCACTTGGGCTGCAGCCCACACGGTTGAACCAGTCGGGTCCCATTAAGACTCCTCGAGCCGGGCCTGGGCTGTGACAAAAAAGTGCAGCTCAGTTGGTGATGAAGAGTGGTATTAAGGCTCCTTATCAAGGGATGCGGGTTCGAGACCCAACGCCAACACCGCGCTGCGCTGATAAACAGGCCAGAAAAGCGTTGGGGTCACTTGGGCTTCAGCCCTCACGGTTGGACCAGTCAGGTCCCATTAAGACTCCTTGAGCCTGTTTATCTGCGCAACGCGGTGTTGAAATTGGATCTCGAACCCGCAACCCTTGATAAGGAGCCTTAATATCACTCCTCATCACCAACTGAGCTGCACTTTTTTGTTGATGAGGAGTGATATTAAGGCTCCTTATCAAGGGTTGCGGGTTCGAGACCCAACGCCAACACCGCGCTGCGCTGATAAACAGACAGAAAAGCGTTGGGGTCACTTGGGCTGCATCCCTCACGGTTGGACCAGTCGGGTCCCATTAAGACTCCTCGAGCCGGGACTGGGCTGTGATAAAAAAGTGCAACTCAGTTGGTGATGAGGAGTGGTATTAAGGCTCCTCATCAAGGGTTGCGGGTTCGAGACCCAACGCCAACACCGCGCTGCGCTGATAAATAGGCCAGAAAAGCATTGGGGTCACTTGGGCTGCAGCCCTCACGGTTGAACTAATAGGGTCCCATTAAGACTCCTCGAGCCGGGCCTGGGCCGTGACAAAAAAGTGCACTTTTTTGTCACGGCCCAGGCCCGGCTCGAGGAGTCTTAGTGGGACTCGACTGGTTCAACCGTGAGGGCTGAATCCCAAGTGACCCCAACGCTTTTCTGGCCTGTTTATCTGCGCAACACGGTGTTGGCGTTGTGTCTCGAACACGCAACCCTTGATAAGGAGCCTTAATATCACTCCTCATCACCAACTGTGCTGCAACTGATAAACAACGCATTATTGGCATTACGTGGAGGGGGGAGAGGTTCTATTTTTTTAGGGTAGATTTAGGTTAGAACTAATATTACTAACCCCTAATCTAATCCTTAACTATTACCTATAACATAATTTATCTTTTAAGTATGTATATATGTAACGACCCAGGTTTATAGCTCAGAGGCCCATGGCGTGACCGTGCAGCTTGTCTCGCCCCTGACCCCCTCTACAAGACTGCAGTCCGTGCTACCCAACCCATCTCCGACCTGTTTCTCAGCACGGCGAGTTTTTGAGCATGCTAGGTTTCGAACCCAACACCTCCTTGATAAGACACCTTCCACAGTCCTCATCACCAGCTGAGCTGCAGCTCAGTTGGTGATGAGGAGTGATATTAAGGCTCTTTATCAAGGGTTGCGGGTTCGAGACCCAACACCAACACCGCGCTGCGCTGATAAACAGGCCAGAAAAGCGTTGGGGTCACTTGGGATGCAGCGCTCACGGTTGAACCAGTCGGGTCCCATTAATACTCCTCGAGCCGGGCCTGGGCCGTGACAGTAGTTGTCAATGAGTCTCCTCAAGAGATGTATTGCTTCCATGGTCAACCGCCCTGACATGAATTCACATTGATTCTCCAAGATGTTAGTGTTCTGTCTTACTCTTCTTTCTATTACTCGTTTCCATAATTTCATGGTATGACTCGTCAATTTAAGTCCTCTGTAATTAACGCAATTTTGTATATCTCCTTTATTCTTATACAAAGGTACCAAGATACTTTTCCTCTATAAAACATGCATTTATCAAAATAAAATTATTTTACAATGTTACATATATTTCACAATTTATCTATTTGTACTTATTTTGGATGTTAGTTATTAGTAGTCTAACGTGTTACTAAAGTTTCTTTGGATTCTCTTCGACCCTATTTGGAATATATATAACTAATTTTTTTGTTTACTTATTGTAGTATTTTTAATTTATTTTTATAACATATACAACAACAATACTCAAGCCTTTATCCCACTATAGTGGGGTCGACTATATGGATCCTTTGTCGCCATTGTGCCCTATCTTTTTTCATAATCTCACTAATGTCTAAGTACATCATGTTTTTCCTTACAGTTTCTTTCCAAGTTTTTATTGGTCCATCCCTCCCTCGTTTAACATGCCCAGTGACTAGACTCTCACAACGCCTAATAGGTGCCTCTAATGGTCTCCTTTGTACGCGTCCAAATCATCTTTGACGAGCTTCTCACATCATCTCTATAATTGGTGCTACTCCTGTCTTATCCTTGATATTTTCATTTCTAATTTTATCCAATCTCGTGTGTCCACACATCCACCTACGCATTTTCATCTCCGTAACTTCCATTTTTTGCTCATGTACACAATGCACTGCCCAACACTCAAAACCATAGAGCATTGCGGGTCTAATTGCAGTACAGTAAAACTTGCCCTTAAGTTTTAGTGGTACTTTACGATCACAAAAGATCTCTGACGCGCCTCTCCATTTCAACCAACCGGCTTGGATTCTTGTGTCACATCTTTATCAATACCTCCGTATTTTTGAACTATCGATCCAAGATATTTAATACACTCACTACGAGAAATATCTTGATCACCCAACTTAATAACGAAGTCATCTGTCCTTCTTGTATTGCTAAATTTAAGTTCCATATACACTGTGATGTAGGGTAGGCTATGGGGTGCACCACCTAGACTCTATATGCAACACAACCATCGGTTCTCGCAACAAATTAATTGAGCAATGACAATTAGTAACGCCACAAGCAAACAATTGCAACAAAATTATTTTTTTAATATTGAGCGAATTTCTTTGTTGGCTTTCTTCCTCTCGGAGGGCCAAAAGCGAAGCGCGCGCGGCGAAGAGATCCTCCTGCAAGTTAACAATCAATCGGCGCCAAAATACCCCAAACAAGCTCCAAGCAAATATGAGATTAGCCAATAATAATACCAAGAAAAGTACAACCAAATCACAAAGATAACTCGAGACTAGGGGCTGATTTTGGGCAATGGAGGTGGAGGGCTCGGGTGGCGTAGATCGGATGCCGGGTAGTGGAACCGGAGGTGGAGATAGCGGTTGGGGCTGTTTTGGTGGTGGATGAAGGGATCGGAGAGGAAACAGGTGAATCCGGAAGAATACACGTAGATCCGGACTCGGGAGGGCGGATCCGGTAATGGGAGGGTAGATCGGGGCAACTAGAACCCGGATCGTTGGGAATAGTGAGAAAGGGGTTAAGGAAGGTGGCTCCACGGGTTAAGGAAGGGGGAAGGTGGGTTGGCGGGCTGCGGGGAGGCGGAGGAAGGGGCTGCGGGCTGGCTGCGGGTAGGCGGAGGAAGGGGCTGCGGCTGGCTGCAGGTAGGCGGAGGAAGGGGCTGCGGCTGGCTGCAGGTAGGCGGAGGAAGTGGCTGCGGGCTGGCTGCAGGTAGGCGGAGGAAGGGGCGGCGGGCTGGCTGCAGGTAGGCGGAGGAAGAGGGAGAATAATAGGAAGACTTACCCCAAGTCGTCGGCACCAAGGGTCCACGGCGTCGGCACCGCGAGATGACCACCGGAAGTAGGGAAGAAGACCTCTCCAACTTCAGCAATGAAAATCTAAAATCAGCCCTCCTAATCCTATTTATAAGAAACAAGCATTAGGGCATCCCATCAAACGGCTATGATTGGCCGGTGAGTTTGCCCTAAAATAAACTAAACACGTCCAAAAAAATACATAAATATATGATTTTGATTCGCGGCGACGTGCCGGACGCAACCGCAGGGTCGGATCGGCGATCCGATCACATCTTCCGGCGGGAATAAATGAACGTGGGTCCCGCTCCATCCTGTGCACGATCCGATGGACTCCCATCACACTGTTTTGCCCTGCTCAACCTAAAACTCTTCTTTTCTAAAGTATCTCGCCAATATTCAAGTTTTGCGTTTACACCCTCGCACGTCTCATCAACCAAAATGATATCATCCGCAAACAATAAACACCAAGGTATTGCTTGTTGGATATGTCTGGTGAGCTCATCTAAGATAAGGGTAAAGAGATAATGGCTTAAAGTTGAACCTTGATGTAAGCAAATAGTGATAGAGAATTCCTGTGTTAATCCTCCAGATGTCCTCACCATTGTTACTGAATTTGTATACATATCTTTGATTGTGCCAATATATGATATATTTACATGTTTCTTTTCTAAGACTTTCCATAAGATCTCTCTTGGAACTCTATCATAAGCTTTCTCAAGATCAATAAACAACATATGAAAATCTTGTTTTCTTTCTCGATAGTTGTCAATGAATCTCCTCAAGAGATGTATAGCTTCCATGGTCGACCTCCCTGACATGAATCCAAATTGTTTCTCCGAGATGTTAGTATCTCGTCTTAATGTTCTTTCTATTACTCGTTCCCATAGTTTCATGGTATGACTCATCAATTTAATTACCCTGTAATTAACATAATTTTATATATCCCCTTTATTTTTATACAAACGTAGCATGATATTTTCTCTCCATTAGTTTGACATCCTCTTTGGCTCTAATATCTTATTGAAAAAACATGTAAGTCACAAAATTCTTTCATTTCCTAGATATTTTCATACTTCGATGGGTATATCATCTTACCCAACCATGTTTCCATTTTTCATCTTGTTTTTAGAACATATAAGTATGCTTAATATATATTTTTATTTATAAGATTTGATAATCCGATATTAAAATTTTGACATATCTTGAACATCCACATCCATTGTTTTAAACTCAATTCGACATGTCGACGACATCCGATATTTACAATCTTGATAGTTGTCTAATTCAAATCGATTTTTTGAACATGCATTTGAATTTTTGAAACATAATAGATCTAGTTATCTTAAGAAGATGATAGTTCTCCCGCTTAGTCACGCCAGTTTGTTTCAGTGTATTGGGGTAGGAATTTATGGATAATGATTGAATAAGTGTACGTCTTCTGAAAATCTAAACTTGTGTATTTACAATATTACTAGTCCTGTTAATTTTAATGATAGTGGAGAACTGGTTGCATGTTTTCGTGACATATTAGCAAAAGACTCAAAATCTTAGAAAAACCGCGATAAACATATAAAATAATAAGGAAACAAAATATTTGAATGCACTAAAGATTAAAGAGCATTATTTTTAGTACAACAAGGGTAGAACGTAGAGCGATGTTGCTTCAGATAGACATGACTCATAAGAAAAAGATGGAAAACTGATACTCAGGAAGGGGCCTTTCGAAGGATTGGTAGAGGTGCTTGGCCAAGGCGATTGTGCCAGTCCACCAAAGAGATGGATGATATAGATGGTGGGGGAATGTGCAGAATATTAACCCATTGAATAGTCGCCCCCACTGATGGTACTTCGCGTTCAAAGATCCTATAACATAAAGGAAGAAGAAAATGTCACTTAACAACTGTGATTATGGATAAGATGGTTATTAGAAAGAACATTAAAATGTGAACCAGAAATATTAAGTACAAAGAGATGAGATATAATAGAGGTAAGGGGCATTTCCTTAGATCCACTTACCGGGATGGTTTTTCCATTGGCGACTGTAATAAACTTGGGAAAAAGTATTTGCATATCTCAAGAACCTTTGCGGTATAATATGGTTTGTCGAACCATAATTCACTATCCACGTACAACTATAATAAATACAAGATATACCTTTATTATAAGCCGAGGAGATAAACCCTGAAGTCTGAATAAGCATCTCATAAAAATTTTGTACCTCCACTCTCAACAAATAAATCTCAGATCTAGATGTGTTGTTGTTGGCGGGGTTTGTGCTACCGAGGGAAACCCGTGTTTCTGATAGAATGTTGTCTTGGTGTGGTTCTGATGAGCACAGTAGGTCCACACGCAGACGGTTTGTCTCTGAGGAAATTTTCCTGGATTGATCGTATGTCCTCGAAAGCGGCTACAATCATCTCTCCCTCCACCTTAAAATCCATCACCTCTCTTGCACCCCATTGCAGAGGTTCGTGCACTAGTAAGTTGTTGTGGAAATTGTAAAAGATGGATTCATGGAGACATCAACATTAGGAATCATCTTTAACATCGTTGAGCAAATTTCAGATAAAGAAGGAATCATGAGAATTAAGAAAATTTTTCCCGAAATTCTAGCTATCATCATAACAATATCTACAGTTTCCTTTTGAGATCTATAAACAATAGATCAGAAGTAGTCGGTCGATACTTAATCCAAGCCGTAAACAGAGCCTTACACTGGGACACAAAGATCTCATATCATCATCTGGGCCCAACTCAAAGCTTTGGAGATCTCGAAATAAATCCAACTGATGCTGAAGACTATATTTACTGGAGCAGAGTGACTTCAGCTCGTCCCACATGGCTTTGGTTTTCTCACGGTGCATTAAGTCATTCGGTTTGGCTCACTATCCATAAAATTCAGAGTTCAGGATTGAGCTCGATTATCATCACGAAGCCATAACCCGGTAGGCTCAGTAGGGGCTTCTCTTGTTACATGATGAAAAAGTCCCTTAGTCTGGAGTACATGACCCACTGAATGGACACACATGGCAAAGTTCATCTTCCCAATCAAGGAGAGTCATAAATTTGAGTTTTTCTCTGAGTTCATAGTGGAAAGATACTTATGAAGTCGGGCTGGTGGGTGGAGAGGATGCAGAAGAAGTCACCATTTTACAAACATAAGTGAACAAGGTACACAAACTAACTAGAAAAATCGCTGATCTGAAGCAATTGAAATGTCAACCAAAAATCACCCAAAGACAGTTAGATCCAGCAAAATAGACATGAAAATAAGCTGAAACGGTTTATGTTTCCACAAGTGATTTCTGTTTCCATGAGTGGGTTTTGTTTCCATGAGTCAGTTCTATTGGACTAAGTGGAGAGCTCGCCAGACACCAGTCAAATCAACTATTCGTCTATCAGAAGTAGATGGAGTCAACGAGCAGGTTCAGTTGAAGGTGATAATTGGGTTGTGAAATAGTCATGCTTAAATCAGATCAACTATTCATCGATAAAAGCAGATGGAGTCAATGAAATTAAGGGAATGATTGACTATGAATCAATCGTGGATCAGAAGTATAGAGGTCTTTAACGTGCCAAATAAATGAGGATGTTGACATGAGGTGAATGCTGACGAGTAATCTTCAATCCCACGCAAAGCAGTGCCGACGAGGGCTCCGCCAAAGGAGTGTCATCGAGAGCTCCTGATCAGTGGCGGAATTAAGATTTCTCCATAGCCCGGGCGCAATAAATTAGAGTTAAAAATAATTATCAAAAATCACTCGGAGTTAAAAATAATTATCAAAAATCACACATAAAAGCTCATATATGTGAAAATTTTATCAAATTTTTCACAAAAACAAGAGCTAAACAAACAAAAAATATTTGGTAATAAGAAAACCGTAGAAATGGAAATCAAAAGTAAATCATATTAAGTTACTTGTTTTCACCCCATAAATGAATTGGTAGACCTGGCAGCTGGGGGCATAATAGTAGAAGGATTTTGCACAGCTTGAGCATTCAACAGGTGTGAACCAGCTGCAGCTTTTGGTAAGGAGAATACACTTTCTGCATTAGCAGAAACTTGCGAGGCTGAGGGCGCAAAGCCTTTTGATTTGACATAAATAACTTGCCCAAATGGATGCGCAGAACAATTTGAAGGACTGGAATTAATGGGCTTGGCTGGGGTTAAATAAGAAACAATATTCTTTGAGGCATTTTCACGAGCACCGAGGATGCAAGTCAAAAAGGATTTACTGACAGCTTTAATGATATCATCCAGGAAAGTGTCCGAGGAGGTTGGTTGGGGGAAAAAGAACTATCAACAGATGACTTTACGGTAGGATTTTTCGATTGTGAAGAATTAGAAGAAAATTAGAAGAAATCAACGCATCCGTCGGCGGCGGCGTTAAGCCGTACGACAGGTCTTTGTTTTTCCTTGCCATTTGTAGTCGCTGCCCCTAGTGCGCCAGCACACCTAAGCGCCAAAACAACTCCAAAGTTGCACAAAAAGTTCCAAGGGAAAAGCCACACTTACCTCTTTTACTCATGCCTTCCATAAAAACTGCTAGTGACAACATCCAACATCCACGAGAGGCGCAATGTCAAGCCCCGCCGAGCTCCTCTCCTCCCCTTTCCAGAGACTGGGTTGGTTTGTTTCTGCTCTGCTTTTAGAGAATGGGGATATCATCCTCTCTTCCTACTTTTTAGTGTTCCAGGTGAAACTCTAGACCATAGGAGAAGAGCATGGGACTAGTATGTGCAAGTCACTGGAGAAGAGGAAGGCCACACAAAATTTTCCCAAAATCACTCCCGGGCACTTACCCGGGCGTGTCTGTACATAGATTCTCCCTTGCTCCTGATACCTAGCAGGAGACACTCACAACCTATCACCGACCCGAACATGGTTCAGTTGCTATGATGCCATGTCAATTCAATTTGATTTCACCTGTAAATATGTACATATTATTATTTGCATGGAAAATTTTTTATCTGTTACATGTAGCAAATCTGATTCAAAGCAAAAACTAAAATGTGGACAGACGAACACAAAAAAAAGGAAAGTGTTTCTGAAGAATTCCTCAGAACTGTAATCTCAACCTTTCTAGGGAGATGAAATTGTATGTGCCATTTAGGGCAGCTTGTTTACTCCATCCCGGTGAGCAGAAATATTCCATTTATTTATATAGAGATACAAACATCAACAATCAAACCTTTATCCCACTATAGTGGGGCCGGCTGTATGGATCCTTTGTCGGCGTTAGTCATAGTCTCACTAATCCCTAAGTACATTGTTTTGACAAAATTCCATTTATTTAATAATCTATTCTTAGGTATAACTCTCACCAAAAACCAAATAGAGCAGTCCTCTGTGAATGGAGCTCACGCGATGCTGCTGCGCCACATTTCTCACTATGAGCCCAATTTCCGCTCTTCTCACCTGAAGCTCCTTCGATCTTCTTCCCCAGAAGGCGATGCTTTGATTCATCTGTATCTGGTTCTGTAATTTTTTCTGTATTTGATTCATCCCATAGAAATTGATCTCAAATTTTTTTAGGTTGCATGAGAATTATTTCTATTTATCATGCTGAAAACTTGCACCCTATAGATCCTTTGGAAGTTTAATTTATTCTGTAATTTGGTTTGGTTTGCTCTGTAAATGGAGTTTAGCTAAACAGTTTTCATGCGCTGCCTCTATTTCTCATAGGCAACTCTATCTGTAACCTTTTATTTCAAACAGCTCCATTTATCACAACTGCAACTTTCCCAAATAGACCCGTAATCTCATGCTTAACCAGGAGATACTTCTTCCAAAGTTAGTAAGTCTTCTGTTTAATTAAGAATTTTTCCCCCTACCTTGATTAGGGATTTGAATCTTGGAATCTTATGAATTAGAAATGACTAAATCATTTGAAAATTTCCTTCCACCAGGAGAAGCATATATTCATAATTTTCCAGAGCACATTACAAAAATAGTTCTCCATGTACCCTACTGAAGGAACGTTCCCACAAGGAGTTGTATTAATCACCTACAGTTTTTCTGTTAAGTTGAGGGCACACTGATACACTGAGAGAATATGAAAGCACTTTCTTCTTAGTTAGGTAGTTCTCCCCCCTCTCAGAAACGGTCAGACTGTTACCCCTTAGGGTTCGGTAGAGAGAAAATCTGAAATCACTTGATAAAATTCCAAGAGAAAAGCCTCTTGTCGGCCCTAGGATCCAAAACAACAAGTCCAAGATCCAAAGATAAACAAAAATGATACAAGAGGAATCTATACTATTATATAAAGAAATACTCTTATGGTGTAACCCGGTCGACGAACGAATCTCGATCGTGATCTGGTTAGATCATAACATCTCATCCGTTCGATCACCTAAACGAATCAGGACTGTCCGTCTAGATTTTCATAGGGCTCCTACACCTAGGATAGTTGAGGGTCCTAAACCTATAATTTTAATAGTGCTACTACCCTACAATGAGAAATTACTATTTTACCCGTAATATTCTGTGAAAAAACCAATCAGGTGAAACTAATGCAAAACCCGTTTTGCATGAAGCTCACCCGCCTAGACCTGCTGACTCTGCATATAGCCCGCGCGGTCAGGCCCGCCCGCTCTGCATAGCCCACCCGATCTATGTCAAATTTCAAACTATGCTTTCCTCTCCTATTATTTAAACCAGATCAAGCATGTTAAACCCACGATGTGGGACAAAAAAATTAGAAAGACTGAAAAAAATAAAAAAAACAAATTAACAAGAATGCCCGACAGGACTCAAACCGATGATCGCCTGATTATAAGTCACACGCCTTGTCCATTAGACCACGAGTGCTTTTGCGTATGTACTAAAGGCTATATTTTATTTATGTTAGATAATATGAGGGAAAACGATGTAAAAGCCCATGTATAAGGCCCATCTTTAGGCCCGCTTATTCTTCTTTTATTAGTCCCTCATCTCTTGTATATGATTCTTTCTCCTTCTCTTCTCCTATATATTTGTACTCTCTCTTGTATTTTGGTTATGACAAAGTATATACAAGGTTTGACTCTACTTTTCTACATGGAATCAGAGGCTATCCGATCCCGGGCGGATACCTCTTTTGTAACCGCACCTGACCGCATGACTTCTTCCCTCCTTCCAGCTGCTGTTTTGCGGTCTCCACTTTTCTAACCGCCCTACTCCTCTCTCCGTGGCTTCCACCTCTCTTCCCTTGCCCCCTCTGCTTTTATAGCCCTCTTCTCTCTTGCCGGTGGGACCCCCCCGTCCTGCTGTTTGCTCTTCTACCCGCTCGGGATTGCCTTGCCGCTGCCTTGTCGCTTCCTTGCCTTGCCTCCACCTTGCCTTGCCTCTGCCTTGCCTTGCCGACGCGGATTGCCTAGCTCGTCAACATCCACTGCAGATTGCATTGCCGCTGCCTAGCTCGTCAACTCCTCTTTCCGTGCCTTCCCGTTGCGGATTGCCTAGCCTCTGCGGGTTGTCTTGTTGCTGCGATTGTCTATTCACTGCATCTTGCCACTGCTCCTTGTCGTTGCTTCTGGTCGCTGCCCTTGTTGTTGCTCCTTGCCGCTACTTCTGGTCGCTGTCTCTAGTCGCCGCTGCTTCTGATCACCGCCTCTAGTCGTCGCTTCTTGTCGCTGCTTCTTGTTGCTGCCTCTGCCCGCTGGCCCTTGCGATTTTCTTCTAGCCGCAACAGTCTCGCCTTAACCGATGCTTCTGTACGGTGCTTCCGTCCGCAACGGCCCGGTGTTCTGCTCGTCGTGTACTATCTTAGCCGCGACCTCTCTTTCTTACCCTTCTCGCCGCGGTCCCGTCCTAACCGCTGACCTGTGTTCTCCTTGGCGACTTCTTCTAATTCGCCGCGACCTGGTGCTCTGCTCGCCGCGGCCCGGTGCTTTGTTCGCCGCGGCTTGGTGCTCTGCTCGCCGCGCGATATCTTTGTCGCGGCCTCTCTACCGCGTGCCCTGTTAACTGCAACGGCCCGGTATTCTAACCGGTCGGCTAGTTTTCCAAGTCACCGTTCTTGACGTTGTCAGCATGGCTTCAGACTCGCCTACTGCTTCCGATTCAACTACTCTTCCCGGACATCCTCGTGTTCCTCTCGTGGAACTCCGTGATGAATTGCTTATTACCACAATTTCTCTCTATGTCAAACCAAATTTTGTTGAATGGGTTCACTCAGTTCGCCGTGTGCTACAAACTAAAGGTCTCCTTCATCACCTGACAAGGCCTCCTCCCATTGAACCTACTGATGAGTGGATCCGAGGCGATGAGCGTGTCCAATCTTGGCTTCTCAATTTTCTAGACACTAAGCCATATCGAATGAGCATGTGTCACGAGACGACCCACGCTATGTAGACGGACCTTCATTTTCTCTACTCGGGGAAGGACAGTCTTCAACGCATTTTTTGACATTCTTACCGATCTTCAGTCCCTCGACCCTGGAGCTACTGGTGACTTGACGTCTTTTGTTACTCGGGCTAAAACTTTTGTGGAGGCTTGGATCCAGCATCAACCACCCACCACAGACTTGGTTACTCAACACCATCAGAAAGAAGCGGTTGAGATTGCTATGATGATGGCCCGTGTTCCACCACATCTTCATAGTGTCTGCGCTCATATCCTATCTTCCGTTGTTACTTCGTCCCTCTCGGACGTTTGCTCGATGCTTCTGAAATTTAGCCCTCCACCGGATGCTCTGCCACTCTCTCCAGCTTTACTTCAACAACCCGTGGCTACCCTTGCTCCTTCTACTCGCGGTCACCCAGCTCATAGAGGTTGCCAGTCTCGGGGACGAGGTCGTGGTGGTCGTACACTCTTCAAGTGCTCTCACTGCGGTAGGGATGGTCATCTAGAGGCCACTTGCTACCGTTAGCATGGTCTGCCCCCTCACCTTGCTGCTTCGGTTACTCCCACACCTCCCTCTACCACTAGTGAGGATATTGCCGCTATACGTGCTCAACTCCATCATCTTCAAGGGGTAGTGAGTCGCTCCTCGGGTTCTGTGGCCTCGATCTCCAATGAAGGTATATCTTGACTCTCACACAGCTCTTCCTGGATTGTGGATTCGGGTGTTACACATCATCTCTCTCCGCAGAGGCCGCCTTAATACTTAGATTCTGCTTATCCCAAGTTTATCACTGTGGCTAATGGTGACACAGTCCCGGTTGCTGGCACAGCTCATCTGCCTCTTACCTCTTCTCTCTCCTTATCCTCGGTTATTCATGTTCTAGGATCTCCTTTCAATCTACTTTTTGTTAGCCGTCTTATATAGGACCTTGATTGTTGTGTAACTTTCTCACGCTCTTCCTTTGTTGTGCAGGATCGACTAACACAGAATATACTTGGTAAGGGGCGACTGTCTAACGGGCTGTATCTTCTAGATGTTCCTCCGGCTGCTCTCATCACTGTCTCCTCCACTGATTGGCATTGTCGCTTTGGGCATGCTCCTCTTCCGATTCTCAAGAAAGCTTTTCCCACTGTTCTCCTTCAGGAGTGTTTTTGTGAATCATGTATTTTTGGCAAACAACATCGTGTATCTTTTACTTCTCCTTGTACTCGAAGCGATACCCCTTTATCTTTAGTACATTCTGATATCTGGGGACCATATAAGATCCCTAGTGTTTTTGGTTATCGCTATTTTGTAACATTTATTGATGATTACTCGCGGGTCACTTCGTTATACTTACTTCGTGATCGTACCGAACTCACCTTCACGTTTCATACGTTCCTTACAGAAACTCGTACCCAGTTCTCAACGTGTGTGAAATTCTCTGTACCGACAATGCTCGTGAGTATACTGGTCGCACCTTCTCCAATCTGTACGCCGAGTTTGGTATTATTCATCAGACTTCGTGTGCCTATACCTCTCAACAAAATGACGCAGCGGAACGGAAAAATCGCCACCTCCTTGATGTTGCCAGATCTCTCATGATCTAAATGCAGGTTCCTCCTCTCTACTGGAACTTTGCGGGTTCCACTACTTGCCGCCTCATCAATTGCATGCCCTCATCTGTCCTCCCCTTTGTGTCTCCCGTCACACTCCTTTACCCAATCAAGGCTCTCTTCTCTCTTACTCCTCGTATGTTTGGATGTACATGTTATATTCATCACCTTGGTCCTCCAAATGACAAGTTCACCTCTCGTGCTACCAAAACTATGTTTGTTGGGTACTCTCGCACTCAGAAGGGGTATGTCTGCCATTACCCTACCACCGGGAAGGTGGTTGTCTCTGCTGATGTTTCCTTTCATGAAGACCACCTGAAAGTCTTGTTTTCAAGGTCAGCTAAACACCTCGGGGGGGGGGGGGGTGAAGGTTTTTGGTCTTTCTTTCAAGTCTTTTAAACTCTTACCCGATTATTGTGCTTAGTGATTAGGTTAATTTTTTGCTTTCAAGATAAATCACAAAAGACACAGCTGTTTATAATGGTTCTCCGCTCTTGGGTACGTCCACTGTCCCTCTGCGCCTTTCTAACTGTGTGTTAGATCTGACTCTTCCCCCAAAACTCGGCTCCTTATGAGCTTACAACTCGATCCCGCAGGACCTCTCAGTCTCCTCCAAGTCTTACACCTCAGACACAAAGCCTTACAACTCAATGACTAAACAACCACCTACCTCAGGCCAACGATCCCACCACTCAGGCTAGGAGGACAACCCTACACTCAGATCCAAAATGGATCCTACACTCAGCCTTTATAGCACAGACTTACACACTCAGATTTCTCACAGAATCCTACCACTCGGCCTTACACAAAAAGGTTTACAAACTCAGATCCTGGACATGATCCTACAGAAAGAATGAAAGGTGTTTGTTTTGAATTGACACCAGAGTAAGTACTCTGTGTCCACTTCTTCCTGGGTTGAGCAGATTTCAGTTCAAGCTTTTGCTGATGAAGACTATGGAGTTGACAATTGAATCTTCTTCAATCAGCAACCTTTTCCTGCAGAGTTTGTATGATCTGCCTCTATTCCTTCCTTCTCAGAAATCGCTTCTGAACCTGCTGTCGCAGATGATGACTGCTTCAGCTATCTCTTCCCTCTTCCAAGTTTTCTGTGCTGAACAACTTCTTCAGGCTCGACAAGAATGACGAGAAAGAAGATGAAGTTCGACCGCACTTTCGTGTTCAAAAAACCTAGAAAGAATCGGGGTCTTTTTGACTTAGCCGAATTCCTCCTTTTTATTCTTTGTCGAACAGCGGCCAATTGAGCAGTGGGCCCACCACCAGGATTGATGGCTTTGATTTCACCATTCAGCACTTTCTTTCTATTGATAGCTGATTCAACGACTCGTTGCTTTGTGTGGGCCCCAGCCATAAAGGGCAAAAAATCTCTTTCCTAGTGCAAAAGATGATGACAGCTGGCCGCCAGCGCCTCTAGCAGCCTTCCCGTAACATTTGAATTTTGGTTGACTTTGTTAACTTTGCTGACGTCATCATTCTTTGGATTTAACCAAAATCAAGCATCAGTAGTATAAACGTTGAGTGAGTAAGCATCACTCAACGCCAAAACATTTAGACAGAATTCTGTCTTTCTAGGTATTGAGTGAGGAAGCCTCACTCAACGCTTTTTGCCTTAGCCAACTTTTTTGCATCTTAGGCGTTGAGTGTGTCTTCATTACTCAAAGTAAAAACACTTAGACAGTTTTTTTGTCTGATAGCGTTGAGTGAGTAAGTTTCACTCAACGCCTAACTACTTAGATTTTGTCTCATGACGTTGAGTGAGTAAGCTTCACTCAACGCCTAACTACTTAGACAGATTTTCTGTCTCATGACGTTGAGTGAGTAAGCTTCACTCAACGCCTGTGGACTTGATCAATTTTCTGTGTAAAACCACAGTGGCTCTGACTGACTCAGGTTCAGTCAATGTTATTGCCCCATGGCTTTGAGTGAGTAAGCTACACTCAACGCCTGTAGACTTGGTCAAAATTTCAGCATATTTCTCCTTAGGCTTTGACTGTCTCAGTCTGTCTCACAACGTTTAGCTGTATGACATTGAATGAGTAAGCTTCACTCAACTCCTATGGACTTAACCACATTTTTGCCTGTCTAACAGTTAGGCTAAGACAAACTCAGCGCCTTTTGTTATATGACGTTGAGTGAGCTGTCCTCACTCAACGTCTGTCGACTTGGCCGAATTTGTTACTAGCCAATATTGATTCCTTACCTTTGGCGTTAAGTGAGTTTGCTCCACTCAACGTCTATGTACTTAACAAAATTTTTGCCCGGTCCAGCAACCTACTTTGTGTCCACCTGTCCATCTTTATGATAAGGATTAACCTGCATTCATAAACTTAAATACACATCAAATACAACTGATATGTGTGTCATTGACTTGTTTGATTTCTTACAAATTTGGGACATTGGGAACAATGAACCCAACAATCTCCCCCTATTTGAATAAGTCAAAACCCTTATCCGAATTATTCTATTTTCTTAGTCAATGACACACACAACCTTATACAGCAAAAATATGTAATTATAACTTAACAAGATAAGGAAGGTTACCACATTTCTTGCTTGTATGGTGAACATCACCTACTCCCTCTGTTTTGCTGCAAGGTGCGTGTCCTTACTTGAATGCCTTGATCACTGGAACAACTCTTTCTCCTCCTGGATTTATTGCATGCTAGTGATCATCTCCTTGTCCCTTTGCTTTGATGTCACTTGACCACTTGATCAATCTCTGATATTGTCTGATTAGTTCTCAATCTCTAATATTGTCTGATCAGTTCCTGCTTTCCTTGATATCACTGGACACATGTTTTGTCTCTACATGTCCTCTTCACATGTCCTTCTCTTCACATGTCCTTCTCTCTTCCTTTTTGACTTCTGCAGAATAGACAGGGAGGAGCTGGCCTTTCTAGAATTTCTTCTCCCCCTATCTGATTGCAGATGATGCCAAAGGTGCAACTGTTATCTTTCTTTATTCATCACGCGGATTCTGCTCCTGCAGCTGCTGGTCTTACTCCCCCTCAATAGAAGTATCATTATACTGATGCCACTAGGAAGCCTTTATTTCCTGCAAGAAAAAGAATAACACTTCAACAAAAAAAAACTATAGGGAGAATCTGAAGCTATCATAAGTTGAACATACTCAATTCAAATTTGAAGGTGTTGAACTTTGATTCATCTAGTGGCTTAGTGAGGACAAACTCAAGGCTGATGTCTGCCTTTTCTACATGTTCCTTAATGAAGTGATACTTAATTTCTATGTGCTTAGTCCTGCTGGGTGAGACAAGATTCCTAGCAATAGAAATGACACTAGTAGAATCACAATAAAGAGGAGTTCTACTTATCTTAATGTTGTAATCTTGAAGCTGATACTGAATCTATAACAATTGAGCACAACAACTTCCTGCTTAAATGTACTCTGACTCTGCAGTTGAGATTGTCATACTAGTTTGCTTCTTGCTGCTCCAAGACACTACTCTTCCTCCCAAAACTGACAGGTGTCAATAGTGTTTTTCCTGTCTTCTCTTCAACCTATAAAATCTACATCTGAAAAGCCTGTTAGATTAAAATTCCTATTCCTAGGGTACCATATGCCAAGATCTGGTGTGCCCTTAAGATACCTCAGAATTCTCTTCGCAGCAGAGTAATGAGATTTTTTAGGGCATCCCTGATACCTAGCACAGACACATGTAGCATACATGATGTCAGGCTTACTAGCAGTTAGGTATAAAAGGGAGCCAATTATCCTTCTATACAAAGACTCATCAACAGGTTTCCCTACCTCATCTTTGCCTATATGCATACTTGAGCCCATGAGAGTTCTCATGGTGGAGGCATTCTCCATACCTCTTCGTCTGGACTCCATGGCTTGCGTCACTAATGATTTGGTGGGCTGGATGGTCCCTCAGTTGTCTGATAGCTGGAGGCAGTCTAGTTTCAGCATTTTGATCTTCATTTTTTGCATCTGGCTGGTCTTCAACCACTTCAAGTATGTCTTGCCCTTCTCTAGGAATGTTCAGTCCATCAGCTTTATCTTGGACTGTGGGATCAGCTTTCTTGATGGTTAGCTTGTCCATCATCAGCTCTGTACCTGCAATACTAGAAGATGAGCTAGACACCTCACTGTTAATCATGTTGGATTCGTCAAAGACAACATGCATTGACTCTTCTACAACTTGACTTGTTATGTTGTAGATTTTGTATGGCTTACTATGAATGTTGTAACCAACAAAGATCCCTTCATGAGACTTGACAACAAACTTAGTTAATTAGGATTTTCCATTGTTAAACACATAACACTTACAACCAAAGATCCTGAAATAGCTCAAGTTTGATTTTCTGCCCTTCAAGATCTCATAGAGAGTTTTCTTGTGACTTTTGATGATAGAAGCCCTATTAAGGACATAACATGCAATGTTAACTGCCTCAGCCCAGAAGTATTCTGGGAGAGATGAGTCACTTAACAAGGTTTTACCAGTCTCTATGAGAGTCATATTTTTCCTCTCAGCAATCCCATTTTGCTGGGGTGTTTTAGGAGAGGAGAATTCTTGATGAATCTCTTGCTTTTCACAGAACCTTGTCATGCACTCAGACTGAAATTCAGTCCCATGATCATTTCTGATTTTGACCACAGTACTGTGAAATTCATTCTGAATTTGCTTGACAAATGTCTGGAAGACATCAGGGGTTTCAGATTTCTTCCCTAGAAAGAACACCCAGACAAATCTGGAAAAGTCATCAACAACTACAAGGGTGTAGACTTTCCTACATAGAGTTTGAATTGACATAAAACCAAACAGATCCATATGCAGGAGGTATAAACACCTCACTGAATCTTTGATGCCAATGCTCTTGAAGGAGGTCTTAGTCTGTTTGTCATTTTGGCATGCAGATCAGATACCCTCCTTAGTGCACTTTAGCTTAGGACCATTCCTAGCTAGCTCACTACTAAATAGCTTGCATATGGTCCTATAATTTAGATGAGTCATCCTCTTGTGCCACTGAACACAGAAAGATGCTTTCTCATCTGCAACTAGACATACAGATGAGTCCTTACTCAAACATAGAAAGTCTAAACAATACACATTTTCACTCCTAGTGTCTGTTAAGATGACCTCTTAGTCACTTATCCTCCTAATCTGACACTCATCCTTGTGGAATACTATGTCATAGTCATGATCAAAGAGTTGGCTAATGCTTATCAGGTTATGTTGCAACCCTTCCACATAGGCTACTTTTGTGATAGTGACTATGCCAATAGAGATCTTACCATAACCTTTAGTCACTCCTTTTTCATAGCCACCAAAGATAACCTTTGGTCCATTCTTTACTGGAGCATATTCCTTCAGCATGATCCTTGTTCCAGTCATGTTCCTGGAACAACTACTGTCCAAGTACCATATGGGGATATGGACACTTGGACTAACCTGCTAAACATAATTCAGTTAACCTTAGGACCCCAATTCTTATTGGGTCCGAGGTGCCCGTTAGTCTGAAAATTAACATGCCGGTAAGCTAACATCAGCTCTATGAACACTATGATTGTGCCAGCAATCAACAGAAAAGTGGCCTACCTTGGCACAACACCAACACTAATGGATGTTGTACCTTCTTTTCAGAGCTGGTCTGGTGGCTGTGTTAACAACAACTCTTTGTCTAGGAGGTACAACATCAACAGCAACCCTGTTCTTTTGTTTCTCGGCCCCAATCTGACTAGTGATGGGTCTGGCAGTGGAAGTGCTTGAGATATCTTGAGCCCTACCAGCAGTTGCCTTCTTTTCAGAAAGCACACTCTTGATGGCCTCAGATATACTCAAGTCTGGGCTACTTGCCCTTAGTCTGAGAATGGGCTGGAGAATTCAGAGAACTGGCGGTTGTTTTATTCTTGAGTGAGGGGGCCGGTGCACCAAACACAAATGGTCCATGATGGGCCATTTGGATTTCCTCATGGGCTGCCTTAAAGGCACTTGCCCCATTGCTATATCTGTCACTATAGTGTGGAACATCTTTGTTCACACTAGTAGACCTACCATTCTTACAGTGACCATAAGTACTCTCATGGTCATACATGTTAGAAGGAAGCATCATTTTCTTGAAAGGAATATGAGGCTTGAAGGCTAGTGACTGTATTGGAGCTTTGCCCTTTCTCTTGGGATTGACAGCTCTTGTTCTTCCCTTTAAGCCCAACCCCTTCTTACCCTTTTGAGAGGAGGAGTCTATCAAGAGCAGCACTGTACTAGGCTTGGAGTAGCTGACAACTAGTTTCCTCTCCTTTTGGAGCTTTCCTTCAAAATTCCTAATGTAGTCATTCTTGAAGGATATGATGTTCATCTGAGTGACTGTCACATTATTCAACTTGCTAACTTCTTTGATCTTCAGATCCAACAGGTTTGCTGATTCTGAAGCAACAAGCTGAAGAGATGCAATCTCCTGAGCATGATTTTTGGCCAGGAGCTTGCTTCTATTTAGAGTCTGCAGAAGTTCACCATAGTCATCAATCAATTGATTGATGTCTCCCTCAGATTCTGAGCCATCTTCATCACTTGATGCAGAGATACAAGAATCTGGATTTCTCTCATAATCAGACTCAGGAGAACTAAAAAGTACCTTGCTTGGTCCAGACTGATCCTGGCCGAGTTCTTCATCAGTCCTAGCCATCAGCCCAAGACAGCAGTTGTCTTCTTCTCCTTCATAATCCACCTCTGAACCACCATCTAACTGTGATAGAGGGGCCCTGACTTCAATCCTGGCAGTAGGAAGATCTTCATCAGCTTCTTCAGCTATAACAGCCAGCATCTTAATGAAGTCTGCTTCTACAGCTTCTTCTTCTTCTTCAGCAAAGTACATGTCTATGCATGCTTCCTCTTCTTCTTCTTCTTCCTCTTCTGACTCTGATGAGGAGTCAGTCCAGCTTTTTTGCTTCTTAGCAATGAAGGATTTCTCCTTTTTGCCTTTTTGCTGGTGGTCCTTTTTCTCATCAGATTCCTTCCTTTTGACGGGGTAGTCTGCTATAACATGCTCAGGTTTGCTGCAACAATAACAAACTACTTTAGATGAAACATGTTTACTGGGTTTGGAGCCATACTTGTCCTCCTTAGAGGATTTCTTCCTGCCCTTGTAGTAGTCTTCTTTGGGATGAAAGGAGGAGGAGGGACTGCTTCTTCAGTGTTTCTTCTTCATGAACTTCTGGAGTTGCCTGGTGAAGGCAGCAAAGTCTTCATCAGACATATAACAGTCTGAAGTGCTGGTCTCTGTATTTTCAAAGTCAGATTCAACATCTCTTCTTGGTGGGGAAGGAGTCTTCCTCCTGCTTCTTTTTGAGGCATCAGCCTTGAATGCCACAACTTTGTCTCTGGCCTGGGACTTGCTGTTGTTCCCCTCTTCTTTCCTGACAGACAGCTGCATCTCATGACAACAGCTTCCCAAATAGGGTGTGAGGAGTATCATCCAGCTTTGTCACTTCTCTGATGACATATATCTTTGTGTCACAGTCTCTAGTGAGAAATCTTAGGAACTTGTCATTGAGCTCATAATGACTGAAGAACCTTCCATAAGTCTTCAGCTCATTTACAATCCTAAAGAACTTTTCATAGAAGGTGGTTATGCTGTCTCCTTTGGATTGCCTGAAGGCCTCATACTCTTGGTTGAGCATGAATTTTCTATCATCTCTAACTTCCTCTATCCCCTCCATGTAAATCACCAGTGTGTCCCACATTTCCTTTGCAGTTGTACAATGGATCAGATTCTAAAGGGTAGTCATCAATAACACTCACAATTATATTTTGTGCCCTCTTGTCCATTGTGGCTAGAATAACTTCATCCTTAGTCATCTCATCATATGTCTTAAGTGTCTGAACATTTGCATCTAGAGCTGAAACCTTCATATGGATGAATGGTCCCTCTTTGTCAGTGATAAAAATTCTAGGATCAGTTGTTTCCATGAATAACCTCACCCTCTCCTTTCAGATTCCAAATCCTTCCTTACTACAGATTAGAAGCTTTATGACACCCAACTCCTTATAGATCACTCCTGAACCCATAAGGACAGACTTCTAGCTAACCTTGGAGATTTACTCAGACTGTTAAGCCTTCAAAGAGCAACCTCCATCTGATACCACTTGAAAGTCTTGTTTTCAAGGTCAGCTAAACATCTACAGGGAGGTGAATATGTTTTTGGTTTTTCTTTTAAGTCTTTTAAACTCTTACCCGATTACTGTGCTTAGTGATTAGGTTAATGTTTTGCTTTCAAGATAAATCACAGAAGACAACTGTTTATAGTGGTTCCCTGATCTTGGGTACGTCCACTGCCCCTCTGCGCCTTTCCAATAGTGTGTTAGATCAGGCTTTTCCCCCAAAACTCATCTCCTTATGAGCTTACAACTCGATCCCGCAGGACCTCTCAGTTTCCTCCAAAACTTACACCTCAGGCACAAAACCTTACAACTCAGTGGCTAAACAACCACCTACCTCAGGTCAATGACCCTATCACTCAGGCTGTGAGGACAACCCTACACTCAGATCCAAAATGGATCCTACACTCAGCATTTATAACACAAGCTTACACTCTCAGATTCCTCACAGACTCCTACCACTCGGCCTTACACAGAAAGACTTACAAACTCAGATCCTAGACAGGATCCTACAGAAAGAATGAATGGTGTTTGTTTTAAATTGACACCAGAGTAAGTACTCTGTGTCCACTTCTTCCTGGGCTGAGCAGATTTCAGTCCAAGCTTTTGTTGATGAAGACTATGAAGTTGACAGTTGAATCTTCTTCCGTCAGCAACCTTTTCCTGCAGAGTTTGTATGATCTGCCTCTATTTCTTCCTCAGAAATCGCTTCTGAACCTGCTGGCGCAGATGATGATTGCTTTAGCTATCTCTTCTATCTTCCAAGTTTTCTGTGCTGAAAAACTTCTTTAGGCTCGACAAGAATGACGAGGAAGAAGATGAAATTCGGCCGCACTTTCGTGTTCAAAAAACCTAGAATGAATCAGGGTATTTTTGACTTGGCCGATCTCCTTTTTATTCTTTGTCGAACAGCGGCCAATTGAGCAGTGGGCCCACCACCAGGATTGGTGGCTGTGATTTCGCCATTCAACACTTTCTTTCTATTGATAGCTGATTCAACAGCTCTTTGCTTTGTGTGGGCCCCAGGCATAAAGGACGAAAAATCTCTTTCCTAGTGCAAAAGATGATGACAACTGTCCGTCAGCGCCTCTAGCAACCTCCCAACATTTGAATTTTGGTTGACTTTGTTGACTTTTCTGACGTCATCATTCTGTGGAGTTAACCAAAATCAAGCATCAGTAGTATATGCGTTGAGTGAGTAAGCATCACTCAACGCAAAATCCTTATATAGAATTCTGTCTGTCTAGGCGTTGAGAGCGTTGAGTGAGCAAGCCTTACCCAACGCATTTTGCCTTAACTTATTCTTCTGCCTCAAGGCGTTGAGAGCATTGAGTGAGCAAGACTCACTCAACGCTTTTTGTCTTAGCCAACATTTCTGCATCTTAGGCATTGAGTGAGCCTTCATCACTCAAAGTCAAGGCACTTAAGCAGTTTTCTGCTACTTGGCGTTGAGTGAGTAAGCTTCACTCAATGCCACACTACTTAGACAGATTTTTTGTCTCATGGCGTTGAGTAAGTTTCACTCAACGCCTAACTACTCAGACATATTTTGTCTCATGACGTTGAGTGAGTAAGCTTCACTCAACGCCTAACTACTTAGACGGATTTTCTGTCTCACGACGTTGAGTGAGTAAGCTTCTCTCAACGCCTGTGGACTTAGTCATTTTTCTGTGTAAAAACACAGTGTCTCTGACTGACTCAGGTTCAGTCAACGCTATTGCCCAATGACATTGAGTGAGTAAGCTACACTCAACGCCTGTGGAATTGGTCAAAATTTCATCCTATTTCTCCTTAGGTTTTGACTGTCTCAGCCTGTCTCACAGCTTTTAGTTGTATGACATTGAGTGAGTAAGCTTCACTCAACGCCTGTGGACTTAGCCACATTTTTGTCTGTCTAACAGTTAGGCTAAGACAGTCTCAGCACCTTTTGTTATATGGCGTTGAGTGAGCTGTCCTCACTCAACGCTTGTGGACTTGACCGAATTTCTTGCTAGCCAATATTGATTCCTTACCTCTGGCGTTGAGTGAGCTTGCTACACTCAACGCCTGCGGACCTTAGCAGAATTTTTGCCCTGTCCAGCAGCTTACTTTGTGTCCACCTTTCCAATCTGTCTGATAAGGACTAACCTGCATTCATAAACTTAAACACACATCAAATACAACTGATGTGTGTGTGTGTCATTGACTTGTTTGACTACTTACAAATCTGAGACATTAAGAATAATGGACTCAACACCAACCATATCACATCAGTGCTACTGATCCTCTTCGTCCTCCTCCGCTACCTCGACCCACAGTTCCAGTTACGTCTCCTCTTCCACCCCTTCTACCTACTCCTCTGCTCCCTATTTCTACCCCACCACATGTACCCTCCAAACCTCCTATCATTCAGGTTTACACTCGTCGTCCTCCACGTCCAGATGCCCTGCAACAACTTCCTTCTATCGGTGTATCCTCGCGGCTTGTTGATCGCCATCACCTTCGACGGCTCATCCCTTGGACAACTATGTTTGTTTACATCTTCTTTCTCCACCTCTTCTTACATTTTTTTCTCTCTCTCTCTCTCCTCTATCTCTATACCTAACTCTGTGTAGGAAGCTCTCCAGCATCCGGGGTGGCGTGTAGCCATGGATGAAGAAATGACTGCTCTGTGGGGTAATCAGTCTTGGGAACTGGTATCTCTTCCTCCTGGCCAAAGTTGTGTAAGTTGCAAGTGGATTTTTACAATCAAGCATGCGACAGATGAGACAGTTGATCGCTTGAAAGCGCGACTTGTGGCATGGGGTTTTACTCAACAATACGACCTGGATTATGAAGAAACCTTCTCCCATGTCGCCAGATTAAATTCGATTTGGGTTCTGCTCTCATTAGTTGTTCATCGTCGGTGGCCCCTCCATCAGCTTGACGTGAAAAATGCCTTTTTGAATGGTGATCTTCTTGAGACTGTTTACATGCACCAACCGCACGTGTTTGAGACCACGAGGGAGTCTCATGTATGTTTGTTTCGAAAATCTATCTATGGTCTCAAACAGTATCCTCGGGCGTGGTTTGAAAAATTCAGCAAGGCAGTTCATGAGGTTGGTTTCAAACGAAGCTCCGCAGATTTCTCTCTTTTCACTCGTCACCAATCAACCGGGACTGTAATACTACTGGTTTATGTGAATGATATTTTGATCATGGGTGATGACTCTACTGGAATACAATATGTTAAGCAACATTTAAATTCTGTCTTTCAAATCAAAGATCTGGGAAACCTTCTGTATTTTCTTGGACTAGAGGTTGCACGGCGACCTGATGACCTTGTCTTATCCCAGCACAAGTATTGCATCGACCTTCTGCAAGATGCTGGCCTCTCAGGGTGCAAACCTGCGGAGACCCCGTTGGAAGTCAACCACAAGTTATGTGCTCAGGGGTCTGAGTCTGACTCTCTACTTCCAAATCCGAAATACTATCAGCGTCTTGTGGGAAAACTGATATACCTAACAATTACAAGACCAGATTTCTGATTTGTGGTTGGAGTGGTTAGCCGCTTTATGCACTCTCTAGGGGTTTCCCATCTTCAGGCAGTGGAACGCATTCTCAAATATCGGAAGACTGCTTCTGGATAAGGACTTGTGTACAAACTGTCTTCAGAGCTTTCTCTTATTGCTTAATCTGATGCAGATTATGCGGGCTCGCTGGACGATCGACGATCTACAACTGGTTTCTGTACTTTGGAAGAAATCTTATCACCTGACGGAGTAGGAAGCAGTCGGTGGTTGCTCGCTCGTCTGCAGAGGCTGAGTATCGTGCGATGACGACTGTTGTATCAGTGCTAACCTGGCTTGAAAGTCTTCTTATGGATTTGGGAGTTAAATTATCATCACCTTCAACTTTGTTCTGTGACAGCCAAGCTGCAATCCATATTGCGAAGAATCCTGTGTTCCATGAGCGGACCAAACATATTGAAGTTGACTGTCACTTCGTTCGAGAAAAGGTCCAATCGAAGATGCTAAAGCTTGAGCATGTTCCTGCTTCTGGGCAAGTTGCTGACACTCTTACCAAGACATTACCTCGGAAATTGTACCATCAGTTCCTGTCCAAGCTTGGTGCCTACGACTTGTACGCTCCAGCTTGCGGGGGAGTGTTAGATAATACGAGGAGAAACAACGTAAAAGCCCATGTATATGGCCCATCTTTAGGCCCGCTTATTCTTCTTCTATTAATCCCACATCTCTTGTATATGATTCTTTATCGTTCTCTTCTCCTATATATTTGTACTCTCTCTTGTATTTTGGTTATGACAAAGTATATACAAGGTTTGGATATACTTTTTTACAATTTAAATATAGCTATATATATTTTAATATATAAAAAACATGCAACACATACACACAAATAAATATATATATATATATATATATATTGGGTTTCTCTTTTAACTTTTTAAATGTATAAAAAAATTTACTAATTAATTTTTTTGATAATTATATAAAAAATATATTAAAAAAATTTCATGATAAAAAATTATTATGAACCGCCGGGGCGGTCGAATTCCGCCGCCGCAGCCCTGGTCTTGTCACGGGGGGCCACCGTGCGCCGTCTATGGTATATATATCCCCATAAAGCGGAAAAATAGTAATTAAGACTAAGGAGATAAAAGAGACGTCACGCCCTTTGATTTGTCATGTCTGTTGTCTTTGGCCTCCGAAAATAAACCTGCCAAGTAGTGGTGGCACCTTCGCTCGTCGAGTCTTTCTCCTCCGCTATAACAATACTTCCATCTGAAAAATTTGTCTTGTTCTCAAGGAAAAATTCCGGAAACTATGTGCGAAAATTGTTGTGGTCCCACCATGTCGCATCTGACTGAGGGCGGTGCTGCCGAGCCACTGACACCTCGCGACTGGTTGCCTGATCGGATGTGCGACCCAAGATGGTGTCGGGAAGGCACACGACGACACTGTCCGAACCAAAGGAGGTTTTGAAAGAGTCTTCGACGGTGTCGTCCCCCATCATCGGTTTAAGCTGCGAGACATGAAACATGGGATGGATCCTACCGTGGAACAGAAAACAGAGCCGGTTTGCAAGTTTGCCGATACGTGCGATCATCTGGAAGGGCCCGTAGAAGCGGCGGAAAGTTTCGGTTGGCCCCGCTTTGCGACAAAGGACTAGTGGTATGGGCGGAGCTTGACGAACACCGAGTCGCCAACTTGAAATTGCACGTGATGACAGCTCTTGTTGGCTTGGTGGATCATCTTCTGCTGAGCTGTGTGGAAGTGGGTCTTTAGTAGTCCGAGTGTCTCGTCGTGATCTCTGAGTATCTCTCACGACTCCCACATGACATTTCTTGGAAGTTGTTGTAGGATGGTAGGTGACCAACGGCCGTAGACGACCTGGAAGGGCGTCATGCAAACGGAATGGTGGAAGGTGTTGTAAGAGAATTCAGCCAATCCCAACCACTTACTCCAATCACGTGGGCGGTTTGACGTGAAGCATCATAGGTACTTCTCGAGGCAGCATTTCAAAACTTCGGATTGGCCATCCGTTTGCGGTTGGTAGGCTTAACTCATCCGAAGTTGTGTGCCTTGGAGTTTGAATAATTCCTGCCAAAAGTCATTCATGAAGACATGGTCAGGATCATTAACGATTGAGCGAGGGAATCCATGGAGTCGTACCACCCCCAAAATGAAGGCATTAGCCACCAGAGGTGCTGTGAAAGGGCGTCACAATGGAAGAAAATGACCGTACTTGAAATGACGGTCAACCACCACAAGGATGTAGTCGTACCCTGAGGAACATGGAAGCTGCGTAATGAAGTCCATCGTCAAGTCCTCCCAGATGAGGTCAGGTAACGACAAGGGTTGCAAGAGGCCTCCAGAAAACATGGCCTCATATTTGGAGCTATGACAGACTAAACATGCGACAATATAGTTCTCCACTTGACGCGTCAAGGGCCAATACATGGTTGCAGCTAAGCGGTGGTTAGTGGGGAAGGCGCCAACATGGCATGCAGCTGGTGTGGCGTGGTACTCGGTCCTCGGCGAGGAAGCATGAGATGCTGGGAGATGAAGCAAAGAGCGGTATGTGGCCCCGATATAGTATCCCCCCCCCCCCAGATCATACGACGGGCATGCAGATGCATCAATACATAGACGGTCAATGATGGTACGCAGTGTCGGGTCGACTTCCATCTCACTCTGTAAGGTAGACGACTTTTGCCGCACGATGCGGGAAATGTCTGTCAATTCCGCTGCCCCTGACTAGCAAAAAAGTGCGTCAGCCGCGACGTTAGTCATGCCCGAGCGAAAATCCTCTGTGAAGTTATAACCAAAAAGTTTGGCCACCCAAACTGCGTGGGAGTGGTCATCTTCTAGATCAGAAGATAGTGGAGGCTATTGTGGTTTATCCGGACCACAAACTGTCGGCCAAGAAGGTAAGGCCTCTAATGCTGTACAGACAGTATTTTGGTAGACAACTTTTGCCGCACGATGTGGGAAATGGCTGTCAATTCCGCTGCCCCTGACTAGCGAGAAATCACGTCAGCCGCGTGACGTGAAGCATCGTAGGTACTGTCTCCACGTGAAGCATCAGTTCATTGTTGTATGCTGAACGGGAGTGGATAGTGGTGGAGAAGGACCGACTGAAGTACGCAATGGGTCGGCCAGCCTGCATGAGATCGTCACCGACATCGGTAAATGAGGCGTTGCACTCCACTGTGCATGACTGTGGGAAATTTGGCATGGACAGAACCACGACTGTCACTAAGGGCCTTTTTTAAGGCTGAGAATGCGACGGCTGCCGCGGGGGACCACTGGAAGGTGGAGTCGAAGGACTTGCACAACAAACATGTAAGAGGCAGAGCCAAGGTGTCCTAGTCGCGAATGAACCACCGATAATGGCCGTCCAGACCCAGAAATGCTCAGACATCCCGCATTGTACGAAGTTGCAGCCGCTGCAGGACCGCCTGAACCTTGTCCAAATCTATGGCCACTCCCCGGGCCGACATTGTGTGTCCCAGGTAGGAGATCTCGCGCTGACCAAACACCCATTTCTTCAAGTTGGCAACTAGTGAGTGGCGTCGCAAAGTGGTCAAAACAAGCTCCAAATGGCGTAAATGGTTTTGCCAGGTTAGACTGTATACAAGAATATCATCAAAGAACACCAGAACAAACTTACGTAGCGTCGGGCGGAAGATATCGTTCGTAGTCGCAAGAAATGTGGCCAGGCCGTTGGGCAGGCCGAACGACATGACCAAAATCTCATAGTGCCCGTCATGAGAGCAGAACGCTGTCTTATGAGTATCCGAGGCACGTACTCGTATTTGATGGTATTCGAATCGGAGATCAATCTTGGAGAAAAAGGTGGCACTGCTCCACTCATCCAAAAGCTCCTGTATTGGTATGGGGCATTTTTCGTGCACGGTTACTTTGTTGAGCACCTGATAATCTACGCAGAAGCGCCATCTACCGTCTTGTTTGCGCACAAGAAGGACCGGGCTGGAAAATAGGCTATCACTGGGAGAATAAGGTCGGCTGTCAGTAAATCGGGCATGAGTCGCTCGATCTTGTTCTTCTGAATATGGCCATAACGGTGAGGTCTAACTAAAACCACTCTGGTGCCCACCTGGAGTGGGATAGTGTGATCGGTGAGATGGTGGGGAGGTAGGCTCAAGAAAGAAGTGAAGACATCGACAAACTGAGCTCAGAGATGGGAGAGCTCGGGCTCCCGCACAACTGGGATCGATGATACGAGTTGGGTCGACGGGACGAAGTGCCGCAACATAGCCCTGAAGTCTGTGGCGGTTGTATGCCGAGCCGCACACGCCGAGACAACGATGTGCTGTAAGGAGGCCTCCCCCACGAGTGTGCATTCCCGTTCGACCCATTGGAAAGTCATCCCCATGGATGCCCAACTGTGATGAATATCGTCCAAAGTTTGGAGCCATGCAATCTCGAGGATTATGTCCACCCTGCGCAGAGGAAAGTCGTAAAAATCCGCGGTAGTACTATAGGTTCCCACGGAAAACGGAATGTCGTGACAGAGGCCTCTTGTCCTGGACCGTCTACCATCCCCCAAGTGGACGAGAAAGTCAGCAGTCAAATCGGTGGCAAGTTGCAGTCGAGTCAAAAGATCCGCCGGTATAAAGTTTGGCTCGCGCCATTGTCGATCATGAGTATGACGGGGTAGTCTCGAAGAAGCCCCTGTAACTTCATGGTATTTAACCCGAAGATGCCTGTGAGCGACAAGTGCGACATGTCCAACTGTGGATGGTCCAACTGCATCGTGTCAGTCGGTAGTGAGTCCTACACTAAGGCATCTAAGTCTGCCGCTGTGATTTCATCATCATCCTCATACATCAACTCCCGCAACTCCTTGAACGGGCATTAGTGGGTCGACGATTAGGGTTGCTTGCAACGAAAACATAGCACTATACTCCGCAAGTCATTGTATTCATGAGCGAAAAGACGATTATAAAATGGAAGCCGATGCAGCCAAAGGGGCTGCGGCGGTCATATGAGTGGACCCGCGGGGGTTGTTCTGCTGCAATGGGCCGCGGGTTGCCTACCATAAGATGGGCACGCGCGGTGCATAGCTGATCCTGGCGGGAGACCCATGAGGTGGGTCAGTGGACCGGACGGCAAAATCCGCTTCCACTAAGCGAGCGATCTCCATAATGTCGGAAATGTGCGAAGGATGGTGAGTGCGGAGATGGGAGTGGATGCAGGCTGGAGAATTTGGAGGAAAAAGTCCATGTAGCGATCCAGCGGAAGATCAGACACAAGGTCGGCCAACTCTATGAAGTCGTCTATGTACTGATCCACCGAGGAGGAATGGCGGAGAGCACACTAGTTCTCCATGGCGTTGCCGTAATAACAATGATCGCATCGTTTGACTAACGCCACCTTGTGGACCACCCAGGAAAGGAGCAGGGTGAAATTCCGTAACCAACAAGCCAGTGCAATGTGGAACCCTCCATTGTGCGGAGCATTACAGACTTTTTGGTGATCCGGGATGGCATGTATGTCAAAGAAATGTTTAGCCTTAGTAATCTAGCAGAGAGGATCCGATTCGTTGAAGTGAGGAACCTCTAGGGCTCGAGGGTGTTGGCGGTGGCTACAGCGGCCAAGGATGTGGAGCCGGCGGCGGTGCGGTGAGATCCACAGGGCCGAAAGGGGAAATGTCGGGGACAGCGGTGGTGAGTGACTGGAGGCGCGGACCTCGCGGTCGTCAAACACTGGACGGTGTCCTGCATGGAGGCGAGGATGGAGATATACTTGCATGGCAGACTGCAGGGAGGCAAGGTTGGTGTCTTGCACCTCGAGCGTTGCTTGACAACATCAAGGCGCTGCTCAGTCATGGCTCGAGTGGAAGGGCGGTGAAACTGCAAAGGCGCCAAGTGAAGAGGTGCGTATGGAAGAGGCAGATAGTGTCAACGGAAAAAGCTGCGGTTCCGTGAAGGGGGAAACGTGCCGTGGTCTGCGAAGTAGGAAGCCGTGCGGAGCGGCGGTATCGCGAAACATGAAGCGCACGAGGGAGGCGATCCACGTGAGTGGAGGAGACACTTGGCGGTTGTATGCAGGCGTGGCGGCAGGTAGAATACTAGAAACCAAATTGTTACCCATTAGGGTTCGGTAGAGAGAAAATCTGAAATCAATTTATAAAATTCAAAGAGAAAAATTTCTTGTCAGCCCTAGGCTTCAAAACAACAAATTCAAGATCCAAAGATAAACAAAAAGGATACAGGAGGGAAATATATATATATATATATCCCATAAAGTGGCAAAGTAGTAATTAAGACAAAAGATAAAAGAGACGTTGCACCCTTTAATTTGTCGTGTTTGTCATCTTTGGCCTCCGACAATAAACCCGCCAAGTAGTGGTGGCACCTTCGCTCGTCAAGTCGCTCTCCTTTGCCATAACACAGACCCCGGGTGGAATCGAAGGCCTGGTTACTAATAGGCAACCGGGGACCTTTCTTTCCCAGCCCTACCTACTTCAGTTTAGCTGGAACCGAAAAAAACCTGGTTCCACACACATGAGACATGCAGAAGGCATGGACTAGTTCACCACACACACGCACACACACACACATATACTTCTATTGCCGCTCCTTTTTTAATTAATCCATTTTGTACACGCCACTCTTTTCTATAGCACACGTGCTTACATCCTGCTTAATTCCTTTCTATTCTTGACTTGTTTTGTGGTTAGATTAAGTTGTACCGAGGAAATTGTGAGAACCATGCTGAAGAAACTTACCCAGGGGATGGCAGAACATAACAAAGCCATCTCTGCAGCTAAAACTGAGGATGAAAAAGCTAAGATTGTATGTGACTGAAACCAATGAGTTAAAACCAGTAATTATTATGAACCAAACTCACACTTCAGTTTTTCACAGAAAGCTCAGCAGCTGAAAGCCACCTCTGGTTTGCGTTGTTGCAACAATATACTGAGTATGACTCAGGTAAAACAATAGACTGCTGTCTCATCATTAAATTTTTTTCATATTCGGAATTAATTCACTATGCTCATCTTCTCAGCCATTGCACGCAAAGTCTCCTTCATTTATCGGTGATAGCAGAATAAATCCGTCATGGAAAGAACCGGTGAAAGCCGCTCCTTTAGCAACTGCAGGGTGAGTTTATACCTCAACCCGAACTCTTTGAACTTCTTCAAGCTTTAGGGAAAGCTGAATTTATGAGATGGGTCATTTACTTGGACCTCCCTACCAACCTTGCATAATTAGGGAGATCTCTCTAACTTTTAAAATTACCAAAATCTCCTCTATAGTTTACATTGCTAGCATATGTTTACAAAAAAAAGCGCTTGGAGGAATTTTTCAGGGATTTTCGGCTAAATTTACATTCACAACGCGAGAGGAGGTTTTGGTAATTTTTACTCGGACCTCCCTGCCAACCTTACATAATTACCGAGACCTCTCTAATTTTTAAAATTACCAAAACCGCCTCTATAGTTTACATTGCGAACATATGTTTACAAAACAAAAACCCTTGGAGGGATTTTTCAGGTTTTTGTAGGGTAAATTTAAGTTCACAATGTAAACTGTGAGGAGGTTTTGGTAGTTTTAAAAATTAGAGGGGATAATTTTTCGTCCTTTATTGGATTTCATTATAAGCTATTTCTGATGTTCAGATGTATGCATGATCTGCAGGGTTAAGAGAAGTGGTGGTCCTTCGAATGGTATGGGCACGAGTTCTCCGGCGACCAAAATGGCTCGGGGCGGGGGAGGCATGCAAAACCAATTTGTCAACAGATCATTGGAAGGCTTATCTCATGCTGGGCGAAGCAGCGGAAGGGGAAGGGGGGTCGGAGGCCGTGGGAGGGGAAGAGGAGGTTACCGTTGATCGTGAACTTTTCCGACGAACTGCTTCGACCCCGCTCGATATCTTCTCCAGATACTTTAACATATCTGCAAGGAGTCACACGCCTTGCTCTCCTCATCTTCTCAACACAGTTTCTCGTCAGATATTACGACGGAAAGAATCTTCATCAAGTTCTGAGTTTTCATTTGATTCTTGTAGTTCCTGTCGAATTATTATCAGTTAATACAGAAGTTTGGTGTTCAGCAAATTCTAATGTTTTAGAGCTTAGAAGTATGTGGTGTGGTTTATTAATGTGAAATGATTAACCTTATGTTTGCATTCTTTTAATGTCTCGAGCTTGTACTCTTGTCGGGTTCGTGTCTGTGTCAGTCTCATCTAGTGGACCCAGATCCAACCCATACCTGCCAAACTGTTTCTTGGGCTCTACTCTTCCTTTCATGCATGATAACCCAGAAAAGTTTTGAGGAGATTTTAATGTTGTTCCTTTCATCCATGTATGTATGTGTTTATAACTGCTAGTGAAATTGTGTAATTTTAATCCTGTTTGTGTGGGGGATGGTTAAGAAGTGGCGCAGCTCTGGTAGCAATGATGTGAATATTTAATATTCTTAATTTATAAAATAATAATAATAAAAATGTTTTTTTTTATTATTTTATATCTAATTAGGATCACCAAATTAATATTCAATTGTTTATTAAAATTGATTGAAATGTTATTATTATTTTTAATAATTTCTTAAAAAATAATTGTGTTTACTAAAAACCAACTGAGATGGGCGGGCCGGGTAATTGCATTAGTTATTGGCTTGTTGCTAGGAAGTTCCAGTCTGCGGATCTTGGACAAATTTTCAATGTTAAATTTATCCCGTCGGCTATTTCATTTGTGATTACGGGGCGAATCAAAACAAAATGTGCAGAAGAAAAAACTGTAAAATTCGATTCAATCTATTGTAATCGATTAGTTAACAAATAAATATCACAATCAAACTAGCAGAATGGTCTATCTCAAGTAATCTTAAGTTGAAGCAGTAAGCATTTTAAGCATTAAGTAAAATAATCTTACCTCAGGTTTCGGGGGAAGGACGAAGAAGACCTATACCCGCTCACAAATCTCTGCCGCTAATGTGTGCCCACACACAGTGGCGGACCCAAATTTTTTTTCAAATCCGGGCACTAACGCAAAAATAATATAAATGAAATTTTTTTTATTACAAATGACAAAAAATTTCATTATATAAGGGGAACAAGTAGAAATATTACATAACATAAATATGAAAAACATGTAATATTGAGGCTCCCAAAAGAACTTACATATTATAGAGCAATTTTTCGCGGACCGATCTGCGTCGTGGTGTCTTTGAGAGTTCGGTTTTGGGTGGTTTAAGTAAACATTTGTTTTGAATTTTTAATACTCAATTAATGAAAAAAAAAATTTGTGTAATGATTATAGAATAAAAATTAATTGCAAAGAAAAAAAATAAATAGTTGAAAAGTAAAAAATATATGCACAGAATTTTTTTTTTTGCTATGAATCAAGATTCAATATTCGTAGGTGGCAGAAAATAAGGTGAAAATAACTTCTTATAATTGTTTAAATTAAAATATACATTACTCCTATAAAAAAGTTCATAGTTAATCAGCTATAGCTACATGCTGAAAAGTTCATAGTTAATCACCTATAGTTGCATTGCTGATATGACTGACATTGACATGAGAAGTTGCTTGGATAGATGGACATAGCTCCCCTTCTTAGGAGCTTGTGTTTCTTTTTATCTTTTTTTTTAATTAAAAAATATTAAATCACATAGCAAAAAAAAAACATACATTTGGTAGACTACAGACTATGCTTTATTTTTTCTCTAAAATTTGACCCTGACACTTGCCCGGGTGTGCCGCTACTTGGCCCTGCGGCCACACATCTATGTATGCGCGTGCCCACACATCTCTATGCCGTGTGTTTTTCTTTGGCTCCGTTTGGCACGGTGGTGGTGGTCATGAACATTGGGGTTAAATTGTCATTCGTTAACGCCCATCTAAGGAACTCTATCCACTTTTATGTTCAAACGGATGATGTTTGTTAGGTGAATCTTAACGAATGACAGTTTATTCCATGCATTTACGATCCCCACCACCGTGCCAAACGAGGCCTTTGTTTTATGCTGCAAAAATTCTTTAATATACAAAAAATGATTCAACATGAAGAATCAGGTTCTAACTGCTACTGTGTGACCAAAGGAAAAAATTGTAGGTGCATTTCTCTCACCTAACATTAAGGCCCTCGCGTGAATTAAACTGTTGGTTTCTGAAAAAACAACATGATTGATCAAAATACCGCAGTATTCCACAAACATCTTTGTTGTAGGATACCAATTTGTACGGCTGCATTTAATCTCGCACATAAAACAAAGTGCAATGTTAATAGCACCCCTAAAGTCGCTATTAGCAGTCATTTCAATGTGTTAATTTGATCTTTTTTGGGGTGCTATTAGCCAATAGAGAGGTGCTATTAACATTGCCCATAACAATAGGCCCCATCCATATGCACTGTATCTGATAAACCTCATCCACCTGAAGCATAAGTAATAACAAAATTTTAAAATCTATATTGATCAAGAATCATTTGACACAAATAAATATAACCAAATTGGAGTTCTAAAACCCCCCAACTTTAATTTCAATTCCAGAAGAACAATAAGCACTTGTGATATCAAATGCTTATCGCATCAAATCCTTAATAACTGATTGGTCCAACACTCCTAAGATGTCCAAAATGTCCCCTCACTGGGCTTAACATCACGTGAGGTAAATAAAAGCACGACTCATAAAAAAACAAAACTATAAAAGGTTCTAAATTATCGAGAGTTTGCCGAGACGATGAATTAATGATTGAACAACGGACCATATTGAAGAATTCGTATTGCATCGCTAACCAATTTATCGAGAGTTTGCCGAGGTGGAGAGATACCGATGATCAGTGTAAGAGAGATGAAAGGAATATGCGGCTGCTACAAGTTTAAAAGACAAGGAGAGGGCAGCGTCCAGCATGTCAGCTTCAAAGACCACAAATGGATCAGGAGCATCCATCTGTAGGACATGAAAATACTTGATAGGAGCAGCAAAAGACCACAAATGGATTAGGGACATTCATCTATTATTTCATGAAGTTAATAAATACTAATGGCTTGTCTGAACAAGGTTTAGATTTGCTAGTTGTTGAATATCCAGCGATCAAGCGTGCAAAGTTCAAATGAGAACAGTCGAATATATGATTCATTTGTGATTTTGGATCTTAATAATGAAAACAGCAATTTGGCACAATGAATTCATGATGAAGAGGAGAGAAATACAGCTGTTTGACAGGAAGAATTCAAAAAAAGGGAAAAAAATTCAATGATATTTTGGGAGTGCAAAGTGCAAAATTAAAAGAATTGGGATGCAAAGTGTCAAAGTTAGAATTTTGGTGAACTTGCGGGCTAAAATACCCTTGAAATTTCAGTTTGGGGTGTGAATGCCAAATTGAATGTAATTGTGTGGTGCAAGGTGTCAATTTTAAACTTTTTGGATGCAAAATGTCAAACTGTTGTTTTCGGTGGTGCATGCTGCCAAAAAACCCAGCTCTTCTGTGTTGTCCTTCAAAAATAATACTTTACGGCCCGTTCGTTTGTGCGGAATTGGAGAAAGAAATAGAAGAAATTGGCAATTCTAATTCTGTTGTTATTAGACAGCCATTTTTTAATGTGGAAATTGGAATTCAATCCCAATCCATTGGATTTCAATTTTCCATATCCTGTCTTGCTCCCGATTGCGTCTCGCCTCCCGTCGTTCTTGCTCCCTCGTTTTACGTTTCCTCGTTTCGCCTTCTGTCGTTTCATCACCGGCGAGGTCTGTTGAAATTTGTGAAGTGGAAGTGGTTGACGGGACAGGCCGGGCGGCCTGGGCGGACAGCATTGGCGGGCTAGGCGGACTGGGCGGACTGGGCGGACTGTGATGTGCGGCCTGGTGGAAAGTCTAGTGGAAGCCGACTGTCTTCTGAGCGGGTTGTTTGCATGGAGTCCGCGGACTATGCGGCCTGGTATCTGCGGATAAGGCGTTGGCTGTGGTTTTGCCAAGGAGCGGCCTGAGCGGATGGAGGCTTGCGGACTGGTGCATTGCTCAGTGGCCGTGGTGCAAGCTTGTGCTGTTAGGCGGTTTGGCTCGTGTCCGCGGGAAGCTTGCAGACTGATGTGTCCGCGGTGTGGGCTGTTGCGGACTGAGCTTAGAGCTTGGCTGAGGCCTTGTCGAGCTCTGGTGGTACAGCAGGTGCTTTGCTGTGGAGGTCGTTGGCGGACTGGTTTTGGAGTCCGGGGATGGTTGCTGTGTTGGACAGGAGTGCGAGGAGCTTGCGGACTGCTGGCGGTCTGTGCTAGGGTGTTTGGCGGACGGGTGTTTGTGTCCGCCATGCTCGCACCGGCCTTTGATGGTTTTGGACTTGGTCACACTCTGTGCCAAGACCATGGTGTCTGCGGTATCCGCCAAATCCGCTGTGACCGGGCGGACTGTTGCTATCTGCCTTTGGTCGTGGACTTGTGGCGGATTGAGGTGTGAGTCTTGCGGACTGCCTCGGATTGGTGCGGACAACCATTGAAGGGCATTGCTGTCCTGCAGCAGTTGGAGCTTTGCGGGCTGATGTCTTGTCCACATAGCTTGGGCGGACTGGAGAGGGTTCGCCAATGTTGCCTTGCTCCTGGCTGTTTTCCTTGGTATCCGGCTAAGTCCTTGCGGACTCTGCGGACGGTGTTTTGCTATCGCGCGGGCTGGGGCGGTGTCTCTATCTGTAGGGCGGTGACCACACTCCTCACCTCGCCTATAAATAGGACCCCCTGGCAGGTCTACAGTAACTTGAGTGAACAGTAAGTTGAGTTGGGCAAGGAGCTGCGGTCTCAGTTTGTCTGTCCGCGCGGATTGTTTCAGTGCTGACGTTTGCTGTGTGCAGGTCGCGCGGGTAGCTTCAAGGAGCCAGGAGTTTGGCTGTGACTTCGGTCAAGTACTTGGAAGTGTGCGGTCTCTGCGGATTCAGCAGGAGGTCGCTCTGCGGCTTGTCAGCTCTGTTTCATCTTTGCCAGCTTCAATAACCTGTCCGCCGGCCTCAGACGGGTAGGGGGTGTTCCTCAGTTCAGCCTCAGCAGGAGACGAATAACGGTGTGTCCGCGCGGCCTCGCGGCTTCGACGGACTCCGTGGCTAGTCGGCGGATTGCAGCTAAGTTCGGGCGATCTCAGCGGACTAGGCGACCTCGACGACCTCGGCGGTCTCGGCGGACTCCGGTGCTGTCCGCCCGGCTTGAGTTTTGGTGCTTTCTGTTTACAGCTGTTATACTAGCGAAATCATGTCTCGCTATGTATGCCTCGTGTTGTAAAGAAGTGAATGAATAAAAGACCTGCTTGTGCTTCCATTGTTTGTTGGGATTAACCTTTGTTCCTTGGTTTTCCGCTGGTTCAACGTGAGAACTGGGTAGTTCCGAAGATATTAATTTGGCGTTTGGGCTACCTTGCTGACCACGTTGAGAAAATTTAACATGGTATCAAAGCAAGGTTCAGTTGCGTGAGCGGAAGTCAACCAGCGTTGTTACTCAGTGATTGAGTGGTGCTCAACCTGTGTTGTTGCTCGGAGCTTCTGAAATGTTGTCAACAGGTGTTGTAATGGAAGAGAGCTTTGCAAGAGGTCTGGGCATTGAACTCTTAACGCCGACTAACTTCAAGAAGTGGAAGTCGTGCATGAAGAGTTATCTTCTTGGCGAGGAGCTGTGGGAAGTCGTCAGTGGTGACGACAGGCAGGAAGTCACGATTGCGTTCGGTACTGCTGAGCAGGTTAGGTTCTGGAGAAGAACAAATGCTAAGGCGGAGTTCATTCTGAAAAGGGCTGTGTCTCCGGAACTGTTTGATCACATCGTTGGATGTGAGTCGGCTGCTGATATTTGGACAACCATTGATGAGTTGTTCAATAGGAAGAATGTGGCGCGACTTCAGTTCCTGGAGAATGAGTTGGCCAGGGCAACTCAGGGAGACCTTTCCATCTCGAAGTACTTCTTAAAGATGAAGAGCTTATATACTGAGCTGTCGGCACTGGATCCTGATGAGCCTATCTCTGAGGCTAAGATGAAAAGGCACATTATCCGCGGCTTGCGGAAGGAGTATGTGGCCTTTGTCACATCTGTTCAAGGGTGGGCTACTCAGTCGTCTTTGCTGGAGCTGGAGAATCTGCTTGCATCGCAGGAGAGCTTGGCAAGGCAGATGGCTGGAGTGAACCTGAATCAGGAAGGCAGCGAAGCTCTCTTCTCAGGCAAGAAGAAAGGATGGGAAGGGAAGAAGAAGAAGGTGCAGGTCGTTGGTGAGAAGGAGACTTCAACTTCATATCAGCCGGAGAGGAGCAATGCTCCTAAGAACTGGAAGAAGAATTTGAAGTGCTACCGGTGTCATCAGCGAGGGCACTTCAAGCGGGACTGCAAGGTCAAACTACAGCCTGTTCATGCTGCGGGAAAGGAGGAAGCTTGCTCGAGAAGTGAAGAAGCAGAATGGGGCGGAGCCTTTATGACGGGCACTTGTGTCCGGGCCTTGTCTGCTGAGGACTTCAATGACGAGTGGATCGTGGACTCCGGGTGTGGTCATCACCTCACCGGAGACAAGTCGAAGTTCACCTCCATGCAGACGTACTCAGGTAATGAAGCTATTATCACTGCTGATAATACTGTTTATGCAGTAGAGAAAGAGGGGGTCGTGTCTTTGGGTAGTGATCAGGGGCCACTCACGTTAAGGAGTGTGTATCACGTGTCGGGCAAGAAGAAGAACCTCTTCTCGGTGACCAATGCGGTGGACGCTGGGTATCACGTTCTGTTTGGGCCAACAGACGTGAGGTTCCTTCGCAACGTATCCACGGTAAAGGCTGATGTTGCTCATGTAGGGAGGAGGTTGAAGAACTTGTTTGTTCTTACCACCAATTTTTATGTTGATCGGATGAGGGCCAATGATAGCGCTGCTATCTGGCATGAGAGGTTGGGGCATGTTGGCATGGACAAGCTGAAGGCGATGACGAGTAGAAGTCTGGTGAAGGGGTTGCCTAAGTTGTCCTCCTTTGGTGATGGACATGTTTGTGTGGGCTGTCAATACGGTAAGGCACATCGCTTTCCATTTGATAAATCACAAACAAGGAGCAAGAAACTATTGGAGTGCATTCATGGCGACCTGATGAGACCGACGGTTACTGCCAGCCTTGGTGGAAGCAGATACATGCTTGTCTTGGTTGATGACTACTCAAGGTATACTTTGGTGTACTTCTTAAAGGAGAAGTCGGAAGCCTTTCGTTTGTTTGCGGAGTTTAAGGAGTTGGTAGAAGGCCGGCTTGGCTTGCGGATTAAGAAGCTTAGAACTGATAATGGGGGTGAGTTTGTCTCCTCCGAGTTTTCTAACTTCTGCAGGAAGCACGAGATCCAACAAGAGCTTACTTGTGCTCACACTCCACAACAAAATGGGGTAGTGGAGCGGAAGATCCGTCATCTGACGGAGACCTGCAAATGTTGGCTTCATGCGAAAGATATCCCAAGATCTTTTTGGGCGGAGGGGATGTCTTGTGCTGCATATGTTATCAACCGGATGCCACTCAACCCTATCAACATGAAGACTCCTATTAAGCTGTTGCTGAAGGAGAAGCCGAGTGTGGGACACCTTAGGGTGTTCGGTTCAACTTGCTACGTGCATGTCTCGGATGCTTCAAGAACAAAGCTGGATGCGAAGGCAAGGAAACTTGTCTTTGTTGGCTACGATGAGCGAAAGAAGGGATGAAAATGCATGGACCCTGTGACGAAGAAGTTCATGGTATCAAGAGACGTTGTCTTTGACGAGCTAACGTCATATGGAGGTGGCTCGGTGGAGCTAATCGGAAGTAGCAAGGTTGATGAAGCACCGGTGGTGATTACTGAAGGCTTGGAAGAGGAGCTTGTTGTTTCACCAGCAGCTCCTGTTGCTTCTAACTCCGAGGCTGAGCCTTCTGGCTCAGGAAGCAGGGGGAGCACTGCTCAATGCTTGCCCCAGGTAGGAGTGGAGCCCAAAGAAGCAACGGAAGCAGTGAGCAAGGAGCCGACCCTTCGGAGATCGAAGAGGGTGGTTAAGCCACCAGCTCGGTACTATGATGGGAATGCAGTGAGCTTTGTCTCCTGCTTCTTTGCAGGTCCTCTGGATGAGTGAGAGCCTGCAAACTTCAACGAGGCCACTGGAGTGAAGGAGTGGGAAGGTGCCATGAAATAAGAGATTGATGCTCTGAAGAAGAATGAAACCTGGGATCTTGTGCCCAAGGTTGATGGCATTACTCTGGTTACTTGCAAGTGGGTGTATAAGTTGAAGAAGAAGGCTGATGGGAGCATTGATAGGTTCACGGCTCGCTTGGTCGCTAGAGGATTCTCACAGCAGTATGGAGAAGACTGTGAGGAGACATTCAGTCCAGTTGCGAAGATGACTTCAGTAAGAGTGGTGATCGCCTTGGCTGCTAGCAAGGGATGGAGGTTGTGGCAACTCGATGTGAAGAATGTCTTTCTTTACGGAGAGATTGACAAGGACATCTTCATGGATCAGCCGCTTGGTTTTGTCTCTGAAAAGCATCCGGACTATGTCTGCAAACTCAAGAAGGCTCTCTATGGGTTGAAGCAAGCTCCTAGAGCGTGGTGTGGGAAGATTGCAGAGTACTTGCAATTCTGTGGATACCTTGCTTCTAACTCGGATTCAAGCTTATTCGTCAAGAAGAAGGGAGAGCTACGAGTCTTGGTCCTGCTGTATGTGGATGACATGATCATCACAGGGAATTCGGAGGGGGAAGTAGCAAGGCTCAGGGCTGAGCTTGTTATAGGCTTCGAGATGAAAGACTTGGGAGAGTTGCATCACTTTCTCGGTCTGGAAGTGGAGAGGAAGGAGTGCGGGGTTCGCGTTTGCCAGAAAGGGTATGCTGATCACATTGCGAAGTGGTTCGGTATGGGCGAAGGGAAGAAGTGCTCTACTCCACTGGAACCTGGACAAAAGATTCGACGAGATGAGGGAAGGGTTCTTCATGATCCCTTGGTGTTCAGGGCTCTTGTTGGGAGCTTGATTTACCTGACGATTACAAGGCCATACATTGCTTATGTTGTTGGCCGAGTAAGTCGGTATATGGCTGAACCAAGGCAATCTCATCTAGTGGCAGCAAAGGGAATTCTGAAGTATGTCAAGATGACTTCTGACATAGGACTCTTCTATGGAAGGGACTCGGAGTTTGCGTTGCTCGGGTACACGGATGCTGACTATGGCGGTGATTCGGATGATCGGAGGCCCACTTCAGGTTATGTGTTCACTTGCGGTTCAGCTAGCATCTCGTGGTGTAGCAAGAAGCAGGACTCGGTGTCGGTTTCAACCACGGAGGCGGAGTATAAGGCTTCGGCCTTGGCTGCTCGGGAAGCCGTTTGGTTGAGGAGGCTTATAGAGGATGTCCATGAAGAAGTGCAAGGGCCTACTTTACTCCGGGGGGACAATATGAGTGCTCTCAAACTGGTTAACAATCCAGTGTGTCATGCCAGGACAAAGCATATAGAGATTGATCACCATTTCATCAGGGAGAAGGTGTTGGAAGGATCTCTGCTGGTCGGGCATGTTCGGAGTGAAGATAATCTTGCTGACATCTTCATGAAGCCACTGTCGAAGGGGCCCTTTGAACGCTTGCACAGCTTGCTGGGCTTGGTCACCACTTCCCACTTCAAGTGGGAGTGTTGAAATTTGTGAAGTGGAAGTGGTTGACGGGACAGGCCGAGCGGCCTGGGCGGACAACATTAGCGGACTAGGCGGACTGGGCGTACTGTGATGTGCGGCCTGGTGGAAAGTCTAGTGGAAGCCGGCTGTTTTCTGAGCGGGTTGTTTGCATGAAGTCCGCGGACTATGCGGCCTGGTATCTGCGGATAAGGCGTTGGCTGTGGTTTTGCCAAGGAGCGGCCTGAGCGGATGGAGGCTTGCGGACTGGTGCATTGCTCAGTGGCCGTGGTGCAAGCTTGTGCTGTTAGGCGGTTGGCTCGTGTCCGCGGGAAGCTTGCAGACTGATGTATCCGCGGTGTGGGCTGTTGCGGACTGAGCTTAGAGCTTGGCTGAGGCCTTGTCGAGCTCTGGTGGTACAGCAGGTGCTTTGCTGTGGAGGTCGTTGGCGGACTGGTTTTGGAGTCCGGGGATGGTTGCTGCGTTGGACAGGAGTGTGAGGAGCTTGCGGATTGCTGGCGGTCTGTGCTGGGGTGTTTGGCGGACGGGTGTTTGTGTCTGCCATGCTCGCACCGGCCTTTGATGGTTTTGGACTTGGTCACACTCTGTGCCAAGACCATGGTGTCCACGGTATTCGCCAAATCCGCTGTGACCGGGCGGACTGTTGCTATCTGCCTTTGGTCGTGGACTTGTAGCGGATTGAGGTGTGAGTCTTGCGGACTGCCTCGGATTGGTGCGGACAGCCATTGAAGGGCATTGTTGTCCTGCAGCAGTTGGAGCTTTGCGAGCTGATGCCTTGTCCGCATAGCTTGGGCGGACTGGAGAGGGTTCGCCAATGTTGCCTTGCTCCTGGCGGTTTTCCTTGGTATCCGGCTAAGTCCTTGCGGACTCTGCGGACGGTGTTTTGCTATCGCGCGGGCTGGGGCGGTGTCTCTATCTCTAGGGCGGTGACCACACTCCTCACCTCGCCTATAAATAGGACCCCCTGGCAGGTCTACAGTAACTTGAGTGAACAGTAAGTTGGGTTGGGCAAGGAGCTGCGGTCTCAGTTTGTCTGTCCGCGTGGATTGTTTCAGTGCTGACGTTTGCTGTGTGCAGGTCGCGCGGGTAGCTTCAAGGAGCCAGGAGTTTGGCTGTGACTTCGGTCAAGTACTTGGAAGTGTGCGGTCTCTGCGGATTCAGCAGGAGGTCGTTCTGCGTCTTGTCAGCCCTGTTTCATCTTTGCCAGCTTCAATAACCTGTCCGCCGGACTCAGGAAGGTAGGGGGTGTTCCTCAGTTCAGCCTCAGCAGGAGACGAATAACGGTGTGTCCGCGCGGCCTCGCGGCTTCGGCGGACTCCGTGGCTATTCGGAGGATTGCAGCTAAGTTCGGGCGATCTCAGCGGACTCGGCTACCTCGGCGACCTCGGCGGTCTCGGCGGACTCCGGTGCTGTTCGCCCGGCTTGAGTTTTGGTGCTTTCTGTTTACAGCTGCTATACTAGCGAAATCATGTCTCGCTATGTATGTCTCGTGTTGTAAAGAAGTGAATGAATAAAAGACTTGTTTGCGCTTCCATTGTTTGTTGGGATTAACCTTTGTTCCTTGGTTTTTCGCTGGTTCAACGTGAGAACTGGGTAGTTCCGAAGATATTAATTTGGCGTTTGAGCTACCTTTCAATTTTCCATATCCTGTCTTGCTCCCGATTGCGTCTCGCCTCCCGTCGTTCTAGCTCCCTCGTTTTACGTTTCCTCGTTTCGCCTCCTGTCGTTTCATCGCCGGCGAGGTCTTTGCACTCCTGTTCGGCATATGGAGGAAGAAGGGCGCAAGTCCTTCGGCTACTTCAGAAACTACACGACATCGCAACTCCTCTACCTCCGACTCAAGCAAAGGATCCCATCACATCCAGCTTCCGGAACTACAAAGGTACTCCTGCCTCCTCCTTCATATGTATGGTTTTCTTCTTCATTTTTCTTCAGATCTCTACTTCAACTAAGGCTAGAGCATGATATTTAATGGTGCTATGTTTGCGTACTACGTGTTTATGTATGGTGTGTGAATATGTATGTGTGTATGTGTTTATGTATGTGTATGTGTGTATTTGGTGTGTGAATATCTATGCATGAAATTGTTTTGGTGTGTATGTATGAGTTTGTGTATAATATATGTGTATGTATGAGTGTGTGTATGTATGCATGTTTGTACAATGTGTTTATGTATGGTGTGTGAATGGGTATGTGTGTGTGTGCATATATGTAGATGTTGATATTTACCAGATCGATTATATGTATCTTGATATTTCAATTGTGTCACTATTTTAAATTTCAATTTCAATGCTGTCACTATTTTAAATTTCAATTTCATCCATTATCCATTGAATTCTAACAAACAACCGAACAATGGAATTACTAATTTCAATCCCTATGACAGAATTCTTTCGTTCAGCCGAACAACAAAACTCGAATTGACTTCAATTTCAATTCCTACTGAAATGGAACAAACGACGGAGCCTAAAATTAACTAATTACATCCATTGAGAAGCTATAGTCTCCAATAAGTCAAAATCTGACATACTTATATTTGCTTGAGCAGAAAATCATTCAAAAGGGGATCAAATATCATAATAGAGACAGACGAAAAAATAACAATTAACTTCAAAAAGACATATGGATGGTAGACCAAATATAATAGATCCAGACGGTAATCAAGCGAAACCCTAAAACGAAAATGTTGTTAATCAGAACCAGTCGATGAATGATCAAAGAATTTTACCCAATAACACTCTTACGCATCTAAACCCTAAAATATAAAGGGCACACACTGAATATGAAGAGTGGGAACCTAGTGCTTCACCAACTTTAAATGTTCACAACCTGTTCGACATGATGAGAGATAACTTACAAAGAAGGAAGAGACGCTCCGAGTGGAAGTCCGATCGGCCATAGTGAGATTATCGAAGAAGATGATCAGAGGGAGGTTGAATCTCCAGCGTGAATGCTATCGGAGTGCCTCCTGCGAATTGAATCTCCGGCATGAGAGAGATTGTAACGGGCGGGTCTAACAACAGAAGGCAATAACTCCCACTTCGGCTATGTGCAGATTACACAATTTCATAATGATTATGTGCAAACCAGGCCTATACGGACCATACGGTTCCCCACTTCCTATAATTTTTTAGTTTGACTGCATTTATCCTTAAGCTGCATATAACTTAAAATGACTTGCATATAACATGACCCGAACAGAAAAGGAAACAAATCATACTATTTAAGTATTATTAAATATGGAATAATTACGAAAACTTTTAATTGCACCCTTTTATTATTGAATTATAAAAATCTCTTCTGAATGTAACAAAAGATAACATTTACATTCTTAAAGTTCACATTTCATGACATTCATGCATAAAATACCTCTGAAAATGTGCTCCGAGAAGGATATTTTTGTGCATGGATGTTATGAAATATAAACTTTAGGGAAGATACATATTATGTTTTGTAATATTCAAAAAGATTTTTATAATTTCAATAACAAGAGAGATGTAATCTATAATAAGAGAGATGTAATCACAAAATCTCTCCTGTGTTGCAAACCAATATTCATTAAGGGCCTATTTGGGGAGAAATTTTTCATTCTGGGTGGCCCCGAATTTAGACGTAGGCCCGGGGCCATGTGATTTTGGCATGTGGTATAACGATACATCTCTATTTTCTCTCATATCTTCTCTTTCAGGAGGGAAAACAGTTTTCTTTCGGACTACTGACAAATTTTTCCTCAATCCTCTCAAAAGTAATCATAAATGCAATCATTACAATGTCGATGCGTTATTGAAAAGAGAAATCATTCATCGTAGTGTAGAGATTTTTGGCTATGATATTCATTAGATAATGCAGTTGCGATGATGAGAACTTCGTTGTATCAAATATATTTTTATTTGTTTTGTCTCAGAGACTTCAATTGTATTTGGTACATACTAGTTGTATGTAAGAGATTATGTGTATTGAGAGTTTTTAGTTGTATGCGAATTTTCACACAGTTATTACAGAAAAATAGCTGAGATATTCTAATTTTATCTTAGATATTATGGGAAATATCTGAGACATTTTACAGAAAAATGTGAGATGTCACAGAATTTTCAAAATTTTAAAAAATACTTATGTTAGTGTCTTCTTCACCAAACCTAGCTCCTCCAAAGTAAAATGGAAGAGAAGAGCTTTGAAGTAAAATCTGAGATTCTTTTCAAAATAAAATATGTCAGGAATAGAAGGGCTTTGAAGTCTGAGAGTCTTTTCAAAATAAAATATGTCAGGAATAGAAGGGCTTTGAAGTGAATGTGGAGGAGGAATACTCGGGGGCCATACTTGTTGGGATATAACGCGGAAACTATCACCTAGGCGTAACAAAATAATTACATGATATACTAAATCTGATTCAACATATGTTAATACTATAATTGATAATAATACATGAACAAATGTGTCCGTTACAGAATTGGAGCAGTCAGACTCTCTAGATTAATCTGGCACAACGGGCGCATAAGGTTCTCCGGGATTCGTTGTCGGGTGATGCCACTACCGGAGGAGCACCGTCGAGGCCAACTGTTGCACGCCTTCGCCTCCATTTCGTCAAGGCCATTGCATTATCAGACAAACACCCTCTCCTCCAAGACCGGTGGCTATCATCTCCAAAGTCGTGCGTTACATGGGAGGAAGAAACAAGACAAGAACGGTGAGATCGGCATCAACGACATGCCAGGTGTTTCCTTCAATTTTACGCAGAGGCTTCCTCTTATGCGTTGGATTTCTTCAGGGCGGTTGATTTCTTTCTTCCAGTGAACATGTCAAGTAAGTACTATAAGCAAGGAGCTTTGAAGCCTTGGTGTAACATTCAAGTTGCCCAAAATACCCTTAGAACATTCTGGATACCCAAAATACCCTTGGATTCTTACTTTCAGAATTCATAGGAGTAAAGGGTCATATAACCGCTCCCAATAAGTCAATACGCCATCTTCGGCCTCGACTGCCCGCCGCATAGGTCTAAATCAAGCCTCCTCTGCATAAATGCACAGAGTTTCAACCACTTCCTCCACTAAGCCTCCTTTGTAGCTGCCTCCTCCATCCTCGGCTACTCCGCCTTGATCGACAGCTCCTCTGCGGCAGAGTGTTCTTCTAGGTTTAGCTTCCAATCCGTTGCTCAGCTGTTGGGTTCTATTCATCCTATTCTCCAGCTTGCATGTTTGCTTAATCAGAAAATATTATCTATATTCTTCTGTTTCTTAATCAGGAAATTTGCTTGTTGCATATTCTTCTTCAGTTCCTATGCTATCACTTCTTGATTATTCGTTGTTAATGCATCTTCTTCTGTGTGTTAATTTCATCTTCTTCTCATTGTATCTGACTTTATCCTTATATTGCTCACAACATGTTTACATAAAATGCGTCACCCAGAACTCAGACCAACCATCGCCTATTCTCATGCCGCCTAAAGCCTTTGATACGAGCACTCAGCTAAAATTATTTAACCGTTATTTTTTGCGTCTCTTCCCAATTTCACTGCTATAATGTCTTCCCGTTTTTTTCAGCTAACTATATAGCCTAAGTATCTGCTGTTTTCAGAAATCTATTTTCTAGAAATCTAATTCAGGTTGAGAAACTCAAAAGTTGTAATGGCTACCCAAGAAGGATGTTTTAGGCTAAAATTAGGAACAACAAAATACGTAGCATCTCAGTTGATGATTTTAGGATTTTAGGCTTTTAGGAGGATTGTTTCTGATCTCATTTTTTTCATGATTTTAGGCCTGAAGACGCAGAGCCTTTCGTACTTCGAAACCGTCGAACTGCAAGGATTGATCATTTCATTTGAAATATTTCCTGATTTTAGGGTTTTATCTTCAAAAATCGTTCATTTCTGTTCATTTTAGATGTCACAGCAAACCCTACAGACGCAGAGTGTTCTACTTCGCAAACGTCGAACAACGAAAAAGAACTGTTTTTTTATAATCCAAAATCTGTAACTGAATCAGTTTCATTTTTTCAACGTTTTTAATCTAAACAATCCACTGTTGTTCATGCCTTTAGATTTCATAACTGTTTTTTAGTTTGGATTTTGTTTTAACTTTCTGTTCTCTGAAATCGTTTAGAAATCTGTTCTATCTACGATATTAATCATTTGTTGATGGTGCTAATTGAAAATGTTGATTTTATATTGCAAATGTTCAGGTTATTCACTGATTTCAGTGATGAGGTGTTAATCAGATTGAATAGGTGTTAAATTACATGTTTTTCCTTGCTTAATTCTGTTTTTATTCATTTGATTTGGACTACTTGGAAATGTTCTATAAAAGTCAAATGATGCTAATCATGGCAGAAAATTTGATGATATTGCTGAGAAGTTAGTACGAGCTGCCACTACTTGGTTCTTTGTTTATAATTTGTGTTCATTTTTTCAAAAAATGCAGTGTTTTTAAAGCAGAGTTCATGCAAGTTTCAATATGCCGTAAACTTTGATAAACTACAGCTGTATTTTCATAAACTGCAGCATATTTGGCTGTTTTCGTTTTAAGCATAGGATTTTGATCTGAATTTGTTTTTAATTGCAGTTTTCCTAACATGTCACAAACCGATGGCCAAGTTTCCCTTCCCTTCTTAACTTTACTTTGCTCAACCTCCTCTGCAACGAAATAAGACCGACATTACAAAATCGAATTCTTGCTTCAAGGTAAGGGATCTCTTTTACTTTTTCACACAAAAAAGTATGATTTTACTTGCTTTCATCATGTTCTATTGTTTACATTTAATCAAGTTTTAAATTCTATATCAATCTCGGGACTGTTCTACTATGATTTTACTTTGATATGATCATTTACCACTGAAATGCTATTACAAATTGGCACCATTTCTTGATTTGTCCAAATTTTTTTAGCTACTTTAATTTGCACATATCCACACCACGCTGATCTTTGGGTACAAACCTCCTCGCCCTTCTGTTGAGTAGGGGATTAAGCCGAGATCGCCCTTGATGAAGGCGATCTTAAAAGGTCATCACAGGTATGGTTTGTTCGCGATACCACGAATTTCCTTGATCAGCGAGCCGCCAAAGTAGGCGACCTCATCCGGCGTCGCCTTGTAGGATGTTAAGATGCTTCCTGAACACCGTCAGGTTGAACTCACCCTCCCGCCGGAAACTCGCGAACGCCACCATCATCGCGATGACGTTGGATTGAGCTGCGCAGGCACGCTCCGTAATATTTTAAGATTTGCCGGATCTCCGGCCACATGGGGAGGCGTAACCCCACAATTTCAAAATGTGAAAGGGGGAAGACGAGCTCGTCCTCATATTTACCAAGGTATTGATGGCCTCCCCCTGTCTCGGCATGCGAGCCTCAACTGTATGCGACATTGCGCTCCGCCAAAACTCAGAGCTCCTCCTCGAGTTGCCCCTCGCAAATAGCATAGTCCGCGAAGTGTTGCGCGCACTTGGAGCGGCCGTCGGCATTGTATTCGCCTTGCCCATTTCGGAGGCCGAGTAGAGCGCGAGCAAGAAAGGAGTGTAAGCACTAGAGAAGGGAAAAAGCAATAAAGGCACAATACGGGGTAGGTGGGGGGGGGGCTTCAAAAAGAAATTTGGGGCACTGTCCAATCAACGCAGCTCGCCACCCTACATGCAGCTCGCCGACTTCCGGCGCAAAATTATAGTAACATTGCAGCATTTTATTTAAGTAACATAATCATGAATATTATTTCTTCTGTTTTTATTCAGTGTTCAGATTATATCTGTAATGCAGTATTAGCTTCTTCTAGGGAGGGCATGGGATGTGAGTTTCGCAAGGAGCCGCTCCTTACCCACGCCCGACCTCGCAGACCCCCGCCCTCCGGCTATCAGCCGCGCGCGGAGCAGCTCGCGGATCCTTCTGGAATGTCGCAGTCAACCGAACCGTCATCTATCTCGTCCAGGAGACCAGGGGGACATCAGCCCCCCTCCCCAGCTTGGCACACGACGCACCTCCCCCCCACACCGACGCGCGTGTCGACGCTCCACGTCTCGTTGACCCCCTGCACCTCGCGCAGATGTCCCGTCCACGACCAGTTTTTTGAGGAGCTTGTCCCTGTCGCCCCCTCAGGACCGATGTCCACACGAGCTCAGGGGAGGGGAGAATAGTGGGCTGCCCGCGAGGATGAGGATTCCTCGGCAGCGATAAAAGAGCTGTCAGCCTCATGACAAAGTCAAGCTCCTAGGACGACCATGTTTTCCCCACGACTCGGCAGCTCAAGGGAGGTGAGGAGGCCCCTATGACCTCAGATCCTTCCCGTCGACCTGGGCCACGAATAAATGCCCCCGGCGAGATGTCGAATCCCGAATGGTCACCCCCCGCGAATGTCGCCCCACTAGCGAATGGTCGCCTCACCACGAGAAGAGGCGATTGTCGCCACCAGAATCGACGAGTGTGGTCTCGCCTCGCGGTGTGGGCTCTCCACGACGATCTGGTCCGTCCACCAACGACGAATGTTCGCCCTCGCGAGCCAGGGTGGCCCTCAGGTCGTTGAAAATGGGCTCAGCCGCCTCCCAGGCAGGTGGGCAGGTGCACATATATATAGCCGCCCCTCACCAGAAGATTCCCTCCAACTCGCCAACCAGCGCTCGCCGCACACTTGGGGTTGGATGTTTATTTCCGAGCTATGACAAGCTCTTGTGTACAACCCCGTGTCCGGCGAGCAAGGTCACCAGGGTCTAGGCAGATCGGGCTGAGGACAATGGCGAGCTCGGCAGTAAAGGGGGCGAGCCCGAGCTCGGCATCCGTCGATAGAGATCGACGATCGGCGACCCCGAGCTCGACATTCGCCAAGCGAGCCACAACTCGTCCTCGCAGCTCGGCAGCAGTAGGCGAGCAGATGTCGAGGTGGTCAAAGCGCCCCGACGCCTGGATGTGTGAGGTACTTTTTACTGTTTTGCCCCAGCTGGTCTGCCCATAGCCCTTCAAAACAGCCCAGACCCAACCAATGGTCTGCCAGTTCCCCAGGTTCGGACCCAAGATGTGCACACTCCACGACGCTAATGAGATCTTCCCCTCCCCGACCGATGAGTCGCAGGATCCGAGACCACCCCTTCCCCAAGGGCGAACTCCACGGGAGATCGTTGTCTCAAGCACGGGTTCCCATAATACGTGCACGACCACAACTGCTGGCACACCACACACACGAACACCACACACACCACACATGAAGCAAGGCGCTCCTCCCATGACCCGCTAAATATAAGAATATCGTCAAAAATTAAGATAAACTTCCATAACTGATCTTCTTTCATCAAACTCTGTAAGGCTATGCCCGTGCTTGGTAAGCTCTCGGGCGGCCTTCGGCCGTATCCAGAAATGTGGTTTATGCAAATCCTTTGCCGCCATGCGAACTTGGTGGTTCCTGCCCGTATGTCTAACTTCGAGAAAATAGTAGCGTCGTGGAGTTTGTTAATCAACTCCTCGATGATAGAGATGAGAAACTTGTCTTTCACGGAGTATGTGTTGAGGTGCCGGTAATCCACACACAAACGCCACGCGTTTTTTTTCTCACCAACACCACCGGGGATAGCATAATGAGTACTTAAAATGGCGATGACGCAAACACCGGAATATGCAAAATATTATTCCTATTTTTATTTTATGAAAATCCGTTGGAAATGATCCGTCTGTCTGAAGGGGCGGGTACCTATAGGGCCGCAAAATGATGTTGATCAAGTCCTTCCTTGAATTGTATACTGTGCTCATGATCCCTGTTTGTTGGTAGGGATGTTCGTTCTTGGAACAAGGCTTGGAAACTCCCTAATACTTCTTGTAGTTGCTGCTGTTGTGCTGTCCCCAAGTTCGACCCCTAAGATAGTGGCCCGAAAGTTGCGAGGGAATCAGAGACTCCTTGCATGGGCTGAGTTGTATATTGCAAAATGATAGTGTCCCTCGAAGCATTCCGGATGGGGATCAAAGTGGAATCCTCTACCCGTTGCCCCTAGGTGGGTATAAATAGGCAAATCCTAGGAGTTACTTACGGGTATCAGATATCCGTATATCCGAACCGACCCGTTAAACCTATACTGAACCTGATATTTGTCCAAATATACATTAACACAAACAACCAACAAGTTGACTTGTCCAGTTTTCGTCAAGATGTTTTGTAACCATTTCTTGTTTCATCCAAGTGCAATTTGTCGAAATTAATGTATTTGGAAATCAAAACAGTAAACAACTCTTCTAACCTCATGAAATATAGAAAATTTAAAGTGTTGCAGTGCTAGAGAAGCAAAACTTAAGAAAACTCAAAAAGGGCTTGTACAAGAAACAATTTAAGAGCCTAGAAAGTAAACTTGCCATTGAAAATACACGATTTAGAGCAGAAAGAAATAGGAGATGTCATCACACGATTTAGGGTAGGAAAGAAGTAGGATGGCAGCAGCACACGATTTAGGGTTTTGTCTGGCAAGATTTAGGGCTTTGTCCGGCGAGATTTAGGGCTTCGTCCGACGACTGTACTACTTCTGAAATAAGGACCCCCAACTGCTGCCAAATGGGGAAGACCGCCAACGAATGTGAAATGGGGAGCACTGACCTCCAGCGATGGTGAAATAGTAGATAAGAATTTCACTATAAAGTCGGGAAAGGTCGCAGGAACACTCAACCACAACTAAGTCAAGTAGAAATCAACAACAGTAGAAGCACAAGAGTAACAATCCTTGAAATTAACAACTTCTTTACAAGGTGAGGTATACATTGCGAAACATGGTTCACAATGCATCCGATGGAAACAGAACAGAATACAAGCAAGATGAAACCATGCGGTCTATAGACGGTAACCGCACAGACCGCACAAGCCGCTAACCGCAAGCCATGTCCGCCGAAATCGCCAAAATCGCCAAACCGCAACTAGCCGCACAGACTGCTTGTTATTGAATGTTGATTGAACTTGAACAGAACCCGCTGATAGACCGGGTGAACTGCTCGAGCTAACTGCAACCCGGAGAAAGTGACTTTAAGCCGCAGAGACCGCAGCCTGATGTAAACCGCTGACTGTAACCGCTAACTGTAACCACGAACTGTTCCACACTGTGCCTTCCAACTAGTTGCCTAGTCGCCCAGTGCTAGCCGCACAGCTTGCACAGAACAAGCCAACTCACTTAGTCGCGACAGTTAGAAAAAATCTATCCGCAAGATTCAAGCGCGAGCTGAGTTCTCACTGTTCTCGTTATTTATGACGAGCCGGAGACCTCTATTTATAGGCAGGAAGAGAAGTGTGGTCACCACCCATAGCGAATCCTGCAGCTAGCACAACATATCCGCACAAGTGCGGATACCAGCATCAGTCCGACACAGATAGCAATCTATCCGCATTAGACGGAAAGAACCAGTCCGCTAAGCCGAGAAGACAACAACATCAGTCCGCGTGGACTTGACGATCACAGCTATGACGGACTGCCGGACTCTGCCACCAAACCACACAATCCTGCGGTCTCCGCTTCCAGTCCGCGCACACAGCTACCCGCGACTAAAGCCATGTCCATGCCTAGTCGAACTGTCGATCTCCACGAACACTCAGAAGCAAACCGCACAACCAGGCGGTCATGTTGTGACGCGCATGAGCGTGCATGTCTTCTTGGTTCAGTTTAAGGGCGTGATGTCGCTCTACGGCTCCTTGGACCTCGTTCCGTCGGACACCGGCATGACCACAGGCCAAGATTGGCGCCTCTGATACAATTTATAAGAACTCTTCCCATGCAGGCAAGATTCACAGAACACAAGATATGGACAACAAGAATTCACAGAACAACACATGAAATGGCATTCCATAGTAGCAAAACAACCAGCCTGTGATGAGTGTACCTATGAACAGCGGTCGATCTTCAGGGAGGAGACTTTCCCGCTGGACTTTCACGGTTCTGGTTCGGTTCCGGTTCTACACAAGAGCGATCAAATTAGTGGTTTGACTGGCCGCCAGAATAATTTTTAGAACCATCTTATCAACGAACCCGGATGCGGAAACAAAGCCAAAACTATATTTCGCGAAATGATTTGGGGAGGTCAAAAATAAAAAACCGGCAGGGAAATGTCCGTTCGGTTTTTTCAAATTTAGGAATTACTCCAATTGAGATTACTTTTTTGTGTAATATAGTAAGTAGTAATGAAAGTTAAAAACCGAGTCACAAATTGTACCATACCACACTGGCGTCGATTTTAAACTGTACAAAATGGTCTTCACTTGCAAAGTTTGCAGTCTAAAATCGATGCTTTGTTTTCTTCGATAGGCCATGATATTCTTCAAGCAGCAATCCTTACCGGCGTCTGCTCTGATATGATTTTGTTCCCAAAACCAACCTCCGGCGATTTGGATCAAACAGCGCCATTTCACGTAAGTGATATTATAGATAGATTATAAAAAAAACTATAATAAAATTATTATCATTAATAAATCTATAATAATAAACGGGTTGCGCGGTTCTACTTCCGGTCCGATTCAGATCGGGTCTAAAAAACTTGGAACCAAGATTTCTACATGAGACTTGTATGTTGCGCCTGGTTCCGATCGGTTTTTTTGCTGGTAATGATCCGGTTCAGGTTTTAAGCTGAGAGCTCTACTTCCCGCATCAACAGGAAGCAATGGAGAGGTAGAGGAGGAAGGAGAGGAGCTCAGAAGGAGCTAGCCAAAGAAGAGGTGGAGAGGAATTATAACCGGGCGTCTGTTTAAATCTATGACTTCCACCAGGTGAAAGGTACTGTTGCCGCGCGGCCACATGCCAGAGTCTTGGAGATGAGAGATGCCTGGGGCTAGGGAGATAGGATCCGCCAAAGGCATGCGAGTGAAAAAATAAAAAGCAAAATGCCGGGCGGATGCCAGTCGCCACAGCAACTCGACGTGCGAGCAGTGTTCGAAGGGGGTGGCCTCGACCTCCCAGAACTCCGGAAGGAAAAACTTTTCCAGCATATATACCGAATTATGAGTCTGTGACCTTGGCTGTTATATATTCAACGGCAAAGGATTACATTTTTATGGACAACTCCGTGAATGTAATCTTCAAGAAGGCCTTCGATGAGATGAGGGTTGAGCTGCCCTAGCTACGGACCGTTATTTGGATTTTCATGAGAAAGCAACACGAGGTCTGCACGTTCCCCGAGCGTCCGTCATGGAATCTGCAGGTTCGTGATCGTGGACGATATTCCCCCGGCAGCTATAACGCCGACAATCTTCTTTGCCCCCGCGCCTTTCGCGGCTGGCGATATTCTTCCCGTAGCGGACCAAGATATTCTTCCTGAACGCCTGGCGATCTTCTCCAAAGCTGAGCAGGTAATGATCCGGAAGGAGGGTGGCTCGAAGGTGGCTCGTAGGAGGAATCCGACAGAGCTCTGGCCTGAGGATGAAGAAAGCAGATGAGAGAAAGATGTGAAATGAGAAGGCATGAGAATCTTTTTATAGCCTCCAGGACGTGGTTACTGTGGTTATGCGACTATCCCTACACCTTAACCAACCAATATTATAATTCAAGTATAGTGTTATGCGAATATTATTTGTCTGATATTATGTTAAATGCAGACCCACTATTTAATTAATGAGATCCCCCACTAACCCTACGGTGGTTACTGGGTGGTTACGCCCAAAATGGACAACGACGATCGTGGCGAGACAATCAGACGGCGGGGAAGGCGCCCAAGGAGGGCAAGAGAGGCGACCGACTACCACCACGTGGGTGGCCGGCCCTGGCGAAGTCGGCGGGCCGCCGACGTGGGTCCGGCAGGGGGCGCGGACGGCGGCCGGAGGGGCCGTCCGGCCCCACCCGGGCGGCACCCCGGGCACGGCTCCGACGGCAGCCTCCGGGCGCGGCCCCTGCGCAGCGGGCGCAAGGCGCGACAGCCGACCGGCCGCAAGGCGCGGCAGGTCGGAGCCGCTCCGAGAGGGGGCGGCTGGCTGTGCCCACCCGAACAAGGGGAGGGGCGCGGCCGGCCGTTCCCGGCACACCTCCGCGGTGGCTGCGGGAGGGAAGTCTCCCCGCCGACCGGGGCGGCCGACGGGAGCGCTGCGCCTCGCGGCTGCGGGCGCGCGGCCGAGAGGTGCGGCTCCTTGGCCGGCGGGAAACCGGGCCAGCTCAAGCTAGCCGCCCGGCGGCGGGAGAGAGGGGCCGGCCCCGGAGGCCGGCCCCCGAACGGTTCGGGGAAGACGATCCCGCGCACGTGGGTCGCACGCGCGCGCGCGCGACGGTTCCTCTACGATCTCGACTTAGATGGTGGGATCATCAGGGAATAGTCTAATCGCACCCCTAAATAAATTATAAATAGGCTTGACCAAATCAGATCTCACCTTTTTTAAGGTCTTAGTAAATAATGTAGAAAGCTTGCACCATATGGATATGTCAGAACTTTGGTTTATTCTGAAAGTTGGTTTGCTCAAGAATTGAGAGTTTTTGACACTTTGCATTTCGAAAATTTAAATTTGTTATTTTGTACAGTTTCAGAATCCTCTCCATTTCTGAAGAAATGAAATAGAGAGGATCCATTTCACGGTCCAGATTAAAAGCAATTTGATCTGACGGGTTCACCATTCCCCATCATTTTATAGATTTGTTAATTCAATAAAATCTCTACCACTAGATTTCTTTTTTGCTTTGCCTTATCCATTAGACAGTGAAATGGATTCCCTCCATTTCGTCAGAAATGAAGAGGATCCGGATCCCCGAAATACACCACTACCTTTGGTACTTTGCACCCAAGGCTGAAATATTAGGGTTATTCTTGTTCGGGTAGCACAAAAAATTTGAACGATGGTTTTGCACCATGCTTCATCACATGCCTGCACCTCTTTCACATCCTTGTTGTTGTCTCGTGCGAGATTCACAATTTGAACGAGGACGGATTTGTCTCGCCATTTTGAGGGTGAGACGAGGAGTTGTTCCATGGCGAGAGACTTGAGGCTGATTGCCTCGAATATGTCTACGTCGTTCACACCGAATAGCATTTTTCTGTTGGCAAATTGCTTCATCATTTCGGCAACACTGAGTAGCAAAAAATGGTTGAAGGATGGTGCGGGGGACAAAAATATCTATGAAATTTCTGCTTGTGGTGCAAAGTGACAAAGATAATATATTTCGAGTGTGAAAAATGCAAAAAGTAATGTCTTTTGAGAGTGTAAAGTGTCAAAATCTCGTATTTCGGAAATGCAAAGTGCCAAAAAGCTGAAAATTGAGTTTAATCTGAATAGTTATCATGCACCTCTATTTGCAACCTCCATTTCTCACCACCCTCTTTGTCACAACTATAGCTCTCTTAAAAAGGTCCATAATCTCATACTTAATCGGGAGAGACTTCTTCAAGAGTTTTAAAGTTTGTCTTGATTAAGGATTCGTTTGGTTCAGTGTTTGGAGTCGACGGCGGGACGAGAGGGGATGCCGTTCGAAACAGAGGGAGGAGGCCGCGGTTCGATTTGTGAGGTTTTCCTCCATTTCTTTAGGCGTTGTGGGCTCAAACGCGGCAAATGCCGCCGCCGGGCATTTGATTAACCGTCCCGCGGTGACGTTTGCCCCAACCGCACGCTCCAAACGCCGTGCCAAATGAAGCCTAAGAGACTGTTTTCCTTGCTTGATTAAGGATTTGAATCTTGGAATCTTAAGAATTACAGATTCAATTAGAAATTACCAAATCAATTAAGAATTACGCAAATTTGGAGGGGTGCAAGCTGTAATTATGCAAACTTCAACGAGCAGTCCCAGCAAATAATCTTATATATATACACATCCCTTATATTATTCTATATGTTATCGAAATGAATGTTATACACATTCTTATATTATTCATGTTTCCTTCTGCATCTTAGGCTTCGTTTCGGGGATTTATTTTTACCGGTTAAGCAATTATGACCGCATAAACCGGATATTGAGCCTTAAACTAAACCAAATTATATAATCTCAGTTATATGACATTTATTACTGCACATATCTAACCAAATACAATAATATTTTTATTTTATTTCAAGGTTGAGCATTTAGATGCTTTTTCTCAGGTCCAAAGAGAATGAAACTCTGGGCATTATTGTGAAGAAGTAAGCAAATCCATCCAGGCATGCATTCACTATACAAGCTTCCCACGTCTTTCGGGAGAGAAATGAGATTTCAAGCCAATCCAGCACTGGTAGTAGTCAGCATCCCTGGAAGGAGACTCCAGAGCCCATGGACAGATGCGGGGAAGCAACGACGACTCGAACATAAATGCGAGGGCTTCCTTTATTCTGTACGGGCCAGATTTCTCACCACGCTCCATCGCCTTCTGTCACATAGGAATACAGTGCAGAAGCCATTCAGTTTCATTTATCAGCCTTTCAAGAGAAAACACACATATATCTTTATTATATAATACAATAGGCATATTTGGATCACACCATGAAATGCATCGGGACCGTCCGATCAAGTTCCATCAAATACGGGCCGTTGGATTAAAAGCAGGAGGCCTGCCAATAACCAAATCAATTTCTAAAATACTGTTCACCATGGAAAAAATCCCGATACGCAGGTCTACCTCCCGCCCGATACGCAGGCCATCCAGCTCGCAAATCAATTGTATGTCGGGCGAAGCCCGCCGGGGGGCGGGCGAAGCCCGCCGTAATGCCAAGCGGGTGAAGCCAGCAGCGACGCATCGAGAACGGGCGGAGCCTGTTCGAAGATGCTAGTATATATATATATTTATATATATATAATTATCCAAACCTTCTCAGTAAACTAGCATAATTAGTGAGAGCATCCCTCTTATTTTCGAAATTATAAAAAACTCCCCTTAAGTTTTCATTTCATTACCAAAACCTCCACTGATCTTTTTATTTCATTGCATTCATGAAGAAAAATACCCCACTGGATACTGTTCACTGAGCGAGGTGTTTTTGTGCATGGATGTTATGAAATTAAAACTTCAGAGGAGATTTTTGTAATGAAATGAAAACTTTAGGAGAAGTTTTTGTAATTTCAAAAATAATAAGGGTGCTGTCAGTAATTTAGCAAAGTTAGAGGGGAGGTCCCGGTAAATGGCCCTATATATATATATATCTGTGTGTGTGTGTAAGGCTATTTACAAGACCTCCCTTCTAAGTATGCTAAATTATAGGTTGCACCCCTCTACTTTTGAAATTTCTCCCCTGTAAGATTACATTTCATAAAACCTATGAGCAAAAAGACCCCTCAAAATTCATTCAAAGTGGAAATTTTTGCTGATGCTATGAAATGTAAACTTGTATGGGAGTTTTTTGCAATTTCAAAAATAAGAGGGGTGTAACTTGTAATTGTGCTAACTTTCAGGTAAGTTTTGATATATATATATATATATATATATATATATATATATATATATATATATATATATATATATATATATATACACACACGAGTCGCAGGCACGGGCCTCCGGCCCGATGGGTACGCGCCACAGTATCTGGTCTCCGACGGCGGGCTTCGCCCGCCCCCCATGACGGGCTTCGTCGCCCGCCCCGGCGGATTGTTTTAATTATTTTAAATTTAATTAAAATTTAGATTTTAATTTTAAAATTATTAGAAATTAATATTTTATTTATTAATAAATTTTTTTATTATTTTAATTTTAATTATAAATTATAAATTATAAATTATAAATTATATTTTAATTTTAATTTTTTTAAAAAAAGAAACTGCGTGCGGCACGGGCTCCGGCCCGTGCCGCACGCAGTTTTTTCCTCGCCGCCGCTGGCGGAGCCACCGGCGGCCTGCCCGGCACCCGCCGGCGGCCTCGCCGGCCTCCGGCGAGTCCGCGGGTGGGTGTCGGGCAGGCCGCCGGCGGCTCCGCCGCCCGCCAGGAGGACAAAAATGGCTGCAGTTCGCTGCAGCCATTTTAGTCCTCGCCGCCGCCGGCGGAGCCGACGGCGGCCTGCCCGGCAACCACCGGCGGACTCGCCGGAGGCCGGCGAATCCGCCGGTGGGTGCCGGGCAGGCCTCCGGCGGCTCCCCCGGCGGCCGGGAGGTTTTGGGTGTGCGGCAAATTTTTTTTTTTTGGGGGGGGGGGGGATGGGGGATCGGGTTTTAGGAGAGAGGGAGGGGAAAGTTTTTGGTATTTTTTTTATTTGCAAACCAACTCCTTTTTTTAGAGTCCAATATCCAACGGTTGAGGATTAAAAGAGTCAAATCCGACGACCACATATTTTCCTCCTATTTTCAAACTCACGTTATTGGCAGAGCACCATATATCTTTTTAGAATAGTAATAGAAGTAATAGATATATATATATCTTTATCTATTATAAAGAAGTATCAGAATCAGATCACGACCGTTGAATATAAACCAAATATTTGATCGCAACCGTTGATCGCAATAACGAATCAGGATCGTTCATATTTTTTCTTAGGTCTCCTAAACCTATATAGGACCTATCAAATTTACATATTTTGTAGGACACCCTACAACCCATCAGCCCAGTCCAATATGCCGGCTACAAAATCAAGCCCAAAATCCTGCAAATGCAAGCCCGTCAACAAGAACAACAAAGCACAGGCCCGCACGCCAGCTTAGCAAACCCACCGACCCGCCAGTTTCGGACCCGCAATCAAAACATAAAGGAGGCAAACCTATATATACCTGAAACGCCAAATAGAACTGGCGGTGTGGGACTAAATCCAGCCTGGGATTAAATCTCAGGCGGGATTAATTAGGCGGGATTAATCCGCCTAAGCAGGCGGGATTAACTCCCGCCTAAGCAGGCGGGATTAACTCCCGCCTAAGCAGGCGGGATTAACTCCCGCCTAAGCAGGCGGGATTAACTCCCGCCTAAGCAGGCGAGATTTAATCCCGCCTAACTGCGGGATTTAATCCCGGGATTAAATCCCGCACTTAGGCGGGATTATTTTCTAAAATATTTTTTAAAATATTATATAAATATTATAATAATATTTAAATATAAGCAATTTTTTAAATATTTAAATATAAGCGGTGCCCTCCTCCAAGGGCGCAGCCCGCCGCGGGGCGGGCGCAGCCCGCTATTGTGCGGGCGCAGCAAGGTGCGGGGGAAGCCCGCCGTCACGGGCCAGGTACTGTGGTGCCTAGCCATAGGGGCGGAGCCCCGTGTCGAGCACTAGTGTATATATATATATATATATATATATATATATATATATATATATATATATATATATACACACACATGTACACACCCACAACTTCCCCTGGAAATAGACCAGGGGAAGTTTTGGTAGCCGACCGCAAAGCTGGGTTGCGACCAGACACCCTGGCCACAAGCCGCGCAACCCAAGCGGTCTCCGCGAACTAGACAACAACACAGATTTAGGACAACAACGTGACCAAGTCCACAATCCCAGCGGACTTTGGCAATAGACCGCGCGGACAGACCACAACGAACTCAGCGGTTAACCTCCGCTATCCGCGCTTACCGCGAGCTTCCACGTGAACCAGAGAATCCACCTCCTCAGCGGATTCCGCGGTCTCACAATCCAGACCGCAAGCCGCGGTTAGATTCCTCTAACCGCCCGGTTACAACTCCAGGGTGCTAGCTGGGATAGACCGCGGGAAAAGAACACTAGCCAGAACCTAGCTATCCGTCAACACCTAACCGCGCTAACCGGCAGTGGTTACTGCAGTCTGTGCGGTCTGCACAAACCAGACCGCCACTTCCACTTTAATAAATTCAACACTCCCCCTTGAAGTGAGAAGTGGAAATAAGCCTGAGCAAACCCCGTAACCGAACAAACGGTCCCTTCGACAACAGTTTCGTGAAGATGTTCGCGACGTTGTCCTGACTCTGCACATATTCTACCATCAGAGACCCCTCCAGCACCTTCTCCTGAACGAAGTGATGCTCGATCTCGATTTGCTTTGTCTGCGCGTGATAAACTGGATTATTAAACAGTTTGAAGGCAATCTCATTGTCACCACGTAGCAGAGTAGGACCTCATACCTGCTCATGGATGTCCTCCACTAACCTCCGAAGCCAGATGACCTCCTGAGCTGCCAAGATCGAAGCCTTGTATTCTGCTTCTGTAGCGGAGACAGACACAAAGTACTGCTTCTTACTGCACCGCAAGATAGCTGCGGATCCGCACATGAAAACATAACCCGACGTCGACTTCCGATCATCGGTATCTCCCCCATAATCAGCATACATGTACCCGTGCAGGTTGAAACTCGTGTCTCTCTCATAGAAGAGACTCATATCTGAGGTGGACTTCACGTACTTAAAAATGCTCTTAGCCGGCACCAGATGAGATTTCTGTGGCTCCTGTATATACTGACTTACACGGCCTACAACATAAGCGATATCCGGTCTTGTAATCGTCAAGTATATGAGACTCCAAACCAAAGGTCGGAACACCAAGGGATCTGAAAGAACCTTCCCTCATCACGTCGAAGTTTTAGACTGACCTTCAGTGGAGTAGAGCTGCTCTTCCCTTCCCGCATGTTGAACCGCTGAACGATCCTCTCCGCATAGCTTTTTTGGGAAACAAGCACACCGCTCTTTTCCCTCTCCACCTCGAGACAAAGGAAATGGTGGAGCTCCCCAAGATCCTTCAACTCGAATCTGATAGTTAGCTCCGCCCTGAGCCTAGCTACCTCCTCCTCTGAGTTCTCCCGTGACGATCATATCGTCAACGTACAACAACACCAAGACTTGAAGCTCCCCCTTCTTCTTAACGAACATGCTTGAATCAAAGTCTGAAGTAAAATATTCGCAGAACTGGAGGTATTCTGCGATCTTTTCATACCACGCCCGATGCGCCTACTTCATGTCATAGAGGTTCTTCTTGAGCTTACAGACGTGTCCTGTATGTTCTTCAGAAACATAACCAGGTGGTTGTACCATGAAGATGTCCTTGTCAATCTCGTCATAAAGGAACACATTCTTCACGTCGAGTTGCCAAATCTTCTACCCTTGGCAAGCCGCCAAGGCAATCACCACCCGTACTGAAGTCATCTTAACCACTGAACTAAATGTCTCCTCATAATCTTCCTCGTACTGCTACGAGAACCCCCGAGCTACAAGGCGAGTCTTGTACCGCTCGATATTGACATCAACTTTCTTCTTGAGCTTGTACATCCACTTGCAGGTCACAGGAGTGATATCATCAACCTTGGGCACAAGATCTCAAGTCTCATTCTTCCTGAGGGAGGTCATCTACTCATCCATGACATCTTCTCACTCCTTGATCACATTGGCGTTCTCAAAGCATGACGACTCTAGCTCATCCAAGGGACCTGCAAAGAAACATGAGATAAAACTCACCATGGTCTCGTCCCTATATCGAGCTGGTGTAATAATGGTCCTTTTGAACCTCCGCAGGTCTTGACCCTGATCCACAACTTCCGCTGCTTCTAATCCAGCTCTCCTCAGGGCACACTAGGAGCATCGCTCCCCCTGCTTCCATATCTAGAAGCATCATCCCCAGAGCTAGATGTAGCTGGAGCTCCTGGTGACACAGGCAGCTCCACTGGAAGATCCCGAGCTGCTTCACCTTGCCCTCCATCTAACCTGCTCTCCTGTAGTTCCACAGATGAATTACTCTGGTATGACATGAATTCGTCAAATACCACATCCTTGGAGACCACAAACTTCCGTGTCTCATGATCCATGCACTTCCGGCCCTTCTTCCTCTCATCATAACCAATGAAGACAAACTTCCTCGCCTTCACATCTAGCCTTATCCTGAGAGCGTCTAAAACGTGCACGCAACAGGTAGACCCGAACACCCTAAGGTGTTCCATACTGGGCTTCTCCTTAAACATTAAGTCATGTGGAGATTTCATATTGTTGGGACTTAGAGGCATCTTGTTGATGACATAAGCTCCGCAGGTCATTCCCTCCGCCCAATAGGCCCTGAGAACTTTTGGAGTGAAGCCAGTATTTGCAAGTTTAAGTCAAATGACTGATCTTCCTCTCTGCAACTTCGTTCTGTTGTGAAGTATACACACAAGTAAGCTCTCTCCGGATTCCGTGCTTCCGGCAGAAGTTGGAGAATTCATTTGAAGTGAACTCTGTTCTCAACTTCTTAATCCACAGGTCGAGCCAGCCCTCCACGAGCTCCTTGAACTTCACAAAGTTTTGGAACGCCTCCGACTTCTCCTTCACAAAATATACCCAAGTATACCTGGTGAAGTCATCAAACAGAACCAGCATATACCTGCTAACACCGAGACTGGTGGCGACGGTTGCTCCCATCAGATCACCGTTGATGCATTCCAACGGTGCTTTGCATCTAGTCTGTGACATATCAAACGGAAGACGATGAACATTTCCATGCTGACACCCAACACAAACATGACCGTCTACAAGGGATAACAGATTAGGCAGGTCATGCACCAGGCCTTTCGTCATCATAGCCTTCAACTTATCCATTCCAACATGTCTCAGCCTCTCATGCCAGATAGCAACGCTGTCGTTAGCCCTCATCTTCTCAACATAGGAACTTGTCAACAGCACGAACAAGTCTCTTACTCTCCTCCCAACATGAGTGGCGCCAGCCTTCACGCCGGACACATTCCGGAGAAACTTCACTTCTATCGGACCGAACAGAACGTGATACCCAACATCCACCGCATTGGTCACTGAGAAGAGGGTCTTCTTCATTCCTGCCACGTGATACACACTACTTAATGTGAGTGGACCCTTATTACTACATAAAGATACTGAACCCTCCTCGACTGCACGCACAGTATCATCAATAGTAATAATATCAGCATTACTTGTGTCCGCTTGTAGAGGAGAAAACTTTGACTCGTCCCCGGTGATATGATGTCCACACCCTGAGTCAACAATCTAGTCCTAATAGTTGATGGAGGCCAATACATGAACAGACGTTGTCGTCATGAAGGCATTCCCCCATCCACCTTCATCCCTGGATTCAGCTACTCCTTTTCCTGCAGTGTGCCCCAACTGAAGCTTTACTCTGTAATCCTTCATGATGTGATCAAACTTATTGCACCTGTAACACCTTGGTCTTCCCTTCTTCCTTCCATCTTACTTAGGAGCATTGCTCATATTATGCTGCGATAAAGTAGAGGGACCATCTACAACAAGTGTCTTCTTCCGCCTGTCCCATGGCTTCTTCTTACCAGAGTAAAGAACCTCGCAATCTCCACCAGAGATAGACACTTCAGCCACCTGCCTTGCCAAGCTCTCCCATGAAACAAGCAAATTTTTCATCTCCAACAAAGATGGTTGATTGATTCAGCCTTGCATAGAGGCAACGAAGGCAACATACTCCTTCTACAAGCCACGGATAATGTGACTCTTCAGCTTTACCTCAGAGATGAGCTCTTCCGGGTCCAATGCTGAAATTTCAGCGCATAGGTTCTTTATCTTCAAAACGAAGGATGATATGGACAGCTCCCCTTAGTTGCTTTCGTCAACTCATTCTACAAGAATTGTAGCCGAGCTACATTCTTCTTATTGAACAAACCGTCCAAATCTTAGCAGCTGACCGACATCCAATGATGTGGTCGAAAAGCTCCGGTGAGATTGTCTGCTTCAGAGTCAACTCTGAATTTGCATTCGTTCTCCTCTAAGCCTTCACCGCCTCAGCATTCTCTCTAGCAGCAACAACCTCTTGCTTATCGTCTCCATCGATGACCTCCCAAATTTCCTCTCCAATAAGATAGCTCTCCATGCAATACCTCCACTTTTTAAAGTTGGTCTGTGTCAGGAGCTCAATTCTCAGAACTCTTGCATAACCGGCTTCCATTGCTATAACTCTGGTTCTCTTAAGACTTCCAAAGGATTAACACAACTCTGAGGTTGATCACTACTAACACCTCTGTCCCTCCGATGTCATGTAAAAATTTGTGAACTCGAGAAGGTCACAAGAACACTCAATCAAACCAAGCCAAATAAACCAGAAGCAGTAGAATAACAAAAGCTGAAATTGAATCAACTATCTCTTTTACAAAGCGAGGAATACATTGCGAGACATGATTTCACAATGCACCTAATGGAAGCAAAAATACAAGCAAGAGTAAAACCAGCGGACTGAACACAATAATCGCACAAGTCGTCTATCCGCAAAGCTGTCCGCCGAAACCGCCAAGTCGCTGTTGTTGGATCCCTAGTTGGATTTGGGCTAGGTTCACTAATTAGGATGTTTGACCCATATTGTATAGTCAGGGTCATGACTTTGAGTCTTAGAGTTTAGGCTAAGTCATTTGGTTCAACCTTGATGGACCAGCCAGCAGAAGACCTCAGTGGACTCAAGACTCAGAAGAAATCAAGTTCTGTTTATTAGTTCGACGTTCGTCGAACTCAGCTCGACAAACTCAGAGTTCATTCTCTGAGCTGAGCTCGACGAAATTCGTGCTCAGGTCGACAAATTCTGGAGTTCAGCTTCAACACTTTCTTTCCAGTTTACTTTCGCTGAACTCAGGTCGACGAAGACAGATTCTCAGCTCGACGAAATTGGAGCGCAGATTAGGCAAGTTATCTCCAGAATGCAGTTCTCTGAGCTCAGGTCGACGAACTGGATTTCTCAGGTCGACGAACATGATTTCTCAGGTCGACGAACTTGGATCTTAGGTCGACGAAATCTGCTCAGAGCTCGACGATTTCTGTTCCAGTCTGACTTATAGTTTTTCCTTATTTCTGTCCTTATCCGTTTTATTTAGCAGTGATTTCCTGAGTAATTAATGTTCATATTCTCTTGAATATAGCCGTTATTGACAGCATTAATTATGGTCTTTATCAGGTTAATTACTTGCTTAATTTATTGGGACAGTTGGGGAAACTCATTAAAGTCAATATTCTCCAGTCGTTTTTGATTCTCCAGGCAATCAGCAATCCATGCTGAAGATTCAAATTTCAATAGAACTTTGAAATTTTAGACTATTAGATTATAGAATATCAGTGTTACAGAGAACAATAGAACTGACAGTAAGAACATTCAGACAAGAGACACAAGAACATTACAGAGAAGAGTCACAAAACAACTAGATTCAGAACTCTCTCTCTGTGCAAAGAAAAATTCTGTTTTCCCTTATACTTGCTGAAGACTGAAGAAGAACAACAATCACAAATCAATAGTCTTCTTCAACTTCAATTTCAGGAACATTCAAGGACAACAATCTTCAATCAGTCAGAAAGTTCCTGGATAGCAATTCAAGTCAAGGCTGAAGACCTACACCCTGAGCAAGGCTCCAAGTGATTTCTGAAGGAGTCTTGACAACAGCAAATCCACTAGTCTTCTCTGTTGATTAGAGAAAGAGAAGACATCATCAAATCTCTCCCCACCTCCTCTACAAAGAGTTCTTTAACTCCCTTCAAAAGTTATTCCTTTGGTTATAAATCTCCTGATCAAAAGACTTGAGTTGGTTTTTGGGCACCTGATCAAAAGCTCAAAGAGTTGTGAGATCTCCCTGGAAATAGATCTTGTGGTGGCAGTCACCTGATCAAAAACCTGCTAGTGGATTCCTACCAGGGTGGTAGAAGAGTGGATGTACCCAGGTTGGGGAACCACTATAAAATTCTTGTGTCGTCTGGTTGTCTATTTTTTTGTGCTGTGTTAGTCTGTTGTGCTGTGATAGAATAGATTAGCTTACTGTTTTTCTACTTTTATCACTACTATAGTATCACTTATTTTATTTCTCTGATATAATTAAAAACAACTTAAAATTTTAATTACTCTATTCCCCCTCTAGAGTAAATCAGATCTCACCTTTTCTTTCAATTGGTATCAGAGGGTGTGTTTCTTTGCTTGTACAAGCTAACACTTGAACCAAAAGATCCTTATTAGATCTGATCTTCATTCTCCTAGTCTAGTACCACTTCATAGCATGACACAGAACAAGGATTATGCAAGCACCAGACCTCCAGTCTACAACCTGAACAAGTTTGCAATCTGAAAGGCAAGAATTAGGCTTTATATGAATTCTATTGATGAAGACATATATAATTCTATTTTGACAGGTCCCACTCAACTTACCGCAGCTACTACTTCTACATCTACCAACACACATGTTGTTCCACCACCTGAGTGGACAGATGCTCAAAAGAAAGCAAAGATTGCAGATGTCAAGACCATGAATATTCTGGATCAAACTATGTCAGATGACATATTCCAGAAAGTGCCTGAGTGCACATCTGCCAAGGCTATCTGGGACTCTCTCAACCAGATGGTTGCTGGTTCTGCTGATGAGAGGAAGGACAAGAGATCAACCCTTATCTCCCAGTATGAAAATTTCAAGAAAGATGAATCTGAGTCTGTCAGTGATATGTACAACAGACTAAGCTCAATCATCAATAATCTAAAGACTCTGGATAAGGATATCACTCTCATTGAAGTGAATGACAAAATCCTCATGTGCTTCCCAAACTCATGAGATTCCAGAATCTGGCCAATCAAGGAGGCTAAAAGTCTTAATGAGATTTTCACTAAATCTTTCTTGGAAAGCTCAAATCATATGAGCAGCTCATAAAGTCAAGAGAAGCTGCAGAGCAGAAGACACCTTCAACAGCAAGAAAAGAACAAAACACAGCCTTCAAAGCTTCAGAAGAGACAGAAGCTCCAACAGCAAGTGAAGAACTTCTGAGTCTCTTAGCCAAAAGATTCTACAAGATGTCAAAGAAGAACTTCAAAAGAAAGTCATCTAAACAAGATGACAAACCAATGTATGATAAGACACCTACTAAAAAAGTTGTGTGTTTTGGGTGCAGGAAGCCAGGACATTTTATCTCAGAGTGTGCAGAAAATCAGAAGAAAGAAAGAAGAAGATAAAAGGAAACCAGGAAGCAGCATTACAACAAGTCTTCCTCCAGCAAGTACAAAAAGAAGGAGAAATGTTTCATTGTTGAGACCTGGAGTGACACTGAAGAAGAGTCATCATCTTCCAGCTCCAGTGAAGATGAAGAGGAGGCTAAGGCAAGGGAAGTTTGTCATATGGCTATCAATGTCTCCTGCAGCCCATCTGATGCTGAAGAACAAGCAGAAGAGTCAGGCAGTGAAGAATCTGAATCAGAGGCAGATCAGGAGATTTCAATGGCGATTCCGGCTAGTTCTCTTGCAACTGTTAAATTTTCTCAACGTGGTCAGCAAGATAGCCCAAACGCCAAATTAATATCTTCGGAACTACCCAGTTCTCACGTTGAACCAGCGGAAACCCGAGGAACAAAGGTTAAACCCAACAAACAATGGAAGCACAAGCAGGTCTATTATTCATTCACTTCTTTACACCACGAGGCATACATAGCGAGACATGATTTCGCTAGTATAACAGCTGTAAACAGAAAGCACCAAAAACCAAGTCGGGCGGACAGAACCGGAGTCCGCCGAGACCGCCGAGGTCGCCGAGGTCGCCGAAGTCGCCCGAACTAAGCTGCAATCCGCCGAATAGCCACGGAGTCCGCCGAAGCCGCGAGGCCGCGCGGACACACCGTTATTCGTCTCCTGCTGAACCTGAACTGAGGAACACCCCTACCCGCCTGAAGCCGGCGGACAGGTTATTGAAGCTGACAAAGATGAAACAGAACTGACAAGCCGCAGAGCGACCTCCTGCTGAGTCCGCAGAGACCGCACACTTCCAAGTACTTGACCGAAGTCACAGCCAAACTCCTGGCTCCTTGAAGCAACCCGCGCGACCTGCACACAGCAAACGTCAGCTCTGAATCAATCCGCGCGGACTGACAAATTGAGACCGCAGCACTTCGCTCAACCCAACTTACTGTTCACTCAAGTTACTTAGGTTACTGTAGATGTGTCAGGGGGGTCCTATTTAGAGGCAAGGTGAGGAGTGTGGTCACCGCCCAAGAGATAGCGACACCACCCCAGCCCGCGCGATAGCAAAACTCCGTCCGCCGAGTCCGCAAGGACTTAGCCGGATACCAAGGAAAACCGTCAGGAGCAAGGCAACCATTGACGAACCCTCTCCAGTCCGCCCAAGCTATGCGGACAAGGCATCAGCTCGCAAAGCTCCAACCACTGCAGGACAGCAACCCCCTTCAATGGAAGTCCGCACCAACCCGAGGCAGTCCGCAAGACTCACACCTCAATCCGCCACAAGTCCACGACCAAAGGCAGATAGCAACAGTCCGCCCGGTCACAGCGGACTTGGCGGATACCGCGGACACCATGGCCTTGGCACAAAGTGTGACCAAGTCCAAAACCATCAAAGGCCAATACGAGCATGGCGGACGCAAACCCCTGTCCGCCAAACACCAAAGCACAGACCGCCAGCAGTCCGCAAATTCCTCGCACTTGTCCAACGCAGCAGCCTCCTCCCGGACTCCAAACACCAGTCCGCCAATCAATCTCCACAGCAAAGCACCTGCTGTGCCACCAGAGCTCGACAAGGGCTCAGCCAAGCTCTAAGCCCAGTCCGCAATAGCCCACACCGCGGACACACCAGTCCGCAAGCTTCCCGCGAACATGAGCCAACCCGCCTATCAGCACAAGCTTGCACCCGCGACCACTGAGCAATGCACCAGCCCGCAAGCCTCCATCCGCTCAGGACGCTCCTTGGCAAAGCCAATCAGCAAACACCCTATCCGCAGAAACCAGGCCGCATAGACCGCAGACTCCATGCAAACAACCCGCTCAGAAGACAGCCGACTTTTCACTAGACCTTCCACCAGGCCGCACATCACAGTCCGCCCAGTCCGCCTAGTCCGCCAAAGCTGTCCGCCCGGCGGCCTGTCCCGTCAACCACTTCCACTTCACAAATTTCAACACTCCCCCTTGAAGTGGGAAGTGGTGACCAAGCCCAGCAAGCTGCGCAAGCGTTCAAAGGGCCCCTTCGACAGTGGCTTCGTGAAGATGTCAGCAAGATTATCTTCACTCCGAACATGCCCGACCAACAGAGATCCTTCCAACACCTTCTCCCTGATGAAGTGGTGATCAATCTCTATATGCTTGGTCCTGGCGTGACACACTGGATTGTTAACCAGTTTGAGAGCACTCTCATTGTCACCCCGGAGTAAAGTAGGACCTTGCACTTCTTCATGAACATCCTCTATAAGTCTCCTCAACCAAACGGCTTCCCGAGCAGCCAAGGCCGAAGCCTTATACTCCGCCTCCGTGGTTGAAACCGACACCGAGTCCTGCTTCTTGCTACACCACGAGATGCTAGCTGAACCGCAAGTGAACACATAACCTGAAGTAGACCTTCGATCATCCGAATCACCGCCATAGTCAGCATCCGTGTACCCGAGCAACACAAACTCCGCGTCCCTTCTATAGAAGAGTCCCATATCAGAAGAAGCCTTGACATACTTCAGAATTCCCTTTGCCGCCACTAGATGAGATTGCCTTGGTTCAGCCATATACCGACTTACTCGGCCAACAACATAAGCAATATCCGGCCTTGTAATCGTCAGGTAAATCAAGCTCCCAACAAGAGCCCTGAACACCAAGGGATCATGAAGAACCCTTCCCTCATCTCGTCGAAGCTTCAGCCTAGATTCCAGTGGAGTAGAGCACTTCTTCCCTTCGCCCATGCCGAACCGCTTCACAATGCGATCAGCATACCCTTTCTGGCTAATGAGAACCCCGCACTCCTTCCTCTCCACTTCAAGACCAAGAAAGTGATGCAACTCTCCCAAGTCTTTCATCTCAAAGCGTATAGCAAGCTCAGCTCTGAGCCTTGCTACTTCCTCCTCTGAATTCCCTGTGATGATCATGTCATCCACATACAGCAGGACCAAGACTCGTAGCTCCCCCTTCTTCTTGACAAACAAGCTTGAATCCGAGTAAGAAGCAAGGTATCCACAGAATTGCAAGTACTCTGCAATCTTCTCATACCACGCTCTAGGAGCTTGCTTCAACCCATAGAGAGCCTTCCTGAGTTTGCAGACATAGTCCAGATGCTTTTCAGAGACAAAACCAAGCGGCTGATCCATAAAAATGTCCTTGTCAATCTCTCCGTAAAGAAAAGCATTCTTCACATCGAGTTGCCACAACCTCCATCCCTTGCTAGCAGCCAAGGCGATCACCACTCTTACAGAAGTCATCTTCGCAACTGGACTGAATGTCTCCTCATAGTCTTCTCCATACTGCAGTGAGAATCCTCTAGCGACCAGGCGAGCCTTGAACCGATCAATGCTCCCATCAGCCTTCTTCTTCAACTTGTACACCCACTTGCAATTAACCAGAGTAATGCCATCAACCTTGGGCACAAGGTCCCAGGTTTCATTCTTCTTCAGAGCATCAATCTCTTCCTTCATGGCACCTTCCCACTCCTTCACTCCAGTGGCCTCGTTGAAGTTTGCAGGCTCTCGCTCATCCAGAGGACCTGCAAAGAAGCAGGAGACAAAGCTCACTGCATTCCCATCACAGTACCGAGTCGGTGGCTTAACCACCCTCTTCGATCTCCGAAGACACGGCTCCTTGCTCACGACTTCCGTTGCTTCTTCAGGCTCCACTCCTACCTGGGGCAAACATTGAGCAGTGCTCCTCCTGCTTCCTGAGCCAGAAGGCTCAGCCTTGGAGTTAGAAGCAACAGGAGCTGCTGGTGAAACAGCAAGCTCCTCTTCCAAGCCTTCAGCAGCTACCACCGGTGCTTCATCAACTTTGCTACTTCCGGTTAGCTCCACCGAGCCACCTCCATATGACGTCAGTTCGTCAAAGACAACGTCTCTTGATACCACGAACTTCTTTGTCACAGGGTCCATGCATTTCCATCCATTCTTCCGCTCATCATAGCCAACAAAGACAAGTTTCCTTGCCTTCGCATCCAGCTTTGTCCGTGAAGCATCCGGGACATGCACGTAGCAAGTTGAACCGAACACCCTAAGGTGTCCAACACTCAGCTTCTCCTTCAGCAACAGCTCAATAGGAGTCTTCATGTTAATAGGGATGAGTGGCATCCGGTTGATAACATAAGCAGCACAAGACATTCCCTCCGCCCAAAAGGACCTTGGGATATCTTTCGCATGAATCCAGCATTTGCAGGTCTCCGTCAGATGACGGATCTTCCGCTCCGCTACCCCATTTTGTTGTGGAGTGTGAGCACAAGTAAGCTCTCGTTGGATCCCGTGCTTCCTGCAGAAGTTAGAAAACTCGGAGGAGACAAACTCACCCCCGTTATCAGTTCTAAGCTTCTTAATCCGCAAGCCAAGCCGGCCTTCTACCAACTCCTTAAACTCCACGAACAAACGGAAGGCTTCCGACTTCTCCTTTAAGAAGTACACCCAAGTATACCTTGAGTAGTCATCAACCAAGACAAGCATGTATCTGCTTCCACCAAGGCTGGCAGTAACCGTCGGTCCCATCAGGTCGCCATGAATACACTCCAATGGCTTCTTGCTCCTTGTTTGTGATTTATCAAACGGAAGGCGATGTGCCTTACCGTATTGACAACCCGCACAAACATGCCCATCACCAAAGGAGGACAACTTCGGCAACCCCCTCACCAAACTTCTACTAGTCATAGACTTCAGCTTGTCCATGCCAACATGCCCCAGCCTCTCATGCCAGATAGCAGCACTATCATTGGCCCTCATTCTATCAACATAAGCACTGGTGGAAAGAACAAACAAGTTCTTCACCCTCCTCCCAACATGAGCAACATCAGCCTTCACCGCTGATACGTTGCGAAGGAACATCACGTCTGTTGGCCCAAACAGAACGTGATACCCAGCGTCCACCGCATTGGTCACCGAGAAGAGGTTCTTCTTCATGCCCGGCACGTGATACACACTCCTTAACGTGAGTGGCCCCTGATCACTACCCAAAGACACGACCCCCTCTTTCTCTACTGCATAAACAGTATTATCAGCAGTGATAATAGCTTCATTACCTGAGTACGCCTGCATGGAGGTGAACTTCGATTTGTCTCCGGTGAGGTGATGACCACACCCGGAGTCCACGATCCACTCGCTGTTGAAGTCCTCAGCAGACAAGGCCCGGACACAAGTGCCCGTCATAAAAGCTCCGCCCCATCCTGCTTCTTCACTTCTCGAGCAAGCTTCCTCCTTTCCCGCAGCATGCTCAGGCTGCAATTTGACCTTGCAGTCCCGCTTGAAGTGCCCTCGCTGATGACACCGGTAGCACTTCAAATTCTTCTTCCAGTCCTTATGAGCATTGCTCCTCTCCGGCGGATATGAAGTTGAAGTCTCCTTCTCACCAGCGGCCTGCACCTTCTTCTTCTTCCCTTCCCATCTTTTCTTCTTGCCTGAGAAGAGAGCTTCGCTGCCTTCCTGATTCAGGTTCACTCCAGTCATCTGCCTTGCTAAGCTCTCCTGCGAGGCAAGCAGATTCTCCAGCTCCAGCAACGACGGCTGAGTAGCCCACCCTTGAACAGATGTTACAAAGGTCACATACTCCTTCCGCAAGCCGCGGATAATGTGCCTTTTCATCTTTGCCTCAGAGATAGGCTCATCAGGATCCAGTGCCGACAGCTCAGCACATAAGCTCTTCATCTTTAAGAAGTACTTGTAGATGGAAAGGTCTCCCTGAGTTGCCCTGGCCAACTCATTCTCCAGGAACTGAAGCCGCGCCACATTCTTCCTATTGAACAACTCATCAATGGTTGTCCAAATATCAGCAGCCGACTCACACCCAACGATATGATCAAACAGTTCCGGAGACACGGCTCTCTTCAGAATGAACTCCGCCTTAGCATTTGTTCTTCTCCAGAGCCTAACCTGCTCAGCAGTACCGAACGCAGCAGTGACTTCCTGTCTGTCGTCACCACCGACGACTTCCCACAGCTCCTCGCCAAGAAGATAACTCTTCATGCACGACTTCCACTTCTTGAAGTTAGTCGGCGTTAAGAGTTCAATGCCAAGACCCCTTGCAACGCTCCCTTCCATTGCAACACCTGTTGGCACCCTTTCAGAAGCTCCGAGCAACAACACAGGTTGATCACCACTCAATCACTGAGTAACAACACTGGCTGACTTCCGCTCACGCAACTGCACCTCAGAAACCTGGCTCTGATACCATGTTAAATTTTCTCAACGTGGTCAGCAAGATAGCCCAAACGCCAAATTAATATCTTCGAAACTATCCAGTTCTCACGTTGAACCAGCGGAAACCCGAGGAACAAAGGTTAAACCCAACAAACAATGGAAGCACAAGCAGGTCTATTATTCATTCACTTCTTTACACCACGAGGCATACATAGCGAGACATGATTTCGCTAGTATAATAGCTGTAAACAGAAAGCACCAAAAACCAAGCCGGGCGGACAGAACCGGAGTCCGCCGAGACCGCCGAGGTCGCCGAAGTCGCCCGAACTAAGCTGCAATCCGCCGAATAGTCACGGAGTCCGCCGAAGCCGCGAGGCCGCGCGGACACACCGTTATTCGTCTCCTGCTGAACCTGAACTGAGGAACACCCCTACCCGCCTGAAGCCGGCGGACAGGTTATTGAAGCTGGCAAAGATGAAACAGAACTGACAAGCCGCAGAGCGACCTCCTGCTGAGTCCGCAGAGACCGCACACTTCCAAGTACTTGACCGAAGTCACAGCCAAACTCCTGGCTCCTTGAAGCAACCCGTGCGACCTGCACACAGCAAACGTCAGCTCTGAATCAATCCGCGCGGACTGACAAATTGAGACCACAGCACTTCGCTCAACCCAACTTACTGTTCACTCAAGTTACTTAGGTTACTGTAGATGTGCCAGGGGGGTCCTATTTATAGGCAAGGTGAGGAGTGTGGTCACCGCCCAAGAGATAGCGACACCACCCCAGCCCGCGCGATAGCAAAACTCCGTCCGCCGAGTCCGCAAGGACTTAGCCGGATACCAAGGAAAACCGCCAGGAGCAAGGCAACCATTGACGAACCCTCTCCAGTCCGCCCAAGCTATGCGGACAAGGCATCAGCCCGAAAAGCTCCAACCACTGCAGGACAGCAACCCCCTTCAATGGCAGTCCGCACCAACCCGAGGCAGTCCGCAAGACTCACACCTCAATCCGCCACAAGTCCACGACCAAAGGCAGATAGCAACAGTCCGCCTGGTCACAGCGGACTTGGCGGATACCGCGGACACCATGGCCTTGGCACAAAGTGTGACCAAGTCCAAAACCATCAAAGGCCAATGCGAGCATGGCAGACGCAAACCCCCGTCCGCCAAACACCAAAGCACAGACCGCCAGCAGTCCGCAAATTCCTCGCACTTGTCCAACGCAGCAGCCTCCTCCCGGACTCCAAACACAAGACCGCCAATCGATCTCCACAGCAAAGCACCTGCTGTGCCACCAGAGCTCGACAAGGCCTCAGCCAAGCTCTAAGCCCAGTCCGCAATAGCCCACACCGCGGACACACCAGTCCGCAAGCTTCCCGCGAACATGAGCCAACCCGCCTATCAGCACAAGCTTGCACCCGCGGCCACTGAGCAATGCACCAGTCTGCAAGCCTCCATCCGCTCAGGCCGCTCCTTGGCAAAGCCAATCAGCAAACACCCTATCCGCAGAAACCAGGCCGCATAGACCGCGGACTCCATGCAAACAACCCGCTCAGAAGACAGCCGGCTTTTCACTAGACCTTCCACCAGGCCGCACATCACAGTCCGCCCAGTCCGCCTAGTCCGCCAAAGCTGTCCGCCCCAGGCCGCCCGGCCTGTCCCGTCAACCACTTCCACTTCACAAATTTCAACAGCAGCGATGAAGTTTGATATGAGATTCGACATTGATTTCGAATCATTCCAACACTGCGACCAGATCTTCATTGATATACTGCAGTTATGTGAAGAACAACAACTGAAGAAATTTATGACAACTCGAATCAAAATAGCCGCTATAGAAATAAGAGAATGGGTCTTTACCTCCACCAGTCCAGATGCAGATACTATGATTGGAACGATTTCTGGTAATCAAATCTCACTAACCCCCGCGGTTTTAACTGAACTTTCTGAATTACTGAATGATGAAGAAGATATGGACATGGATGATTCTGAATATACAAGCATGTTGGACAAAATGGGTTTTACTGGAGAAAACCCTAACAAAGTTCTAAAGAAGAACTTGTCTTCTGAATACAAGTTCTTGGCTGATGTGGCCGGAAAAGTGTTGCTAGGGAAGCATACCGCCCATGATTATGTTACAAGACAACAATTTCTGGTAATGAGCACAGTTGTTAACAAGACAGCCATCGACTGGGCTAAAGTTCTGTTTGATTTAATAAAGAAAAAGAATAACAAGAAAGAAGTGTACTTTGGGAAAATTCTGGAAATATTTCTCAAGGAAAAAGCAAATGAATCTCTGGTCTCTCAGACCATATTCATAAATACTTTCAAAAGGCTCACTAATGTCTTATTTGGAAGATGGGAGAGGTCCATCACCAAGCCTTCCAGGACTTCTAAGGATATAAGGGCAGTCAGAACCACTCCCCCACCTCCAGCAGATGTCCCTTCCTCCCATATTCCTTCCCCTCCTCAACAACAACAACAACCAATTCAACCGCTACATCACCAGTTCATATTCCAACACCTCCAACATCTCCAGTCCATCAACCCACACCAAGTCAATCTCCAATACACACTTCACCTCAAATTCAATCTCCAGTTCATATTACCACACCACATGCATCTCCTGTTCATCAACCACAACAAACACCAAGTCCATCTCCACAACATACCACACCACCATCATCTCCACTTCCACAACATATTGATGATATACCACTTTCAAACCTTCTATCTATACCATCATTTGAACTCCTTTCATCATCTCCAATCCATACTCCATCTCCTCAAGATGAGCACATGTCAGATTCCACACCATCCCCTCCTTCAGCATCTACCATCAATCCTTCTGTATCAACTCAGACACCTTCTGAGTTCATGTAATTGGATCCCCCTTCTATTCAACCTCTTCTGGAAATCCTAACTCCACTCATCAAAAATCTGATAGCAGAGGCCATTAAACCTCTTGTTGACTCCATTTCATCCCTCTCTTCTCTCATCTCTACTGCTCCAACTGTCTCTTCTTCTGGGGGCATGGCTTCAGGACCCACTGAACCCATGCAGGGGGAGATATCTTATGAAGAAGGTCCAGTTTTGTCCCCAGCAGCAGCAACAGCAGATGTTCAGACAGATGAGCAAGCAGAAATTCAGACAGAAGCTGATATTGATTTTGATATGATATGTATAGATGAAACAGAAGTTCTACCAGAAATTGAGACTGTTGGTGATTGTATTATTAATCCCACAGTAGATATCTATAGTTTATTATATTCTTTTGATACAGTTCATTTGAATATTCTTCCAGAAGTTCGCTCCAAATCTTCCATGGCTATAGTCTCTTACTCTTCACCAATAAGTCCTACAATTGCTAAGCAACTCAAGACCAGTTTTGCAAGAGTAGAGCCTCCAGTTGTTCCATCCCCTCCAAGAGCAGAGCCTCAAATTGTATCATCCCCTCTCAAAGCTATCTCTCCTCCTATATATAAAATGGATGACAGTCCTATCCCCAATCTGGATGATCTTATGGAACAAGATATTGCTCAAGATTTAAAGGATGCTCAGAATGATTCTGAACTGAACAAATTCCTGTTGGATGACAAAGAAACAAAAGATCTTCAGATGGTTACTGAAATTGATATTCCTAAAATTGCTGAATCAGAAGTTGTTAAACCTAAGTTCCTGATCCTCAAGCTAAGTTGTTGATTTCTAAGGAAGCCCTAAAAGAAATAGATGCATTATATGACAATCCTCAAGGATCATCTGATGAGGATGATGATGATGATTCTGATGATTCTGACAGTTCAAAGGCTAAGAAGAAAGTTACTAAGAAGAGAAAAGTTGTTCCTAAAGCTGCACCAAAACCTAATCTCACCCATGATACTCCTTATTATATTCTACGGAATATTACTACTTATAAGGGTATGCCCTCATGGATGTGGTTATCCAAGAATGAGCAGAAAGATAGGAAGAAGAGCAAAAGGTACTCTCCTCCTCCTTCTCAAAGGAACTGGAGAGGTCCTCCTCCTCCTCCTCCAACAGCTGGTGCTTCAGGACATATTGCTCAGAGATCTACCTCCTATACTCAAACCTATCAAAGACAACCAGATAGATCTTCTAAATCTCATGGAAGCAGTCAGCACAGACACAGCAGCAACAGCAGCAGACAGCAACATCAACAACCACAAATATCTGGAACTGAAAGAGCTGAAAAAGTCAACAATCCAAAAAGACCAAAATCTCCACCAATTCCATTTGTGGATCCTGAACAGAAAACCACTGCAAGAATGACCAGATTTCAAGAACTTGTTGGACTCTCTCAGATTAACAAAGCTAGAGCTGAAGGCAGAGATCCTTCTCAGTACTCCACAATGTCTTCCTACAGAAAAGAAGAACTGAAAAGGTATGATAAAGCTAATAAATTCTTCAATGTAGATGACTATATGAATTTGCATCCAGTGGCTGTTGTACCAAGGGCTACCTCTCTCAACATCATTAGAGATGCTGACATGACAATGTCTAAAAGAGAACCAGTCAATCCCAACAGAGAAATCAAATTCAGACAGCCCTCTGAAAGTTCTGATAAAGCTGATAAGGAAAAGACAAAGAAGAAAAATTGAACATTCTGCTTTGTTTTTATATTCTCTGAACTCTAATTATTATATCATGAAGCATCTATGTACATATCTGCTGGTTGTTTTAAATTTTGTGCCAAATATATTGTTTTTATGCTTTGTGATTGTTTTTCTTTTATGTTTAGTGACCTCACCCAAATATGAGGAGATTGTTGGATCCCTAGTTGGATTTGGGCTAGGTTCACTAATTAGGATGTTTGACCCATATTGTACAGCCAGGGTCATGACTTTGAATCTTAGAGTTTAGACTAAGTCATTAGGTTCAACCTTGATGGACCAGCCAGCAGAAGACCTCAGTGGACTCAAGACTTAAAAGAAATCAAGTTCTGTTTATTAGTTTGACGTTCGTCGAACTCAGCTCCACAAACTCAGAGTTCATTCTCTGAGCTGAGCTCGACGATATTCGAGCTCAGGTCGGCGAATTCTGGAGTTCAGCTTCAACACTTTCTTTCCAGTTTACTTTCGCTGAACTCAGGTCGACGAAGACATATTCTCAGCTCGATGAACTTGGAGCGCAGATTAGACAAGTTATCTCCAGAATGCAGTTCTCTGAGCTCAGGTCGACGAACAGGATTTCTCAGGTCGACGAACAGGATTTCTCAGGTCGACGAACTTGGATCTTAGGTCGACGAAATCTGCTCAGAGCTCGACGATTTCTGTTCCAGTCTGACTTAGAGTTTTTCCTTATTTCTGTCCTTATCCATTTTATTTAGCAGTGATTTCCTGAGTAATTAATATTCAAATTCTCTTGAATATAGTCGTTATTGGCAGCATTAATTATGGTATTCATCAGGTTAATTACTTGCATAATTTATTGGGACAGTTGGGGAAACTTATTAAAGTCAATATTCTCCAGCCGTTTTTGATTCTCCAGACAAGCAGCAATCAATGCTGAAGATTCAAATTTCAAAAAGGAGATTTCGATAGGGATTGACTATTAGATTACAGAATATCAGATTTCAAAATATCAGTTTTACAAAGAACAATAGAACTGGCAGTAAGAACATTCAGACAAGAGACACAAGAACATTACAGAGAAGAGTCACAGAACAACTAGATTCAGAACTCTCTCTCTGTGCAAAGAAAACATTATGTTTTCCCTTATACTTGCTGAAGACTAAAGAAGAACAATAATCACAAATCAATAGTCTTCTTCAACTTCAATTTCAGGAACATTCAAGGACAACAATCTTCAATCAGTCAGAAAGTTCCTGGATAGCAATTCAAGTCAAGACTGAATATCTACACCCTGAGCAAGGCTCCAAGTGATTTCTGAACGAGTCTTGACAACAGCAAATCCACTAGTCTTCTCTGTTGATTAGAGAAAGAGAAGACACCATCAAATCTCTCCCCACCTCCTGTACAAAGGGTTTCTTAACTCCCTTCAAAAGTTATTCTCTTGGTTGCAAGTCTCCTGATCAAAAGACTTGAGTTGGTTTTTGGGCACCTGATCAAAAACTCAAAGGGTTGTGAGATCTCCATGAAAATAGATCTTATGGTGACAGTGACCTGATCAAAAACCTGTTAGCGGATTCATACCAGGGTGGTAGAAGAGTGAATGTACCCAGGTTGGGGAACCACTATAAAATTCTTGTGTCGTCTGATTGCCTATTTTCTTTGTGTTGTGTTAGTCTGTTGTGCTGTGATAGAATAGATTAGCTTACTATTTTTCTGCTTTTATCACTACTATAGTATCACTTATTTTATTTCTCTGATATAATTAAAAACAGCCTAAAGTTTTAATTACTCTATTCCTCCCCCTCTATAGTAAATCAGATCTAACCCCTTTCTTTCAGCCGCTAACATGTAAAAATTTGTGAACTCGAGAAGGTCGCAGGAACACTCAATCAAACCAAGCCAAATAAACCAGAAGCAGTAGAAGAACAAAAGCTGAAATTGAATCAACTATCTCTTTTACAAAGCGAGGTATACATTGCGAGACATGATTTCACAATGCACCTGATGGAAGCAAAAAATATAAGCAAGAGTAAAATCGGCGGACTGAACCCAGTAATCGCACAAGCCTCCTATCCGCAAAGCTGTCCGCAGAAACCGCCAAGTCGACGTTAACAGCTCAAACTGCCGAAACCGCTAAGCTGTCAGACCGCTTCTCAAGCCACGCAGACTGCTTGCTTATTAAATGCGGAGAATAACCCTGTCTGCCACTTCTTAGTCGTCTAACCGCATGGTCGCTTGATCGTTGAAGCTAACTGCAAATAGATGATGATAAACTGGGAAACAAGCTACCCGTTGAGACCGGGCGAATTGCCTAATTGAACTATCCGTAACCCTGAGGAAGAAGACTTCTAGTCACACAAACCGTGACCTGTTGTATACCACAAACTTCTATCCGCAAATGTTCCATACTGAGCCTCCAATTAGTTTCATAGTCGCTCGGTGCTAGCTGCACAGCCTGCATAGCACAAATCAATCTTCACTTAGTCGCGCGGTTAACAAAGTCTAACCGCAAGTTCAAAACGGGAGTAGAATTCTCACTGTTCCTATTATAAATGACGAGTCGGGGACCCCAATTTATAGGCGATCAGGGGAGTGCGGTCACCGCCCATAAGCGATAGGGTAACCGCCCATCAACTGCGGCTAGCAACACCTATCTGCACATCAGTGCGGACACCAATACCAAACCGCAAAGCTGGGTTGCGACCAGACACCCTGACGACAAGCCGCGCAACTCATGAGGTCTCCGCGAACTAGGTAACAACACAGACTTGACACAACACCGTGACCAAGTCCACAATCCCAACGGACTCTGACAATAGACCGCGCGGACAGATCACAACGAACTCAGCGGTTAACCTTCGCTATCCGCGCTTACCACGAGCTTCCACGCGAACCAGAGAACTCGCGTCCTTAGCGGACTCCGCGGTCTCACAATCCAGACCGCAAGTCGCGGTTAGCTTCCTCTAATCGCCAGGTTACAACTTAGGGTGATAGCTGAGACAGACCGCAGGGAAAGAACACTAGCCAGAACGCGGCTATCCGCAAACACCTAGCTGCGCTAACCGACAACGGTTATTGCGGTCTGTGCGGTCTGCACAAACCAGACCGCCACTTCCACTTGAATAAATTCAACACCATTTCTAAGTCCTCCTCTAGAGGGCGGTCCAGCTCTTCAGTCTGCCTCTAGAGGGTGGTCTCGCTTCTTCAGTTTGCCTCTAGAGGGCGGTCTTGGTCTTCAGTCCGCCTCCAGTGGGCGGAGACCTCCTTCAGTTCTCCTCAAGGTAGTGACATGATTTCCAGCCAGCCTTGAGGAGGGAGACCTGCTCTCCAACCCGCCAAAGGGGTGATCTGCTTTCTCCAGCTTTTCAGGTAGGCGACCAACTTCTGTCCAGTCTGCCTGAGGAGGTCGAACGACCACCCCCCACAACAGCCAACTCGCATTAAATCCGCGCGGTTAGACTTCTGCTAACCGCCTAGTCGCCGACCAACAACATTCGCCCGACAAGAGGTCCTGGCCTTCTACTCAGCTCGCGGGGAAGTCATCCAACAAGAGCTCATCGCTGCCTCTACGGGAGAAGTCGTGGTTACCATGGAGCTAACCGCCTAACCACCAAGATTGCCCGACAATAGCGAACTCCTTGCAGGTTCACCAAGAAGACTGTAGTTAGGCTCAGTCGATTCGCCTAACCTCCTAAACGTCGGAGATGGCGTCATTTACTCAAGTTCTGGAAGATTCCTTCCTCGAGCCTATAAATAAGCCCCCATACCTCTCTAAAGATAATGACAGTCAGACGGACCAAACCTGCGGCTACAAATAGTCTAACTGTCTATACTAGCGGCAGACAGACCTCAAAGGCCATTCGTGCGGCCTCGGCGGCTAGCCCTTGTGGCTAGGCGACAAGCTAGAGGCGGACAACCCTCTCAACAAGCTCGGTAGCGGCTAGACAGCTTATTCGCAATCGCCCGGCGATAGCGGTTATTGCTTGACGATAGCGAACTCCCTTATCTTCGGCGGAAGTTCGCTCAAGGAACCTTGTAAAGCCTTGACGACGACCTGGGCGAGGAAGATCTGCGGTCAGGCGATTAGAAAGGAAGGCAAGCGGCTAGAAGAGGCCCTCCTAGCCTTAAGCCTCTTCAGCAGCCCCCTTCATGCGACCTTGGTGACCTCAGCGATCAGACCGCACGGTTAGACCTGGCGGTCTTGACCAGGGCACATTCAGAGCCAGCGGAAAGCATCTAGCGACCTCAACGGTCTTTGCGGCTAGCGCGGATAGGAACTTGATCTCCTCCTGAACTTCAAGTGTAGCCTGGCGGTTAACCTTAGCGACCTGGGCTTCAGCATCTCCGGAAAAGACCGCGGGTAGCATCGGGCGACCTAAGCAAGCTAACCGCTACGCACGACGACAAGAATTACCGCTGGCGATAACGGGGCTTGCCTCTAAGCGGCCTGGACAGTGGTTTGAGCGGCCTGTGCGGACTGGCGACCCAAGGCAGCGGCTTGGCGACTTGAATAGCGGCATGTTCGGCCCGAGCGGCCTGGCCGAGCTCTACTCTACCTGCTAGCTCTTCTAGTCATGTTTACTTCCTTTTCTCATGTACTTGGACATAACATAAGCTGCAATACAGGTTTATAATTAAAGGAAAGCCCGCCGCAAGAGTGACATTTGCCGCAGCTGGCGAAGTCTGGTCTCGCCGCATGCTAGCGGCCATCTCCTCTTCTCTCTCATACTGCTTCACTCTCGAATCAAAGTAATCGGCTACTCAACAGTCTTCTCCCCTCATCCCTCCTATATATATACATATATATATGCATATATATATATACACACACACATATATATATATACGAGCATCTTCGCACGGGCTACGCCCGTGCTCGATGCTCTCGGGCGGTCTTCGGCCGCATCTAGGCGGGCTTTGCCCACCTCCGCACGGGATTCACCAGCCTCCGCACGGGCTTCACCCGCCTCCGCATGGGCTTCGCCCGTGCTCGATGCGTCGTTGCGGGCTGCGCCCGCATCAAGGCGGGCAGCGCCCGCAATATATACATATGAATACTCAAAATGACCGTAAAAAAATATAAATCGATATTACAATTTTTATTTTATAAAAAAATTTACGTTTTGACATAAAAACATTAATTTCTCGTACTCTTTCTCTTTCTATTCTCTCCCTCTCTCTCCTCCCCCTCTCTCTACGTCACTTTCTCCTCTCCCTTCCGCCATCTCTCTCCTATTCTCTCTCCCTCTCTCTAATATAGGGATATGATTTATTTAATGAGATTCATTGACCAAAACTTAAAGTATGGTGTGCCTTAAGATATGTATATTGCTTTATATATATATATATATATATATATATATATATATATATATATATATATATATATATATATATGTTGAAAGTGGGCCCACTGACCATAGAAAGGTCAAGACCGACCATATAAAGGTCAAGACCCGGGCCCACAACCCAACTGCAGTCGGTGCACTCCCCAACTCGCTCTCCTCCTTGGATAAAAACCGTGCGGCGGGTTGTTGTGCCGAGAATCGATCCCAGGATCTCCTTTATAAGAGGATTTTAACTTCTCCTCTCATACCCAACTGAGCGGGTTGAGGTGCACCGACTGCAGTCGGGCTGCGACCCCGGGTCTTGACCTTTATATGGTCTGCCTTGACCTTTTTATGGTCGGTTGACCCACTTTCAACAATACACAGACACACACACACACACAAGGCTATTTATTGCGACCTCCCCTCTAAGTTTGCTAAATTATGGTTACATCCCACTTACCTTTGAAATTACCAAAATCTCATCCATAAATTTACATTTCATAACATTCATGCACAAGAAAAAATATGTGCTCTCATATAGGTAAAGTCCCCTACCTACAATAAAAAGTGTGCTCTCTCCGTCGCTCGCAAACCCCCTGTGCACATGACAAAAATGAGCGACGAGCGGATTATAACGTACAGGGGTTTACGAGCGGCAGGAGCGTCATCGCGCCAAGACAATGTCATGACCGGAATAATGTCACGCGGGGCACTGAAGATTCCCGCACAATATCATAGTTGGGAAACTGCCGTGGTTGGCCGTAGGGGCGAAGCCCCATACCTGTCACTCGTATACATAGACAGATATATTTGGTATTTTCTGTGCGCATGCTCAAGTTGCATAGGCGCAAAATTATGCAATAATTTCATACTCTTAACAGACTTCCAAATTGAAAATTTACCTCATACGTCTTGCTATCAGGCCCATGAGGCGTCATGCAAGCATGTATGGTAGCACCTCCAGGGAAAAAACCCTCTGCCTTCGCCTGCACAAAAAAATTGCGAATTTATGAACAGTATGTATATGAGCTCATGGGCAAGCATTTTATTTATTTATTTATTTTGAAACTACAAAAGGCAGGGATTTTAATCTACAGATTCTTATGTTGTGGGAACAATACCACATCAGATAGAACTCATTCGGTTTACAATAATCAGAGAAAATTTTGAATACAAGTGTTTGGCAGTGATTTACCAAGGAAATGCCAGGAATTACATTTTTCTATTACTAATTTATGTTAAGGATCAGGACGGTGGCACAAAGCTCGAAGAGGTGTCGACAGTGTGGCGTGTCTATTCCAGGAGGAAGAGGGTCACTGCGGAGACACCGGCGTGATTGATAAAGCCCCAAGCAGGGTGTTGTATGTAAAGTTATCGTTTAATTAAAGTTATATTTCAGATTTCTTGCATATTTATGCCTAAAGTGGCGTGTTCTCTTATCATCATTTAAGGATGTTGAACCTACAAAGTTTCTATACTAAAAACATGCTGAAGCATAAGGCTTACTAGACTCAAATGTTGGCGATATGCATGGTTATGTTTTATAATGGTGAATGTTAAACGTCAAAAATGTCAAGATATTTTAAAATACTCATTTTTAATATTTCATAAATAAAATTCATTTTTTATACATACTAAGTATTCTTATACGCTCTAAAGGATTAACGAATGATAACACGTAAACAAACAGTAAGTCATTTAAAATACTCATTTTTTATATCTCAAAACAAAGTTCAAGATTATTCAAAATATAATATTAGTAACATAATAGGATTATTACTAACACGTATTAAAAACAAGTATGATTAGATGCATTGCGAGTAGAAAATAATATTCCAATAATATTGAATAATACTAGCCTATACTCATACATATATACATGAGTAAGGATCAAAAAAGACTAATTACCCTTAGCGGGCATTAGAAACACGACTTGGTAATAAAGCTGAGAGTCACTTATTATGATTTACAAGTCACATCTTTTCTTGTTATTCTCCAACTGGGGGTAGTTTGGTCTTTTGGGTATTTTCTTGGTCTAGTCTTTATTTATGTTTAGATATTTCATGTTTGTCGAGGACAATTTTTAGTTTCAACTTGGTATCAGAGCAAAACCCTAGCCGCAAGCCATCGCTCCCGCCTCTCTACGCTCCGCTCCTCTCCGCGCTCCGCTCCTCTCCGCGCTCGATTCGTTGTCGCCGCTTCCTATCGATCAACCGTTTTGATCGAGACTTCCTTCCTCCCCCCTTTGATGGGGTCTCCAGGCAGATCGCATGCTGCCGCCGGCTGCTGAAGGGGTTGACGCCGCCGCCGGCTGTTGAAGTTGTCGAATCGCCACCGAATTTCCTCTCCTCTCCTTATGCCGCAACTGATTTCTAGTGGGGTCGACGCCTCTCCCGCTTGATTCCAGTGCTCCTGCGTGTATGCTACCGTGGGCAGCCTACTCTTGTGGTTGTTGCTCATCCTCTTATGTGCCCTTGGTGGATAAGTATCAAATCCTTTGCCCTCCAGTCCGTCTTAACGTGTTGTGATGTCCCTGCTCAGTACCTGCTTGCTTCTCCGACTTGTTTCTCTTCTTGTTTGATGATCTTTGGTGTCGGTAGATATGAGCGACTCTTCAGTCTCATCGATGAGTGTGATTCAACCTCAGATGAGCGACTCTAAGTGGTCTTATGGCCACTCTGGTTCTCTAAAGATTACCACGGTACCATTAGATCACACATTATCTCGAATGGTCAAGTGATGCTCAACATGTCATTCACAACCATCAAATGTTAGGTTATATTGATGGAACAGTTAAGGAGCCCCCAAAGATGGATCCCTCCTGGAAGCGGTGAGATTCCAAAAACTCTCTGATTGTTATCTGCCTCCTTCACGCGATGTCTCTGAAGGTCTATTGGAGTTACAAGTTGGACTCCGCATTCGAGATCTGGATCAGCCCCGTGAGTCATACTCACAAATTGGCAATTCTAAACAGGTTTATGAACGTACCCGCCGTATTTTCGGAGTTCGAGCGTCTATATTAAGAATTGGACTATTTTGCACATTTCACTCCAGCATGCACTGCGGATGTCATTCAGTTACAACAACGGGAGGACCGCTTTCGTCTCCATGTCTTCTTGATCGGACTGAACATGAAGTTCGATATGGTGCGATCATATATCCTTCACCGTTCCCCTCTCCCGTCTCTTCGGGAGGCATTCAACATGGTCCTTGGTGATGAAGATGGTCTGTACTACTTGGACCTTCAGCTTCCATCTCAGGCCTTATCCTGCTCTACTGTTAACGTTGATGAAGCTCATCACTGGCACTTGTGCCTTGGACATCCGTCTCCTATCTATCTCCAAAAATTGTTTCCTGCCTTTTTACTGTTTTTTGCAAACTTTTGAATGTGATGTATGTGATACATCCAAATATGTGTGACATAATTCATCGCATTTATCTCCACCCAGAGCACCCCATTTGATGTTATTCATTCTGATGTTTGAGGTCATCTCTCGTTTTATCGTTATCTGGTTTCTGTTGGTGGGCCACTTTTATTGATTACTTTTTTTCGCACAACTTAGGTGTATTTATTAAAAAAAGTAAAGTTTTTTTCTTGTTTTCATATTTTCCATAAAATGGTTCATACTCAATTTAATGGCTCAATTTGTGTTATTCGAAGTGATAATGGGGGGGGGGGGGGGGGATATGACGATCGTGGAGCGTTTGACTCATATCTTACCAGTCATGGTATTATTATCCACCGGACCACTTGTGTCCACACCTCTACCCAAAATGAAGTTGCTGAACGGAAAAATCGACATCTTTTGGATGTTGCTTATTATCTTCTTGCTACGATGCACCTTCCCAAATCCTATTGGGGTGATGTTGTCCTTACCACTGCCCACCTTATCAACCGACTTCCATCATGTGTTATTGGCTATGCTACTCTCTTAGCTCGGCTCTCTACTATGACTGTCGTTTACACTTCTCATCTGTCACCTCATGTTTTTGGATGTGTATGTTTTGTGAATATCCATTCGCCACACCGGGACAAATTGGACCCACGGACTTATCATTGCATGTTCCTTGGCTACTCCACAATAAAAAGGTATCGGTGCTACCATTCCCCCTCCAGACGTATGTTTTGAACTATGCATGTTACTTTCCTGGAAGGGAAATCGTATTTTTTGTCATTGACTCACTCTCTTCATACGAGAGAGAGTAATGATGACACTGATATTGCTCTTCCACTTCTTCCTCCACAGCTACCGCAGTTACCTCGTCCACAGCCACCGTAGCCACCTCTATCGGGTCCTCCTATCCCGGTTCTTTTGCCTAATACTCCTATCCCGATTTCTCTGTCTGATACTCTGATCTCTTCTTTTCCTCATGTATACAACCGTCGTTCTTCAGGTATACATGTTATTAAAGTTCCACCTCTACCAGTGTCCACCTTTGCTTCAGATTTTGATGATGCTAATCTGCATGTTCCTCTTGCATTGCTGAAAGGTAAGGTTGCATGTACTAAACACCATATTTCTAATCATGTGGCTTACCACATGTTGGGAATATTGTCCTTCAATGTTCCATGTATTTGAAGAGGCATCAACATCAATACTAAGAGCATAGATGTATTTGATGCATGCTCTAAGTTCAATGTGTGCATGATGTTTTTTGTCACAATGATTAGACAGGTTATTTAAGTGACAGTGACAAGTGGACACAAGAAAGAATGCTGAGAAGACAGAAATTTGTGTAAGTCCACAGGCGTTGAGTGAAGACAGTTCACTCAACGCCAGTGCCAAAAAGCGCTGAGTAAAGCATGGCAGTCAAAGTCTAACTGATTGACAAAGCAGAATTTTGGCTTAAGTCCAGAGACGTTGAATGAAGGTAGTTCACTCAACGCCATATAACAAGAGGCGTCGAGTAAAACTCTATGTTGCCAAAGCCAGAGAAACTGAGAAGAAATCTGGCTAAGTCCAGAAGCGTTGAGTGAAGCCAGTTCACTCAACGTCAAGCTCAGAAAGCGTCAACAGAACAAGCTTCAGTCAAAGCCTCAGTAGATGTAGACAAAAAAATTGTCTAAGTCCAAATGCGTTGAGTGAGGATAGTTCACTCAACGCCAACTCAACAGAGAAATCAGCTAAGTACAAAAGCGTTGAGTGAAGGCTGTTCACTCAACGCCTCAATCAAGAAGACTGGTTACTGGACAAGCAGAAAATTCACCAAGTCTAGAAGCGTCGAGTGAGGACAGCTCACTCGACGCTAGAAGAGCAGAAGCGTTGAGTGTAGCTCAATCAGTCAAAGCCTCAGAAGGAGCAGACAGAAAATCTGTCCTAAGTCCAGAAGCGTTGAGTGAAGGCAGTTTACTCAATGCTTACTCAACAGACAATTCAACTAAGTACAGAAGCGTTGAGTGAACGTTGTTCACTCAACGACCTCATCAAGATGACAGGAAAGTCAAGTATGCGTTGAGTGATTAAGGCTCACTCAACGCACTCAACGCCTATCAACAGAAAAGTTTGTCTAATGACAAAAGTGTTGAGTGAAGGCCGTTCACTCAACGCTTCCTCAACATAAATATTGGCTAAGTCCAAATGCATTAAGTGATGAAGGTTCACTCAACGCCTATGACTGGAAGACTGCAGAAGGTCTATAATTCGTCGAGTGTTGACTAATCACTCGACGCCTAGTGAGAACAGAAATCTGTCTAAGTATTTTTGCGTTGAGTGAAGGTTGTTCACTCAACGTCTATACTAAATTGCTTGAATTTGGCTAAGTCTACAGATGCTGACGTCAGCAAAATTCAAAATCATTGCGGGAAGTCTACAGTACGCGACAAACAGCGCCGCATGCCTACTGTACGATATTTACTGATAAAGCAAAGTTGCAGCCAACAACTATAGGTGGTCCCACTACTCAAAGAGACGTTGGACATCGGGAATAAAAGGATTCAGATCGGCGAGAAGAAATTAACTTTTTAGAGTTCGGAAAAAGCGGAACTTCATCTTCTTCCTCTCGACACTACTGCAGAGCCTAAAGAAGAAGTTCAAACTTCTGATCTGAGTTCAAGCAAGTTAGTTGTTGTGATTAACACCTTCAACAACAAGTTTCAGAAGATACTTCTCTGAGAAAGAAGAAGCAGCAAGGCAAGCCCTAGCTGCAGCAACTTCACATCCCTAGCAGATCATTCCTGAAAAACAATTTCTGGAGCTGTGAATAAGAAGATAAGATTGAGTTTCTTTCTCAGTTCAGCAAGAAGCAGTGCTCTGTAAGATACTTCTCAGCACAAGCTAAGTCAACTTGAAGATCAACCATCTTGTTGCTGTGAAGGAGATAGAACTGAGCTTTCTCAGGTTCAGCAAGAAGCAGGCTCAGAGAATCATCTTTCTGGAGACAAAGTTAAGGTTGAGTTATTCTCAGTCCAGGAAGGCAAGATCAGAGAACATTTCTCTGGAATCAAATCAACACCAACCATCAATGTTGGATCCCTAGTTGGAATTTGGGCTAGGTTCACTAAACTAGGATGTCTGACCCAACATGTATAGCTAGGGTCATGTATGTGTCTTAGAGTTCCTTGGAATCAATACTACATGGAACCAACCATCAACAGACTGCAAAAAGACTCAAGAACTTAGAGAAATTTCAGAGACTCAGAAAATGAGTTCGACGTTCGTCGAACTCAGGTCGACGAAAGTCGTGCTCAGCTCGACGAACTCAGAGAAAATTCTCTGAGCTGAGCTCGACGAACTTGGTAACTCAGGTCGACGATTTATGGACACTATACTTCAACATTTCAAGTCCAAAATTTCTTTCTCTGAGCTCCGGTCGACGAACTTAGTTCTCAGGTCGACGATAGCTAGGGTATTCTACTTCAACATCTGATTCCAGAAACAACTAAGTATTCTAAGTCCAGGATCATACTCCAGTCGACGAATGCACCTTCTCAGCTCGACGAACTTAGACCACATCCCTGGCAAGACTTATCAAGTAGCAGTTAGAAGCTCTCAGCTCGACGAAACTAATTCTCAGGTCGACGAATCCAGTTCTCAGGTCGACGATTTCTGGATACTCTACTTCAACACTTTATTTCAGAAATATCTAAAATATTCTAAGTCCAGAAACACTTTACTGAACTCTAGTCGACGAACTTAGATTATCAGCTCGACGAACTTAGACCACAGGTTTGACAAGGTTCATCAAGTTACAGTCAGCAATTCTCAGCTCGACGATCTTGGATCTCAGGTCGACGAACAACCATCATCTGGTCGACGAACTTGACTTCTCAGCTCGACGAACTCTGGATTCAGGTCGACGAATTCTGCTCAACGATTTCTGTGAAGTTCCAGGATATCTTCATCCTTCTGTCCTTATTCTATTACAAGAATTCCTGAGTAATCAATGCTAAAATATTCTCTGAATATTACCGTTAGACGGAGCATTAATTATGGACTTCATCAGGATTATTGCTTGTCGTTTTTCAATGGGACAGTTGGGGAAACCAATCAATGCCAATATTCTTCAGGCCGGCAGAAATCAATACATAAAAGAATTCAAATTTCAAAAGGAAATTTATATGGAAAATATAAAAGGGATTTTCTTTCCCTTCCTAGATAGACAAGTGATCAGAAAATACAGTGAATAAGGATCTTCTCCTCCTCTCTCGACAGCACATTGAGAAATAACAGAGAGAGACACTTACAGAGAAGATAGAACACAGTGATACAAAGAAACAAGCTCTAAACCAGAAAAAGAACATCAGGCTGAAGAAGAAGAACAACAACCATTCAAATCAAGAGTCTTCTTCCGTCTTCATTCAGGATTCTTCAAAGGACAACAAACACTCAATCTGTCAAGAAGTTCCTGGAGTTCTTCTGGTCAAAACAAAAGTTTGAAGACCTATCACCCTGCAGCAAAGCTTCATCTTCCTGAACCATTCAATATCTCAGGGGGAGTCTTTGCTAACATCTAAATCCACAAGAGTCTTCTATGTTATTTTGAGAAAGAGAAGACATAATCACTCTCTCATCCCCCACTGTATAAAGGGTTCTTAACTCCCTTCAAAAGTTATTCCTGCTTGCAAGTCACCTGATCAAAAGACTTGAGCTTTGATTTTTGAGCACTTGATCAAAATGTCATTGGTGGCAGTCACCTGATCAAAAAACTGAGTGGATTCCTACCAGGGTGGTAGAAGAGTGGATGTACCCAGGTTGGGGAATCACTATAAAATTCTTGTGTTGTCTGGGTTGCTCTTTTCTTTTGTTCTTGTTGTGGCTGTGCTAGTTAGGCTTGCTGTGTTTATGCTTAGTTAGTTTATATTTTGCTGAGCCTGTGGTAGAACAATTTATCTTAGCACTGATTGTTGACTAGCAAAAAGTTTTATAAAACCTAAATACTCTATTCACCCCCCCCCTCTAGAGTATTTCAGATCTAACCCTAACGTTCAATCAACCTTTCATCTGTAGGATCCTTTGGATCTGAGTGTAAGCAAATTTTATAAAGGCTGAGGTAGGATTCATGTGTGAATCTGAAGATGTAGGGCAGTTTGCCTGAGGTAGAATCCAGTCTTGGATCTGAGTTGTAGGGTCTTTATGCCTGAGATGTAAGAGAGTCATCCTCTCTGAGTTGTAGGGTCTTTGTGCCTGAGTTGTAGGATCCTTCTGTGGATCTGATGGTAGGGTCTTTGTGCCTGAAGCAGTAGGAGAGTCATCCTCTCTAAGTTGTAGGGCCTTTGTGCCTGAGTTGTAGGATCATTCTGTGGATCTGAGGTAGGACTTTTGTGTCTGAAGCTGTAGGAGAGTAATTCTCTCCGAGTTGTAGGGCTATCCTCCTAGCCTGAGTGTAGGACTTGTGCTCAAGTCTAAGGTAGGTGATCTTTGGATCACTGAGCTGTAGGGTCTTGTGCCTGAGGTAGGTCTTGGAGGAGACTGAGAGATCCTGAGGGATCTGTGTGGTAAGCTCTTTGGAGCCGGGTTTGGAGAAGTGTTTTGTCTAACACACTGTTAGAAAGGTGGGAGGGACAGTGGATGTACCCATAATCTGGGGAACCACTATAAATCTTGTGTGTGCTGTTGTTGATTGTCTTGAAAGCTCAATATAACTAAATCACAACACACCCAAAACAAGAAAAATATAAAAAGACCTAAAAATCTATTCACCCCCTACTCTAGGTGTTTAGCTATCCTTGAAACTAAAGACTTTCACCACCATCTTATCCCGACCCATCAAACTTTTGTTTCTCCACTTTTCTCGGTTGTTATTCCTAAGACATGGAAGGAAGCTTTGGGTATCCCGGCATGGACTCAGGCTATGAAAGAGGAAATGTCTGTCTTGGACAAGAACTATACATGAGATGTCTCCCCCTTCCTCCTGGCAAGAAATCTAATGGTTCAAGGTGAGTGTTTTCTGTCAAACAAACCAAGAGGGTAAGGTTGAACGGTACAAGACACGACTGGTTGCCGGTGGATACACCCAGACTTAGGGAAATGACTACCAGGAGACTTTCGCTCATGTGGCTAAGATGGACTATATTCTGGTGTTGTTGTCGTACGCGGCCTGCATGGATTGGGATCTTCACCAACTGGATGTTAAGAATGTGTTTCTCCATGGTGAGTTTGATGAAAGGTATACATGAAATTCCCTCCTGGGTTCGTGAAGGGAGCTGAAGCTCTTGTCTGTCATCTAAGGAGATCTTTATATGGTTTGAAACAGTCACCTAGAGCATGGTTTGATAGATTCCTCACGGCTATGCTCAAATTTGGGTACAAGCAGACGCAATCTTGTCACACTATGTTTATTCGGAGACGTGATCAGAAGATTGTGGTCCTTATTATCTATATGGATGACATCGTGATCACTCATAATGATATGGAAGATATTGTGAATCTCAAGTCTCTCTTATTTGTTGAGTTTGAGGTGAAAGACTTGGAAAGATTACGATACTTCCTGGGTATTGAGGTAACTGGATCGGATCAGAGTATTTTCATATCTCAGCGGAAGTACATACTAGATCATTTGCAGGAGACAAGTATTCTTGGTTGTGTTCCTGCCAACACCATATGAAAGAAAATCATAGAATTAGGGAAGATGGTGACGGCGATCAGGCAGATGCCTCACGCTATAGAGATTAGTTGGAAAACTAATATATATATCTCATACTCGTCCTGATATTACTTATGCAGTCGACATTCTGAGTAGATACATACATGCTCCCAGGATCAGACATCAAGAGGCGGTATATCGTGTGTTACAGTATTTGAAGAATGCCCCTGGATGTGGTCTTCTGTTCTCCAAGAATGACCACTTGAAGATTGAAGTTTTCACTGATGCTGATTGAGCGAGATGTTGCGGTGATCGAAAATCCATGATGGAGTATTGTTTCTTCGATGAAAGAAATCTTGTGACGTGGTGTAGTAAGAAACAAAATGTGGTGGTCAGATCAAGTGCTGAGGCAAAATACCGTGGTATGCCACAAGGCGTGTGCGAGGGTCTATGATTGCGTACCGTTCTACATGACTTAGGCTTTCCTGTGATTTCTCCCTTTTCCTTGTATTGCGACAACAAGACAGTGATTAGTATAGCTCACAACCTAGTCCAACATGACAGGACAAAACCTGTTGAGGTTGATCGACACTTTATCAAAGATCACTTGAGTAAGAAAACTGTGGTCATGCCATTCGTCCACTTTAAAGATCAACTGGCGGATGTGTTCACTAAAAGCTTGAAAAGTAATGTGTTTATTGATGACATCAAAAAACTGAGAATGACCAACAACTTCTGTCCAACTTGAGGGGGTGAGTTTAAAGTCACTTATTATTATTAACAAGTCGCATATTTTCTTGTTATTCCCCAACTGGGGATAGTTTGGTCTTTTGGATGTTTTCTTAGTGTAGTCTTTATTTATGTAAGATATTTCATGTTTGTCGAGGACAATTTTCAGTTTCAACTAACAATGGCTAATTATAACTCTTCCCCTCAAGTCAGACAAAAGATTTTAGTCATACTTAGCTTGCGGATATCATCAGTGAACACATCACATCCAAGACTTGGTGAAAGTATCTACTAATTGATCTTTAGAATGAACAAAAGGAGTGACCACATTCCTTGTCTAAGTTATCTTTGATAAAGTGTCGATCAATTTCAACATGCTTAGTCCTGTCATGTTGAACTGGATTATGAGTTATATTGATGGTTGTTTTGTTGTCAGAGTTTAAGGAGAGATGGATATGCTCCTATAATCCCAAATCTTGCAACATAGAACACAGTCACAGTCCATCACAGAGACCCTGAGGCATTGCCCAGTACTCAGCCTTCATGCTTGATTTGATTACCACATTCTGCTTCATGCTTTGCCATGTAACCAAATTTCCCTCAACAAAGGCATAATATCCCGTTGTAGACTTCCTGCCATCACGACTCCCAACCCAATCGACATTTGTGAATACTTCGATCCTAGGGTAGCTGTTCATAGAGAATAGGAGTTCCCTACTATGTGCCTTCTTCAAGTACCGCAGTACACGATAATGTTTGATCATAAGAACATGCATATATCTACTTAAGATACATATTGCATACGTAATATATGGACGTGTGTGAGATAAATATATGAGTCTCTCAACCAATCTCTGATAGCTCGAAGTATCCATTCGATCATCGTCACTGTCTTCATCAATCTTATGGTTTTCCTTCATAAGAGTGTTTGTTGGGGCGCGCGAGTATCCTGGTTTCCTTTAAGAAGTCCAAAACATTTTTGTGTTCGGATCTGAAGACCTAGTCACTTCAATTCTCATAAAGTATTGTAGTCTCCCTAAATCCTTCACTTCGAACTCTGCAGACAACAGAACCTTGGGATTTGTAATTTCCTAGGGATCAACACCTATGATCACAATGTCATCCACGTAGACAATGAGTATCACAATTTTCTAATCAATCCTTCTGATGATCTGACTATCCCTACTTGCAACCAAACTTAAACATGAGCTTGTGAAACCCCAAACCATTCCCCGAGTGATTGTTTCAGGTCATATAAAGACTTCTTTAAGTGACAGACAAGCCTATATGGTCCATTTTTAGCAAACCCGTGAGGAAATTCATGTACACTTCTTCATCCAACGCATCGTGGAGGAAGAAATTGTTCATTTCCAGTTGATGAAGATCCCAGCATAAGCAAGTAGTACATGAAAAGAGAACTCAAATAGAGTCCATCATCTCCACCAGAGCAATAGTTTCCTAGTAGTCTACTCCTTGAGTTTGAGTGTATCTCTAAACCACCAGTCGAGCCTTGTAACATTCAACCTTACCATTCTAGTTTTGTTTAACAGAGAACACCCACCTCGAACAAACAACTTTCTTACTAGGGGGAAGGAGAGAGATATGTTACGGGTTTACTTTCGTAATAGCGTAACTCGTCGGAGTACTGACCAGAGTCGGTGATGATGGTGGTGGAGGATACAACAGAGCCTTAATGGCGGCTGCCTAAACGAGGATGCTCGTTAGAGGAGAGAGCCACCAAGATCTCACAACAAAGATACAAGAACTAGAATTTCATTCATTAATAACTTGATACAAGACTCTAAGGATTAATATATAGAACCCTCAATGCCATAACTATAAATATAACAAAATGCATAAAACCTAACAAATTCGATGCGACTAATACAAAAAAATGGCTCAATACAAGAACTCGACTCAATAATAATAAAGTTAGATACTTGATGTCTAAGATCCATAACAAGATATCTCATGTGTGGTTCTTTTCCAAGACAAATGTTTCCTCCTTTATAGCATATGTCCATTCAGGGACACCCAAAATTTTTTGCTACGGCTTGAGAATGATAATCAAGGATAATGATGTAACAAAGGCCTAATGCGCATGGGTAAGATAATGATACACAATATGATTGGAAATAAGATGTTGTGATGCATATCGTTTTACCTTTCAGCAATGCTAGTGGGAGATGTAGGTCATCACCGGAACCTGAGTTTGAAACATGCACTGGTAGAGGTGGAACTATAGTGGTTTGGTTACCTTTTTATCAGTGGTCATATACAAGAAGAAATGGGGGAATTAGAGACGGAGGAGGAAACTGGGTAGGTGTTGCTTGGATGGAAGGGATAATATGAGTTGGAGGAATGCGAGAGAGACGAATAGTAAGAGTATTAGATGCATTGTCACTAGTCTCCCCTTGAAGAATGGAATGGTTCAGATCCAAAAAATAGGATTTCTCCTCGCGGAAGGTAACATCCATGGTACACAATGTACGTCCTGTCGGAGGGTGGTAACACAGATATCCTTTTGTGCTGGAGGAATAGACAATAAAGACACAACATTGAGCACGATGGTTAAGTTTGTCATGACGAGGCTGAGGTACATGAACAAAACATACACACCCAAACACCCGGGGTGGCAGATGTGAGGTATGAGCAGTAGAAGTGGTGGAGAGACGGGAGAGAAGAGTAACATTGTTTAAGACTTGTGATGGAAGACAATTGATAAGATGAGAAGCGGTTAGAACATCATCGCTCCAATAAGATTTAGGAAAATGCATAGTGGTGAGAAGGCAATGTGCAACCTCAAATAGATGTCAAATTTTCCATTCGGCAATTTCATATCTCCCCCAATCACTACGTAGGATGCAGATAGTGCCCTTGAACTAGGTCATCGCCATCTGATGAAAAACTTGAAAACAAAACAAAAACTCACTTTTCTTTTTTAAAAGATAAATTCAAGCAGTATGAGAAAAACAGTCAATAAAAGTGATAAACAAATGAAAACCAGATAATGGTAGAATAGAAGACGGACCTCAAACATCTGAATGTATGATAACAAAATGGTTGGTACTAGGAGAAGATAAATGCAAAAAATTGTGCCTATTATGTTAGATAACTCACATATATCACAAGATAAAGACGGAATAAAAGTCAAAAAAGAAGTAAACACTTTTTGAAGATAAAGAGATGGATGTTCAAGTCATGATGCGATCGTCAGACATCTATGACAAGAACAATAGTAGACGAAAGAGCCTGGGATGGTAGCTGGGAATACGAAAAGTATATACCACCACATCTTGGGCCACCAAGAAAAACACAAAAGTCGGGAAAGCTTATTGAGCATATGTCATATTGAAAAAGCAAATAAGGAAAGGAGGGAGGATGAATGATAGAAGAGAGAGAAATTGATGAAGAGCAGAAGATGCATGGGCCAAGATGAGCCCAATGCTTCTGATCTTATAGGTGTCCCTTGAGTCGATGATCCAATCAGACAGAGTGATGGTAGCCTCCTTATAGTTGCAGTAACAAAGGAGGTAGAAGCACCAGAAGAATACCCTTAGGAATCATGGCTTAGGCCCACTTAAGACAAGCCCATAAAGGAGGTCCTACCTGCTCACTGGCCAACCAGGAGTATCCATGTGTACCAGCCAAGTGGAGGAGAGGAGCTCCTCTCTCTCTCACGGGTTAATCCCACACCGGGGAAATGAGGGGTGAGGCCACCCCCTCAGGCTATAAAAGCCCTTGCCCGACCAGACTTTCCCCACACCAGCACCACCCGAGCCCAGGGCACCCTCATCGGAGTCCTAGCTCGCCGGAAAATTCCCCACCATCCAAGCTTTCCGCTGCCACCAATGGCAACACGGTCGGGGCCCTCCCAAGCTCCTCCAGTCCAGATGGACATTCTTCTCCTCCCCCTTCCCTATCCTCCCGACGTGGTGCATGCGCCTCCCGGCGGCCGGAGTGCCGCCGGCACCACCCGAGCCAAGCTCCAGGTCGGGTGGTGGCCGCAGCAAGCTGGCCCCTCCTAGCTCCGGTGGTGGCGCTGGAGAAGAGCAAAACCATCGGGGATAACATTCCCCGGTGGTGGAAGGCCGGGGTGCCGCCAGAAAACGCCGCTCCGGCGACACCTGAGAAAACAAAGTTCTCTCTATATTTTACTCTGGCGGCGGGAAGTCGCCGGGCCACCACCGGAGAGGAGCCCTGCCCCCGGCGTGCCGGCCGGGGGTGGTTGCGTAACCAGGAACAACACCGGAGAAGCAAGGTGGCGTGGCGGTGCTGGGAGCAGAGCTCCGCCACCTTGCTCTTGGGATGACAATCACAGACGGTGGCCGGAGGTATCAGTACTTTCCATCTCCTGAGATCGGAGATAGAACTGAAGTCTCATGAATGGAGTGACTGAACTACTAACCATTTTCTTTATGATTTTTTCAGTCTTGCACTGGTCCAGTTTCTTTATTTCAATTCAATACAGTACTCTCAATTCAACTCCAGTCTTGTACTGGTCAAGTTAATTTCAGATCAGTACTTTCAATTCAGTACTACTCCAGTCTCGTACTGGTCAAGCTCATTTCAGTTCAGTAATTTCAATTCAGTACTACTCCAGTCTCGTAGTGGTTAAGCTCATTTCAGTACAGTATTTTCAATTCAACTCCAGTCTCGTACTGACCAGTTCATTTCAGTTCAGTACTTTTAATTCAGTACTACTCTAGTCTCGTACTGGTCAAGTTCATTGCAGTTCGGCACTTTCAATTTTAGTACTACTTCAGTCTTGTACTGATCAAGTTCATTTCAGTTCAGTACTTCCGTTTCAGTTCTATTCCAGTTTCGTACTGATCACATTTCATTACGCAGCATTTATTATCAATAATTTAAATTACTGCAACTTACTATTATAGGCACGGGTCCTGCTCTGGCGAGCAGTTGTATGTTAAGGTTGAGCCTTAGTTGAGGATAACCAAAGTTGAGGTGTTCCTCTAGGTTTAGCCTCAAATAAAGTGCCCACACACTCCTTGTCAAAAGTTGAGCTGAACGTCGCTGCCTGAGGGTTAACGTATAGTAGGGCAGCCCGCCGCAGATCTGGTGCGTATTAGCATAAATGTTTGATTGATTGCTTGAGAATTGCTTGTGGTAAAATTGTGGCGGGTCAGTCCCTTTCGCACACCGTTCGTACCAGTGCGGGAAGGTCGACAACTCAAGGCGACAAGGAGATGGGTACCACAGGCGACCAACCGTTATGTTGTCCCTGTCGGGCTTTCATCCGCTGGTCAGCCAAAATGTTGAATCGCAGGATGCCGCTCACATCCAATAGTACACAGAGTTGTACGTTTGGGCTTGGGGCTGTGCAGTACGATCACCCCCAGAAGTGGCAGGACTGGCCACTGTCACCGACGGCCACACCGGTGAGGCCCGCGGGGCTCGTTACCCTGCTGGAACAGAAGCGGTTCATACTATGTCGACATAGGGTGATTTGAGCGGCTGACGGCTCTGAAAGTCTGTCGTATGTACACAGCTGTGAATGTCTGCGATAGGATATAGGTTGTGAATACATGACGCGCTGATGTGCTAGTTAAGCCCTTATTACAACTGATATTGTTGTTGTAATCATTCCAGTTATATTATGCTAACTCTTTCATACTTCGGCTATCTCATACTGCTGGGTGCGTATGTGCTCGTCCCCAGAATATGGATCAGGGGAGGAGATTTATTTCCACTTAACTCTGTGACTAATGGTTATTTAAATGACCATTCACAAGAAATGGAACACCGTAGTGACCCCCTGACACAAGAGAATGCGCCAGCAGTTGGGACTACTCAAGACAAAACACCAACGACATCTCTAGAGTTTTGAGACGTGAGTACCAGCGAGCAGTATAGAGAGTGAGAGTGAGGGTTATGTGTAGAACTCGTACAGCCTGCAGGCTTATATAAGAACATAGTCTGTGACCTTGCACTCATGTAAATATTTATGAAGTTATATATATATATATATATATATATATATATATATATATATATATATATATATATATATATATATATATATATATATATATATATATATATATATATATATATATATATATATATATATATATATATATATATTCAATGTTGCTAAGATCTCGATTTAGCTCTTAAGATCGGACGATCTTACGAGTTTTACGGGAAAAACAAGTAACGAGCTATGCTGGATCGGACTCCCTGCAAAAACACCAGGATCGGCGTTTATGATCATAGGATCGGGTGATCCTACGATCATAGTCGATCCCAACATTTTAATCCCGCATTATTCATCCTCGCGGCAGTCGCTCCCACAGCAGGCGTTCCCGCATTCTAGGTCATCCCGTCACTCCCACAGCAGGCGTTCCCGCATTCTAGGTCATCCCGTCGCTCCCGCAGCAGTCGCTCCCGCAGCGCTCCCCGCAGCAGTCGCCTTCTAGGCCATTTCTTCTTCTTCTTCTTCCTGCTAGGTCATCCCGCATTCTTCTTCTTCTCATCTTATTTCTTCCCATCGCAGCACTCATTATTTCTTCCCGCAGGCAATCCCGCATTCTAGGTCATCCTGCATTCTTCTTCTTCTTCTCATTATTTCTTGTCGTTCTTCCTCTTCTTCACGTTCTTACGGTTTTTTTTGCAGGTGCAGCAGAATCCATTCTAGGAAGTTTTTCTCCTCGGCTGGTATAATATCAGATCCCAGCTAAACTGATTTTTCTCCTTATTGTTTTTGTGCTTGGTACTTAGTAGATTTGTTTGCTTACAAATTATTCAGATTTGTTATTAAAAGAAATCAAATTATTTAAAGGTATAGAGTTTCTTAAATTGTTAACACTAGCAATGAGTCAATGAGTTCCTTTCTATTATTTTGTTTAAATTGTTAATAACTTAACACTACTAATTGTTTTAGAAATGGCTTCAAGTGCTGGTTCGAATAGTGCATCTGGGAGCAACAATGCTAATGCTCGTATGGGATCTAAAACGCAAAAGACTGTTGCAAGATCTAGAAGTGATGTTGGATGGAAGTTTGGCTTTCCAGTAGAGAGAGATGTTAGGAAAATAAAATGCAAATTTTGTGAGAAAGTGGTGACCGGAGGGATCTATCGGTTAAAACATCATTTGGAGGGAACACAAAAAGATGTTGGAGCTTGTAGAGCCGTGCCAGAAGATGCGAAAAAAGAATTATGAGATATTCTAGTTGTTTTGCAAGATCGATTATTGAAGAAAACAATCGCTCCTGCGGAAGAAGAGTCAAGTGGAAGTATGAAAAGGAAAATAGATGATAAAAGCTCTGCTAGTTTTTTCAAAAAAGTGAAAAAACACAATCTGAATGATAAAAGCTCTGCCAGTGATGACAAATTCAAGATTGGGCAAAATGAAAAAAGGAGCACGGATAATTTCAATTTTGATGATATCCGTTCAGATGATGAGTGGATTGTTGAAGATGAAAATGAAGACAATCTGAATGATCTTTGAGACACTTATGAAGTCGATGCTCCAAAATTAGCGGAGTTGGATACTCCTGATTTTATTGAAGAACTTGATGCAGCCGCAGGAGAGGAAGAAGAGCAAGTGATGGTTGAAGGAGAGGGAAATGTTTTCGGGGAAAATCTGAATTTTGACTTGAGCGATTTTAAAGTTGAATTGAACAATTTTGAGTTTGTCTTTTTGGAATATTATATTTTGATGTGATGGTATGAACGTATGGTATGCAACTATGCATTAATTACAATGTCTTTTATATTAATATTTGTCGAATGTTGATTGTTCATATTTCTCATGCTTTTGTTTTATAAAAATAATTCTCCAAATGTGTATAATTTTTTTAATTTTTATTATAATACGATCTTGCGATCCGTGTCGATCCTACGTTTTACGATCTTAGTGATGCCTCCCGATCCTAAGTAAGATCTCGATCTTCACAATCTTGTATATATTAGTGTTTTTCTGTTAATGCTTCCGCAAATCTCTGATGTGTTGTGAATGTTGTGATTCTAGCCCAGCAAGGCAACCAACTAGTGTTTGGTAAAGTGGGTCGTTACCCCTTAAAGGAGCACTGGTGGACGCCTTGGGCACGTAAGATCCCCTCCGGTCCGACCCGGCCAAAGGTTGGGGTGGGGGTCTCACAAATGGATCTGAGCGATCACGATTCATCCTTGTGGAGCAGTCTCAGGATTCCCCCGTACCTCGCTTCGCTCCTAGGTTCAGGACGAACCTTGCAGTGAAAGTCTAGTGCACCCTAGTGTAGAGGCTTAGGGATTCTAGACTGTACGTTAATATGCCCGTACACCGTTGTTTCCGCTTCGTCAGTCGTTTTTGCAAATTTACCCTACTTTTGCAAAGTACTGACACTCTTTCCTGTTACTTCTCCAGATACCGGAGTACAGTAATGGAGGGTCCTCTTCTAGAGGATATGTTCCCGCCACCCCACCTCCAGACCCGGTCGTCTCCGCGACTGTACCGTTTGCCGAAACCGACTTGGGGCAGACACTGACGGCCATCCTAGCCACCTCTCGGACAGCCTTGGCACAGCCACCACGAGAGATGATGGCACCTACCAATTTGTTGACGACCTTTCGAGGACTAAGGCCTCCCACTTTCAGAGGCACGGAGACTTCCATCCAGGCAGAGGAGTGGGTGGAGCGTGTGGAGGAGCTGCTCGTAGGCATGATGTGCCCAGCAGTAGCTGCAGTCTCTTTGGTAGTGACCTTGTTAGAAGAATACGCTAGGGATTAGTGGAGAGCGGCCAGCCGCTCGACTTTTAGAGGACGACCGATGAGCAATATCCTATGGGGAGAATTCTCGGAGGCCCTGCTGGAGTTCTTTATTACAGACGCAGACCGAGCTGTTCTACAGGAGAGGTTCTTGCACATCCGATAGGGCGATCGGACAGTGCCTGAGTACGAGAGGGAGTTTATACACCTGGCACGCTTTGTCGGGAACTTGGCTGCTTCCGACAGGGATAGAGCTTCCCGATTCTACCGAGGCCTACGTGATGACCAAAGGCATACTCTGATTATGATCTCTCAGTCTACCTTTCACACCATAGCTACTCACGCAGCGGCGCTAGAGTTGGACCAACGGATGGTGGCCTAGCAGCACAGAGGACAGGTCGAGGTCCCTAGAGGTCTGAGACGAGGCAGAGGAGTTGCTCCCCACCGACAGGATAGAGGGCGCAGGTAGAGACACCGTAGAAAGCCTTATAGGCGCCCACCAGCACCACCAGCGCCCCCAGCACCGCAGCAGGACGTTAGACCAGCTCCAGCACCACAGCCCGCGTCAGTAGTCCGACGTGGTGTTCCCTTCGCGGGGAACTGCTTCTTGTGTCAGCAGCCAGGACATATGAGGGCCTTCTGCCCACAGGAAGCAGGAAAGACAGGGCTAGGAGCTGTACAGGGTGGGTGGGCAGCCAGCACGAGGACAGGGCCAGAGAGGCCGCAGAGGCAGAGCTGGCAGGAGAGGCCAACAGGGCCGCGCAGCGCCATTGGAGGCCTATGCACTAGATCTACAGCATGGACCAACCCCTGATGTAGTGATAAGTATATATATTAGCAATAGAGATGTCAGATGCTGTTATACGAGGATATATATGCATACCTACATCTTGTATATTAAAATATGATATATATGCTCCGTATTCTGCCAGGAATTTTGATGGTAGAAGGACACCCCGCCAAGACCCTCTTCGATACTGGAGCCACGCACTCCTTTGTGTCCCAACATTTCATTATGAATAAGGAGAATGTTGATCGTTCGTCCGGACTGTTTATACGGATCTGTCTACCAGATGGATCAGACATGACGTCAATAGAAAAATGTACATTCCAGGCAATGCCAGGAGATGTGGAATTTGAAGTCTATGCAACGATCTTAACAATAACCGAATTTGATATCATACTGGGAATGGATTGGCTAGCCGAGCACAAGGCGCAAATAAATTGTTCAACGCGGAAAGTCCGACTACAGAACCCAAATGGTCGGGATATTACATTGACAGGTGTACCCTCTGTCTCTCGTATTATTTTAACTTCTGCACAGATTATGAGATCGGTCTGACAAAAGGACGAGATATACCTTATTTACTTCGAAATGGAGGACAATACACAAGAGCTCGTCAAGGTCCCAGTAGTACGCGACTTCCCGGACATTTTCCCTGAGTCATTCCCAGGATTGCCACCAAGACGAGAAGTCGACTTTCAGATAGAGCTCGTGACCGGAGCACGACCGGTAACCCGAGCACCTTACCGGATGGCCCCAAGAGAACTAGCTGAGCTAAAAATTCAACTACAGGAGCTAATAGATGCTTGATTCGTTCGCCCCAGTTCCTCGCCTTGGGGAGCACCAATATTATTCGTGAAGAAGAAAGATGAGACATTACGTCTGTGCATATACTACCGGGAATTAAATAAGCTTACGATACGAAAACATATCATCTACCTAGGATCGACGAACTGTTTGATCAATTACAAGGTGCATCCGTCTTTTCCAAGACGGACCTGAGATCAGGTTACTACTAGCTTTGAATTCGGGAAGAAGATATTCGCAAGACCGCTTTCAGCTCCTGTTACTGTCTCTACGAGTTCCTGGTGATGCCCTTTGGGCTCACCAACGTCCCTCCGCCTTTATGACTCTGATGAATAAAGTCTTCAAGTCTTTCCTAGATCACTTTGTGATCGTCTTCATTGACGATATTTTGATCTATTCAAAAACAAAGACAGATCATACCAGACACCTGCAGATGGTACTTCTGAAACTTCGAGAGCACTCTCTCTTCGCCAAATTCAGTAAGTGCGAGTTTTGGTTAGAAGAAGTCGGATTCCTGGGACACAGTGGCCACCGCTCAGAACAGCGACAGATATCTGAAGCTTCCTTGGTCTAGCCGGGTATTACAGGAAGTTCGTAAAAGATTTCTCCAAGATTGCATTACCCCTCACCGCTCTTACCAAAAAGGATGTTAGCTTTCGATGGACACCAGAATGTGAGATTGCATTCGTCGAATTTAAGAAATAGCTGACTTCTGCAGCAGTACTTACGATCCCTGCAGGAACTGAAGGATTTCAGATCTATACTAATGCCTCCCTGAAGGGATTAGTAGTTGTTCTGATGAAGCACAGCAAGGTGGTAGCTTACACATCTCGCCAGTTGAAACCGCACGAGTTGAACTACACGGCTCATGATCTGGAATTAGGCGATGTTGTCTTTGTCCTTAAAATCTGGAGGCATTACCTATACGGGGTAAGGTGTGAGATCTTCTCCGACCACAAACGCCTTAAATACATCTTCACTCAGAAAGAACTGAACCTTCGACAACGTCGATGGTTAAAATTCTTGTGCGATTATGACTTCGCTCTCCAATATCACCCTGGGAAGGCTAACAGAGTTGCCGACGCTCTAAGCCGCCAGCCTTCGGTAGTTGGTAGTTGGATGGAGCTAATACCAAAAAGGTTGTTCCAGTCTTTAATAAACTTGGAAATTACCTTGGTTACTCGAAGAGACCCGGAGGAATATCATGCCCAATTGTATTGGATGGAGATCCAATGCGACACCCGGAATCGGATACGAGAAGCCCAGAAGAATGATCCAGAGGTAGTTTCAATCATCCAATCTCTGCAAAGTGGGGCTCAGGAGGAATATAATATGCACGATGGGATCTTGCAGTACAGACATCGTATATTCATCCCCTCCACCGGAGGAATTCGTGAAGAGATTCTGCACGAAGCACACCAGTCAAGGTACTCCATCCACCCTGGTATGGTTAAAATGTATGTAGATCTGCGCAGGACTATATACTGGCCTGAAATGAAAAGAGATGTTACCCACTTCGTAGCCCAGTGCCAGACCTGTCAAAGGGTCAAAGCTGAATGCTGCAGCCCAGGAGGCCTGATGCAGCCCATGCCTATACTCGAATGGAAACTTGAGGACATTTCCATGGACTTTGTCCACGGTCTACCTCGGTCCCGTGCTGGAAACGACTCCATATGAGTTGTTGTAGATCGACTCACCAAAGTAGCATGGTTCATTCCAAACCAACATGGAGACAGTGTTGATATTCTGGTCAGGATATTCATAGAGCAAGTAGTCCGTTTCCACGGAGTGCCAAAGTCCATTGTGTCAGATCGTGACGGACGATTCACATTCAAGGAATGAAGACGAGTGCAGGCATACTTGGGGACCAAGTTGGCCTTTAGCACTGTCTTCCACCCACAGACAGATGGACAAACGGAAAGGACAAATCGAACGATGGAGGATCTACTTCGTCTTTGCAGAGTGGAACACAATGAGCCTTGGGAATAGTTGTTATCCCTAGTTGAGTTCTCTTTCAATAATAGCTATCAGGCTAGCATCAAGATGACTCCGTACGAAGCATTGTACGGGAGACGTTGCCGAACCCCGTTAACTTGGGCTCAGGAAGAGGACCCAGAAGCCTTGGGAGTGGCTTATATTGACGACACTACGACAACAATATGACTAATCCAGGAACGGATGCGGGAGGCGCAAAGCCGACAAGCCAAGTATTATGACGAGCGACACCGACCGGTGGAGTTTCGCGTGGGGGAAATAGTGTTCCTAAAAATTAAACCCATGCATGGTATCTCCCGTTAGAAGGTAACTTTAAGTAGGAAATGGGGCTAGAGAGCTTCGATTTGAGTTCAGTCAATTCCTGTGACATCGTACAGTTAGTACGAACGCATCGTAACTCGTTCCGTTGGACCCTGAGGTCATATAGTGGATATGACCATCCCTCGTAAAACGTCGCGAATACAAGATTTTGAATATCGATCTAGAGAACTCCGATTTGAGTTCTGTAAGCTCCTATGGCCTCGTATAGACAATACGAGCACGTCGGAACTCGTTGCGTCACAATTCGAGGTCTAACGATGAATATAGACATTTTGATCGATTTAGTGCGCCGAATCGCACAAATTTTGGACTTTTACCAAACGAACTCCGATTCAACCTCAATCAGTGGCTCTAGACTCGTATGGTCAATATAAAGTCAACAGAAGTCGTCCCGGACAATTTTGATGAAAAATAGTCAACACTAGGTCAAATCAAGCATATTTGTGCACTGAAAAGCGTGCGCCCACAAATTGTAACACGACACCCCAACTTTGACCCAACACCGATGTCTTGGACCCACTTTGACTTTGACCAGCATGGGGGACCCACCCTAGGGTTGACTTTGGTCAAATCCTCCTAAAAGTCAATATTTTTGGATTTTTCCAAAGATGTGTTCACTCCTCTTCTTTAATTGGTCAAGGCCCTACCCCTCTCAAATCTTGGGTCACCAAGACTAGCCATATGATGAAATAAGGCCATGGGCGAAGATGGGCCCAATCCTTCCTTACCCCTCCTCCTTCCCTCCCCTTAGGAACCAAGTCTTAGGCCCACTTAAGGCAAGCCCATAGAGGAGGTCCTGCCTACTCACTGGCAAACCAGGAAGAGCGATGTGTACCTGCCAAGTGGAGGAGAGGAGCTCCTCCTCTCTCTCTCACGGGTTAATCCCACACCGGGGAAATGAGGGGTGAGGCCACCCCCTCAGACTATAAAAGCCCTTGCCCGGCCAGACCTCCCCCACACCAGCACCACCCGAGCCCAGGGTACCCTCACCGGAGTCCCAGCTCGCCGGAAAAGTCCCCACCATCCAAGCTTTTTGCCGCCAACAATGGCAATACGGTCGTGGCCCTCCCAAGCTCCTCCAGGCCAGGTGGACATTCTTCTCCTCCCCCTTCCCTATCCCCCTGACGTGGTGCATGCGCCTCCCGGCGGCCAGAGCGCCGTCGGCACCACCCGAGCCAAGCTCAAGGTCAGGTGGTGGCCGCAGCAAGCTGGCCCCTCCTAGCGCCGGTGGTGGCGCTGTAGAAGAGCTAAACCATCGGGGATAACATTCCCCGGTGGTGGAAGGTCGGGGTGCCGCCGGAAAACGCCGCTCCGGCGACACCTGAGAAAACAAAGTTTTCTCTGTATTTTACTCTAGCGGCTGTCAGCGGCGGGAAGTCGCTGGGCCACCACCGAAGAGGAGCCCTGTCCCCGGCGCGCCGGCCGGGGGTGGTTGCGTAACCCGGAGCATCACCGGAGAAGCAAGGTTGCGCGGCGGCGGTGGGAGCAGAGCTCCGCCACCTTGCTCTCGGGATGACAATCTCAGGCAGTGGCTGGCGGCGGCAGGCTGCCGGACCGCCGCCCAGAAGTTTGTCGACGCCCGACGAGTAGATCGGGGGCGGCGCCGGCGGCTGGTAGCGGCCGTCCGGTGGTGGTGGAGGCTGCCACCCTCCACACCGTCGGGAGATACAGCCACTGTCTGATCTCTACGCTGAGATCAGACGGTTCATGATTTCTGGATTCCCGCCCCGCCTCAGCATCAACACCCCCCACAACGGATCTGTGCCCGATTCGCTATGGGGATAGAAGAACAATTGGCACGGTCTGGCTCAATCTCAGCTGCGGGATCGAGTTTGATATGGCTAACCGCAGACCAAAAATCCACAGAAAATGGTGGATTTTCTGGGCCAAATCTGAGCCTCTGGGGGCAAAATGGTCAACATGAAAAATGTTCCTCTCAAGGAGGACTCCCTTCACAAAGATTTTGAGAATTTTTGAAAATGATTTGGTATTTTTAAAAGTCTAAACAAAACTTATATTATCAAAATAAAGGTCCAAAGTGGCTCAGAAAATTATGAAAATTTTGCTAGCATTAGTTTATACCCCATTAGAGGTTGTATTAAAATTTGGTAGCATGGTGATAAGAATTGACATGTTTCCTGAATTTGGTCGCCATCTCCAATTTAGGGAGGGTGGTCGCGCGCTCCAATTTTCATTTTTGAGGAGAAAGTGCGAAATAAAGTCTGAGCGCGACCAGATATTGAACTTCAGAGAATTTTTGCTTGTGCTGCGAAGACAACTTCAAATCTCTATTTCTTTAAGCTATTGATGTAACAGTGTTGTATGCAGCGGCCTTGAAGATAAACAACAACTTATGAATGCTCTGCTTCTTCTCCTCTTACAAAAAAATTGATTTTTGTTCTTGGTGTGGAAGACTTAGATGTTTTAGTTCTTGATCTCTTCAATCAGCAAGCTTCTTTCTGTCTTGTTGAGAGCTTCAATAAATCCGAGTGTTAAATATTTATCACTTTTTCTAGAATATGACTATCGAAAAAAGCTCTATTTATTTGTGTAAAAACTCCTTTTATGTCCTACCATCCAACGACTCTTTTCTCTGTATGAGCAAGCTAAAATGAGAAACTGTAAAGTACCTTTAGCTTTAGTTGTTACATAAAGCTATGTGAACTTCATGGTCATCTAGTCTCAGTTGAAAGTGACTCTCCGTAACTGCCGCAGCCACTGAACTCTCAATACCATATCAGATCCCCGGATAGGCAGCAGGTAGACATCGGTGCGGCAAGTGTACCCCTGTATTCGCAGGTCGACTCCCCTCATCACCCCTTTACACCTCAGTTTACTCTCATCCGCTACCATGACCTGGAACGCGACGCCATGATCCTCTCGGTGCCCCACCTTCCTTGCCATGGCTGGGTTGATGACGTTGTGGGTACTCCCACTATAAATCAGTATTGTGACCTGCTCCTGGGCTACCTTCCCGGCTATGCGCATAGTGAGGGGGGTCGTGCACCCCTCCATCGCCTGGATGGATACCCCGAACTCAGTCATGGTCAAATCCCCCTCTAGGTCCAGCTCGGTGGTGTCTTCCTCTTCATCCTCCTCTCTCAGCATGAAAACATGAATTTTCTGACACTTATGCCCCAGAGTATACTTCTCGCCGCAGTTGAAACACAATCTTTTTTCCTTCCTCGCCTGAAGTTCTGGCCATGTCAGTCGTGTCACCGTCGGTCGGCCGATCGCCAGCTAGTCTCTCCTAGCCCGGGGGGGACAGCCTTTCCTATGGTGTGGATTCGCTGTCTGTTGAAGCGTTCCTCATGTATCCTCGCCAGGCTGATAGCATTACTCAGACTGCGGGGTATATAGGCATGAACCTCATCCCTGAGGTGATCCTTTAGCCCAGAGACAAAACAACTCAGCAGTGTTTTATCCTCTCAACGTACCCGGTTGGCCAACCTCTCAAACTCGGTGCGGTGCTCCATCACTGTTCCCCCTTGTCGTAGCTTCTGCAGGATGGCTTAGACGTCTTCGTACTCTAAAGGGCCAAAACGGGCTGAGAATTCCCCTACGAACTCGGCCCACGACGCATAATCTCGTCCCCTCAAGAACGACTGCATCCACTAATAGGCGTCATCCTCCAGGTGGAAAGCTGCCAGTTGTACCTATTGCTCCTCGAGAATTTCCTGATAATGGAAAAAAAGTTCCTCCTTCTGTATCCACTCGAGTGCATCCCCTCTGAATTTCAGAAAATTCATGCGAGTCATCTTGGGTGGCATGTGAGCCCGCTGATGCGCTTGCCCAAACCCTCTCGGCTCCTGTCTGTACCTGGCTGCCCTCTGCTGCTCCATAGGGGGGTATGGTCCTTGGGGTCTGGGAAAGTGCATTCCTCCTTGGGCCGCAGCCGGAAAAAACTGCTCCCTTCCTTGTTTGCCTCCGGGGTGTTGTCCATCCCCGTAGATACCCACCGGTGGTGGTCGCATGTGCCATTGGTCGCCAATTCCGTAACCCGTAGGTTGTCCGACATTTCGTGGAAGGGGTAACAGTCCGGCGACTCCCCTAAGGGAAGCACCTGGAACCCCAGAAGGTCGAGATTGCCCCGCCGCCTGCTCCGGAAGTCGACCGAACGTCGTGCGGCCTGTGCCGACCTCGCCCCAACCCGCCTGTGAGCCGCCCATGGAGGAAGCTCCCGCCGCCTGCTCTGATGGTCGCTCGTGGCCCGTACGGCCCATTCCGGCGTCGACCTAGGCCGGTTGATGCCTGCTCATGCCGGAGGAGGGAAACAGGTTCCCGTCGTGCCCGATAGAGGCGAAGCCACTCGCGCCCGAAGGCGGAATTTGCTGTGGAAATGGGTCGGGGGCTTCCGTCTCTGATCCGTCGGTAGCCGTGGCTTTCCCTTTCAAATTTTGAGTTAGGAGGGCCTTGATCTCCTCCATGCGGGCATCCATTCGCTCCTCAAATTGTTGGGTTGAAACCTTCATCCTTTCTTCCATGGCCGTGACCGTGACCGTGTCCGTCAAGCCGATGTAGTTCTCCTCTAACGAAGCCAGTCGGTCGGCCTCTTCATGCGAGCGGGTGTTAACCATGGTTGGAGGAAGGAGTCCTCTAATACCAAATGTTATGCTACTAGAAGGTGAGAGATGGATTGAGAGAAAGAGAGCTAGGGGAAGGAGAAGAAATTAGGGTTAGGGTGAGAAAGAGAGGAGAATACCTTAGTAAATTCTTCATGATGCTCCAAGGGGATTTCGGGTAAATATATACTCGTTGGGATGAACCGTGTGGTTCAGCCCCGTTGCTCCCTGCAGCCTCCTTAGGTCATCGAGCATATTTATGCCCCTTGAACCGTAACATGTTCGGGGGCATAACAACTACCTGAGCAAAGTAAGGTTCCAATGGGGCTAAAGTATGATTTCTAAATGTAGAAACAAATCAGATAATTAATATGCAATAATAAATATATAAAAAATGACGCTAGATAAATCACAGTGATACAACTTAACAAAGAAAAACATAAATTGTATAAATGCAAGAGGGCACGTGATTAAATTGCATAATAAATGAGAACATACAAGGCCAAAAAAGTTGACAGACATTGACTACAAACAAATATAACTACAGGAGGGAAAGGACACTAATTCAACACAAAAGAAAATGACAACCAACTTACACAACTATGGAGAAGAGAGCTTGACCGGTATCTGGCAATTCTCTGATGGCCGGAAGGGAATTACGCTGGATCTGGATCTGGATCCCCGAGGAACTCAAACTGCTGGGTTGGGCTGCTGCAGGGCTGGATGAGGGGAAAACTGATGTTGGGAGGGCTGGGGTGGCTGTTTGAGGAGCTGATGGTTTGCTGGAAGCTTGTCGTTGATGGGAGTGATGTTCCAGAGAGTTGGAGGGCTGTGGGAAGGAGTACCGGCTGCTGGAAGAGGATTTCCAAAGGCTGCTGGAAGTTCTGGAATGATATAGGGACAGGAAGGAAGAGTGAAGGGCTGTTGCGGCGAATTTCCAGTGTCTGAAGTTCTGCTGGGGTTGGGAGGGATTCCAGGAGTTTACAGTATTCTGGGCGTTCCTGGGCAAAGCTGGTGAGGATCAGAGGGAGGGAAACAGAATTTGTGGGAGTTGTGTGTGTGTGTGTGTGTGTGTGTGGGGGGGGGGGGGGGGGGTGACTGGCTGAGGAGTTGAAAGAGAGGCTCGGTTGAGGCCAGGAGGGGGAGTATTGGCATGAGTGGGGAGAGAAAAACGTGGAGGAATGGGGGAAATAGAAGGCTATGAGTGAATTTAGGAGAGGTAGGCCAAAATTTTAAAATTTTCAGATAATGTGATAGTGGGGTGGTGGAGAGGTGGATTGGGAGTTGGGATGTTGGTGGAATAGTGGTGGCCAGCCAAGGGAGGCCGGAGGTAGTTACCGGCGATCGCCAAAATAGTGAAAAATGAAGAGAATTTAAGTCTTGGTGGAGTTTTGAGGAGGCGGTGTAGGCTTGACGGAGGTGGATTCCGGTGATCCCTAAAAAACTGAAAATGAAGGGAATGATGGAAAGTATAGGTGGTCTGTTGAGAGGGAGTTTAAGGAGGGGGATGATGTGGGATTTGGGGGAAGAATGGCTGGTGGCTGAGGGGATGGGAAGATGGGAGGCAGCTGGTGGTCGTGGGGGTGGAGTGGGCGAAGCCGGCTGGAGGTGGTGGGGGAGGAAAGGGAGGGGTCGACCGGTTGTTGTGGGGTGGAATGGGATGTCCGGCTAATGGAGATGGAGGAAAAGATTGGGGTGGCGGGTGTGGGCAAAGGAGGACTAACATCAAGTTTCGTACTTGGATTTCCGGCTTCGGCACCAGGAGTTCAAAATGTGGCTTTCTTGCTCAATCTTTCAATAGTCATTCATGGATCTCTCTGCCCTTATTTATAGACTAAATTGGGGCAACGAACGGCTATGATCCTCAGTTTATTGAAACCCCCAAAATACATGTTGAAACCGAGATTCAGCCCAGCGAGGAGTTCGGACCCAAAGAGGGGCAGCCTGCACTTCTCTCGAGGAAGAACTCTTGGCTGAATATTTAGAACTAGACACAGACCCTCGGCAGCTGTGCGGAGGTCCCACCACACACCCGGAAGATCTTGAAGCGCTTCCCCTCACAAACCAATGCTGAAGCTGGGCACATTGGAGAGTTTTTGAAGCTAACCAAAATTGACCAGAGGAGGAAGAAGCCGAAGAACTGGATACTCTCCAAAGGTGCCCTTCAAAGTCTATTTATAGTTTTTCTAGCGGGGTCTGTCAATAGCGTAATCCCGCCTCTTGGTTCTACTAAATGAACCAAAATTGATCCGCTAAGAGTCAAACTCCGCTGTTTGGAAAGGTTATTGGCAGGCAAAAATAAAGACAATATACTATGAAAAATATCTCTGAAATGTATCAATGATGAGGCCTCAGCCTCCGATGATGATGGGTGCCCGATGAAGCCGACACTCGCCAACCTCTGGCTCGCCTCTTGGGGCGAGTGAGTACCTGTCTCTCGACTCGCCTCGCTTTATACGGCAGGTGCCTAGTAAAATAGACACTCGCCTACCCCCTATTCCTTGTCTGGAGTGAGTTTGGTCCTACTTCCAGACTCGCCCCGATCGGAGTGGCGAGTGCCAGATGAAGCCGATACTCGCACCGCCTCCCATTCGCAGCCTGGGGCGAGTGCGGTCATATCTTCCGACTCGCCCCGCTAATCAGTCACCTACCGTCCTGGGCGAGTGTGGGCCTACTTCCTCACTCGCCCACTCGACTCGCCTAGGTTTGAGGGGCTTCTTTCGCTCTTTGGACTCTTCTGGGTCACCCGCTCGGCGAACATGGGGTTGTACAATAGACATAAATAAAATGAAAAGAAAAAATATAGAATATAAAATATTTTGATCGGTGATCCACTTGTGATGAGCAGTCCTGATCGTCAGTGGGTCTGTGATTGACGCGAGCAGACCCACATGGGTCATATGGCATGATCCTCATCAACTCTCCTGCCTCAAAAGCATTCATCTCCAAAGAATGGAGATGACCGTACTGTCGTCGTAGGGCGCGTACGAGTCTCTCAAGCTATGCTACAGAGATCCAAGTATCGTCGATAAAAGCGTGGCCCTACTAATAAGCCAAGTATCAGACTCTGTCTGGTGCTAGTACGAACTCGTGGGCCATGATCTCAATGATGACGTCAAAAGGTCTGGTGTTTGTGGATGATGATGCATGTGTCGAGAGAATGTGGTACTGATGCGGAAGAAGTTATGAGTGTAGTTGGATGATCAATCGGTGTCGAAGGTTTAGGTTGCAGCTAAGTAGTTGGTAAAGACCGGACTATGCTGAAGTAGTAAGCGAAGGCTGGGTTATAGTGAAGTGGTAGGCGAAGGTTGGGGTTGTAATGAAGTAGTAGACGAAAGTTGTGGTTGAGGAGCTGAGGTAGCGAGTGGCAAAATGTACATATAGTCACGTGGCTCAAAGAATAGAGTCACATCTTCAATGTTGAATACATGTGAAATTCTCACTGTACGGAATATCTAGTTTGTAAGCATTTATCTCAATTTTGATAACCGTGCAAGGACTCATTCACTTGACATTTACTTTTTGAGCAGTTCTCATAGAGAATGTTACCTAGAGGAGAAGAACACTTACATTAAATGAAAATACGGATACAATCACGTGGTATACTCGTGCTCAACTTCTGGAGGTTGGTTCCTCCAAGAAGCCCCTCTCCAAGAGTGGAGATCCAAAACCCTAATGATCCAAAGATGAAAAATAAACTCTCTCATACCACCTCCTTATATAGGGAGGCGGGCTCACATCCCATTAACCTAAAGCAACAAACAACCATACAAGATAAAATAATAAGTCACGCGCGTAACAATACCCCCGCTAGAAAATTCAAGGTCGAAGTGCTGCCCTCCAGCTAGTAATGATAAGCCCACGGGTGGGCCGCCGTAGAGGTGCCCAGAGCGTCGACCGACGGTATATCTGTGATCATGAGAGCGTCGAAGTCGGTCGTGTTGATCTCAATCACGTCCTCTCCCATGAGGAACCGGAACGCCTTCGCTGGGCAATTATGAGTGGGCGAGTAGGGTTGCTTGCATAAGAAACTGTACTTTTGATTGGACAGACGGTGAGTAGGGACAGGACGGTTGTTGCGTGGGCCCATAATGGGTGGGCGGGGTAGAGTAGGTGGGAACGGTGGATGTTTAGACTGCAGAAGAAAATATGGTTGGTAGGGAGGTTTGGAGGGAGGCGATGGGAAAGTAGGGTCCTCAGACGTCGCCAGGAATTCGGCCTCCACTAGTGGGGAGAGGTCAATGGTTTGGGTGACAGTTACTGGTTGAAGGGTAGGGAGGCGGACACGAATATTGGGTTGTAAGTCGTGCATGAAGTAGCTCAAGTAATGGTCTGAAGGAAGACCTGGAGCATGGGAGACCAATTCAATGAATGCATCCACGTACGAGTCAATGGAGTCGGTCTGACGGAATCCGCAAAGAAGCTCGATCATGGAGTCGGAGTAGAGGTGATCATACCGTTGAATAAGGACCTCCGTGAGAGCTGTCCAAGTGAGGCCAGAAGAGGACTGACGGAGCCAGCAGACCCTTCCATGTCGATAGTCGTTGTGGCGACCTGCTTCGACGGAGGAGTCTGATGAATGTAAAAAAACTGTTCGGCGCGGGCAATCCATCCAAGTGGGTTAGTCCCGTTGAATGTGAGGATGTCCATGCGTGGGAGCTGATGAGGCAAGCTCATCAATGTGGGATCTTCGGGGGCTAATGTGCTGGGGATCCCAAGGCAAAGGCTGGAGGAGGCCCGGAGGTCTGGTCGGATTGCAGGTGGTGGAGCATGGTCATCATTGACGTGATTTGCTCGGCTTGGGTGTCGCGATGAGATTTAGTGGCGGTGAGGGCGTGTTCGAGGGCTTCCACGTAGGATTCCAATCGCCCCCGTGACATATGAAGAGGAGTACACAAGAGCTGGAGGTTCACTCTCCCAAACCACCTCCTTATATAGGGAGGGGGGCTCACAACTCATTAACCTAAAGCAGCAAACAACCATACAAGATAAACTAATAAGTCACGCGCGTAACAGAGAACCTCTCAACATGTATACAGACCATCACCTATTCTCCTTCTTTGAAACTTTGCAATCTCCTGTGACTATCAACATAAATATCACTATGGCAAGTAATCCTGAGTCAGATTGACTAATGCATACTTAGAGGTGTTTAGAAAATAACTCAGTAGAGTCGCTAGGACGGGATGCCATGGGTAGAGGAATAAGATCTATGGGCTTCCTAAGTTCATAAACTAAGACTACCTGGAATGGACTTAACCCCGTCGTCTTACTTATCGAGCTCTTAAATGCGAAATCTGCTACGGATAACAATTGAATCCCAGAGAAGTTGCGGTCATGAATGAGGCATCATAATACATTTCCTATGCTCATATTTGCTACTTCTGTTTGAGCATATGTTTGTGGGTGGTAAGTGAATGAGAACTGTAGCAAAATGTTTGTCTTCTTCCATAGTGTTTTTCAAAAATAGCTCATAAGCTGGACATTGCGATCAAACATAATAGTCTTGGGTAACCAGTGAAGTAAAAAGATGTCCCAAACAAATAAAGATGCAATGTGTGATGCATCGACGGTCTTATTGCATGCAATTAAACAAGACATTTTGGAAAATCTAGAAACAATGACACGGATGGAATCATGCTTACACAGGGTGCGGGGTAGTTTGAGCATAAAGTCCATATTGATGTCCACCCATAGATGATGTGGTACTGGGAGTGGTGTATATAGACCCACATTTTGTCACGACCCTTTGGCCATCTGACGGATGTAGTAATGCCAAACGACTCGTCCCCCATCTGCATGCAACTCTTAGACTAGATGATTTCGGATGGATGTCTTAGGAATGCATAGGGGGTGTCACGAAATAAATAACCATCGATGATCCAAAAGTTGCGGAGCATATGCCGCAAAATATGGATAGGTCGAATACTCCGTGATCAAATTCTCAATCCTGTGGTATGAGTAGTAAGGGTCTGGAGTAGACTCACCCTATGATTAAGTGCATCGGCGGGCTTGTTCTCAACACCAGCTCGATGTTTGGGAACATAATGGAAGTATTGTAAGTACTCGACCCAATTTGCATGGCGAGACTCAATTTCTTCTGAGAGTCCAAATAGCATAAGGCCCGTGATCAGAATAAAACATGAATTCATGAGGAAGGAGGCAGCGTTTCTGGTATCATAGAAACTGAACAATCGTGTAAAAGTTAAAACTCCCTACGAAAAAAGTGGGCCTATGACAAGCAAAGAGGAACGAGTAGAAGTCGTACAAAGCGAACAACAACATCAACGGTCTGGACACGGCAGGAGGCAACTGGCACCGTGAAACAGTCACACGACAGGAGTTGCGAGTAAAAGCAACAAGTGGAGGTCGCTCGGAGCAAAGTTGCACAAGTTGCGCGAGCAGGAGCGGTGGGTGTAGGAGACGCGGTCTCTGGAGGCAAGCACAAAAGTTCATCGGTCAGAGATAAGCGGGATCAAAGACCGCGTGAGCAGAAGTCGTATGCAAGCAGAGGTATTGCGCGAGCAGAAGCTGTGTGGACAGGGGCTGCTCAAACGGCAGAAGTAGCGGTTGCACAGGTCACGTGAGCAGATGGGGAAGGTCGCATGAACAGGAGCAGAGGTGGGTCCCAGTAGGCAACTAAAGAATTCTATAGAAGCAGTAGGGGTTATGAAATGCAAAAGCGCAAGCAGATGAGCGGGCTCCACGAGGAGGCTGCCAGACCGCACGAGCAGGTTGAGATCACAATACTACGCGAGTGGGCAAAGAGAATTGCGTGCTTAGGTTTGCGACGGGAGCAAAAGCACAACCAAAAAAAACTTTCCGATTCAAACCTCACTTTGATACCATATAAAAATAGAGAATAAAAATGTCCAATATTTTATTATCTCATCAAAATCACCTTTACATTGTACAATGGGTCTCCTTTATATATAGAGAGAGAGCTAAATGCAACTCAAGATGTGGGACTAAAGGAGGAGCTTGAGAGGAGAGAGGACTAATGGGCATAAATACACGTGCTTTATTAATTTAGAACTTGTAATACATAAATACACTACAATTGAAGCAATGTCACACAAATGGGGCAATTACTCAGATCTGAATTTTAATAGCCGCATTTGTACATATACTCAAAATCGACATTGGTAGGCGCGCATATTGTGACCCACTTAGAAAAAGGAATCTAAAAGAAATCTCAAATTAAAAAAAAAACTTCAAAAAACCCCCAATTTTACCTTGAAAAGGCACATAATTATGACATCCACGATTTTCTATAGAAATGAAGATGTTCTTGCCTCGGCATAGTTTGTTCAAGTTATGACTAACATTTCCTCATACAACATTCATAAATCAAGATATTAAAAGTAATTCATTCAGTTGATTTTTTTCACAAATGAACAAGTCCGTGACGGTAAGAGAATCATGAGCTAGCTCATCAACTAAGAGAGCGAGAGTGAGAGAGAGTGTGTGTGATTTACCTCATATACACCATGTATCAATCCCATAAATTCACTCATGCAATTGCGATGATAATATGGAGGGCAAAATGTGTGCTCCGCCGCTACCCAACGAGGTGGGAAAATAACAAAATCAAGCAAAGCAACTCCAGGTTTATCAGTTGGAGCTGTCAGCACTGCATTAAGAAAATACACAAGTAATTCAGTAAAACAGGTCATGGAAGTTAGAAAAAATAAGGTTCGTTCCTATATTTTCTATAACCCATTTTGATCATTATACTGTGGTGACTTCTTACTTTTGTCTGCTTTTAGCTCGTTTCAGGAAATTTTCAATTCAAATTAGGCACTGTCGGCCAGTTGCACATGGCTTTTTGCTCCAGTGGCGGTGGGCCACAAAATGCTAGCACTGAATGCACTAGCATTCCGCTCACCGCAGCCCGAACACTTCAGCCCCACAATAGTGTCCATAACCTCATACAGTCATGAACTCCTCAGTCACAACCCGATGTTTGGGGCTGAAAGGCTGCAGTTGGAGAGTCAAATGCTGGAGCGTTTCCGCCGCTCTATTTTATACCATAGTTCTCCTAGTTCAACCTCCACTGCACTCCCAAAAGAAACTAAATCGAGTAAACAAAATTAGCTTGGATTGAATTTACCTGTGTTTATTGAAGGATCACCATGATCAAACAAAACTGTATTGAATGGACAAAATTTACTGAGATCATACTGTCATTAGAATTAAAAGTCAGCTCCTCATAGTAAATACAAAGACAAACAACATAAAAGGCAAATGATTCAGAATAAACTAGGTGTGTTAGGTTGAAAAGGATTAATGTTAAACGGTTAATATGGATTAAGGAGTCAATTTAGACGGCAAGCTGGCCATGTGGCACTTCACTAAACAAGTGAAATCGCATTTCGACTTTATCTTTCATAATTGAATTTAATTTACGTAATATCAAAGATTCAAACTATAATAAGTAAAATATAATATAATAATCAATATAGCACAAAACTTGGGCGAAGAGAGACTAAAGATGAAAGATCATAGAGGGAGACAAGAGGAGGGAGACGAAAAGGAAAGGAAGGCTAAAAGAAAAGCAGAAAACAGGTTGAAAGAAATTAACAAAGAAACAAAGGAGACTTTCTTTATTCAATATTTTCTAACTACGACATTTAAAGTGCCAAAATAAATTCATAAATGATAAATCCTAATCTAAGCCTGGGTATAACCCTATAAGACCACTTGCTTACAGTCATTACACTGCTAAAATTAACATTCAACCATCCTCACTAAGATTCTATCACGAGCCCTAAAAAGATTAATTTTACTCTGAAATAATCAACTCATTATGACAATGTTACCTTTTGAGTACTTAGCTGATCTATGTTTCTTTGCATCATTAAAACTAGTGTTGAATTTTAGCATAGATCCAACAAAGTGCATCCTCAGCCTTTAGATCATAAACTTGAGAAAAGCCAAATTCACAGTTTCTCTTAGATACTAGGGTCCATTCCTTTCGATTGAATTGGGATTCAGAAATTAGAATTAGATGTCCATTTTTAATGAAATTGACCACAATTCCAATTCTGAACTCTCAATTCCATACAAATGAATTGGGACCGTAAGGGAACTCCATAGCAGAACAAAGCCCTCGATACTGTTTCTGTAGTTCTTAGTAAGTATTTTCAATTCTGAACTGCAACCTACACTTCAAAACTCCCCCATATTTCCTTGTTCGACTATGATAAATGGTCATAGTTAGTTCAGCAAACTTTTCTATCCATTGAGGACCTTACCTGAAGATTGGTGATTTGTAAGGTTACACATTTTTTTCACGGCTTTCATTGTGTTCCCTAGTCCTCCGGGAAGAGAAAATTGGTTTGCTTCACTTGTACCACTTATGTTCTAGCACTAAAATCCTAAGCTATGTAAAATAGAAAAGGTAGAAGCTTGCAACAGTTGGCATTTTTTTAATTGTCAGCATCAAAGCAAATCTAGTTTACCCTTGCAGTGAAAAGAAAGAGCTATATCTAACTCCCAATTCTTGAGATCACTCAAACGTAGTTGAGTTTAACTGTGAGGTTAGTTTTCCCAGGAAAATGAATTTCACATATAGAAACATTAATTAACAAATGTGGAACTTGTAACATCCGAAAATCTGACGCGAAATTTTTTTTAAATTGTAAGGACGAGTCGCGACGGATTTTGATCGAGGCAGCGTGTCGTCAAGGTATAATGTTACTTTTCCTTATGATAGCGACCGTTAGTTCGTTAAGTGCGCTAAGAATAGTGTGTGACGCATTTTATTTTAGTGACGCGCGCGGTGAAAATGGGTTAATTTTCAAAGGAATTGGATTGGGGTGCCAATAGCAATTCCCCCCCCCCTCTTCTTACGGTTATAAGAAAACCGCAAGCCATGAATATATTTCCGTAAACCCTCATTCTCACGGGAGAAAAGGCCGCAAACCGCAGTAGACCCCCGACGCATCCGTCTCCCGCAGCCGACGAGCCAGACACGCCTCCCGCTGCTGTCCGACGGCCGATCCTCCTCCGGAAATCATTTCCGACTCCTCCTCCCTCCTATGCATGCATCGGTGAGCCTTCCTTTTCCTTCCTTGGCCGTGGAAGAGCCGGGTTCAACCCTAGCCGGTGGTAGTGGAAATGATTTTGGTTCCGGTGACTCGATTCCTCCCTTATCTCTTTTTCCTCATGGAGATCCTTCGATTTGGAGATTAGGCTAAATTAATTTTTGTTCCTGTTGGAAAAGCCCATTTAGTCTAGGCCCATTATGTAACATTTATTGACATTTATTGCTTTTCTCTCCTCTTTAGTCCCACATCTTGTATTGGACCTTCTTCTCTTCTTCTCTCATCTATATATTTGTACTCATTTTTTGTATTTGATACAAGTGAACATATATACAAGGTGGTATTTTTTCCCTCTCTACATGGTATCAGAGCCACCGATTCTCCTTGAGCGGCTTCCCTTTTCTTAATCGCGTGGTCTGTCTTCTGTCCGCTACCCGCCCGGCTTCTTGCGGCCTGCTTTCCTGTCCGCTCCGCTCCTCTCCTTCTGCTTCCGCTTCTTCTCCGTGGTTCCACCCCTCCCCTCCGGCATTTTATAGCCTTCCCCTTCTTTCTCTCTCGCCGGGTCCACCTTTCCTCTCTCTCCTCCAGACCGCTGTCTCTTGCGGCTTGTTCTCTCTCTCTCTGCGGCCTGTCTCTCCTCAGGCCTGGTACAGCTCGCTGCGGTCTGCGGCTTGCTGATCTGCCTCTCTCGCGACCTGCTCTGGTTCGCTCTGGTTCGCTGCGGCTTCCTATACCTCGCTGCGGCCTGCCTCTCTCCCGACCTGCTTCGGCTCGTTGCGGCTTGACCTAGCTCGCCGCGGCCTGCTCCTCCTTGCTGCGGACTACCTCTCTTGCGGCCTGCTCCAGCTCGCAAGCGACCTGCCTCTTCTACGGCCTGCCTCTTCTGCGGCCTGTCTCTCCTGCGGGTTGGTCCCGGGCGTTGCGGTCTCCTCTCTCTTTCCGCTCGAGTCTTCCCTCCTCGCGGTCTCTTCTCTCTCACCGCCACCGGCCTCCTGTCTCTTAGACCGCTGTTGTGCTCAGCCAGACCGTGCGGACTCCTGCCTTCTCGCATTTTGGTCGCGGTCTTCTCCTTTTTCCTTTCTTTGCGACCTCTCTTTGTCCGCTGCGACCTGATCTCTCTCCCGGCCTCCGCCTTTGGTCACGGACTCCTTTCGCAGTTTGGTGCCCGGGCGGTCTCTGCTCAGGTCGCGCGGTCTTCTTGGTTGACCGGTTTGTTCTCCTAGCCGCCTCTCTTCTCCATGGCCTCCTCTGCTGATTCCGTTGGCACGGCGGTTCCTCCTGCTGACCGCCTGGCCACTCTCCCGGAAGTCCGCGACGAGCTCTGTATTACTATCATTTCTCTGACCGGCAAGAAAAATTTTGTAGAATGGGCACACTCTGTTCGCCGTGTCCTGCAATCCAAGGGGTTCCTTCATCACTTGACTCAGGCCGTTATCGGTACTCCTACGGATGATTGGTTACGCAATGATGGTCGGGTGCAGACTTGACTTCTTAATTCTCTTGATGGCGAATCCTATCGCCTGACCATGTACCATGAGACGGCCAAAGGCATGTGGGACGAGCTCCACACCCTCTACTCTGGCAAGGACAGTCTTCACCATCTGTACGACATCATCACTGCTCTTCAGGCCCTTGATAGCAGTGGCGCGACCGATCTGACATCCTTTGTTGCTCAGGCTCGATCTCTGGTCGAGGCTTGGATCCATCATCAGCCTCCTACTCTGAATATTGCTGCCCAACGTGCCCAAAAGGAAGCTGTGGGTATAGCCATGATGATGGCTCGGGTCCCGCCTCATCTTCATAGTGTACGGGCTCACATCCTCTCCTCTACTGTTACCCCATCTTTCTCCGATGTGTGCTCTATGCTTCTCAAGGTCTCCTCGCCTCCGGATGTGCCCGACCCACCTTCTCCGGCCCTTGTTCATCAGGCCCCTGCTCTCTTATTGCCTCTTCCATCTTCTGCTCGTGGTGGCCGCTCTGACTCTCGCGGCCGGGGCCGGGGTGGCCGGCCTCGGCCTAAGTGCTCGTTCTGCGGCAAAAATGGGCATCTTGAAGCCACGTGCTACCGCAAACATGGCCGCCCTCCTCGTCCGCAGGCCGCTGTTGCTGCAACTGACTCCTCTTCCACTCGTCCTGACCTCGACGAGGTTCGTCTTGAGCTCCAGCATCTTCATGGACTGCTTAGCCGCCCTCCTGCCTCGGTTGCCTCCGCTGCCTCCATCTCCAATGAAGGTATCGCCTGCCTCTCCTCTGGACCGCGATGGATCCTCGATTCTGGTGCCACTCATCACATCACTTCTGTTCGACCACCTCAGTACTTGTCTTCACCTCACCCGAAGTACATTACTGTGGTCAATGAGACATCTGTTCCTGTCTCTGGATGTGATGATATTCCCTTGACCTCTTCTCTCCTTCTGCGCTCGGCTCTTCACGTTCTGGGCTCTCCTTTCAATTTACTTTCTGTTGGTCGCCTTACTACTGATTCTAATTACTCCGTGCAATTTACTTCCTCTTCTTTTCTCATACAGGATCAGCAGACGCGGACTATCATTGGTAGGGGGCAGCTGCAGAATGGGCTCTATCTCCTTGACGACTCTCCCACTATCCTCGCATTTATCTCCTCATCGGCTTGGCATCGCCGTTTGGGTCATGCTCCTCTGCCAGTCCTCCGAAAGGCTCTTCCAGATATTTCTCTTCCCGCATTTCAGTGTGACACATGTATTTTGGGCAAACAGACCCGTTCATCTTTTCCTTCTCACTGTACTCGGAGCTCCGCTCCTTTTATTTTAGTACACTCTGATATATGGGGTCCGTACAAATTCACTAGAATTTCTGGCTACCAATATTTTCTTACTTTTATTGATGATTACTCTCGCATGACGTGATTGTATCTCCTCCGGGATCGCTCTGAGCTTCCCCGCGTGTTCCGGGCCTTCATACTTGAGACTCGCACTCAATTCTCTACATCAATTCGTACTCTTCGTACTGACAATGCACGTGAGTACACCAGTCATACCTTCGCGACTCTCTGCTCTGAGTTCGGCATTCTTCACCAAACCTCGTGTCCGTATACTCCACAACAGAATGGTGTCGCCGAGCGCAAGAATCGTCACCTTCTTGATGTCGCCCGTTCCCTTATGCTCCAAATGCGGGTTCCCAAACCGTACTGGAACTCCACGCTCTCCACGGCTTGTTTTCTCATCAACCGTCTCTCTTCTTCCGTCCTCCAGTATGCTACTCCCTTCAGCCTCCTCTTTCCCTCCACTCCGCCTTTTCCCGTTCCTCCTCGGGTCTTTGGGTGTACCTGCTACGTCCACCAACTTGGTCCCTCCATCGACAAGTTGGATCCCCGTGCCGCCCAACATATCTTTGTGGGCTACTCGCGCACTCAAAAGGGTTATGTGTGTTATTCGCTTGCTACCCGCAAAGTTACGGTCTCTGCGGATGTCACTTTCCGTGAAAATATTCCCTTCTTTTCTGATCTGGATATCACTCCTAGTCCAGACCCCGTCGTTCGTCCTATCATCCCTGCTCCCCGCTCCTCTCCTCCTCCTGCCCTGCCTCTGGTCTGTCCACCACCACCAGTTATCCGGGTCTACTCTCGTCGCTCTCCTCCTCCCGTTGCCCCTCTGCAGTCGGCCTCGACCTCTGGGTTCCGCTACCTGCTGCTCCGGCTCCCGCTTCCACCACTCATCTGATGGCGAATTACGTCTCTCTCCACCGCCTTTCTCCACCTCTTCTTCACTTTGTCACCTCATTATCCTCTGTTTCTGTCCCTAACTCTTTGCAGGAGGCACTTCAACATCCCGGCTGGCGGGCTGCCATGGACGAAAAAATGACGGCCATTTGGGCCAACCAGACCTGTGACTTGGTTCTCTTACCTCCAGGTCAGCACCCTGTTGGGTGTAAGTGGGTTTTCGTCATCAAGCATGCTCCGGATGACACTATTGCCCGCCTGAAGGCCCGTCTTGTGGCCTGTGGTTTCACGCAACAGGAGGGCCTTGACTATGAGGAGACCTTCTCTCCGGTAGCTAAGCTCAACACCGTCCGTGTTCTTCTCTCTGTGGCGGTGCACCGCCACTGGCCCCTTCATCGGCTCGATATCAAGAACGCCTTTTTGAATGGCGACCTTCAGGAAATCGTCTACATGCGCCAACCGCCCGGGTTTGAGACTACGGGGGAGTCTCGAGTGTGTCTTCTCAAGAAATCCATTTATGGTCTCAAACAGTCCCCTCGGGCGTGGTTTGACAAGTTCAGCAAGGTGGTTCGGGACATGGGGTTCACTCGGAGTTCTGCAGATTTCTCCCTATTCACCCGACACCGGGCCACTGGGACCGTCCTTTTGTTGGTTTATGTTGATGACATACTATTCACTGGGGATGATTCAAAGGGGATTCAAGAGGTCAAACAGCATCTGAGCACTGTATTTCAGACTAAAGACCTGGGGTATCTTCGCTACTTCCTTGTTCTCGAAATCGCACGACGACCAGACAGGCTGGTCCTCTCCCAACGGAAGTACTGTCTCGATCTTCTCAAAGACGCTGGACAGTCTGGTTGCAAACCAGCTTGTACCCCGATGGAGGTAAATCACAAACTGTGTGCTCATGCTTCTGATGACGATTTGCTTCTTCAGAACCCAGAATAATATCGACGACTTGTGGGAAAGTTGATCTATCTAACGGTCACGAGGCCAGATATATCGTTTGCTGTTGGGTTGTCAGTCGGTTCATGCACGCCCCCCTGGTTTCTCATCCCTAGGAGGTTGAACGGATTCTCTGATACTTTAAGGGAGCTACGGTTCAAGGGCTGGCTCACAAAATCTCCGACTCGGCTCCTGCATTAGTCGCTTATTCTGATGCCGATTATGCCGGTTCTCTGGACGATCGGAGGTCAACAAGTGGGTTCTGTACTTATTTTGGTGGTCATCTCATTACATGGAAAAGTAAGAAACAAGTTGTGGTCGTCCGCTCCTCTGCAGAAGCTGAATACCGATCGATGGCCTCGGTTGTCTCAGAACTCACATGGCTTGAAAGTCTCCTTACTGACCTGGGAGTAAAACTCCCCTCATCTGTTGTTCTATTCTGTGATAGTCAAGCCGCCATACACATAGCAAAGAATCTGGTGTTTCATGAGCGCACAAAACATATCGAAGTCGACTGTCACTTTATTCGAGAGAAAGTTCAATTGAAGAAACTTGAGTTAAAGCATGTTCCGGACACTGATCAAGTTGCTGACATTCTCACAAAGGCCTTATCTAGTACCCTATTCTACAAGTGTTTGTCTAAGATGGGTGCATATGACCTATACGCTCCAGCTTGCAGGGGGGTGTTGGAAAAGCCCATTTAGTCTAGGCCCATTATGTAACATTTATTGACATTTATTGTTTTTCTCTCCTCTCTTTAGTCTCATATCTTGTATAGGACCTTCTTCTCTTCTTCTCTCATCTATATATTTGTACTCATTCTTTGTATTTGATACAAGTGAACATATATACAAGGTGGTATTTTTTCCCTCTCTACAGTTCCTAATGCCCTAAATAGGTTTTGGAGTTCGTGGTCCTCCGTGGAATTTGCGTTGGGCGCTTTGAGAGCCTCAATCACTCCACGTAAAGGTAATATCTGAAGTTTAGCGCTTGAATTTTTGTAACCCTAGTTGTATAGAAATTTTCCACGTGAAAATCGTAAAGGAAAAAATTATGAAATTAGGACTACTCTAAATTGCAGGACTTTGGTGGGGTCGGGACAGCATTCTGAAGGTCTCCAGCAGTATGATTGACTTTGGAAGAGAAAATGTCGCCGCGCCGAGTGTACGAACGCCGCAGCACGACTGTAAGGAAGCCTAATTTCTGTTAGTTAGACATAGCAAACCATATATTTTATATACGCATGTGTAGGTTTTGTACGAGTATCATGACCATGCATAGAAAGGTGTGGTGATAGGAAAATGGTCGCGGAAAACGTGTAGAATGACACCTTTCTCCAAGACCCAAGTAGTCAGATCAGGAACAGTAACGTTGGGTACGAAACCTATACCCGTATACGTAAGCTTGGAAATTGTCCAACCAAGGGCGTGAATGGTCCTTCTAGTCGAGCATGAGATAGTCAAGGGTCGCTCAGTAGTACACCAAAAGAGATGTCTCAAGCAGAGTAGCATTTGACCAACAGATCAGTAAGCACACTTCAGTCTTTTTGTGCTTGGTAGAGGCGCACTACCTTCCTCATAGGGCATATGGTATCCTATGAGTAGCAGAGTCTTGGGAGTTGACTCCACTTGAGACAATTAGTAGATTCGAGACCGTGTCCGCGCGACACTAGAACAATTGAGTTCGTCAGATGGTCTCGGATCGTCAGTTTCAGATGCGCGTTAGGAGCTACTCTGCCTAGAGCCTTCCTAGTAGAGGTGCAAGCTAGAGGTTACCTAGAACTCAAGTATAGACCTGGCGTGAGACAGTACACTAGTTAGTAAACGCCGGGACTTGAGTTGGTGATCTGAAAGTCACAAACATAGAACAGGTAGATGTTTCGACCAGGTAGTGTTCTGAAGACATGCATAACATATAGCATAAATGTTTTTAATGCACAAAACTATTTTCTAAAGGCATGCATTCATCATTCAAGAAAACGTTTTTAGTGTCACTAGGAGGAGTTATTTTTTTTTACTCTGACTCCTCGTGGGCAATGTTTTTACAGGTGACCCAGGTGGGAAACTACGCCTAGGATGAGCGTTTGGTGGCGTCAATTTGTAGTGTTTTTCCCATTCAGTTTTCCTTTTACTTTCAGCATATACCTGTAGTTGTGGACAATGTAACTTGTTAATATTTTATATATCATGTATCAGACTTATGATATTATTACAGATTTTCAGTCATTTCAATTCTTTTCAAATTTAGTGGCTCTGTGAATCCAGATTTCAGGTATGTGGTTATCCCTAGTTTACTTTCTTAGCTTCCGTTGTAAGTTTTAAAATTTTCAGTAACTGCTACTTTATACCTGCCGCATACTAGTTTTAATATTGTTTCCTAGTTCTCTTTATATCGCCGACCCGGCCGGATGACTGATTATTGAAAAACTGGAAAGGGTGTTACAGTTTGGTATCAGAGTCAGGTTTAGGATCCCTTGACCCTAGAAGGTTTTCACAGAGTCATAGAATTGTGTTAGATTAAACTCTTGTTAGTACAGTATTTAAGTTGCGTTTAAGCTCTATTTTTCGCAAGAGTACGAAATATATTTGCTAAGCCAGATTTCGCAGATCTTGATAGATAATCAGATTTCTTTTATATGTTCTATCAGGCACCTCAAGTCAGTGAACCGGGTGAATCTTCACGTCAGGACCCTGTTCCTAACGCGACTAAGGGAGATGCTGCAGTGCCACATGCACCACCAGTTCCAGCAGCTCCAGAGGGCACTGACATAGCGTCTCAGATTGCCAAGGCGGTTACTGTTGCCTTGATGGAGTTTCAGAGAGGACTGGCTGCAGGGTTTCCAGTTCCAGTACAAGTACCAGCCCCTGCACCAGCTCCTGCCCCAGCACCCGTGGAGATGACCCTGGAGCGTTATTTGAGGAACTTTAGAGAGCTTCAACCATCGAACTACAGTGGGGATGAGACTCAGATGGACACAGATGATTGGGTAGCAAACACCAGAGACCTGTTGGATGTTTTGGAGTGCCCAGAGAACAAGAAGGTTCCTTTGGCAGTTTTCCTCCTCCGAGGTGAGGCAAAGGTCTGGTGGGACAAGTACCGAGCAGATGACCCCGCGGGTAAATGTTTATGAAAATTTCCTTTTATTTTTTTTGTGAATTGATACGTTCTTTTTAAATAGTATGATCGTGTTTTTGGCCAGGTCGTACGTCAGACATGTTTACATCGGGCGAATTTTCTAGAGCCCTTGCAAGTTGGTTCGTGCCTCCTTCTGCACGACGAGGTCTCCAGGAGAAGTACCTTAGGCTTTTCCAGGGGGACAGGACTGTTGCTGAATACGAGCGAGAGCTTACCCATCTGCCTCGATATGCGGGCGTGATGCAGGGAGATCAGGCTGATAAGTGCAGCCGTTTTGTGGATGATCTGCGTGACACGTTGAGGCAGCCGCTGATGACTATGGTCAACGCTGATTACAGGAGCTTAGTGGATACGGCTCGCAGGCTGGAGGCTGAACAGCAGAAGGTTCAGAAGCGAAGTAATTTCCGTGCGAAGCGATCTCAGGATTCGCATCAGCCGCAACAGAGCAGAAATGACCAAGGGAAGAACTGGAACAAGAAGCAGAAGCCTAATGCGAGGAAGAATGGTCAATCTGGTGACAGGAGCAAGGACTACCCCCTTTGTCCCAAGTGTCGGCGTCGCCATCCAGGAGAGTGTTTGGTCAGCGCGGGCGTGTGTTATAAATGTCGTCTACCAGGACACATAGCTCGTTTCTGCCAGAAAGTTGCTTCGAATCAGGTAATCAAAACGTAGTTGTATTTTTGTACATTTATGAAATTACTGTAGATGACAAATGTAATTTGTTCCTGCAGTCGAAGTATGAGATTGGTGGCCCTAACAGAGTAGACAAGGGCAAAGCTTTGATGATTACTGATGGAAGACCACAGCAGGGTCGAGATTTGGTGCAGCCCAGAGCTTATGGGCTTGGTCAGCAGGAGGCAAAGGATCAGGAGGATGTAGTGACGGGTAAGTGTTTAATTTGCTTAACAAGTTTATTTAATCCTCCTTAGTGACACGCTTTTCATTTTAAAAAAAAAATCATTTATGTAGGCATCCTTATGATTCGTGATTTACCCTCCAAGATTCTGTTTGATACGGGTGTCTCGCACTCGTTTATCGCAGAATCTCTGGTGCGTAAGCTGAATTTAGAAGTCTTCCCAGAGACTGTACCACTGGAAGTCATGATGCCTAATGGATCCCTTCTGCAGACCAGAGATAAGTGCAGGGTACCGGTGCAGTTTGGTGATACCGAGATTTTCGTGGAAGCTTTGCAGCTTCCTATCGCAGGATTCGATCTGATCTTTGGAATGGACTGGCTTTCGGCAGTCAACGCCAGGATTGACTGTAGGGCGAAGCAGATACAGTTTGAAGGATCTAATCAAACTGTGTTTTCTTTTCAGGGCTTGAAGGGAGTAGTGAAGATGATCATCTCCGCAGTCCAAGCTAGAAGGTGCATCAGTAAGGGTTGTGAAACCTTCGTGGTACTGATGAATGCGGAGGCTAAGGCTGACTTGGCAGGGGTACCAGTGGTTCAGGAGTTCCCCGATGTTTTCCCGGAAGAGCTCCTTGGTGCCCCTCCGGATAGAGAGATTGAGTTTCCGATAGACTTGTAGCATGGGGCTACACCAGTAGCCAAATCCCCCTACAGGATGGCTCCAAGGGAACTAGCGGAGTTGAAGAGCTAGTTGCAGGAGTTGCTTGATTTGGGTTTTATACGTCCCAGTACTTCACCTTGGAGTGCTCCAGTACTTTTCGTGAAGAAGAAGGATGGTAGTTTGAGACTGTGTATTGACTACCGTGAGTTGAACCAGCTGACAGTAAAGAACAAATACCCGATTCCCATGATTGATGATTTGTTCGACCAGTTGGTGCTCTCGTGCACCTTTTCCAAGTTAGATTTGAGGTCGGGCTACCATCAGTTAAAGATTCGGGACGTGGATGTTCAGAAGACGGCTTTCAGTACCAGGTATGGACACTTCGAGTTCGTGGTCTTGCCGTTTGGGCTGACCAATGCCCCTTCAGTTTTTTGGACCTGATGAACAGGGTATTTCGGGAGTACTTGGATCGTTTTGTTATCGTCTTTATCGATGACATCTTAGTATTCTCAAGGAGTGCAGAAGATCATGTTGCACACCTCAGGATTGTTTTGAGCACCCTCAGGAAGAACCAGTTGTATGTCAAGTTTTCAAAGTGTGAATTCTGGCTTTCATAGATTGCATTCTTATGCCACGTCATCAGTCAGCAAGGAGTTAGTGTCGATCCGAAGAAAATAGAGGTCGTTAAGAATTGGCCAAGGCCGACGACAGTTTCAGAGTTTCGCAGCTTTTTGGGTCTAACTGGTTACTACAGGAGATTCATTAGGGATTTCTCAAAGATAGCCTTATCACTGACTTCCCTCACAAGGAAGGGTAAGGGCTTGGATTGAACAATTGAATGTGAATTGGCTTTTGAGGACTTGAAGGGCATATTGATGACCGCACCGATCTTGAGTTTACCTTCAGGGCCTGACGGGTTCCAGATTTATAGCGATGCGTCAGGTCAGGGTTTGGGCTGTGTTCTCATGCAGCATGGGAAGGTCGTAGCCTATGCCTCGAGACAGTTAAAGGTTCATGAGAGGAACTATCCCGTGCATGACTTGGAGCTTGCAGCAGTCATACATGCTCTGAAGATTTGGAGGCACTATCTCTATGATGTTCGTTGTGAGATCTTCACTGATCATAAGAGCCTCAAGTATATCTTTGATCAGCGGGAGCTCAATTTGAGGCAGCGCCGATGGTTAGAGTTTCTATCAGACTACGACGTAGACATTCAGTACCATCCAGGAAAGGCGAACGTTGTAGCTGATGCTCTTAGCCGTAGAGGTTCATGTTTCTTCCTTCTCACTCAGCAGGAGTTAGTGCGGGAACTGGAGAGACTGAACGTCATCGTTGTGCCCCGTTGTACATTTGGTTCTGCAAGGTTGAGTTGGATGGAGATTACTTGCGACATTAAGGATAGAATCAGGACAGCCCTACCGTTGGATCCAAAGATGACAGAGATTTGGAGCTCAGTGCAGACGGGTCAGAAGGAGAGATTCACTATTCAGGATGATTTATTATTGTTTGATGGCAGGGTGTGTATCCCTGATGTTAGCCACATTCGCGAGGACATTCTATTTGAGGCACACAATTCTAGATATTCTATACATCCGGGTAGCACAAAGATGTACGCTGATCTCAAGAAGGTAGTCTGGTGGCCAGGCTTGAAAAATAATGTTGCAGATTACGTAGTGAAGTGTGAGACGTGCAAGTTGGTTAAGACCGAGTGACAAAGGCATGGAGGCAAGTTGCAGCCACTTCCCATTCCCGAGTGGACTTTTGAGGATATATCCATGGACTTCATCCATGGTCTGCCGAGATCGCAGAGTGGGAATGATTCCTTATGGGTTATAGTAGATCGTCTTTCTAAGGTCGCCCATTTCATCCCTCTTAAGAAGACATATCAGGGTCCCAGATTAGCACAGTTATATATAGACGAGATAGTTCGACTTCACGGTGTTCCCAGGACTATAGTTTCAGACCGAGATGGCAGATTCACCTCCAGGGAGTGGTGTTACGTACATGAGCGGTTGGGTACCAGGTTACACTTCAGCATCGCTTTCCATCCCCAGACAGATGGACAGACTGAGCGCACAAATAGGACTTTGGAGGATCTGCTACGGATGTGCATTTTGGACTTTGGAGGAAAGTGAGAGAAATATGTTACTCTTATGGAATTCTCCTACAATAACAGTTTTCAGACGAGTATTGGGATGACACCGTTCGAGGCCCTCTATGGTAGACGTTGTCGGACACCGTTGTGTTGGGATGAAAGTGAAGAAAGATCTATCATCAGGGAGTCATGTATTGATAAGACCACTGACAGAGTCAAGCTCATCCAGGAGCATATGAAGACAGCTCAGGATCGTCAGGCCAAGTATCATGATCAGAAGCACAGATCAGTAGAGTTCAGTGTTGCAGACTATGTTTATCTGAAGGTCAGACCAGTCAGAGGAGTCTCTAGAATAAAGCGGATGAAAAAGCTGAGCCCCAGATTCGTTGGTCCTTTTGAGGTGCTGGAAAGAGTTTGTGAGGTTGCTTATAGGTTGGCCTAACCTGAGGAAATGACTGGTGTACATGATGTATTTCACGTCTCCTATCTGAGGAGAGCAGTCAGAGATTCCAGCCAGATTATCAGTACCGAGGAAGCACCGATCGAGACAGATCTTAGTGTTGAGGTTAGACAAGTCAGAATCGTGGATTCAAGGATACAGAAGCTCAGGAATAGAGAGATTCGCATGGTCAAAGTCCTTTGGATGAACTGTGGCAGGCCAGAGTATACTTGGGAGCGAGAGGATGAGCTTAAGAGCAATGCAGACTATTCTTTTCTCTTCGATTCAGGTATGGTTATAATTTTCGAGGACGAAAATCTTTGTTAGGAGGGGAGATTTGTAACATCCGAAAATTTGACGCAAAATTTTTTTTTAATTGTAGGGTCGAGTCGCGACGGATTTTGATCGAGGCAGAGCGTCGTCAAGGTATAATGTTACTTTTTCTTATGATAGCGATCGTTAGTTCGTTAAGCGCGTTAATAATAGTGCGTGACGCATTTTATTTTAGTGACGCGCGCGGTGAAAATGGGTTAATTTTCAAAGGAATTGGATTGGGGTGCCAATAGTAATTCCCCCCCCCCTCTCTTCTTACGGTTATAAGAAAACCGCAAGCCATGAATATATTTCCGTAAACCCTCATTCTCACGGGAGAAAAGGCCGCAAACCGCAGCAGACCCCCGACGCATCCGTCTCCCGCAGCCGACGAGCCAGACGCGCCTCCCGCTGCTGTCCGACGGCCGATCCTCCTCCGGAAATCATATCCGACTCCTCCCTCCTCTGCATGCATCGGTGAGCCTTCCTTTTCCTTCTTTGGTCGTGGAAGAGTTGGGTTCAATCCTAGCCAGTGGTAGTGGAAATGATTTTGGTTCCGGTGAGTCGATTCCTCCCTGATCTCTTTTTCTTCATGGAGATCCTTCGATTTGGAGATTAGGGTAAATTAATTTTTGTTCATAATGTCCTAAATAGGTTTTGGAGTTCGTGATCCTCCGCAGAATTTGGGTTGGGCGCTTTGAGAGCCTCAATCACTCCACATAAAGGTAATATCTGAAGTTTAGCGCTTGAATTTTTGTAACCCTAGTTGTATAGAAATTTTCCACGGGAAAATCGTAAAGGGAAAAATTATGAAATTAGGGCTACTCTAAATTGCAGGACTTTGGTGGGGTCAGGGCAGCATTCTGAAGGTCTCCAGCAGTAGGATTGTCTTTGGAAGAGAAAATGTCGTCGCGCCGAGTGTACGAACGCTGCAGCACCACTGTAAGGAAACCTAATTTCTGTTAGTTAGACATAACAAACCATATATTTTATATACGCATGTGTAAGTTTTGTACGAGTATCATGACGATGCATAGAAAGGTGTGGTGATAGGAAAATGGTCGCGGAAAACGTGTAGAATGACACCTTTCTCCAAGACCCAAGTAGTCAGATCAGGAACAGTAACGTTAGGTACGAAACTTATACCCGTATACGTAAGCTTGGAAATTGTCCAACCAAGGGCGTGAATGACCCTTCTAGTCGACCATGAGATAGTCAAGGGTCGCTCAGTAGTACACCAAAAGAGATGTCCCAAGCAGAGTAGCATTTGACCAACAGGTCAGTCTTTTCGTGCTTGGTAGAGGCGCACTACCTTCCTCATAGGGCATATGGTATCCTATGAGTAGCAGAGTCTTGGGAGTTGACTCCCCTTGAGACAGTTAGTAGATTTGAGACCGTGTCCGTGCGACACTAGAACAATTGAGTTCGTCAGATGCTCTCGAATCGTCAGTTTCAGATGCGCGTTACGAGCTACTCTGTCTAGAGCCTTCCTAGTAGAGGTGCAAGTTATGGGTCACCTAGAACTCAAGTATAGACCTGACGTGAGACAGTACACTAGTTAGTAAACGTCGGGACTTGAGTTAGTGAACTGAAAGTCACAAACATAGAACAGGTAGATATTTCGACCAGGTAGTGTTCTGAAGGCATGCATAACATATAGCATAAATGTTTTTAATGCACAAAACTATTTTCTAAAGGCATGCATTCATCATTCAAGAAAAAGTTTTTAGTATCACTAGGAGGAGTTATTTTTCTTTACTCTGACTCCTCATGGGCAATGTTTTTTCAGGTGACCCATGTGGGAAACTACGTCTATGATGAGCGTTTGGTGGCATCAGTTTGTAGTGTTTTTATCATTCAGTTTTCCTTTTACTTTCAGCATATACTTGTAGTTGTGGACAATGTAACTTGTTAATATTTTATATGTCATGTATCAGACTTATGATATTATTACAGATTTTCAGTCATTTCAATTCTTTTCAAATTTAGTGGCTCTGTGAATCCAGATTTCAGGTATGTGGTTACCCTAGTTTACTTTCTTAGATTCCGTTGTAAGTTTTAAAATTTTTAGTAGATGCTACTTTATACCTGCTGCATACTAGTTTTAATACTGTTTCCTAGTTCTCTTTATATCGCTGACCCGGACGGATGGCTGATTATTGAAAAACTGGGAAGGGGTGTTACAGAACTTTCACGTATCAATGGGAAAATTACCTAAAGAAAAGTGAGAATGCATCTGGTTGAGATTTGGCATTGCATATGACTGAGTATATATAACAATTCAAGATTCATCCATCAATCGGCTTACATGCATAAGTCATTTGAAATAGTCATAGGATTTCAATTGAAAAAAAGCCTACTTATTTAATTGAATTTGTGATTGGAAAGAATCTTTGATGGAAATCGACGATCCCGATGGGACACTCATGTGTACGGCCGCAGAAGGCATTGATTTAGTCCCCATCCGAACAATCCTAGTCCGCAGATGCGTCTAGATGGTCGTTATGACATTTGATCATGTATCTATTTTTATTTTTGTGTTTTTATTCAGTGTCGATCACAACCAATATGAACGTGCATTATGAGCCGTCCATATTGGTTCTCATGGTCCTCATGTTCTATTTATTTGTACAATTGCTAGAGGTAAGGGCATCGAAGCTTTGATTCACTCTTTCCAAAGTCACCAGTCCTCATGATACCGACTCCATGAGTCCCTCCTTAGGTGACGACTCGTAGGGAATAGTCCTGTTTTCCCCTCTACCACCATCCCACGACACCAGCCCCCTTCCCCTTTTCCAAAGTTGAAGCCCCAGAGGAACGCCCCTCTAGATTTCATCATCGCCAGCCACACCTTCTCTGATTCTGTTTCCCCCAGTCTCCTCCGAGCTCGACATCTCCTGCCATCCCCTTCCGCGATCCCGACTCCACCAACTGCATCCCTTCCCGATCCCAACATCGCAAGACGCATCCTACCCGAATTACGAAGTAACCATCCGCCTCCTTTCCCGCTCCCGTCTACTCAGCCGCCTCCTCATTCAGTTCCGACGTCGCCAGCCGCATCTACTCCTTAGACTAGAGCCGCTACCCACTGCTTCCCCTAATCTTGACCTCCAGTCGACAGTTACCTTTATTATGAGTCCCCCTACCACGAGCCTCCTCCTACAGTCCCCTTCAGCATGTGCCATTAGAGATTGTATAAACAAGGACAATCCTTCTACCCACCCCATTCCCCCTTGTGGTAGCCTACTCCGAGCCGCGACTCCTACCAGAGCTTTGCCACCTCAAAGCCACACCTCTACATATTCGTGTAAGTCGTTACTTTGATGTTTTTGTTTTTATTTTAGGGCGCATTTCCAGGCCCATAATAGATATTTGCAGGTCAGGAATCCTAAAATATAAATAAATTTTGACCTAATATAATCCTCTAATTGCAGCCCCCCTCGGCACCAAACCGCGTTGCTCACTCTGCCTCCTTTTTATGAATCCCCTTGTCATTGATTCAACGACATAACATCTTCAGCTCGTCATTCCGTGCCAAAATCTCTATGGTGGAAGAAAGAGCGTGGTCGTCAGGAAATAGAACTGGTCGCTGCTTCGGAACCCATCATAGGTCTCCAGGGCGCGTCTCGGAGGCCCATATGACTTAATTCGGAACCCAGCAATGCGGATGAGCGTCTCGGGGCTTCAAGCTTGTCGGAGCTCCACTCTGAATCATCACTCTCTGCATTACCTTCATTGTCGTCTCCCTGGATGTTAGAAAAATTGGATTTTTCTACGATTCCCAAGCATTCGACAAATGGGCGTGAGGACATTCTCTCTTCTGTGACAAAAACGAAGGATCTGGGGATCTAATGGGGCCTTGGCGCGGCGAGGGTAGCGAAGGTTCTTGGGAAGCTTTTAATGGGATGAAGATGATTGGAAAGTGATGAGGACGACAGATTTTTGGAACTTGTTTGTTGTGGCGGAGAAGAAAGATACTTTGGGGATTTGGATAGATGATTTGCGTAAAAGTTGCTCCATTTCTAAGAAAAATGGAGTTTCGGGGAGAACATATACAATTATTAATAGAAACTGCTGACTCCCAGACCGTCGCGTGGCCGCCTGGAATATTCGGAACAGCCGTCGGAGCTCCGTCCAACGCTTCCTTGACGCCAGTTCACTCCACTCTTCAGCATTTCTTCTCTCCCCCAAGTTTCTCTTCGACGCCAGATCTGTTCCGATTTGCCACCGGACTCAAATTCAATTTTTATATGAATGTGGCATGTTTGTATATTTTGGTATATTACATTTTATCAATTAGTAAGAGGAAAAAAATAAAGAAAATCAATTTAAATTTTTTTAAAAAGGACTGCAAATATCCGTCAGAACTGCAAATATCTATTTGGAGTTTGCAAATATCGATTAAGGGCCTGCAAATATCAGCGTCGTTCTTTTATTGTATGCCCAAACTATATTCGTATGGATGTGATACTTCTTGATTTCATATTAAATTGCAAGACTTATTTGCATTGCACTTCAATATATTTGCGCTCCACTCGCGAGCAAACTTAAGCTTAATCTCTTGAATCAAAGCGTACTTTAACTTTTTTGTGTTTACTACAGAATATTATAATTATTTTTCCAATCACTTGCAATATAATTCGGACCCCTCACTCTTCGCATACATGCATCATTATAGGGCTAAATAGAAATTATTTCTCTAATACTACACCTCGGGGTCTGTATTGTTAGTGGTCACCTATACAGCCTACCCTGTGCTAATCTTATATTTAATGTAAAGAATCAAGTGTTACAATGCACACGTATATATACAACAAATTCAGGAAGATATCTTAGGAGACCAACTCGGCGGAATTCAGCTCAATAGACCTCGTCTCGGCAGACCTCGTCTCGGCAGACCTCGTTGGTGACGGCTATTCGCAGATCTCTCCATAAGAGTATTCGGCAGCCTCAAGGAGAGTACTCAACAACCTCCATAAGAGTACGTACTCGGCAAACTCCATAAACCATATAAAGACCTCATCAGAAAAGGCTATTCGCAGACCTCGCCAGGAGAGTACTCGACAACCTCCAAAAATCTTCTAAGAAACCTCATCAGGAACTAGTGTAGGGGAAAATGATGATTTAGAGTGAATGCATTTGACTTGCTCTACACATTACAAAATTTGTAGGTCCTAAATCTCATCACGAGATAGACAGTATAATTTGAATGGTTTTACAGGAATAGCTAAATAGAAGAATATAAAAGCATATGCTGGTGCATAAAAAGAGGAATGATGTGCATTAACATAATACCTTATAAGGCACATAATTCCCATGCCAAGCAACCACATTAAATGGAGAAAAGTTTTGTTTTGCAGTAAACAAATCCCCGCCAAATTTTTGGACAATTGTGTAACCAAGATGATCATCATTCTCATACCAAGCTGTGGGAGCACAAAAATCTCTTGGAGAAGCTAGACCATTAGAACCTATAATACTAGTTTTAGTTCCGATAAAAGGGGAACTTGGAATGAAAGACAATAACACAAGCTGATAGAATATACCAATAAGACCAAGATTAGGGAGTTCAAAGTGACTTCCAAAAACTTCAGCAACATAACCACGCGATGGACCTTCGGGTAAGCCTACAGAGAAGCGGAACCCCTGCGGAACAACAATTATTTCACCAGGAGAAACTTGTAGTCTTCCACATTCAGTTGTAATAAACAATCCTGGAGTTGATAAGAAGATGAATTAAAGCATAATCTTTTATATGAAGAACTACAAGCAACAGACAGAATTTACAAACTCATAAGTGCATCATTTTCCGACCACTCTAGATGTTTAAAACCAATTAAACTTCTTATATTTGTAGAAGAAAAAGATGGGAAGATATTGTGTTATGGTCGCGCACGCCGACGAAACGCGGGGATGCCGACGAGACACGTAGACGCTAACAAGACGTTGTGGCGAGTCTACACGCGTAGGAAGACGACGGATACTAGCCCACCAGTCGTGTAAGAGACCGTCGATGCTCAATCTACTTGATTATTTTTATTTTAATGTTGTTTAAGTTTTTACTATTTGCAAATCGTATTTTGTTGTTCGCACCCCGCTACTATAAAGAGTGTTGTATACTTGTATTAGGGTTTTATCTTTAAATGAATGGATTTTTAGGGCTGCTCCTTAAGTTTTCTTCTCAACCCTAACCCCTCTTCTCCCTCACCACCGCCGACCCTTCCCCTTGCCGGATTCCTCTTTGGAATCGTATCAATTTGGTCTGACCTGCCTCCCCGCATGTCATTCAGCCACCGGTGGACGCGATAGCTTTGCCCACAACGGTCGTTTCTAAGTCAGATCACGATCCCGTCTCCGACGCTCGCGTGAGCTCCTCCTGTGTTGTTTCCGCCAAATCCTTCCATCTGCGCCCTTCGTCCGCCTGTTTCGCCCGTCCCGCTGCAGTGACATCACTCTCCAGCCAATCCACTGGCTTCATAGTTAGCCGATCTGCCAGATCCCTCCTCCTCCGCGGCCGTCCGCCGGCTCCAGCCAATGTCCAGGCCGCTCTCTGCCAGACTCCAGCCCCATGGCTCACAACACTCGTTCCTCCGGTGAACCCTCTCCGGATACCGCCTCTGATACCCTTAGTCGTCGCGTCGAGTCCCACGATCAACTTTGAGGCACGCCTCGAGTCCCACCCTCCACTCCAAACTCGACCCTCTCCAAGTTTCAGTCGTCGCCTTTGGCTCCCCCGCGGACGGGGGTTCCCTTCTCGGCACCATGCCACCGAGACAACCAACCGATCCGCCACAAAAGTTCCCTTCGAGCCGCTTCGCTCTCTCCCTCAACATTCCCTCCTTCGCCGGCGTCGACCCGATGGGGTGGATCGCCAAGGCAGAGCAATACTTCGACATCAACTTCACGCCGGAACGGGACAAAGTCTCCACCGTTGTCGTCTGGGTCACCCATGTTCCAAGCCTGTCACCCAACCATTACCTGAGCTTCTTCATGCAGGGCCTGATGCCACATATCCTATCTCGTTTTTGCACGCAACACCCCGAGATAGTCTCTGACGCCCTGGACATGGAGCTTCTGGTGGAGGCCGACCTCTTCCTTCGGCCACCTGTTCCTGCAGTCGACCACCACCAACCTAGGCCGCCTTGGCGACCACTCGCCACAGAGGCTCCTCCGCGCCCGCCACCTGGGGAAAATCGGTCGGGTCGTCCACCGGCTCCTCAGCGCCTCTCGAACAGTGATTACAATGAGCTTCGCAACAAGGGCCTATGTTGTCGGTGTCGCCAAACCTACTCCCCCAACCATGAGTGCTCCGTGAAGGAGTTCCACGTCATCATATACATCATTGACCCTGAGGATACCTTGGCTGACTTTGTGGCCCTGGAGCTTGCACCGGAGGATACCTCCTTCGACCCCACCACAACTACGATCTACCCCCTGGAGTTATCATGTGCCTCGGAGGCGGGATCTCCGTCCTGTAGACCATATAGCTCTCGAGCACGCGTCATGATCGCCCGATCATCATCATGGTGGATAGTGGCGCAAACCACAATCTCATCTCCGAGTTCCTGGTGCAGCAGCTCCGTCTTCCCTCAGTTACCTGCAAGGATTTTTCGGTCCTCCTTGGCGATTAGCGACGCCGTCCGACTCAGAGCCGTTGCACTACCGCGACTCTCTCTGTGAGGTCCTGTTCCGTAACTGCGTACTTCTACGCATTTGGCCTCGGTGGTATGCCGGTATCAACCCCATTTTGTAGGTGACTTGGCTCCAGATGCTAGGCGATGTACGTGTCAATTGAGCGATTATGACCATGCAGTTCCTGTACGAGGGCCGGACATCTCGCTTTGACGGTGAATTCGCTCTCCGGTCTCCCTTTGCATGATCCAACAAACCACGGACGTCAACCTTTCTGCGGGGCTGCAGACCCTCTCGGGATTGTCTGATGTGCCTCCCCCTTCCCTGACGGGCCTCATAGAGCTTTCTACTACGCTCGCCGATGTCGTCCAGACTCTGACAGGATTGCCACCAGCCTGGCCAACCAACTGCGTCAATTCCCTCCAGCCTAGGGCCGCAGTAGTCTCGGCGCGACCATACCGTTCTGACCATATGCAGAAGTATGAGCTCGAGCATCTAGTGCAGGAGATGATGATGGGGGGTTTTATCCGTTCCGTTGCGAGCTCATTTTCTAGCTTGGTTCTTCTGGTCCGGAAGAAGGATGGCAGTTGGTGTCGTACTACCCCGCCAAGATACTTGATTGTCGCTACCATCTTCAGAGGGACTCTTGTTCAAAGAAGGTCCTTGTTGCTGGGCATAATCGTTCGGAGTTCGAAGCCATGTGGCTGCCTCGAGATGACTTCTGCCGCCAGTACTCCGACTACTGCCTTGAGGACAAGACAAATTTTCTAGACGGCGACATTGTTACGATCGCGCATGCCAACGAGACACGTGCACGCCGACGAGGCGTCATGGCGAGTATATACACATAGGAAGACGATAAATACTAGCCCACCGGTCGTGGAAGAGACCGCCGATGCTCGACCTACTTGATTATTTTTATTTCAATGTTGTTTTGGTTTTTATTATTTGCATACTGAATTTTGTTATTCGCACCCCGCTGCTATAAATGGTGTTGTATGCTTGTATTTGATTGTTATCCTTGGATTAATAGATTTTTAGGGCTGCTCCCCAAGTTTTCTTCTCAACCCTAACCCCTCTATTCTCCCTCACCACCCCCGACACTTCCCCTTGCCAGATTCCTCTTTGGGATCATATTATATTGTATATTGCTTATTTTTCCAAAGAGAAAGGTTTATTCAAACCTAGAGTCACATACCTAATGAGAGACTAAACATGAAAAACAAAGTAATATAGCTTAGAATTTAAACTCCCTCCAAGCAGGAGCACACATGTCATATGAGTCAAACTTGGAAAGAAACTGAATAAAGTAGATGCGATGAAGTTCTAGTGAGGACGTCAACAATATGGGTGATGAAAGGAATATATTGAAGTTGTATATGTTGAGTTGACCTTCTCCCTGATAAAATGACAAGTCAACTTCAATGTTCTTGATGTGTTCATGGAAGACATAATTTTCAACAATATGAATTGCAGCTTGATTGTTACAAAAGAGTACCGTAGTCGAGAGACACCAAAGACTGGTTAAAAAGCTTTTGAGCGAAGTAAGCTCAGAAACGGTAAGGGGCAAGTGATATTAAAAAAAAAACAGTAGAGTGAGAATTGAGAAACCGTTGGCTGCTTCTTACATTTTCAAGATGAGATTGCCTCCAAAAGGGTACAAAATCCACCCATCAATTTCCGTTCATCAACGAACCTGAGATGATCAACATCAGAATGGACGAAAAGGGATAGAATGGATGATCACTAATAAATAAGTTCATAACCATGAGAGCGCTTAGGTATCTCAAAAATGCGCTTCACGGCTAATGGGTGAGAAACCTGCGGAATATGCATGAATTGACAACACTGACAGGAAATCAACTTTTCAGCTAATCTACAACAATCATCCATCCATATTAGGTAGCAGAAGATTTGAGGAGAAGCAACAGAAGAGAGCATCTAATTAGCTTCCATAGGCATATCCGCGAGTCTACATCCCAACTAACCCGCATCTCAAAGAAAGTCGGTGCAATACTTTATTCCAAAGAGGATGAGGGAATCACTGAAGTGACCACAATCCTCAAGAAATAGCAAAAAGACCAATATCTTTTGATAATGATATCATTGACAGAAATATGAAGAATCATGATGCCCATGGATTCTATGCTAATAGGAAAGTAGTGACATTCAAGTAATAATTTGCATGCCATGGCCCCTGTTGTATGTTTCTGAAACTACTCCATGTAAGCATGCCTATGTTATAACCGTGATCGTTACACGACAAGTTTTTGTCCTATCACAGATCGATTATATTGAGGGGTAAAATAATATTCAAGTACTGAAACATATGATAATGTTAAGAACTAGAATAGACATGTGCAATAAATAGTACAATTGATACATACTTCCGGATTGTGGAACTATTAAGAAATCCCCATCAGCATTACAGAAGGCACAATTTTCCATGGATTTGTTCGAAGCATACCTGCACAAAATGATTATCTGCATGAAAAATCTGATGTCCTAAAATTTAAGAACATACTTCCTAATCATGTATTAAACTCAACACAAACAGTGCTAGTAACTACTTCAAACATTAATTTTGATATACTAATAAATTATCAAATATAACAAGGCATCATTTTATGACTTAGGTTCTTCTCTTAGAGAGTTTACACAAGTGTAGAAGAAAAGAGTTAGAGGTGAGATAAGAAAAGAATGAAAGAAGAGAAGTAAAGAGATATTGTATCTAAATTTTCATCAATTCTTAGTCAAAAGAATGGACTGCAGATAAACTAACGGGTAAAATGTTATTTGACAACATCCATGTCTTAGAAGTTAGAATTCAAGGATTCTGGAAAAAAAGTAACAAGTAAATCGGCCTTTTTGTTGGAGTGATAAAGATAGGGAGTTGTTAAGGGCACCGCAGTTTTGGTTAGGCGCACCGCACTTTTTTCAAATTTTTCGCGCATTTTAGAAATATGATTTGTACATGCATTTTTAGGAAAGGTGTTCAACACGAAAGTTGTAGATCTCGACGAGATCTACAACTTTCGTGTTGAACACTTTTCCTAAAAATGTATGTACAATGCGTACTTTGAAAATACGTCCAGATTTTGCGTCTTTCTAGAAATACCCGTTGTACATGCATTTTTAGGAAAAATGTTCAACACGAAAGTTGTAGATCTCGAGAGATCTACAACTTTCGTGTTAAACACTTTTTCTAAAAAAAGCACGTACAATGCGTATTTCCAAATAACATGAAAAATTAAGAGAAAGTGTGGTGCACCTAGCCAAAACTGCAGTGCCCTTAACAACTCCCTAAAGATAAGCAAATCTTTTTTATTCTTTGCAGGAAGAACGTTCAAATAAACTAAACAAGAAAAACTCTATATGGCAAAATGAACGACCCAAAAATTGAACAATATTCCATCCAAAAATATTAATTAGACCCTCTTACGGATGTGGACGGTGGCACGGAGCACAGAGGAGCGTCGACAACATGGCGTGTCTACTCAAGAGGAAGAGGGTCACGACGGAGGCACCGGCGTGATTGATAAATCCCGAAGCGGTGTGTTCTCTTAGAAATCTTATGATTAAGTTGTATTTTGGAATTCATGCACATTTATACTTTTGCACGGTGAGGGATTCTAATATCCCAACCATCTTGTATTATGTATTTTTTGGTCATTTGGAAATAAAAAGCTTTGGAGCCTACAGGTGGCCAAGAGTCTCTCTTGGATTCCCTCTCTTCCCTCTCTTGATCTTCCCAGATTGGAGCGGTGAAACCCTAGGGGGTAATACTGGTCTGACCTGCCGACCTTGTCCGCTACTTCCATAGCCGTCGGGACTCCTTCCGCGTTCTAACCCTTCCGTCGACCCACTCGTGCACGGACATCCCACAAGCGTCTTCTCCTCATCAACATCTCGTGCCTACCAGCAACTTCAAGCCCATGCCCACCAGCAAGCGTTCAGTCGCGCCTCTAGCCCGCGCCCACCAGCGCGCGTTCAAACGGACCTCCGAACACGTGTTCGCCAGTTATGCTCGCGCCTTCTTCGACCGCACCGACCCCCAAATTCCTTTACTGCTCCTGGCATCGCAGGCTGACAAAATACCTGCACCATAATGGATGCATGCCGCCTCGACGATCAAGCCAGCCTCCTCGCTTCCATCCAGGCCAGCCTCCAGCGCATGGAGGTTTGCCATGCCCATTCATACTCCACTCTGCCGCCTCCTTTGGAGGACCCGTATTCCTTCAATGGGTTGTCGGCCAGCCCCACAACACCTCCTTCGTTCCTCGCACTTGTCGTGACACATGCGTCGCGTGCCCTAGAAGTTCTCCATTTTAACGGGATCAATCCTCTTGGATGGATTGCCAACCGGGGCGGATCCAAGATTTTTGGCTAGGGGAGGCCAGTCAGGCAAAGCCATTTTTTAAAATAAAAATTTAAATACAAAAAATATATCATATATCTTCAATAAGTAAAAAAAAAGATACAAACAATCACATACAAGTTACTTCACTTGTGCACGACGTTTTTTCACTTCATAGAATTCATCTATAATACAATCTTTGTCAATTTTTTCCGTTATTTCTCGCTCAATATATAAAGTATGCAATTTACAAGAAATTTATCTTTCATCTTATTGCGATGTCTTGTTTTTACAAGTTTTATAGCAGAGAAAGATCTTTCTGTGGTTGCTGTTGATACCAGAAAAGTTAAAATGAGTCTGATCAATTTGTCAATAAGATAGAAGGTCTTCGATTTTTTCGTTTCCACCAATTTCTGATAAATCTCGGAAATTGTAAGCACATTCTTGAAGTCCGTGTGAGAAGAAATATCAATCTGATAATGTTGCAACTGATTATTCAACACAAAAATTTCATGTTCGCTGAAATCTTTAGGATAGAAATTCTTTGCAAGGGCACAAATAACATTAATATTGAAAAATTTGTATTCATCACTTGTATCTAAAGTCATACTTAGACGAAGTAGATTCATAGAATTTTCACTGAATCTGTTGAGCTCCTACAACACACAATCTAATGTGGAGTTGAAAATGTCCACTCGAAAATGATATTTCACTGTAATGATATCACGTAGACTTCGAAACCGACGATTATTAAATTGAGCATTCATGTCGGGAACTTCGACTTTATTTTTCTCACAAAATATGTTCACAACCTTCAAGAACTTTTCCCAGCTAGATTCCCGCAATTTTTGAATGAGAGTTTTTGTTGTCGAAACTAAATTTATAGCATTTAATATATTTGATAATGCTAAGAAATATCTTAGTCATCAATTTATATCATTTTGTATGGCTCATGGTATTGTTCATCAAAACACTTGTCCTCATACATCGCAACAAAATGGTGTTGTTGAACGAAAGAATCGTCATCTGCTAGATGTGGCTCAGAGTTTTCTTACTCATATGCATGTTCCCAAGTCTTATTGGGGGCATGTAGTTCTTCTCTTTTGTTTTCTTATTAATCGTGTTCCGTCCTCTGTTATCAGTGGGAAGACTCCCTTTTCTATCCTGCATCCTGATGCGAACCCTTTTCCTTTGTCTCCTCGTGTCTTTGGGTGCACTGTATTTGTTCATTTTCCTTCTACTGGTCGTGACAAACTGTCACCACGCTCGATTAAATGTATCTTTCTGGGTTATTGTCCGACTCAAAAAGGATACAGGTGTTATGATCCTGTTCTCCGTCGGCAGTATGTTTCTGCCGATGTCACTTTCTCTGAGAATGTTCCATTCTTTTCCCCTTCCTCTATTCTTTCTTATTCTGATGATTCAATTCCTTTTCCTCTTATTTTTGCACCGTGTCCTGAGCCTACTATTTCTTCTTCTTCTTATGACTCTCCTGCTCTTTTTGATTCCTCTGTTAAGTCGTTGCCTATGGTTCCTAGTTTGCTTGCCTCTCCTTCGGATGGACCTAAGCGAGTAGACAGGACTGATCTTGATCTTCCAATTGCTCTCAGGAAAGGTGTTCGTTCGTGCACTCAGTATCCTCTTGTTGGTGTGGTATCTTACACCAGACTGTCTCCTCGGGCGCAGAGTTTTGCTTTTGCCCTCTCGGCCAATGCTCTTCCTGTGTCTTATCGTGAAGTTCTGATTATTCCACATTGGAAAGCTGTTATGGATGAGGAGAAGAAAACTCTAACTGAACGGGGTACTTGGTCTCTTGTTCTCACTCCTCCTGGTGCTGATGTGGTTGACTGTCGTTAGCTCTTTGTTATCAAGTATCTTCCTGATGATACAGTTGATCGTTACAAAGCTCGTCTTGTGGCCAAAGGATTTACGCGAACTTATGGTGTGGATTTCTTTGATACATTCTCTCCTGTTGTCCGGATTACCACGATCCGTGTTCTCTTTTTTGTGGTTGTGAACAAAGATTGGGAAATGTCTCAGTTGGATGTCAAGAATATTTTTCTTTATGGGTATTTGAACGAGACAGTTTATATGGAGCAACCTCCTGGGTATGTTGCTCCGGGGGAGTCTCAGGTGTGTAAGTTGAAGAAAGTCATCTATGGTCTTAAGCAGAGTCCAAGATCCTGGTTTGAAAAGTTTAACGAGGTTATTTTTGTTGTTGGATTTGTTCGAAGCGCTGCAGATCACTCTTTGTTTATTCGGAAGACCTCGTCTGGGCTGGTAATTCTTGCGGTGTATGTGGATGATATCCTTCTTACTGGGATGATAGGAAAGACATTGATATGACAAAACAGCATCTGCTCTGGCATTTTGTCACAAAGGATATGGGGTCTCCTAATTACTTTCTGGGGATTGAGATATCTCAAAAACCTGTTTCTATCGTTCTTTCACAGAGGAAGTATGCTCTGGATCTTTTACAAGAGACAGGTCTTCTTGGAGCTAAACCTGCTCGGTCTCCTATGGTTGTTGGAGATGACAAATGCTGGAGTGAGTCATCTCCTCTCCTTGAAGATATCACCAGGTACAGATGTCTTGTTGGTAAACTCATCTATCTGACTGTTACAAGACCAGACATTTGCTATGCGGTTGATAAAGTAAGTCAGTTTATGCAAGCTCCCAGGGAGTGTCATATGCAGTCAGCTCTAAAGATTCTCGAGTATGTGAAAGGTGCACAAGGGAAAGGGCTCTTATTCCTGAAAAGGGGACATTTAAAAGTAGAGGTTTATTCTGACGCAAGTTATGTAGATGACAAGAGCGACGGGAAGTCAACATCTGGTTTTTGCACCTTCGTTGGAGGAAATCTAGTCAGTTGGAAGAGCAAGAAGCAGACTGTAGTTTCCAGATCGAGTGCAGAAGCAGAGTATAGAAGCATGACTCTGACTGCTTGTGAGCTGAAGTGGCTTCGGACACTCTTACTGGATCTGGGAGAGTTTTATGATCACCTCCTACCGATATTCTGTGACAATAAAGCAGTTATATACATTTCGAAGAATCTGGTCTTTCATGAGAGAACGAAGCATATCGAGGTTGATTGTCACTTCATTAGAGAAAAGATTCTGAAGAATCATATATGTACTCCGTTCGTTACTCCTGATAAAAAAGCTAGCGGATTTCTTCACGAAACCGGTTACTTCATTCACAGAAGTTTGTAGCAAGCTGGACATGGTTGATATATATGCTCCAGCTTGAGGGGGAGTGTTGGAACTCAGTTCGGGCGGTTAGCAGTTCTAGCCGCAGCGGTCTGTCTGGTCGGCCTTATGGCGGTTTGGCACAGCGAGCTGTTGGGATGGATGTCCAGCGGAATAGTTTGAGACCGCAGTTACTCCTTGGTTGATTACTCGCAGCGGTCTGGGTGATAAGTCGCAGCGGTCTGGTGAAACCGCAGCAGCATATATGTAGCCGCAGCAGTGATCTGCCAGTGGTTGCAGCTATGGTTTAAGTGTTAGCCGCAACGGTCTTGTGAAGTTGCATCGGTCTGATTGTAGCCGCTACTATGCGTCATGGTTTGCCTTCATAGGCATGTCGGTTCCACTTCCTCCACATTAACTGCCCGGTCAATGAGCTCCTGACCATTCCAAGGTTCAAATCCTCGACTCGTGCCAAGGTCCAGAATGTTGCCTTCATAGGCATGAAGTTGAACTTCAATATCACGCCCTTCTCCCCCACTTTTTGGAAAACTGGATATCTCTGCCACCACCTCAGTCCCCTGTTTGGACGCTGAGTCAACAACTCTTCCTGCCTGCTATGTTGAACGATCGATCACTTGCTTACTCACCCAGGCGTCCACTGGCACTTCTGGCTAAAGACCATGTTGTACGTTCAACAACGCCCTAAGATGCCCTTCCGTTTTATTTTTCCTTCCACTCTCTGCGCAAGCACAACATCGTCGTTTTACCGTAAAATAATTTGAACAAACAACCAAAACGTAGCTTGGCGCGACCCCCCCCCCCCCCCCCCCAGACGCTCTCTTGTTTATGGTCCCCCCACTGGCGCTTTGGCTCCCTCTCTTTTCTAAAAAATGTTTATTTTAAACATCCTCGATAAGTCAGGATAACTGTTGGTAATGAGTAGATTTAACATTAAAGATCGAATCTCTCATCACATCACACCCTTACACATCTAATCAAATCACTGGTGCAAATCTTAACGCACAACCATAGCATGACTCAATCCGTGTTCACAACCCGCTATGTAGATCTGCTAGCTTGCGTCCTGCAACCGTTTTACAAACACGATGTGTGACTTCACGCACGAGAAGAGCTTCTCGGGCTGTCGTGAGATAAGATTCTGAGACGAACATCTCGCTCACGCAGAGCCTACTGAGATGATTCCCACATACTGAGTTGGTTACGGCTTGCCCAGATATGCCTTGTTGCCCTAAATCGTCTTGTATCCCAGCATAAAGCTACCATTTTGCCTCTGAGATGTCCGCAACTTAGTGGAAGTTGTCTAGATCCACTGCCTCTGCCTTTTCCACTATCCATCGCTCTATTTTGAGGCCTAAATGCACTACATAAAGCAAATTCTCCATCTTTCTACACATATCTATCCTTCCGCCCCACTAACCAGATATTTCCTCGATCCACCCATCCCTAGTGGGCTAACTATCAAATCCAACCCTGGCATCATACGGATTGCATTGGTCAACCGCGAGTGGATGGGCAGACCGCCATTGAACCCTCACTAGTGGAAAATTTCACTACTAACTGACATGACTTAGGAGTAGTCCCTCTTGAGAATAATGAAGAGGCTGAAACCTTTTCTTAGGCTTTTTTTGAGTTCTCTTCCTTCTAGCTCTAGAAAAGATAACCTCGGGGCCAACTCTAGAGAGGGATCTCCATCAACTCTCGGATGTGAGGTGGGATCTCTGGCATTGGTCGGCCACCTTCATTGTTCTCATCTATCATCAGTAAGGTCAGCCTAGACCACAAACAATTCAGAGTCCAACACTATGCACAATGAACGGCAAATAACTTTGGAGTGGTAATCAACAATGGTCATCAAGCAAACATCCTCATTTGCAAATAGTCAAAGCTATGAAGCTAGTTGTTGAACGTCCCCTTAACCCGTGCTATATCTGGTGGGTTGAGCAAGTAGCTCCCTCAAGGATGAACAAGAGGTGTCAAGTGTTTTTCTTCCATCAGCATGTATCAAGATGAAATTTATCATGAGAATGCTGCAGGTCTCAAAGATGTTTATATGTTGCTTTGGAAACTGTTACGCCCCCGGACGAAGCCCGGCTATTTGGGCGTCAGTACACGAGACGGCGGGGGAGATGCAGAGGCGACAACGGGGCTGAACCAACTGGTTCAGCCCCCACTCTTTGAAGAACCGGCCCTCGGGGGCTGAACCAACCCGGTTCAGCCCCAATTGAGGCCGGCCAGCCTTGGGTCCGGGTATAAATATACCCGGAACTCCCCTTTTGGTGGACAAGCAAGAATATTTCAGGTTTTCTCTCTTCTCTATCTTTCTCAACCCTAGTTTTCTAATCTTCTATAGATCTCTATCTCCCTCCCCTTCTTCTCCTAACAATTAGTATCAGAGGATCTTTTCTCCACCACGGAAACCACTCGAACGCAAGAGGAAATCGGCCGCTTGGAAACCCTAGAGGAAAATCTCGTGGGATTGACGGACTCGGTGGCCGCAATCGAGGAAAATGTGAAAACTTCCACCCAAAGGCTAGAAGAACGAATCGACACCCGAATGGAGGAGATCATGGCGTTGTTGGCACAAAACCTGAAAGTTAAAGCCATGATGGAGGAGGATCCGGGTGGATCTTCCGCTGCACGGGTCGATCCGCACCGGATCGGCTCCAACGGAGGGCAGACCGGCTCGACAAGGGGAGCGGGCATCGCGTAGGGGGATGGATCGAGCACGGGAGGCATCAGCGGGGCTGGAGCAGGCGTGGGTGGCCCCGACAGGGTCGGATCGGGCACGGGAGGCAACGGCGGGTTCGGCGTAAGCGGGGGTGGCCCGGCGGGGTCGGATCGGGCACGGGAGGCATCGGCGGGTTCGGCGCAAGCGGGGGTGGCCCGGGCGGGATCGGAGCGGCCGGGTTTGGCCCCGGCGGGTTCGGCGCAGGCGGGGGTGGCCCCGATGGGTTAGGTACAGCGGGTTTCAGCACCGGTGGTGGCGGCTCGGGGGGTTTGGGCGCTAGAGGTGGTGGGTGGCCGGTTCCCCCATATGGAGGGGGGAGGGCCTGCTACCTCATCCGGTAAGAGGAGGCATGCAGAGGGGTGGTGCTCCGGAGGCGGGACCGTTTCGTCATGGCTTCCCGGGCATGCCTTTTGAACACGAAGAACCAAGGAGGCCGGTGGGATATGGACAGGAGGCGGGATGGCGTGGACAGGTCGGCCAGCGGCCGTACATGCCGCCAAAGTTGACACACATGAATTTTCCGAAGTTCCATGAAGGTGATGCTTTGAGTGGTTGCAGAAGGCAGAACTGTTCTTCAGTTATCAGGAGGTTCCCGAAGGACGGTGGGTGCAGTTAGCATCGTTCCATCTGGAAGATGATGCTTTCCAGTGAGTGCAGTGGTTTTTGAGGGACAAGGATTATGTGCCCTGGACGGACTTTGTGGACGGGTTCACCGCTCGCCTTGGGCCGTTGGAGTATGAGGACTCTGAGGCACTCCTGCAGAAGCTAGGGTAACGTGATGGAATACCATACTGAGTTTGAAAAGTTGGCGAACCGAGTACAGTGGGAAGAAAAGACGCTTCTCAGTTGTTTTGTGTCGGGTCTCAAGGACTATTTGCAGGATGAGATACAGTCCTACATGCCCCGTAGCTTAAACCATGCGATCAGTCTTGCTCGGATACAGGAAGAACGTTACAACAGGCAACGTACCCGCAGCACAGCGCGTAATACGACCACGACCACCACGGCTATGGTCAGGAAGGAACCGCAAGGTCCAAGCAAGCCGATTGTCACTCGGCTGAATTGGGCGGAACTTCAGGCGCGGAAGGACAAAGGGTTGTGCTTCAACTGTGACGAGAAGTTCGTTCCTGATCACAAATGTCAGAAGGTCCAGGTGTTCATGCTACATGAGGATGGGGAAGAGGAGATGGACGAGGGTCCTGAGCCGGAGCTGACAAAGGAGTTGGCAGTGACCGAGTTCGGAGTTTCGTTACAGGCGATGGAGGGCTGCACGACCCCCCTCACTATGCGCATGGCAGACAAGATCCGGAGGGAAAACGTGACGATCTTGATTGACAGTGGGAGTACCCACAATTTCATCCATCCTGAGGTGGCGCGCAGACTGGGACACGTGGTGGATCAAGGGGCGTCCTTTCAGGTTATGGTGTCGATGGTAGCAAGTTGCAGTGTAAAGGAGTATTGAGGCAGGTGAAGCTCAACATACAGGGCTACACGGGACGAACCGATGTTTACCTTCTCCCGATCAGAGGTTCCAATATGGTGTTGGGAGTGCATTGGCTGCGCCAGCTACGACGAGTCACTTTTGACTGGGATCACATGACCATGGAGTTCTCACTGCACGGGAAGCAGTTTTGTTTGAAGGGCATCAAAGCATCTCCGATTAAAGAGATATCTGTTCGAACTCTTCAGCGGCTTGACGAGGAAGGAAGCATGATGGCGGTGCTGTTGGGAATAAGGGCGGGCGACACGGGGGCATCTGAGCTACCCGTCCAAATGCAGTCTCTTCTCGATCGGTATACTGACATATTTTAGGAGCCCCGTGCTCTTCCACCAACGCGCTTTCGGGACCATCAGATCGTGCTTAAGGGGGGAGCGGAGCCTACCAACGTCCGGCCATACAGATATCCGCATATACAGAAGGCTGAGATCGAGCGCAGTGTCCGGGAAATGTTAGCTGCAGGGATCATCCGCTCTAGTACGAGTTCTTTCTCCGCTCCGATTATCTTGGTTAAGAAGAAGGATGGTTCGTGGCGGTTTTGTGTCAACTACCGCGCACTGAACAATGCTACCGTGAAGGATAAGTTATTCATTCCTCTGATTGAAGAGTTGTTGGATGAGCTACACGACGCACAGCGGTTCACCAAGCTTGATTTGCGATCCGGCTATTATCAGATCCTGATGCGGGAGGAAGATATCCACAAAACGGCCTCCCGAACACACGACGGTCACTATGAGTTCCTCGTGATGGCCAACGGCCTGACCGGGGGGCCGTCCACTTTCCAGGCCACCATGAACGAGATCTTTCGGGAGCTCCTACGACGCTTTATGCTGATCTTTTTTGATGACATTCTCATCTACAGCGTCAGTTGGGAGGAGCACTTGGCCCATGTCGAAGAAGTCTTTTCTATTCTCCGCAAGAATCAGCTTTATGTCAAACGGTCCAAGTGTTCGTTTGGTCAGGAGGAGGTGGAGTACTTGGGGCATCTCGTTTCAGCTCAAGGCGTCAAGACTGACCTCCAGAAGATTGCAAGTATGCTTACTTGGCCGCGGCCCTAGACTATTCGATCACTGCGGGGCTTCTTAGGCATCACGGGCTACTATCGTCGCTTTGTGAGAGACCATGGCAAGATTGTCAGGCCTCTTACCTAGTTGCTGCAGAAAGACGCCTTCCTCTGGCAAGAGGAGGTTGAGGAGGCCTTCCAGGCGCTCAAGAGAGCGATGACGACGACACCGGTCCTCGCACTTCCAGATTTCAACAAGGAATTTGTCGTGGAGACCGATGCTTCCGGAGCGAGGCTTGGGGCCTGTGTTGATGCAGGAGGGGCAACCCATAGCCTTCTACAGCAAGGCGTTAGCCCCCCGGACGCTGTGGTTGTCCACGTATGAGAAGGAAATGTTAGCGGTGATTCATGTTGTGGCGCTGTGGCAGCCTTACCTATTGGGACGACACTTCAAGATTCGGACGGATCATCAAAGTCTCAAACACTTCTTGGAGCAGCGGGTCTCTTCACCTCTCCAACAGAAGTGGGTTACCAAGCTTCTGGGCTATGATTATGAGATTGTCTACTGGCAAGGGAAGGACAACCTGGTTGCTAATGCATTGTCGCGCTTGCCTGAGGGTGTCCTTGCCCAGATTTCTACACCATTATTAGATTCTATTGATGAGATCCAGGAGGAGGTGCAGCGTGATCGCGAGTTGCATACTATTGTGGAGGATCTGCGTCAGGCGCGTGCAACAGCTCCGGGCTACCATCTCTAGAATGACAGGCTGTACAATCAGGGTCGCGTGGTCATTCCCTCAAAGTCTGCTTGACGGACGGTCATGATGAATGAGTTTCATTCGTCACCGACGGGCGGTCACACCGGTGTTCTCCGCACTCTTCAGCGCGCACGGGCCAATGTGTTTTGGAAAGGGATGCGTCGGGATATCCAGCTATTTCTTCAGCAGTGTGACACTTTCCAGCGCCAGAAATATGAGACCACTTCCACAGCCGGGTTACTTACGCCCTTGCAGATTCCGCACCAGATTTGGGATACTGTCTCCATGGATTTCATTGATGGCTTGCCCAAGTCTAAAGGCAAGTCCGTCATCTTGGTGGTGGTCGATAAGTTGTCCAAATACGGACATTTCCTCGCGTTGAGCCATCCGTACACTGGCGAATCTGTCGCCGCTCTTTTTGCCCGCGAGGTTGTCCGCCTTCATGGCATACCTCGGGCAATCGTGATTCAACGTTCGTTGGCAACTTCTGGAAGGAGTTGTTTCGCTTACAAAGGACCTCTTTACGTTTCAGCACGGCTCACCATCCACAGACAGATGGCCAGACAGAGTTACTCAATCGGGGCATGGAGACATACCTCCGCTGCTTCGTTATAGATGAGTCGTGCACTTGGACGAGTTGGTTGCATTGGGCTGAGTACAGTTACAACACTTCCTCCCATTCGGCCAGAAAGCTCACCCCCTTTGAAGTTGTGTACGGTCGTACTCCTCCTTCACTGAGCAGTTATGAGTCGGGTAGTACGGCGTTGACCGCGGTTGACCGTGCACTCCGTGATCGTGACCGCACACTCGCCACCTTGCGCGAGAATCTCCGGACAGCGCAGGATCGCATGAAGGCACAGGCTGACAAGCATCAGATGGATCGCGAGTTTCAGGTGGGGGGTGAGGTCTTTCTCAAGCTCCGCCCCTTCCGGCAGTTGTCTGTGGCACATCGGACGAACCAAAAGCTGGCACCCCGTTACTGTGGTCCCTTTCGGATCACCCGACGGGTTGGGCCAGTTGCTTATACGTTGGCAATGCCCGAAGGATCGAGGATACATCCGACTTTTCACGTTTCCTTGTTGAAGCAGAAAATCGGCGACACTATTCAGCCCAGTCCTCTCTTGCCCGAGACTACCAGCGCGGGCGAGCTGCGCCCGATCCCTAAAGACATCTTGTTGATCAAGTGGAAGCGCCGAGGCACAGCGTACTGTCCTGAGTTACTAGTCAAGTGGAAGAATCTAACAGCCGAGCACAACACCTGGGTCGACTTGTTGGAGTTTCGGGAGCTCTACCACGATATCCACCTTGAGGACAAGCTGGTTCTCGATAGGGAAGGGAATGTTACGCCGCCGGACGAAGCCCGGCTATTGGGGCGTCAGTACACGAGACGGCGGGGGAGATGTGGAGGCGACAACGGAGCTGAACCAACTGGTTCAGCCCCCACTCTTTGAAGAACCAGCCTTGGGTCCGAGTATAAATATACCCGGAACCCCCCTTTTGGTGGACAAACAAGAATATTCCAGGTTTTCCCTCTTCTCTATCTTTCTCAACCCTAGTTTTCTAATCTTCTCTAGATCTCTATATCTCTCCCCTTCTTCTCCTAACAGAAACCTAGTAATATGATGCAAGCACCTTACATGTGATGGTTTCAATACCTACTGTATTAAGGAGGGGATCAAATACACGCTCCTATCATCTCGTAAGAATGCAACATGCGTATCAGTTGGGCGCGCCTTCACAACCAAGGATGGTGAAACATGTCTTCCTTTCAAAAGAATGAGAAGCTTGATTATCATCTAATAGGTATGAATCAATGTCTAAAATGCAAATTTGGATGAAGGGGAACAAAAAGGAGTTGAAGATAGCTGGCCTACCAATTTTCGGAGAATTACCTCATGCATTAAAGGATACCTAGAGAACCAAACTCATGATGCTTCTTGCAAACTTAGAGGTGCCTCAAAATCTGCTAGCAAAGGGTCCATAGGAATAGAACTTACAAAATAGGCCCTTCTTTGTGAATCTCAATGCTCGAGTATGTTGGTGTGATATAGTTATCTCGAGATAAGTTGCTCACCCACCCTCAAGAGCTAGATAATGAAATGTGAGACAACAACAGTGACTTCAACATGAACGACATCATCATGCAGGTTTCATGCAACTAAGCACTTTTACCAAGAACTCGCATCCAGAAAACTTGTGCCGATGTGACACTGCTGCTAACTTTCCTACAAAGTTACATAGTTGAGTATCTCTGTTGACAAGGTCTGGTGAGCATCTAATGGCAAACACCTTTGGAGAGATGCTGGATAAAGTACTCTACGAGCAATGTAAATGTATGGATACATATAATTAAGTAGAGAAACAAATTTGTAAAGCATTTGTCTACATTTTAATTATGCGTAGATTAGAGCATCTCTCATTTGTATTGCAAAGAGGACCATATAATAAGAGTTACCGAAACTCTTTTGAAATCAAACCATGGTGTGTGCATGTGTGCATTTTCTACTTTGTGAGCAGAGGTCACATCAATGTGGGTACAACAGGAGTACTCCAGAAGATGGGTTAAGTAATCACATCATTTTTATATATTTTTATATAGTCATTAGTATCTTTGGTAAACAAAACTAAAGTAAAATGCATCGGAAGAACACATAGTTTAGGCCTACACTAAAAAAGTGGGACTTTGACACTAAGCACCCTTCAATTAAGAGGTTTTGTACTCTAAATATTTAATTTTGTCATTTTGCACCTCCCAAAGACTTTAATATTGAAAATTCTCGCCAATTAGGAGGGCGCAAAATATAAATATTAAAGTCTTTGGGGGCACAAAGTGGCAAAATTAAATATTTATGTGACAATGTGCAAAAATCTCCTAATTGGAGAATGCCTAGAGCCAAAAGTCCTTAACCGACACAAGCATGAACTTGCAAAAAAACCTTTAACAGCTCGGCCCTTACATGTGAATGGCAAAGCCATGTCGAAGAAACGAGCTTCCGGCTCCACACATGGTATACAAGCCATCAATGAAATCAGTGGGAGATTCAGGAAAATCAGCAGGTTTCCATCTCAATTGATTAGGAGTGGAAGAGCAATTGTCCGGGTTAAACTCACTGAGTATGTTTTCATGGCGAGGTTTACGAGGCTGAAAGGGCTCATGTGTAACTGAAGGTCTTATCCGATACAACCAGCTGCAAGAAAACATGAGGAATAAACTATTCACAATAAAATCAGTAACCAAAAGTAAAAGCAGAAATTTATGAATATGCCCAGTTGTCCGAAGAGAAAACCTCACAAAGTGAAATTTTCAATTCAACAACAAAACGAAGAATCGAAACTAGTTGATTAAAAACCAGGAAGCTGAGAATCTACAAGATTAAAAGAAGAAAACAATCTGATCATGATGATCCAGACGGAACAATGAAGCCCTGATGAATTTCGACAGGGGAAGGAGGGGAGAAGGCGGGCAGACCTCCTCTTGTTGAGGTTTCGCGGTGTAGTGAAGGCCGTGCCGGAGAGTTGCTCGGCGTAGAGACCAAAGGGGCACGCAAGGGGGCTATTCTGGCCCTCCGGCAAAGCGCCGGGAATTGCTTCGGAGGAGAAGTGGTTGCCGAATCCAGACAAGTACTCGATATTCTGAGGCCATTTCTGAGAAGGATTTCCGGTGATGAGTTCGCCGGCTTCTCGGAAATAGAGGTCGTTGTTACCGTCGTCTCCTCCGTCGCCGTCTCCTATGGCGATCGACATGCTCTGCCCCGGTTGAGTGGCTTCACAGCTACGGTCGAGTGGGATATTAAAATGTTAAGTACTTAAGTGGGGTGGAGGGAAAGTTGAGGAAGGCAACAAAAACATAAGCAGCTCATATAACAGACAAAATAACACGTCGTATTTTATTATCAGATAAAAATAGGTCCTTTTTCACTTTTTGTTCGAATATATTTTTGTTATCTAATTAGTACAGAAAATTCAAAACTTTGATTTCAGAGTTTTTAATTTTCACGAAGAAGGAAAAAATAGTTTTCATAAACCTTTTCAAATATTTATAGAAATCACAACCGTACCAATGATAAATAAGGGCATGTTTGACTAAGCTGTAGCGGTGTAGGAAGTAGCAGTGGGAAACAATGGTGCATGAATCAGCTGTTTTGCAGTGGTGGAAAAATTTATGAAACTGTTTGGAAAATTATATTTGCAGTGTTATGTGAAACAGTAGTGCAGAATTAAACAGATATAATAATAATTAAACAACCCGCAAAATTTACGAAATCTAAAAATAAATAAACAATTTGCTCGACATTAGTTTTATTTAATTATAAAAGTAAATATATTAATATTGATAGATTTCCCCAAAATATATTCGGACGAGCCATAGATTGTTTTCCCGATCTTGTCCGGCTCGACGCTACAATTCCTAACGGACGTCAAGACGCACGTATGAGCACTCGATTCACTCAAGACACACATATTTTCTTATTCTTTCTTTTTTATAAAAATGTATAAATAAAAAACTCACGAGCCGGCTCGCGAGCTCATGAACATGACAAGATGAGTTCGAGCTCGACTCGTAATCGAGCTCGACTCGTAATCGCGCTCGACTCGTAATCGAGCTCGACTCGTAATTAAGCTCGTCGAGCTCCAGCACCACAGGCTCGAGCTTTTTTCGAGCTGACTCAACTCGACTTGCACCCCTAGTCTCGAGTGACCCGCAATAAATATTATTAAACACTTAAACATTAATTATGTAATTATGAAAGTAACAACCCGGAGACATACATCTTTTTCTATAATTATAAATTTATATATATATATATATATATATATATATATATATATATATATATATATATATATATATATATATATATATAAAGATTAATATTTAATGTAATTATGTAATTATAAATTTATAAATTATGTAATTATAAATTTATATATATATACATTAATTATGTAATTATAAATTTATATATATATTATATAATATTTATTTTCTATATATTTAATATTTTGTATTTTATTAATTATAAAATACTTTATAATTAATATTTTATATAATATTATATTTAATATTATATAAATGGCGGTGGCAAGGCTTCCACCGCCAGTGTCCTTTTGTTGTTTGGCGGAGCGGCACAGAAATCGGCTGCATGCCGCTGCTATGCCGCTCCGCCAAACAGACCCTAATTTGTCTAAAATAAAAATATATAAATGACATCATAACTTTATTAGTCATCAATATTGTTGCGGCCTAACTCGACGTCTCGATCATACCGGAATAATCTGGACCGCCTTAGCTCTCGAAACGGTCGAGCACGCACATAGTCAATGAGAAGGGTTATTCATACACGCGAAGACGTGGAAAAATCCCTCAACTGGGAAAAAAATCACATGACCGGATCTGTGTCGGTCAAAGTCCACTACTTGCATGCGGTTACAGTTGGTTTGCAGAATCGAGGGCGACAGACCGCTTTACAATACAATTTAGAGATGAGAGAACACTTAGCACTCGGCGGACAACAGACCGTCACGTTCGGCGTTTGTTACAAAATGATCTTTGCGATGATGGGCTTTGCTTGGCGTCACGCTGGCACCGAACGCGTGAGCGAAACATTTGGGTTTGCGGTCGCAGAGGCCTTCTAGAAGCGGAGAGATCGGGCTTCGTCAGGTAGCTTGAATGCGGCTTAGAAATGACTTGAATGTGGCTCAGAGTGACTTGGATGTGGCTTGAGTGATGCTCGTACGAGAAATCTGGTAGAGCTTTGGCCTGAGGAAGAAGTAAGCTCGGAGGAAAAATGTGAGAAATGAGGAGGTATGCAGTTCCTTTTATAGCCTCAGGGAGGTGGTTATGGTGATTACGCGGCTATCCGCACACCATAACCACCATTATAAATATTTTTGATATAGTTTAGGATGCATATTAGGATAATTAATTTCGCTATTTGTACACCAATTAAATTAATAATGAAATTTCCCCACTAACCTGGCAGTTAGTGGGTGGTTACCCGCGAATTGGACGGCGCGGATCGTCCGAGATGATCGGACGGCGGGGACGCGCTCCTTCGGGCGGCCGGCAAACTCGCCGACGAACTTGTCGGCGAGGGGGGAGGCCGCCGCCGACGATCGGAAAGGCGGGCGGCGACCAAGCGGGAGAGGCGGGCGACCGGTTGGGGGCGGCCAGCTCGGCCGCCTCCTCGGCCGCCCGGCGGAGGCCGACGAGGGATGGCCGACTGAGCCGTCCCTCCGGCCACGCGCCGGAGGCCGGAGCGGGGCGGCCGGTTCGGACGCCTCCTTGGCCGCGGCCGACGGACAAAGAGGGGCTGCCAACTAGGTCGTCCCTCCGACCGCGCGCCGGCGGCCGGAGCGGGTCGGCCGGTTCGGCCGCCTCCTTGGTCGCGCGCCGACGACCAACGAGGGGAGACCGACTTGGCCATCCCTACGGCCGCGCTCCAGCGGCCGGAGCGGGGCGGTCAGTTAGGCCGCCTCTTTGGTCGCGCGCCGGCGGCCAAAGAGGGGCGGTCGGGTCGGCCCCCCTTTGGCCACGCGCCGGTGACCGGTCCGGCTGCCACCTTTGGAGCTTGCCGACGGCCGGGAAGGGGTAGCCGACGGCGATAGGAGGGGCGGCCTGTGTCGGGGATGTCATCGGCCGCTTGACGCCGGCGAGGTGGTGGCTCTGGCGGTTTGGATGTCATGGGTAGTGGGATCGGCGTGTTGGGGGATCGGGCGCTGCGATAATGTGTGCGGTCAAACGCATGATCACACTAATTTTGGTGGAGATCATGAGGGTGCACCTATGTGCACACCCATGCATTTAAATGAGGATCTCATCCCTATCAATTGCCCCTCAGATCCTTGTTGCCAGAGACTGATTGGGCAGAAGATACAAGGATCTTCCCCTTGCTCATTCTGGCGACGATGACGAACGGTGTAAGGCCGGAAACTGTGGATGGCGGCGCCTTGCAAACTCAGATAAAATGTTAGAATATGCCAAGGAGGAGAAGGAAAGGCGGCGGGGCGCGCTTATGAGGGGCAGCGCCACTTTATCCACGTATGATCGCGGACGGGAGAGGTCATCCTGGGGAAAAGGGTCATGCCGGCAAATGCCCCCAGGGAAGGCAGCCGACGCGCCAGCGCGCACCAGGATGAGTGCGGTTGTGCGCGCTTCAGGGAGTGTATATAGTCATGTGCGCACCTGGTAGCGCGTGGGGGCGCGCATGCTAGGTCGCGCGCACGGGTGCATGCACGTACGGGCGCGCCAGGCTGCATGCGTGCGCATCAGGCTATACGCGCACCTGGTCGTTCGTGCGCACCTGGTCGCTCATGCGCACCTGGTTGCGCTCGCGGGGAGCGCGCTGGTGTGCGCGCACCAGGTAGTGCGCGGGCATGCGGGCACTGGCTTGCGTGTGCGCGAGCACATGGATCGTTTGTGTGTGCGTACTTGGGCGCATCGCACTAGAACGCGTATGGCTTTAGTTTTGCTGCGCGACGTGCCTTCATACGCACGACGGGGGCGGAAAATTTTTGACTTATAGATTTTTTATCTAAGATGTTGAAACCGAGAAATCGGTCTCTGTGGAGTTCGGGGTCCCTAAAAGGGGTGACCACACACTTACTGCACTCAGGCGAATGTCACGGACCAAAGGCTCAGGAAACTAGGAACAGACCCTCGGCACTAGTGTGGAGGTCCCATCTCACACCCGGAAGACGTTGGAGATCCCCCCTCCCTAGCCAATGATGAGCTAGGTGCCTTGGAGGATGAAGAAAGAGGATGCAGAAGTGATGCTCTCTAAGGCACCCCTAAGGGTCTATTTATAGTTTTTTGGGAACGGCCTGCAAATAGTCAACCTCCGTTGATCTGAAATTACTGAAAACACCACGGGGCTGGTCCGCCAACAGCCAATCTCCGATGTTTTGAACAGCTATTCGCGGCCCACCAGGGTCAAAAGGGCAAACTGTCAAGCCGGGCGAGCTAGGTTTGGGCGAGCACTAGGCTGGGCGAGCGGGGACCATGGGCGAGCTGGAGGCCTGGGCAAGCTGGGACCCTGGGCAAGCTGGCGGCCTGCGAGATCTTTGGACCATGGGCGAGCTGGGACCTTGGGCAAGCCGGCAGCCTGGGCGAGCGTGGACCCTGGGCGAGCTGGCGGCCTGGGCGAACTGGGACCCTGGGCGAGCTGGCGGCCTGGGCGAGCTGGCGGCCTGGGCGAGCTGGGACCCTGGGCGAGCTGGCGGCCTGGGAGAGTTGGGACCCTGGGCGAGCTGGCGGCCTGGGGCGAGCTGGCGGCCTGGGCGAGCTGGGACCCTGGGCGAGCTGGCGGCCTGGGCGAGCTGGGTCCCTGTGCGAGCGAGCGTCCTGAGCGAGCTGGGACCCTGGGCGAGCTGGCGGCCTGGGGCGAGCTGGAGGCCTGGGCGAGCGGGGACCCTGGGCGAGCTGGCGGCCTCTCGCCGTACCTGCCCCCTGACAACAGGTCGGGGGGAGGCAAATATTGCATCCCCTACTAGTATATTTTGAAGGTCGACCCTAAATTGGCACCCAAGAGTACAAAACCCTCAAAAATCTTAAAACTGTGTAGCAAGCCTTGCGCCTTGTTTGGGGGCCCCTTTTCGCGAATACGTGGTTGTACACAATCCCCGCACTTTTCGAGCGAGTTTCACGCTCGGAAAGAAACATCCAACCAAACGTATTCGCTGCGTAGCCTTCTTGGAGCCAAAAATAATTGGCCTCTCGGAGGGTCAACCTGTCACGCCAGCTAATGGGAGCCTGGGTGACGAGACGGCCTCGGGGTAGAAAACACTTGGCCTCCCGGGGGGTCAACCTGTCACGCCAGCTAATGGGAGCCTGGGTGACGAGATGGCCTCGGGGTAGAAAACACTTGGCCTCCCTGAGGGGTCAACCTGTCACACCAGCAATGGGAGCCTGGGTGACGAGACGGCCTCGGGGTAGAAAACACTTAGCCTCCCCGAGGGGTCAACCTGTCACGCCAGCTAATGGGAGTCTAGGTGACGAGACGGGCTCGGGGTTGGAACCTTCTCTCCGCCGAGACACATTCGACTCATCCAGCTAGTGGGAGCCTGGATGAGGAGATCCTCTCGGGGATTGGTACTTGCTCTCCCCGAGGCACATTCGACCCAACCAGCTAGTGAGAGCCTAGATGAGGAGATCCTCTCGGGGGTGGGACTTGCTCTCCCCGAAGCACATTCGATTCAACCATCTAGTGAGAGCCTGGATGAGGAGATCCTCTCAGGGGTGGGACTTGCTCTCCCCGAGACACATTCGACCCAACCAGCTAGTGAGAGCCTGGATGAGGAGATCCTCTCGGGAGTGGGACTTGCTCTCCCCGAGGCACATTCGACCCAACTAGCTAGTGAGAGCCTGGATGAGGAGATCCTCTCGGGGGGTGGGACTTGCTCTTCCGGAGGTACATTCGACCCAACCAGCTAGTGAGAGCCTGGATGAGGAGATCCTCTCGGGGGTGGGACTTGCTCTCCTCGAGGCACATTCTATCCAACCAGCTAGTGAGAGCCTGGATGAGGAGATCCTCTCAGGGGTGGGACTAGGCGTGTCACTCGAACTTTACTAAATTCAACGTCCTCAAACGAGGAAAGTTTTAAGATACATGACCACCCGACTCAACTGGTCAGGGGTAGAGCTCATTACAAGAATAAGAAAGATAAAAGACATCACCAAGGTAAGACTCCCTTATGCTGTTTGAGCACGATGGCCATCATTTGCCTCCTCTAATACCTCTATCCTGCTCAGGCTCTCCATGATCTTCTCCATCTCTTCTGCCTTGGCTAGCCAGGAGATGGTGTTGACAGTCGTGACGTAGCACTGTCTTACCATCCTGGGGTCTCCCCTGATCCTAACTTGGACCCCTCCTGAGTTGAACTTGAGACACTGGTGGAAAGACGACGACACACAATGGAAGGCGCTGATGAGGGGCCTTCCGAAGATGGCGTTATAACTGCTCGGGGCGTCAACAATGACGGACCGGCAGTTTCTTGAGTCCCCCCCCCCACTTCACCTGAAGTTCGACTCCACCTTCTACCTCTTTCCTTTCTCCTGAAAATCCGAATAGGGGTCCGTCAGAGGCCAACACCCTCCTTGGTTCCACCTTCATCCCGTCAAACGCCTTCTTGAAAACGACGTTGACGGAGCTCCCGTTGTCAACCAAGATCCAGGAGATGGTGTAGCCTTCGATGACTGTCTGGATGACCAGCGCATTGCAGAACGGATCCTCGTGATCCGGCATGTCCTTCATTGAGAAGGTGATCCTTTCCTCTGGGGCAGGGTCTGGGATGTTGAAGCGACAATCTGACGGTACATGACATGGAGGCTTGCCTTCCGAGTGGCCTCAATCCCCACTCCACGGTGGATCACTCTTATATCTCCTCGGGTTCCTACGTCGACCCTGTCCTCACACACGTCATCTCCCCCTTCTCTGGGTAGAACTTCTTCAATCTACACCGGCGGCTGCTGCTGGGTTGGGGCTCTTGCCTCTCTCACTTCCAGGAATTCGGGGCAGGTAGCTGTGGCGTGACCCTCTACCTGGTGGAAGTCACAATACGACAACACTCTTCCTTCCCTCCTTTGACGGACTAGGGTGATTTATCTCGTTATCTCTTCCCCTTCTTCCTATCTCCATGGCTTGCTGCGGTGGGGGTAGGAGCTGCCTAGGGGCTTGTCTCTGGAAGTTGAACCTCCATTGGCTTTCATGGAAGTTCCCCCCACCCTGGATGAGACCTCTTTCCTGGACCCTGAACGGGCCCTCCCTGTTGCCTCCAACCTGGCTATGGATCTTCCTGAGGCCCCTAGAACCCCTGAGCTCTCTGCTCTTCTCTCCTTCTTCCCTCCTGATGCCTCGAGCCACCTTGCTCCTTCGACTATGCCTCTATGTTAACCTTACTAACTTCTTGACAAACGTTGGGTTGGCCGCCTCAGTTGTTATCTCCTCTGCTGCCATTTCCATCAACTCTTCGAAGGATAGGGGGCCTTTCGGGTCAGACTCGTCTTGAAGAACCCTTCACGCAACCCCACCGTAGATGCCAACTGGATGGCATACCCCGACATCTCCTGGATGTCCAGGATCTCTTCTTGTAACCTGTCCACATATTATGCAAACGACTCATCCGCCCTCTAACTTATCAAGAAGATGGACTCGGGACTCTTCTTCCTCTTTTTAGAAGTGAAGAAGCGAAGCTGAAAGCTCCAGATCAAGTCTTCGAACCCGTAGATCGATCTCGCTGGGAGTTGATGGAACCAATCCCTTGCCTTGTCCTTCAACGTGGTCGCGGAGAGTCGACACTTGAATGCATCTGTCATCGGCCTGATAGAGACCGCATCTTCGAACCACTGCAGGTGCTGGACGGGGTCATCCTTCTTGGTTTAGTAAGTCATGTCAGGTTCTCTGAACCCCTCGGGAACAGGAGCTGAGACAATCAGCACGCTGAAGGGTGACCCCCTACTTGGTAGTCTCGCATGCTCCATTCGCGCCACCTGCTCACCTGGGAGGTTGGCACTCGCCGGGATGGGGAATACCTCACGGTCGGTAAGGTATCGCTCGACCCCCTCTCCCATCCTCTCCTTCCTGGGCTGTCTTCCTGGTGCCCTTTCTTCTACCCCCTCCTGGGGTCATCTCGCCTAGACCCCTGAAAGCTGGTTCGCTGAGACCCCTGGAGGCTGTCTCGTCGAGACCCCTGGGAACTAGATCCTGGGGGGTGGGAGTTGAGCAGTCACCCCAAGGGGCAATACTTCGCATCATCTCCATGATGTCTTGGATGGATGTCATAAACTCTTCCCTCCTCACAAAGGGTCCTGGGTTGGGGGTCTCGCGAGAGTCATCACTACCTCCCTGATCTCCAGTCATGACACTCTCCTGAGATCTTCTGTGCTGGTCAATCTCCACGCTCACCGCACCAAGATGTTGAAACAGATAAATCGGTCTCTATGGAGTTCGGGGTCCCAAAAAAGGGGTGACCTCACACTAACTACACTCAGGCGAATGTCACGGACCAAAGGCTCAGGACTGTTTCCAGTATTGAAGCGACATTTGCTCTGATGGTGATGAGCGTGTTAAAATTCATAGCAACAAGAGCTGACTTGATTTTGATACTCGGGCGGACCGCCGTCACGGAAATACTCTGTTGGTTATGTCAAGAATTCTTGGTGTTTGCCGGATCTGTGGAATGCGTTGTCTGATCATTGTCGCCGCCAAAAGGGGAAGGAGCGGGAGTTTTCCCCAGTGCTGCGATTTTCGGAGCCCCGTGAGTTGGCAAACCGCTTGTTCAGGATTTCCTCATTTGTCGAAGAGAAACATTTGCTGCAGTGTGGTATTTCTTCAGATCCTGGGAGGGTTGCCGAGACATCTTCAGGTTGCGGTCGGAAGAGGAAGACCGCTACGGCCCCTTATGATGACATTGGTATGGTGTCTTGTCCGGATTCTTAGGGTAAGAATGTTCCTTCTGATGGTCGAGGCGGGTCTACTCCTGAGATACAGGTGCTTGGATGTTCTGCCCCCTAGGCTCCTCCTGCGGAGGCGGCTGCTCCAAGGATGTCTTCTTCTTTGAAGGCAATGAGTCATGTGGTAAGCGCGCTTGCTTTTGTGAAGTGTTTCTTTTCTAGTATTATTTTATCGTGCAGAACTTTTTTTTTCTTTTGTACAGATTGAGGCTCAGGCCCAGATTGTTGTTACTTGGAACGATCACTATGTGAGCTTGAAGGATGTGTACTTGGCCCTTCAAGAGAAATTTCAGACGGTGGTGAGCTCGCGTGCTACTTCGAGGGATGGTCATGATCGGGATATTTCCTGATTTTGTCGGATTGGGTCGTAGCTGAATGTTGGGTATTGTATCCACGCTAACCTAGATTTGATGAAGTCATCCTTGAACTAAGATGAATTAAGTTGTATTTGATGCTTGGTTTGAGTTATGTGTTTGCAGGAATCTTATGGGAAGTGTATATCAATGTCAGTCTACAATGGGTCACCAAACATAGTACCATACAATGTAATCCCTCATTGTGTGTTCCAAAGTGTTGACTCATGTGTAGCCTCTCTATTGGGATACACTTCATATTCAAGCTCTAGGACTATGTGAAAAGACTTGATGCTGGTCATCCGTTAGAAGAAGAAAAATCTGTCAAGAAAATTTTCCTAAGTAAAGTACTTGAGTAACTCTATACTTACTCGAGTAAGTTACTGAGTTCATACTCGAGTAGTTAAGATATACTCGAGTAGTCCAATTATAGCTCTCGAGTAGTTAATACAACTACTCGAGTAGTTTCCTTTCACCTCTCGAGTTTACAGAAATTTTTTTCTCAAAATTTTCTAAGTTAAATACTCGAGTAGTACTATATAGTACTCGAGTAGTTTTATCTTCTCTCTCGAGTAGTTGAATTCTGTCTCTCGTGTAGTTTTCACTTACTCGAGTAGTCTAAGTCATGTACTCGAGTAGTTCATCTAGTACTCGAGTAGTCCGACGTTTATACTCGAGTAATCCAGATTTCCATTCCAGAAAATTTCTTTAAGTGAATTACTCGAGTAGTCATCTCCATATACTCGAGTAGTTCTATTTGTCTCGAGTAGTTCAACTTCTATACTCGAGTAGTCAGTTTTTCCTGTTCCAGAAATTTTCCAAGTCTATGACTCGAGTAGTTTCTTTTATACTCGAGTAGTTCATTCTTATATACTCGAGTAGTATTTCTTATACTCGAGTAATCTACTCCACCTCTCGTGTAAGTACTCAAGTACTCGAGTAAGTCATTTTGTTACTCGAGTAGCTGATTCTTTCTCATTCTGATTTACTCGAGTAGTTGACTCCATGTACTCGAGTAATCATCTCACTCTCTCTCGAGTAGTTTTTCTTATGTACTCGAGTAGTGCTGCATATACTCGAGTAGTATATTACATCTCGAGTAATTTACTTTGACTTTTCTGAAAATTCTTTAAGTCCAGAATAACGGTCTTATTCATGAACTTTGACGTGATTGGTCCACGTGTCTCTCATAATGACTCAATTAAGTCTAATCTTTTCTGATCCTATAAAAGGTTTTGTCTAAACCGACAAACCCTAACTATTCTAAGATTATTCTAAGATCATATTCAGAGAAGGTTTGCAGTCGCACTCAAGAAGATTTTTTGTCTCCTCTTTCTCTCTCCAAGAAACGAATTCCGCCGTCGTCGTCGTCGCAAATTCCCGACCGGATAGGGTTTCATCTTTTGAGGATTCAGATCAAGAAGGCTCTCCAGATCGAGATTCACTCAACTCATCATCCTCTAATTAGATCGATCGTGAGAAGCCAAGAAGTTTCAGATTCAGATCTGATTTTGCCGAGGTTTTCTTCACATATCTGATAAAGCTGAAAAGTTTAGAAGAAGAAAATCCTGGCCGATTACTTGCAGATCTGTCAAGATTCATTGTTTGTATTTCTATACAATTTTATTTCATTATTGTAGGAGAAGTTTTCTCCGAGTGTAGGAGTTTTTCAACTCTGAGATTGTAGGAAGTTTCATCTTCTGAGTGCAGATCCGTGTTGTGGATTGAGATTGTAGGAACGTTGTTCCAAGGGTAGGATTGATTTTCAATCCGAGATAGTGGAGTAGCCGAGTCTAGTGCATTGCTAGATCGGTGAGGAAAAGTGGATGTACCCAAGGTTGGGGAACCACTATAAATCTTGCATCGTCTGTGTTTGATTGGTAGATAGATCTGTGCATTGGTTTGTAATTTTTTATTCCGCAAAGAGACGCACAATTCACCTATTCACCCCCTCTAGGTGATTTAGGTAGGCAACTATAAACTTTCAATTGGTATCAGAGGCAGGTTGATCATTAAAAGGCTAACACCTTGATCAGATATTTCAATAGTTGTCATTTGAGATCTACCAAAAATGGACATGGCTAAAGATTTTGCCAAGCTTCCGTTATGCACCAAATATAATTTTCCCATGTGGAAAGAGAGAATCAAGTTATTCATGGAAGCTATGGATCCAAGAATCTTCATGATAGTTGAAGAAGGTCCTTATATATTCCCATGATAATCTCCACTATAGATCCAACCAAGAAAGTCTCAAAGAAACTCATGGATCTAGATAAGAATGAGATTGCACTTGTCTCATTAGACAAAAAAGCAAAAAATATTGTAGCAAGTGCAGTCGATGATTCCATGCTGCAAAACCTGATTCACTTCCAGTCTGCTAAAGAGATGTGGCAGTCACTAGTTACCTTAATGGAAGTTACAGAAGAAGTGAGAGATGACAAAAGATCCCTTCTTAATCAGAAGTATGAAGCTTTCCGATAGGGAAACAAAGAAATCATTGCTGATACTTTTGAGAATTTCTTCAAGATAGTGAATGGGCTAAGGGTCTATGGCAGAGTCTTCACTAATGGAGAATTAAATGATAAGTTCTTGAGATCCCAAACTAAAGAATGGGATAACAAGGACTGTGTCATAAGGGAGTTTGGAAAACTGGCTGAGACAGACCCTCAGAATCTCTTCGGGAAGCTTATGTCATATGAACTTCAACTCAATAACAGGAAGGCTGAAGAAGAGAAGAGCAGGTCTGCATTTAAAGAGAAGTTTGTTGCTTTAAAGGCAGACACCTCCAAGAAGTCCAAGGTTGTTCCTCCTACTCCAGCACAAGAAGTTAGTGAAGAAGAAACCTCAGAGCCAAGCACCTCAGGCTCAGAACTATCAGAAGGAGAGTTCTCACTACTCTCACGACAGTTCAAGAAATTTTTGAACAAGAAAAAGCACTGGAAACGCAAGGATGTCTCCTATAGAAGATCACGACATGATGGTGATCGTCAAAGAAAAGGCTCAAGTAGCCATGACAGGTATAATTCTAAACAAAAGAAATATGTTTATACTGACACTATTTGTTATTGTTGCAATAAATCAGGACACGTCATAGCTGACTGCCCTCACAAGAAGGAGGGTAGTAGAAGAGAGGAAAAGAAGTCCTCATACAACAAGAAGAGGACAGAGAAGAGCTTGATGGCCAAAAAGGGCAAGACTCTTAGTGACTCTGACTCATCTGAGTCGAGTGAAGAAGAAGCCTATTTTGGGCTCATGGCTCAAACTGATGAAGAACAAGAGCCCCAGTTCACTGGGAAGGTAAACTCTCGCACTCCTCTTTCAGATTCTGAAGTGTCTGAACATGATTGTGAGGATAGCTCCTCTGACGATGAGTCAGAACTCATGGCCCAATATAAGGAGTTAATCATGGCTTACGACAAATGTCGTCGAGTCGTGAAAACTCAGGCTAAAGAGATAAAGTCTCTCAAAGCTAAAGAGAGCGTCTTGAGAGAGAAAGTTGCAAAAACTGACTCGCTCGAAGAAAACTTTAATAATACTGTTGAAGAATATAACAAAGCTTTTGAGCACCTTGACCTCAAAGAGAAAATCATCAAAGACTTGGAAAAACAACTCACCGCTGAAAAAAAAATTGTTGAAAGTTTCTCTAAGCCTAAGACTGTTTTTCCTCTCGTTGTTGAATTCTTAACCAAGGTCAACGGTGCTGGGCTAGGCCATGAAGAAGCTCCTAGTAAATCCTCTAGGAGAAATAAGGCCCAACGGAAGAATAAGGCCGCCAAAAAGGCCTTAGCCAAAGAGAAGGTCATATTTCCTTCAAATGAGTTTGATCTTGACTCCTCATACAGACACTTTGCAAGGCCTACTTATGTAGAGCCAAAGTCACGTTATCAGGGATGGACTCGCCCCAAAAACTTTGGCGAAAATGTCTTTAAGGCATCTTATGAAGAAGTGATTCTTCAGAGCTATGACCCTTTCAATCATGGTCATAACTTCAAGAAGGCACCAAAGGCAAAGCCTGTTGTAGAAAAGCCTATAAAGGAAAAGAAGTCATGTGATTGTCATCTTCATGAGACATCTTCCTCCAGGAATGCTTCTCCTACTAGACCTCAATTCCAAAAGGTCAAGCAGGAGAACATGAGGCAGAGATACAACAAATTTGACTGTTGGTGTTGTCGCAATACTGGTCACTTTGTCATCGATTGCTGGTTTAATCCCAGAAATGCTACACCCTCTCATGTTGGCAATATGAGAAAGACCGCTCATGATGCTAATACTCGTATGGGGAGTATTCTAACCCATGACTAAGGACCCAAACGTATTTGGGTTCCTAAGGCAAACTAATTTTGTTGCAGGAATGTCCAAAGACCACCAAAACGCCAATCTGGTATTTGGACAGTGGATGCTCTCGGCATATGACCGGGACTAGAAGCCTAATTCAGAATTTTACTCCAGTCGTGAACAGACCAAAGATCATCTTTGGAGGTTCAGACCGTGGAATCACTAAAGACTACGGTATGATTACAAATGGTAATGTATCCTTCTTAGATGTGGCTTACGTTGAAGGTTTGGAACATAACCTAATAAGCATAAGCCAACTCTGCGATGAGGATACATAGTTGAGTTTCACGCTGATAAGTGCTTGATAAAATCTGTTGACAATATGGAAATGATTCTATCCGGCACTCGAAGCATAAACATATTTTATTTAAATTTCATTTGTATAGATTCTTCGACACCAGTGTGCTCTTTAGCAAAAGATAGTGCGTCTCTTGGTGACCAATGACACAAGAGACTAGCACATATTAATTACAAAACTATTAATAAATTATTTTCAATGAACTTAGTACGTGATGTCTCAAATGTCAAGTACGTCAAAGATAGACCTTGTCATGCATGTGTAAAAGGCAAGCAAACAAGGGCTACCTTTAAAAGCGTTATAGGCAATGATTCTAATAGATATCTTCATCTACTGCATATGAACTTGTTTGGTCCACTGCAAATTAGAAGTTTGGGAGGTAAGGATTACACGTTGGTAATTGTTGATGATTACTCGCGCTTTGCATGAGTGTTCTTTCTAAAACACAAGTCAGATACCTTCGACATCTTTACTATTTTTGTCAGGCAAGTACAGAACGAGTATAACTGCTGCATAGTCAAAATCAGAAGTGACAATGGAACAGAGTTTAAGTCTGGGGCCATGACAGAATTTTGTAAAAGCCTGAGTATCTTTCATGAGTTTTCCTCTCCTCGTACTCCACAACAGAATGGAGTGATCGAGAGAAGGAATAGAACACTCATAGAGGCCTGCAGGACCATGTTGAGTGATGCTTCACTTCCGGAATATTTTTGGGCTGAAGCCGTCAACACTGCATGTCACGTGCAAAATCAAACTCTCATAAACAAAAACCACGATAAGACACCTTGCGAACTTCTGAAGGGCAGGAAACCAACAGTCTCATATTTTAGAATTTTTGATTGTAAATGCTTCGTGCTCAACAATGACAAGTATCATACTACAAAGTTTAGCGAAAATAGTTTTGAAGGTATTTTGTAGGTTATAGTAGTCATAGTAAGGCATATGAGATATTTAATAGAAAAACTCTTGTTGTAGAAGAATCAATACATGTTGTATTTGATGAGACGAGTTTGCTGCAAAGAAACTCTTCTAGTGTGCTTATTGAAGATGCATGTGCAAAGCTGAAAGAAATTAACTTGGATGGACCGACCGAAGATAAAGGTGAAAAGTTAATCAAGATTACCACTCCAACCCCTATTGAAGAGGTTGATGATCAAGATGAAGAAGAAGTCCAAGTTGAAGAAGTCACTCCGGTGATAGAAGACAATCCAGATGCAAGGAATCTAGAGCTCAGACATCTGAAGGATCACCCCCTGGACCAAATCATAGGAGATTCCCGGGACGGTGTCAGGACTCGTAGAGGTATAACTAATGAAAATTTATATCTAAGTTTTCTCTCACATGTTGAACCAAAGAAGTTTGAGGAACCAAACTCAGACGCATCGTGGATAATGATAATGAAAGAAGAACTAAACCAGTTTAAGCATTGCAATGTATGGAAACTTGTTCCAAGACCCAAATGTAAGAACGTCATTGGGACAAAATGGGTCTACAGGAACAAGATGGACGAGGATGGAACATTTATAAAGAACAAGGAAAGACTTGTCGCAAAAGGCTATCGTCAAGAAGAAGGAATCGACTTTGACCAGACGTACGCTCTATTGGCTAGGCTGGAGGCAATAAGGTTATTCCTTGCATATGCTTCACCCAAAGGCTTCACTGTCTACCAAATGGACGTGAAGTCTGTCTTCCTTAATGGAGACATAAAGGAAGAGGTGTATGTGGAACAACCTACAGGTTTCGTTGATTCTAACTTTCCTGATTACGTTTATTTACTGCATAAAGCGTTATATGGTCTGAAACAAGCTCCTCGAGCTTGGTATGAGACGCTGTCTAGTTTTCTACTTGAGAACAAGTTCACAAGGGGAAAGATAGATAAGACATTATTTCTTAGGGAAATTAAAGGCAAGATTTTGCTAGTGCAAATCTATATCGACGATATTATCTTTGGCTCTACTGATGACAACCTCTGCAAGAAGTTTTCAAAACTTATGCAAGGGAAGTTTGAAATGAGCAGTATGGGCGAGCTGAAGTATTTTTTAGGGCTTCAAGTGAAACAGTCTGAAGATGGAATTTTCATCTCACAGACCAAGTTCACAAAAGAGCTTATTAAGAAATTCGGAATGGAGAACTCAACCTCGATGAGGACTCCAATGGGTTCAACAATGTCTCTGGACAAGGATGAAAAGGGAAACCTTTTGATGAAACCAAGTACAGAAGCATTATTGGATCCTTGCTCTACCTCACTGCAAGTAGACCTGACATAATGTTCTCAACATGTGTCTATGCTAGATTTCAGGTGAATTCTAAGGAATCTCACTACGCTGCTGCAAAACAGATTTTGAGATACCTTTAAGGTACACCAAATCTTGGCTTATGATACCCAAGAAGTAATGATAGCGAACTAATAGGCTTTTCAGATGCAGATTTTGCAGGGAGCAAAGACGACAGGAAAATCACCTCCGGGACATGTCAATTCTTTGGAAGAAGACTTATCTCCTGGAGTAGCAAGAAGCAAAACTATGTGGCAATCTCAACGGCTGAGTCAGAGTATATCTCTGTAGGCAGTTGCTGTGTATAGTTACTTTGGATAAAGAATCAGTTCGAAGACTACAAAATGAAGTTTCAAAACATTCCTTTGTTTTGTGACTCTTCCAGCGCAATAGCAATAACCAACAACCCAATCTCGCACAGCTGGACAAAACATATAGAGCTAAGGTATCACTTCATCCGGGAGCATGTGGAGCATGTGGAGCATGGGGACATAGACCTTCAATATGTCTCTACAAATAGGCAAATTGCAGACATTTTTACGAAGCCGCTGGACGAGACCAAGTTCTCGTTCTTCAAAACAGAACTTGGGATGCTCAACAAAGAAGACTAGATAGGCTGGACTTTCAAGAAGGCTCAAGGCTCAAAGGTTAGTCAAATACTGAAATTTTTGAAAATTCCAACTCTTTGACTCGAGTAAGATACAACCTACTCGAGTAAGAATATGACCTACTCGAGTAGTAGAATGACATACTCGAGTAGTCTACTTGACCTACTCGAGTAGCAGACTGACATACTCGAGTAGTCAATTTCTCATACTCGAGTACCTCACTGACCTACTCGAGTACTTCCATACATCTACTCGAGTACTTCTGTATCCCTACTCGAGTAATTCCAGAATTATCTACTCGAGATATTTCCTCACTCGTGTATATGTCGAGTCTTTTGTTTTTCAAATTTTCTTATGCGCAAACCAAGGTCAATGCCGCCTCTTCTATGATTTAATTCTTCATTGTCGTACAATTAGACCTAAAACAAGGGTTATATAAATAAGAAAATCTGGAAATTTCCCTACACGAAATCATTTCCGCTCTCTCGAGTACCCGGCTGCCTCTTCGCCTTCCTCAATCAGTTGCAGAGCCGCGCGATTTCCTTCACCCCGTCGACATTCTCTAGGGTTTCTGAATCCTCTACAAATTTCTGAATCATGGCCGTCGCCTCTAAAATCGGTGTGGGTTCGGAATTAGTCGCCGCCGGGATTGCAGAACTCTCTGACGACTTCCATCATCTCATGATTTTGCTCTACACCGCCGGATTAACCTTCGTTATCAAAGAACAATGTCGAATCCTCTTCCCCGACGTTGCAGAATTCTTCAGGCATGTCAAGGTCAAGCGCCATGTGACAGTTTTGAAGTCTTAAGTTAAAGGTATCAAGATAATGCTCACCCCTAATTCTATTTCTCAATTACTTCGGCTGCCAGTTCTGGATGCAGATGAATTTCTGGGCAATGAAGAATATTCCAGAACTTGCTTGTTCTGTGGAATTTTTGCTGATGCAAAGTATATCAGAAGAGCTTACATGAATGCATAAGGTAAACTACTAGTTGATATAATAGGGAAAATTCTGTTATGTAAGACCAACTCCATCAAAGATATCCCCTTATACTTCTTTGAATTAATGCAAGCAATTGTCTGTAGAAAAGCCTTTCAGTTTGGCTTGTTGATTCTGAACAAGATTAAAGACAATATTCAATCTCCCAACTATGCCAGAATCATTTCCCTGCTTCTCCATGAGATAAATCCAGAGGTATTCAGTTTCTCCAAGGGGAGTATTATTCACCACATGAAGAAAGTCTCCATTTCATCCATACAGAGATGAGAGTTAAAGTTGCAGAATCCCTCTCAAGCTGCCAAAGTAACTGAGATTCTAAACACAGAGGACAGGACCCCATCTCCCTCTCCATCTCAGGTCCCCAGCTCCTCTGGTGCACATAATGAGGGGGAGCCTGCTCCTTCTATTTCAGCCAGGATGCCAACTCCTCCAGCTCCTACTCCTCCACCTGTTACCCCAGAAGACATTCCCTCAGATCAACAACTTCAAGAAGCACTACTATCAACTGATGCTACCATCAATGAGATGATAGAGGGATTAACAGCAGATTTACCTCCTCCTCCTCTATCTCCAAAAGCTCCATCCACTGAAATACCCAAAGACCCCACTCCAGTGCAATCTCCAGCACAGTATCCAGACACCTCTCTAGCAAGAACTCCAGCTAAGTCTCCGGATGCTCAACATGGCCAGCAAGAAACAATCTTCATTTCTGATGAGCAATCACCCGAACCAGCTGAAGCACCTCTCAGGAATTTGAACTTCTCCATTCCTCAAATCATGGAAGAATGGGAGGCCCTCATACACACTACAAGTGCTCAGAGCTTTGTGACCATTCAGGGAAATACCCTCATGGGTGGCTCCTCCTATTTCTTCAGCTCCATCTTCTTCTGCTACTCCTGCTGCCACTTCCTCTACCTCCACAGATTTGATGACACAAATTGTTCTTCTCCTTCAAGCACAAAAAACCTATTTTGATACTTGTATTAAGTCTGTAACTAATAAGGTAACTGCTCTAGAAACTGAGATGAGCAGAGGATTTGCTGAAATACAGCATAATAGTGATCAACTCAAACACCTTTTTCAAATTGGAGGAAAAGCATTAGACCACACTATCACTAGTGTTGGCCAAGAAATGGAACAGGGTGTTACCCTAGCAGGTAATCAAATTGAACTGGACAAAAGAGCTGAGGCCAACAAGATGAAGATTTGTGAAGTTGGTACTTTCAAAGATGATGATATCTCTAAAATATCTGTAGAAGTCAGAAAGGAGGAGAGTTTGGTGAAAGAATATCTTGAGAAGTCAGGTGCTGCCATGAAAGAGCTGTGGAAGGCCAAAGTGAAAGAAATTCATGATGATGTCCTAGCACAGATACAGAGTGTCAAATTCCACACATATGACACTGCTGTATGGATGCACAATCAGATCCTTCCAGAATTTGCTGCTGATCCAAACATTATCCCTCATCATTTGAACCCTCTAGCTGCTGATTTACCTGCTCAAGCTCCTCAACCCACTTTCTCTCCAAGGCCTAATGATTCTGTTGCCCCTCCTGATACCTATACCCAGGGTTGGGATGAAGATCCTACAGATATTTTCTTCAAAGCTCCTCCTGAAATTCAGACTTACAAAAAGAAAAGAAAGTATGGTGATGGTGCTTCTACAAGCAAGTCCATTCCTACTCCAGCTCCTGAACATGCTGAGGTTTGGTCTCCCACTTCCAAGTCTCTCATCCTGGAAACTCTCAAATTAGTTATGGATTATCATGAGAACAGAAATATTCACTACAGTTCCCAGGAGTGGGAGTTGTATGAGAAGTCTATGACCAAAAGGAGGATCTATTACAGAGAATATGAAAGAAACAATCATGCTGCTCCTCCAAGACCACCAAGTATTATCCTAAACCTTACAGCTATCAAAGAAGACAGCAAGAGAAACAGGACAGGCAACATCATCAGCTCTAGCCAAAAAGGACTTATGAGATGTTGAAATGATTTTTGTTGTTAATGATATTTCTGGATATTCACAATTATATAATTCTAAGTTTTTGATCTCATTATCTTTTCCATAGTCTTTTACTTGTTTACACTGTTTTATATACTTAGAATTATTTTTATGTCCATAATTCACCTTAGTGTAAAGAGTTCTGACTTCTACAAATAGGGGGAGATTGTTGGGTATTGTATCCACACTAACCCAGATTTGATGAAGTCATCCTTGAACTAAGATGAATTAAGTTGTATTTGATGCTTGGTTTGAGTTATGTGTTTGCAGGAATCTTATGGGAAGTGTAAACCAATGTCAGTCTACAATGGGTCACCAAACACAGGACCATACAATGTAATCCCTCATTGTGTGTTCCAAAGTGTTGACTCATGTGTAGTCTCTCTATTGGGATACACTTCATATTCAAGCTCTAGGACTATGTGAAAAGACTAGATGCTGGTCATCCCTTAGAAGAAGAAAAATCTGTCAAGAAAATTTTCCTGAGTAAAGTACTCGAGTAGCTCTATACTTACTCGAGTAGTTAAGATATACTCGAGTAGTCCAATTATAGATCTTGAGTAGTTAATTCAACTACTCGAGTAGTTCCCTTTCACCTCTCGAGTTTATAGAAATTTTCTTCTCAAAATTTTCTAAGTTAAATACTCGAGTAGTACTATATAGTACTCGAGTAGTTTTATCTTCTCTCTCGAGTAGTTGAATTCTGTCTCTCGTGTAGTTCTCACTTACTCGAGTAGTCTAAGTCATGTACTCGAGTAGTTCATCTACTACTCGAGTAGTCCAGTGTTTATACTCGAGTAATCCAGATTTCCATTCCAGAAAATTTCTCTAAGTGAATTACTCGAGTAGTCATCTCCATATACTCGAGTAGTTCTATTTGTCTAGAGTAGTTCAACTTCTATACTCGAGTAGTCAGTTTTTCCTGTTCCAGAAATTTTCCAAGTCTATGACTCGAGTAGTTTCTTATATACTCGAGTAGTTCATTCTTATATACTCGAGTAGTATTTCTTATACTCGCGTAATCTACTCCACCTCTCGTGTAAGTACTCAAGTACTCGAGTAAGTCATTTTTGTTTCTCGAGTAGCTGATTCTTTCTCATTCTGATTTACTCGAGTAGTTGAGTCCATGTACTCGAGTAATCATCTCACTCTCTCTCGAGTAGTTTTTCTTATGTACTCGAGTAGTCATCTTCTACCTACTCGAGTAGTGCTGCATATACTCGAGTAGTCTATTACATCTCGAGTAATTTACTTTGACTTTTTCGAAAATTCTTTAAGTCCAGAATAACGGTCTTATTCATGAACTTTGACATGATTGGTTCACGTGTCTCTCATAATGACTCAATTAAGTCTAATCTTTTATGATCCTATAAAAGGTGTTGTCTAAATCGACAAACCCTAACTATTCTAAGATTATTCTAAGATCATATTCAGAGAAGGTTTGCAGTCGTACTCAAGAAGAATTTCTGTCTCCTCTATCTCTCTCCAAGAAACGAAATCCGTCGCCGTCGCCGTCGCAAATTCCCGACCGGCTAGAGTTTCATCTTTTGAGGATTCAGATCAAGAAGGCTCTCCAGATCGAGATTCGCTCAACTACTCATCCTCTGATTAGATCGATCGTGAGAAACCAAGAAGTTTCAGATTCAGATCTGATTTTGCCGAGGTTTTCTTCACCTATCTGATAAAGCCGAAAAATCTAGAAGAAGAAGATCCTGGCCAATTACTTGCAGATCTGTCAAGATTCATTGTTTGTATTTCTATACAATTTTATTTCATTATTGTAAGAGAAGTTTTATCCGAGTGTAGGAGTTTTTCAACTCTGAGATTGCAGGAAGTTTCATCTTCCGAGTGTAGATCCATATTATGGATCGGGATTGTAGGAACGTTGTTCTGAGGGTAGGATTGATTTTCAATCCGAGATAGTGGAGTAGCCGAGTCTAGTGTATTGCTAGATCGGTGAGGGAAAGTGGATGTACCCAAGGTTGGGGAACCACTATAAATCTTGCCTCGTCTATGTTTGATTGGTAGATAGATCTGTGCATTGGTTTGTAATTTTTTATTCCGCAAAGAGACGCACAATTCACCTATTCACCCCCCTCTATGTGATTTAGGTAGGCAACTATAAACTTTCACTGAAGGTGGAATTGGATGAGACTCAGGCGTCCTTTGAGATGAGAAGTCTTTGGTGGATAGAACCACGCAGATGCTGAAGCATGCCCAGGAGGAGACTTCTCGTTTAGAGTCAGAGCTTCGTGTGGCAAAGGCTCGGGTGGAGATGTTATCCTCTGATAGTTGCGTGTCAGAGTTGAAGGTTACTGGACTTGCAGAGTACATGAAGTCTTTAAATTATGTGCGGGATCGTTGCTTGATTAGCAAGGAGGTTCGTGACGAGATCTGGACCAAGGAGGTGGAGCCTCAAATGGAGGATGTTCGTGAACTGGCGCTTAGGCGTGGAGTCTCAGGGGTTTTTCGTCTTGTTTGCAGGATCTTGGGATGCGACATATCTGGCTTTAGTTTTGATGACATCTCAGGCGATGAGAGTTTTGATGTTGATGCAGCTGATATGTAGCAGCATTATGTTTTTGTATGTGCGTGTTTGCATTTTTTTTCTAGTCTGATATCTTGTATGTTGCCATTTTCGTTTGACAGCTCTGATCTGTGTATTTACGAAAGTATTTGTATGTTGTTGCGATAAAGATGTTCTCTTTTTTCTTTTTGCCGATGTTGGGTATTGTATCCACAATGTACCTGATTTGAAGAAGCCCCTGGACAAGCTAAGGTCAATAGACTATGTATTTGATAAAATCCTTCGAGTTGTGCTTGCAGTTTTTCCATGCTAAGTGCACACCAATGTCAGGGTGCAGTAGGTCAATATACACGGGTCTGCACGACGTAATCCCTCGTTGAGCAGATCAGTGTGTTGGCCTACGTGTACTCTCTCTATTGGAGTGCACTTATTTTCAAGCACAGGGCTGTAAATATGCAGGAGCAGACAAGGAGCAAGGATGGGTCAAGGAGCATCTCATAGGTGGAAAGACGAAAATTCGTCTAAGTTAGAATCGACGAGAATCACCAAGTGATTCTCGCCGAACTCGATCCAGCAACTTCTAAGCTAGCACCTCTGCGCCTAAGTAAGAATCGACGAGAATCACTTAGTGATTCTCGTCGAATCGACGAGAATCACTGGTTGATTCTCGCCGTCTCGACCTGGCTTAAAGCAGTGTGTGCAACCAAGGCAAATTCGACGAGAATCATCTTTGATTCTCGCCGAATCGTCGAGAATCACCTTTGATTCTCGGCGACTCGGCGAGAATCACTTTCGATTCTCACCGATTTTGACTTGGCATTTTTCTGGAACTTCCTGAACCGGATCTGCCGCTGTTAAGTTTCTGGACCGGGATTTGGGGATCTCTTTTGTGGGTCCCACAAATGGTCATATTGGAAAACCTCTACAGTATTTATATACATGTATTTTGAACGGAATAAGTACACAGAAAGAAGCCGAGCACGAAACCCTAATATCGCGATTTCTCTTCTCCGTCGCCGTCGCGCTCGGGCTAGTACGTCGCCGCCGCTGATCGTTCTTCTTCCCGATCTCCGGCGACAGAAGCTTAGCAAAGCTTGCGTCTCACGTGTCTATCCAGAGATCTCTTGTCTCTCGATTTGTTGACCGGGAAAAACTCCCCCGTCCGAATCGATCGAGACGACCGATCCTAGAGTGACCGTTGGTAGACCTAGTTTGCTTCGCAAAGAAGTTTGGATCTCAAAGCACTGCAGCAGCGCACCTTCATGGCAGCCGACTCCGAACCAAGCCGCCGCTCGGATTGCCGCCGCCGGTTCCGGGAGATCCTCTCCAAGTGAGACCAAGGTCGTAGACTCTTCATCGACCTCGAGAACACGTCGTCGAACGAAGAGGAACACCGTAGTCTTCGAAAGAAGTTTGTATCTCATATACATTCCATATTTACTTTTGTTGTAAAGGAACTTTTGTTCCGTGTTGTAAGGGTTGGGTGCAACCCGTTTTGTGGGAGTGTTGACTCTCACGTGTGGAAGGGCTCCTTCCGTTAGTGCAGGGATTGGATTTCAATCCCGTTGGAGAAGTGACCGAGTCGTCCCTTGTTGGGGAGATAGGTCGAAGGGGGAAAGTGGATGTACCCAAGTCGGGGAACCACTATAAATTTGCTGTGTATTCTGTGTGCTGTGCTTGTTGTTTTTATTGTGCAGGTACATCCGTAAACTCCGCAAAAGAACCGCACGTCACCTATCCCCCCCCCCATAGGTGCACATAGCTGACACTAGGTGGACTTTCAAGTGGTATCAGAGCGAGGTTGCTCATCAATAAGGTTAACACCTTGAGTTGAATCCTGCCCCTAGTGTCAAAAGAAGAAAACAAATATCTACTATGGACGGGCTCAAGTACTCCGGCAAGATCCCAGTGTGCAACAGACTCAACTTTCCGATCTGGAAGGAAAGAATCAGGTTTTACATGGAAGCAGTCGATCCTCGACTCTTCATGATTGTGGAAGAGGGACCTTATATCCCCACTAAGGCCTCCACCATCGATCCCACCAAGAAGGTGCCGAAGACACTTTCTGAAATGGACAAAGACGAGATGGTGCTGGTGGGACTGGACAAGAAGGCACGAAACATTCTAGTGAGCGCAGTTGATGATTCTATGATGCAAAACTTCAGCAACTGCAGGACAGCTCAGGAGATCTGGCAGTGCCTGATCATCCTAATGGAGGGCACGGATGAAGTGAGGGATGATCGGAGATCCCTCCTGAACCAAAAATATGAGGCCTTCAGGCAAGGACCTAAGGAAGAGATCGGAGTCACATACGAGAACTTCCTGAAGATTGTCAACACCCTCAAGGGCTACGGAAGAGTGTTCACCAATGGTGAACTCAATGACAAATTCCTTAGGTCCCTTACTAAGGAATGGGACACAAAGATCTGCGCCATCAGAGAATTTGGCAGACTAGCAGAAACTGATCCACAAATCCTGTTTGGGAAGCTGATGTCCTATGAACTTCAGCTGAACACCAGGAAGGCTGAGGAAAAAGCAGAAAAGGCTGCTGCAAAAGAAAAGACTGTGGCTCTAAAAGCCAGTCACTCCAGAAAAGGGAAGAGTAAGGTGTCGTACCGTGCCAGGAAAAAGGATGAGGAGGAGGACTCCGATCCATGCTCCTCCAGCTCAGAACTGTCGGAGGAGGATTTCTCCCTCATCACTTGAGAGTTCAAGAAGTTCCTCAAGATGAGGAATCAAAGAAAGAGAGACGGCTCCTCTTCCATACATCAGAAGAAAAACTACTCCTCTGACAGGTATGCATCTAAACCCAACAAACATCGTTCTTCTGACATTATTTGCTTTGGATGTAATAAGTCAGGACACGTCGTGGCCGACTGCTATCAAAGAAAAAGAGAAAAGGGAAGTGGTGAGGAGCTCAAATCCTCCAGAGATAAGAAGAAGGAGCGGAGCTACATCGCAAGAAGACCAAAGACACTAAGTGAGTCTGATTCCTCAGACTCCATTGATGATGAGGAAGCCTACTTCGGGCTGGTGGGTCGCTCGGACTCAGAAGGAGAATGCCCCCCATTTACTGGGAAGGTAAAAGCTCACACCCCTCTCTCCGACTCCGACTCTGATCCTGAATCTCAGGATGATGAACCTGAGGATGACCCTTCAGCCCGTGAAGCTGAGCTCCTCGAGAAGTATGAGCTTCTGCTCAACACTTTCGATGAGTGCCGAAAGAGACTGAAGGCTGAGAAGAAGGAAGTAAAATTCCTTAAGGGTGAGTGTGTATCCCTAAGGGAAGAGGTCACTAGCTTGATTTCTCTCCGACAGGAACACCTTGACCTGACTTCCAAGCATTCAGAGTCTTTGAAGCTCCTTGATCTAAAGCAGGAGGAAGTCAACAAGTTGGAAGAACTACTTGCGGCAGAAAGGAAGATCGTCAAGAGCTTCTCCATGCCAAAAACAGTTCTTCCAGTCGTTGATACCTTCTCTGCTCAGGCCAAAGGAGCTGGCTTGGGGCATATAGGGGTACCTGGTTCTTCATCTAGGAGAAACAAGAACCAGAGGAAGAATAAGGCCGCCAAGAAGGCCTCTGCTGATGAAAAGGGTAAGGCTCCTCTTAGTCCTGTTGCGTTCAGAAAGCCTGGCTTTCCTTGCAACCAACACGACTTTGAGTCAACTTTTGGGCATCATTTCCGGCCCTCGGTTGCAAAGCCAAAGAGCCGGTATGACGGTTGGAACTTTCCCCGGAACTTCGGTGAGAGTGCCTTCAAGGCACCTTATGAGGAAATCCACATAGGAAATTATGGTCCGTTCTCTAGCGGCCATAATGGAAAGCAGGCACCAAAAGCCAAGCCTGTTATACAGAAGGTGACAAAGTCATGCGACTGTTGTCACCATGAGGCCTCCACCTCCAGATCCAAGGCCCCAGCAGTACCCACCGTTCCCAGGGTAAGGCAGGAACCTAGGAAGAGGTACAACAGATTTGACTGTTGGTGCTGTGGCAAAGTCGGTCACTTTGTCGTGGATTGTTGGTTTAATCCAAGGAACTACGAGACTCCCCATGTTAGCAATGCGAGACCGACCACTCGTAGGGTTAACCAACCGAGGGGGAGTGTGCTAACCAGGAATCTAGGACCCAAGTTCGATTGAGTTCCTAAGGCAAATTAATTTTGTTTTGCAGGAATGTCCAAAGGCCACCAAAACGCCGATCTGGTATTTGGACAGTGGATGCTCCCGGCATATGACCGGGACAAGAAGCCTGCTGCGTGATTACGCTCCAGTCGAGAATGGACCCAAAGTCATCTTTGGAGGGTCAGATCGAGGAGTCACCAGAGGTTATGGTATGATTTCCAACGGTATAATCTCTATCACCGACGTGACTTATGTTGAAGGGTTAAAACATAACCTGATCAGTGTAAGTCAGTTATGTGATAAAGGTTATGACGTTAAGTTCTGCAAGGATAAATGTCTGATAATTTCACGTACCTCTTCTGAAACGGTATTATCAGGTATTAGGAGCAGAAATATCTTTTGTTTAGATTTTCTCAGTTTAGATTCATCTACCCCCGTATGCCTTGTGGCAACTGGCAGTGCATCTCTTTGTGAACAATGTCACAAGAGATTTGCACATATTAATTTCAAGACAATTAGTATGCTATTTTCTAAGGACTTGGTAAGGGATGCTCCCAGTATCAAGTGCATCAAAGATAGCCCATGTCCTGCATGCCAGATGGGCAAACAGACTCGGGCTACCTTTAAGAGCATCGCTGACAAAGACTCCTCCCGATGTCTTTACCTTTTGCATATGGACTTGTTTGGTCCAATGCAAGTTCATAGCTTGGGAGGCAAGTCCTATACGCTAGTGATAGTTGATGATCATTCTCGGTTTACATGGGTGTTCTTTTTAAAACGAAAGTCAGACACGGTTGACATCTTCACTAATTTTGTCAAGCAGGTTCAGAACGAATTTAACTGCTCCGTGGTCAAAATCAGAAGTGACCATGGTACAGAATTCGAATCTGGTGCAATGACAGAATTTTGTGAAGAACAAGGTATCTTTCATGAGTTCTCCTCCCCGCGCACTCCTCAGCAAAATGGAGTTGCGGAGAGGAGAAATAGAACTCTCATTGAAGCCTGCACGACTATGTTGAAAGATGCTTCTCTCCCGGAATACTTCTGGGCAGAGGGTGTCAATACGGCATGTCATGTACAAAACCGAGCATTGATCAACAAGCATCATCGTAAGACGCCCTACGAGATACTGAAAGGCAGGAAACCAACCATGTCCTACTTGAGGATTTTTGGTTGCCGATGCTATGTACTGAATAATGGGAAGTACCCGCGTACCAAATTCGGTGAAAAATGCTTCGAAGGCATATTCATGGGCTATAGCTCCCATAGTCGGGCATATAGGGTCTTCAATAAGAAAACCCTAGTGGTAGAAGAATCAATAAATGTTGTATTTGATGAAGGAAGTTTGCTTAACAGCAATTCTTCCAGTAGTATTCTTGAAGATGCAGGTGCACGACTGGAACAGCTGAGTCTGGATGAGACCGCTAAAGTTGACGCTCCTAAGTACGTCAAAGTCTCCACCTCCACGTCATCTGAAAGTGTTGAAGATCAAGATAGAACAAATCTCTTAGAGGAAAGAGAAGCCCAAGAAGTAGTTGAAGCTCCTGACGCCCGACTACTAGAGCTCCGGCATGTGAGGGATCATCCTAGAGATCAGATCATCGGGGATCCTCGTGTCGGGGTCAGAACTCGACGAGGTACAATTAACGAGGTATTGCATCTTAGCTTCCTGTCACAGGTTGAGCCAAAGAAGTTCGACGAGGCGAACAAGGATGCGGCATGGATTCTAGCCATGCAAGAGGAACTACATCAATTCGAGCGGTGCAAAGTTTGGACTCTGGTTCCCAGACCATACAAGCAGAATGTGATTGGCACAAAGTGGATCTTCAGAAACAAGCTGGATGAACATGGTGTCATCGTTAAGAACAAGGCCAGGCTGGTGGCTCAAGGTTACAGACAGGAGGAAGGGATTGACTTCGACCAGACCTTCGCACCAGTAGCAAGGCTCGAGGCAATCAGGTTGTTCCTGGCGTATGCTTCACACAAATGATTCACAGTCTATCAAATGGATGTGAAATCGGCATTCCTGAACGGAGACCTGAAAGAGGAAGTTTACGTCGCTCAACCCCCAGGTTTTGTCGATCCTACTTATCCCAATCACATTTATTTTCTTAATAAGGCCTTATATGGGTTGAAACAAGCTCCACGAGCTTGGTATGAGACTTTATCTACTTTTCTTCTTGAGAATAAGTTCTCCAGAGGTAAAATAGATAAAACATTGTTTCTCAGGGAAGTCAAAGGCAAGATTTTGCTGGTGCAAATCTATGTCGATGACATAATATTCGGCTCAACGGACAACAATCTTTGCAAAAAGTTTTCTAAACTTATGCAAGAAAAGTTTGAAATGAGCAGTATGGGAGAGCTTAAGTATTTCTTAGGCCTTCAAGTGAAACAGTCTGAGGATGAAATCTTCATCTCTCAGACGAAGTTCACAAATGAACTCCTTAAGAAATTCGGAATGGAGAGTGCAACCTCTATGAGGACTCCAATGGGATCCACCATGTCTCTGGATAAGGATGAGAAAGGTAAACCTTTCGATGAAACCAAATACAGAAGCATCATTGGATCCCTGCTCTACCTTACTGCCAGTCGACCGGATATTATGTTCTCCACATGTGTCTGTGCCCGCTATCGGGTGAACACTAAGGAATCTCACTATGTCGCTGCAAAGCGAATTCTGAGATATCTTAAAGGTACTCCTAATCTTGGCTTGTGGTACCCGAGAAACAATGATGTCGAGCTAATAGGCTTTTCAGATGCTGATTTTGCAGGGAGCAAGGATGACAGGAAAAGCACCTCCGGGACGTGTCAATTCCTCGGCAGAAGGCTTATTTCATGGAACAGCAAGAAACAGAATTGTGTTGCAACCTCCACAGCAGAGTCAGAGTACATCTCGGCAGGAAGCTGTTGCGCACAACTTCTATGGATCAGAAACCAGCTAGCCGACTACGACCTTCAGTTCAAGGAAGTACCCATGTACTGCGACTCCTCAAGTGCAATTGCCATTGCCAACAATCTGGTGTCGCACAGCAGAACGAAGCATATCGAAGTACGCTACCACTTCATTCGGGAGCACGTGGAGAACAAAGATATCTCTCTCTGTTATGTCCCCACGGACAAGCAGATTGCTGATATATTCACAAAGCCCCTAGACGAGGCCAAGTTCAATCTTTTCAAGACTGAATTAGGGATGCTCAATTATGAGGAATGAAGACTACAGAGGCTCTAGGCCCGTGCAAGAACTGAGGGGGAGCAAAGGGTAAAACGCTACAGACCCCGATTTGTAGAAGCCGAAAAGGGGGAGATTACCCTCTCGGCTAAGGCTAAGGTGGCTCCAAGCTTGCTCCCAAGAAATTAGTATTGGTAATGGATAACTCACATAACTCTCTTTTCAGTTTATGGTTTTCATTCTCATTTGTTCTATTCACCTTAGCTTGTAGGGTTTAGGCTTCTTCAAATAGGGGGAGATTGTTGGGTATTGTATCCACAATGTACCTGATTTGAAGAAGCCCCTGGACAAGCTAAGGTCAATAGACTATGTATTTGATAAAATCCTTCTAGTTGTGCTTGCAGTTTTTCCATGCTAAGTGCACACCAATGTCAGGGTGCAGTAGGTCAATATACACGGGTCTGCACGACGTAATCCCTCGTTGAGCAGATCAGTGTGTTGGCTTACGTGTACTCTCTCTATTGGAGTGCACTTATTTTCAAGCACAGGGCTGTAAATATGCAGGAGCAGACAAGGAGCAAGGATGGGTCAAGGAGCATCTCATAGGTGGAAAGACGAAAATTCGTCTAAGTTAGAATCGACGAGAATCACCAAGTGATTCTCGCCGATTCGTCGAGAATCAGAAGTTGATTCTCTCCGAACTCGATCCAGCAACTTCTAAGCTAGCACCTCAGCGTCTAAGTAAGAATTGACGAGAATCACTTAGTGATTCTCGCCGATTCGGCGAGAATCACTAGTGATTCTCGTCGAATCGACGAGAATCACTGGTTGATTCTCGCCGTCTCGACCTGGCTTAAAGCAGTGTGTGCAACCAAGGCAAATTCGACGAGAATCATCTTTGATTCTCGCCGAATCGTCGAGAATCACCTTTGATTCTCGGCGACTCGGCGAGAATCACTTTCGATTCTCACCGATTTTGACTTGGCATTTTTCTGGAACTTCCTGAACCGGATCTGCCGCTGTTAAGTTTCTGGACCGGGATTTGGGGATCTCTTTTGTGGGTCCCACAAACGGTCATATTGGAAAACCTCTACAGTATTTATATGCAGGTATTTTGAACGGAATAAGTACACAGAAAGAAGCCGAGCACGAAACCCTAATATCGCGATTTCTCTTCTCCGCCGCCGTCGCGCTCGGGCTAGTACGTCGCCGCCGCTGATCGTTCTTCTTCCCGATCTCCGGCGACAGAAGCTTAGCAAAGCTTGCGTCTCACGTGTCTATCCAGAGATCTCTTGTCTCTCGATTTGTTGACCGGGAAAAACTCCCCCGTCCGAATCGATCGAGACGACCGATCCTAGAGTGACCGTTGGTAGACCTAGTTTGCTTCGCAAAGAAGTTTGGATCTCAAAGCACTGCAGCAGCGCACCTTCGTGGCAGCCGACTCCGAACCAAGCCGCCGCTCGGATTGCCGCCGCCGGTTCCGGGAGATCCTCTCCAAGTGAGACCAAGGTCGTAGACTCTTCATCGACCTCGAGAACACGTCGTCGAACGAAGAGGAACACCGTAGTCTCCGAAAGAAGTTTGTATCTCATATACATTCCATATTTACTTTTGTTGTAAAGGAACTTTTGTTCCGTGTTGTAAGGGTTGGGTGCAACCCGTTTTGTGGGAGTGTTGACTCTCACGTGTGGAAGGACTCCTTCCGTTAGTGCAGGGATTGGATTTCAATCCCGTTGGAGAAGTGACCGAGTCGTCCCTTGTTGGGGAGATAGGTCGAAGGGGGAAAGTGGATGTACCCAAGTCGGGGAACCACTATAAATTTGTTGTGTATTCTGTGTGCTGTGCTTGTTGTTTTTATTGTGCAGGTACATCCGTAAATTTCGCAAAAGAACCACACGTCACCTATTCCCCCCCCCCATAGGTGCACATAGCTGACACTAGGTGGACTTTCAGCCGAAACGTTGTTTATGTGTTTGACTTGCAGTGTTGCCTTGTGCGGGTTGTGACCGTGAGTTAGTTTGTACGAGGATCGCCCGCGGCTCAGCGCGCACGAGGCTGACTCGCGACAGAGTATGCACGAGACTGACTCATGGCTTGGCGTGCACGAGACTGGCTCGCAGCGGAGTTTGCACGAGACTGGCCCGCGGCTTGGCGCGCCCAAGACTGGCTCGCGGCGGAGTTTTCACGAGACTGGTTGGCGGTTGGGCACGCACGAGACTGGCTCGCGGCGGAGTTTGCATGAGACTAGCTTGCGGCTGGGCCCGCGCGAGACTGGCTCGCGACGGAGTTTGCACGAGACTGGCTCACGGCTGGGAGCACGCGCGAGGCTGACTCGCAGCAGAGTTTGCATCAGACTGGCTCGCGGCTTGGCGCGTGGGAGACTGTCTCGCAACGAAGTTTGCATGAGACTGGCTCGCGGCCTGGCGCGAGCGAGGCTGGCTCGCGGAGGAGTTTGCACGAGACTGTCTCGTGGTAGGGCGCGCGCGAGGCTGGCTCGCGACGGAGTTTGCACGAGACTAGATTGCGGCTTGGCACGCACGGGAGTGGCTCGCGGTGGAGTTTGCACGAGACTGGCTCGAGGCTTGGCTCGCGGTGGAGTTTGCACGGGACTAGCTCTCGGCTTGGCACGCACGAGACTGGCTCGCGGCGGAGTTTGCACGAGACTAGCTCGCTGCTTTTGTTTGTGTTGACCATGAGGGAGGCTGGCCCGAGTTGCGATAAGGCGTTAAGTGGCAAGGTTGGCAAAGTACCTGCCTGTTCAGTTCACATGCATAACTTTACCTGAGTTATTTTAGATTGATATTAACGAAATAAACATGATATTGCAAAAAATGAAGATAGTTCGAGCGAGCCTGAGCTCACGGCTTTTACACCATGGAACAAGGAAAACGAAATGTAGGACACAACAAATAACAAAGAATAAAACGAAGAAAAGGATAGATGTGATGCATGTCTCAAGCTGCTTGTTTACTGGGAGGAATCTCCCCGTGTCTGCGGGAATATCCTTTGGCATCCGTTGTGGGGCGCAGGTTCATGCCATCAATGTTGAAGGTGGTTGCACGGGCCGGTTGTGCCTGCTTCACATAACAAGCATGTGCTCTTTCTTGGTTCCCGCGGATAATCCCCACCCCTCCAGTGGTTGGGAAATTCATCGCTAGGTGGGGGATCAAGGGTATTGCTCTGAAGGCGAACTGAACTGGTCTTCCAAAAATGGCGTTGTACGCCTAACTTGAGTCTATCACGATGAAGTTGATATCATGAGTAGTTTACCTCGAGAAATCTCCCATTGTGACAGGTAAGGTGATTGTGCCTTGGACTGCGACGAGCTGGTTGTCAAAATCATAGACGGGACCTGCTACGGGTCTAAGGTGCTGCTTGGTGAGCTTTATGCTTTCCAGTATAGAGAGGAACAATACATCTACTGAGCTTCCATTGTCTACTAGGATTCTATTGACATTGAAGTAGGGGTCCCCGATCCTTGCGTTGATAACGAGGGGATCCTTGTTGGGCGTCTGTAGCCCTTCGAGGTCCTTATCATTGAATGTGCTGATGATATTTTGACTAGGCATCATGTCTGGTACTCTTACTGGAAATATCCGTGCGGGGGGAACCAGGGGTCCGACGATGGTCTCTATGTTGCCCACCATCTGTCTTCCCCTACTGTCTCCCTGTGGCGGGTTTTGCGGGTCTCTTGCTTTTCCGGGAGGTGCTTGAGACTTATGCGTGCATCCTTGTAGGAATCTTCCTAAGACTCCCTGGCGGACTAGGCGTTCGATCTCATCTTTCAGCCTGACACACTCTTCGGTAGTGTGTCATGTCCTGCGATGGTAGTCGCAATACATTGAGTGATCGTTTTTGGGATTTAATGGAAGTGCTTTCAATCAGTGAAGTGTTGGATTGTCTTGAATCGAGAAGAGAACATTCGTTCGCGAGGTATTCAGCGAAGTATACTCTTGCGGAGAGTGCTATCCCATAGCTCTTTGGGTATTGCGGCCACGTTTGTCATTGCGGCTCTCCACGCCGCGCCCATCTTCTTGTCTTTAGGAGCTTGCTCCTGGTCTCTTTTCCTCTTTTGCGGACCTTCAAACTGTTGCTTGTGTGCCTCGATCGCCTCGTCGACTGTGATTTGTGCTTCTACTCTATGTACTAGGTCAGGGTAGCTGGGTACTGTTTCTCTTATTAATGATGAGTAGAATCCACTAAGGCGGAGCCCTCCAAGGAAGACTCCTCTCAGAAGCTCGGGTTCCACCCCTGGGATTTGTCGTGCTTCCGTGGTAAACCGGCGGAAGAATTCCTTCAGAGACACGCCTTCATTTTGACAGATTCTTGATAAGCGGGAGGGATCTCCAATGATTCTGAGGTTAGCCACGAACTGATCCCCAAACTAACGTGCCAATTCTGCAAAGTTCTCGACGGTCCCTCCTGGAAAAAAATGGAACCAGGTACGAACCTGGACCTTTAAGATTGCGGGGAACACTTGGCAGAGCAATTCATCGGGCACATTGTAGATTCACATGATGGTGGTGAAGCGGTTGATGTGTTCTAATGGATATTCCGTCCCATCGAACATTTCGATGTTCAGGAGCTTGAATCCTTGCGGGATCTGATGAGCTAGAATTTATTGCGAGAGTGGGGAACCTTGGAGCATGGGGCGACGGTAGAAGGCGTCCCGCTGTCCAACTCGTCCATACTCTTGAGCGATCACCTCGTGAATTTCTTTGCGGGTGAGTCTTCCTTCCACCGGGGCTCTAGGGACTTCTTCCAGGTGACGGCGATGGGTCGATGGCCGCCCTCGACGCCACGATGCGCGGGAGGCGCTGTGCTGGCGACATTAGGGTAATCTTCTGACACGTTATCCCCGTGAGGAACTTGCTTTGTTGGGGCATGATTTTGAGCGGGCGGTGGATGGATGACCGACATTGCTGGTTGTGGGTGATCTTGACGAGCTCATTGGTTTCTGAGCAGGGTGAGCATTTCAACTTGATGCTCCTCCATTGGGCGCACCTGTCCTTCTAGGGGAGTTACAGGAGCAAGTAAGACTTCTGGAACTAGGGCCGCGTTAACCGGCGAGTATGGAGGGGCTGGCTCAACATTCCCTTCGTGGACCGAACCTTCGGTGGTGCGGGTACTTCTTCTCTCCATTAGCTGGTAGTCTCGAGTACCGTTGTGCAGCGGATACTGTCTTCGAAAATCTTCAAAGAATGTTGGAAACTGTTTCCCACAGACAACGCCAAACTGTTGCGTCCTAACTCGACGTCCCGGTCGGACCAAAATAATTTGGACCGCCTTAGCTCTCGAAACGGTCGAGCGTGCACACAGTCAATAAGAAGGATTATTTGTACACGCGAATTTTTGATGTGGAAAAACCCTTCAACTGAGTAAAAAACCACGTGACCGAATCTGTGTCCGTCAAAATTCACTACTTGCTTGCAGTTACAGTTGGTTTACAGAATCGAGGGCGACCGGCCACTCCTCGTTACAATTTAGAAATGAGAGAACACTTGACACTCGGTGGACGACAGGCCGTCGCGCTCGGCGTTTGTTACAAAATGCTCTTTGTAATGACGGGCTTTGTTGGGCGCCACGCTTGCACCGAACGCGGGAGCGGAACACTTGGGTTTGCGGTCGCGGAGGCCTTCTGGAAGCGGAGAGATCAGGCTTCGTGAGGTAGCTTGAACGCGGCTTGGAAATGGCTTGAATGTGGCTTGGATGTGGATTGAGTGCTGCTCGTAGGAGAAATCTGGCAGATCTTCAGCCTGAGAAAGAAGAAAGCTCGAAGGAAAAAGGTGAGAAATGAGGAGGTCTATGGTACTGTTTAACTTTTATTTTTTCTAGATTAATGATTTCAAAAAATTTTAAAAATTGAAACAAAATAAATAATTAAAAATTATATAGTAAAGAAATACAAATATAATATTTTTAAATTTTAAAGGAATAAATAATTACATGATAATATATTTATAAATACTAAGAACCGCTGAGAGCAGGCGAAACCTGCTTTTACTGGCTAGGTACTGTCACGCGGAGCACGCGAGGTCTCACGTACATTGTCACCCGTAAACCTTGGATGACTCCATACTGCCTCTACTTAGGCTCTGTTTGGGAGAACTTATTTTCACCGGCCAAGCGGTTACGACCACATGAACCGGACCCTAATTAAGGTCCGGTTCATGCGGCCATAACCGCTTGGCCGGTGAAAATAAGTCCCCCCCAAACAAAGCCTTACTCCCAAGATTTTCACTTTTCTGTCTGTTATAAATTATTTTAATTGTTCTTCAGTTGTTCCAATTCATTTAAAGGCAGCAGTGATGGCGGTTGACGTGACAGCGACGATGACAGTTTTGGTGCGGCGTTGGCGATGACAGTTTGCGGCAACGGCGATGTTGGTTGGCGCGGTAGCGACAATGACAGTTGGTGCGGCGGCGGCGACGACGGTTGGCAAGACGGAGGTAATGGCGGATGGCGCGGCGCCGGCGATGACGGTTTCTGTGTGACGATGGCGGTTGGGAAGGCGGCGGCGATGGCGGTTGGCGTGACGGCGGTGATGACGGTTTTGGTGCGCCAATGACGATGAAAGGGGTGGATCAAAGGGCATTGGCAGTTCTGTGAGAAAAATGAACAGGATGAGTTTGCGAGGAACGCGGATCAATAGTAGGCGGCAAGGTGATCCACTGGGGGGAAGAGAATAACTGCAAGAGAGAATAATAGTAAGTATGCAGGTAGAGAGGGCAGTCTCAGGTCGGGCGTACCAGCACGAGGAGATGCATCGTGTCCTTGGGCATGGTTGACCTAGCAGAGGGGTGGAGGGATTCAGGGCATTTTCGTCGCCACAGATCGCCGAACATGGCTCAAATGGCGGTGAATGCGGCTTAGGAGGGTCGTCGTGGGGGAAGCTTCGGTAGGAGCTACCAATGTGGCGGGATAGGAGCATTGCCGTGGAGAAGAAAACCAAAAATATTGGGCTGTGAATCTGTGATCATGAGAATAGGAGTGTAACAAGAGAAACAAAGCAAAGAGCTGTTCTGGCGAAAACGGTGGAGGCTGCTCGGTTTATTTTGTTCCCTCGATGCCCTAGCAAGGATATATCAGGAGAGACCATTCGTGCAGAGATGCAACATGCTGATAAAGGGAGATGGAATTTCAAATTGAAATGAGATCGGACGGTTGAGATTCAATGAGTGGGCATATTTTAGTCTCAGGTGGGCCTAAAAGTATTTCTTTATAGAATATAAATATAAATATATATAGGAGTGGCAGGCACATAGCTCTGCCCCTACGAGCAATCGCGACAGTGTCCTGATTGTGACAGTGCACTGGGAGCCCTCAGTGCCACATGTGACAGTACCCAAGACTACAACATTGGCCCGACTCCTATCGCTCACAAACCTTCCGAGCTTGCTCATTTCTGCCGTATGCATGGGAGTTTGCGAGCGACGAGAAGAGTACATTTTTTAGTAGGTAGAAAACTTTATCCAAATGAGAACATATTTTTTAAAAATTTAAAGAAAAATAAAACAAATGAATTAAAGAAATTGAAAAGTGATCCAATTAAAAAAAACACAATTTTATTATTGAATTTATGTGCTTTTACAAAGCACATGAAAAGTGATCAAAATATGTTAATTTATTTTATGATATTTTAATTTTATTCTTTATAAATTTTAGAGTATTTATATTGACAACCCAGCTTTGGCTATTAGTAGCATCGCAAAATAACAAAAAACACACATAATATTGCCCCATAATAGCAGCCCAAAATGCGAAACACGCACCTTTGAAAAAAGGTCTACTATATGACATTTTTTGAAAAAGTGTTCAACATGAAAGTTGTAGATCGTGACGAGATCTACAACTTTTATGTTGAACACTTTTTTTCTAAAAATGTCATATAACAGACTTATTTTCAAAAGCCGCGGAATCCGGGCAAAATTATGCGAATTCCGCCCAGATTTCACGCCTTTTAAAAATAGACATGCTATATGATATTTTTAGAAAAAAAGTTCAACATAAAAGTTGTAAATCTCGTCGAGATCTAAACTTTCATGGTGATCACTTTTCCTAAATATGTCTTTTAAAAGCTTAATTTTTGAGCTGTCAATAGTCATTTTTGAGCTGCAATTATCTTTGGACTGTCAATAGTCATATAAGAGCTGCCAATATAAACACCCAAATTCTATATTAAAATTAAAATATCATAAAATAATTTGGCTCATTTTATCCCTTTTCATTTATATTTCTAAGGGAAGTAACATTTTTTTAAAATGAAAACATTTAGAGAGACAAAAAATATAATTTTATAAGATAGAGGGGGTGAGAACTATAATTATGCAAACTCCGAGGGAGGTCCCGGTAACCCAATAAATAATTCTTTATGGGGAGCGTATTTGGAGGACGGTGCAAGATTTCATATTTTCTTTTTTGAAAAAATAATAATTTTTTTTGCTTAATTTTTTATTTTTTAAAGGGTTCTACTTTCTTGACTAAATGCATGTTTTCCTCTGTGCAATGCTTTAGGTGACTTGTTTATACTCAATATGTACATATGCGATAATAATTTCAGTGATGTTTTTATTTCGCCTAGCTGTTAGCATTATTACAGCATGTACAATGTATTTGGTTAATTGCTTAGAATGTAGAACAACGGTTAGGTTATATATCCCTAAAATAATGTTTGAACTCATCACTCTGCAATGATTTTGATTGTAGAACTGCCATAATTCGACGGAATTTATTTGACCTAACATTTTGTATTTCCTATGAGAGACAAAATTTAGCATATCCGACTGGATAAATTTTATATCATTATCATTATTGGTTTGCTTCATCTATTTGTATATTTGTCTCATCACCCCCCACCCATATATACAGGGATCCGGATCCCCTGGATTTCCTCCGAGAATTTTAGGGGGTGGAGTTCCAATTTTGCGACTCGCTCGAGCGGAATCAGAAAAAATAATTAACACTAAAGTTGTAGATATCCACGAGACAAACAACTTTCATGATGAACATTTTTTGATATGAAGTCGTTTAGACCCCCGATTTGGGCTCCGAAAAAATTCTGTCCGAAAATTATTAATTTAATAATTTTCGGACAGAATTTTTTCGGAGCCCAAATCGGGGGTCTAAACGACTTCATATCAAAAAATGTTCAACATGAAAGTTGTTCGTCTCGTGGATATCTACAACTTTCGTGATAACCATTTTTTCTGATTCCGCTCCAATAACTCCCAAATCAGGAACTCCACCCCCTGGAGTTCCCGCAGGAACTCCAGGGGATCCGGATCCTATATACAGATGAAAATACAATCCACAGGGACACAGCTGAACTCAAGATGTGCAATTTCTAAATTTAAGAAGCAAGTTGGTGCAATTTCTAAATTTATGAAGCAAGTTGATGCAATTTCTAAATTTAAGAAGCAAGTTGTACCCTTGCTGGCAGTTATTTTCGAGGCCTCAAGTGAGTTATTACTCAACTCTTCGATGTTGCATTTTTTTACACTGCCAGACTTACCACAAAATATTCCTCTGTTGTATCGCCTAATTAGGTTGTATATGACAGATAAGTGTGTATTCCTATCATGACAATATTATATAAAGTTAACTGTGAATGAGATGGCTCTGATACTTGACCTTTCCAATAGGGGAGATGATTATGAATTCAGAAGATCACCGACCTCCAATGTGACACAAGCCGACATTGTCGACCAACTTAATGAATTAGCTAATATAGAGCTGGTCTCCAACAAAATTGAAATGCAGAGAGTTGATGCACTAGTGAAGTACTTACTCTGTAGGTTTCTATTTCCTCAGAAGTCTCTTAGAATTCCAGTATCCCTGAAAAAATTTGGTGGCTTAGATGAGTTTAGAAGATTTAACTGGCTGAAAGCAGCCCACACCTTTCTGCATAAGCACTTTGAGGATCTACATAGACTCGACTGCTTTCAAAAAGAACCAACTAGTTTGGGTTACCTGGAAGGGTGCTCCATTATTCTTGTGGTAAGTGCTTATATATTTAATACATAGAGATGTTTTTAAAAAATATTAACTCATGTTTTGGATTTTTTTAGATTTGGTTCTTCGAGCACACTAATATCCGAGTCCCAGTCGATGAGCCGGTTAGGTCACGTTTGTGTCGTTGGGCTGTCAAATGTGGTTTTAGTTATAAGTTTTGCTCATTGCTAACTACCATGTTGTTTCCAAAGAAACATGTAGCTTCATATTTTATAATTGTCCACGGTTTTCTTGAGAGAACCAAATTTGTGTTTGGTTTTGTTCTTCTTGCTAATTGTTGTTTACTACTATCTTATGTGCAGGTAAAGACTAGTTTTGTTTGGTTGAGTACGGAGGAGCAAGATGTTTTCGGTCTTGAGGAATAAGAGTCCTCTTTTGAGGAGGTGCGGAAATTGAAGTCGGAGAGGAAGAATATGGGCAGAGATAAGAAAGTGACTGATGAGTCAATTGAAAAGGAGAAGGGTCAAAGAGTTGAGAAGGCTAAGAAAGAGAAGGAGAAGAAGAAAAGAGAGAGAGAATTAAAAATGTTAATTAAAAAGAGATAATCAATTGGAAGGAAAAATTCTTATAGAAATTAGTGAGGTGCGCAACTACTGCAAGGAAAGATTTGATAATCTTGTCACCCTCATTCAGTGTATGGGACATGTGCATGAACCCAATCCAGCCGCCACCATACCATCTTCGCCTCATGTTACTCTTGTCCCACAGACACAGAGTCAATCATTGAAGGAAATAGTTACTATTAGCTAATCCACCCCCGATTCAAAAGTCCGCAAAAGAACACGTGTTAATGTCCATGTAGCGGGGGAATCCAAAGAAGAGATTTAGTACCCTGAAAAGTCATATCTGACAGCAGCTGCAAAAGAGCTCATTGACTCTACTTTGAGTCGATATGCCTCTAGGTAAATTAAATTATTTATAATTTTAAATTAAATTCATTCTTTTTTGCCTTACAAACATGTATATTATTTTCTCTCTATATGTTATAGTGATTATATATTCGAGAGTAGAAATACTAGCATGACATGATCGGAGATGTAAGATCTCTTATGGCAAGGATGAATCATGGATAGTCACTTAGATGCCTTCGCCATTATGCTAAACCATCGCAGGAGTACATCCCTTAAATCATGGAAGAAATTTCTGTGTCGCCTACTTATGCGGTAACATTTCTCCATATTAATATTCTCTTATTGTATTTTTAAGGTTAAATTGATTGGCCTAATTTTTGGGTTCAATGCTCTATTAATGCAGTATTATAATAGTTGTAATGTCCCCTATCACCTTTTGTTAGCCCATATCACACCATCCAATGTCCAAGCAACCAAATTGATTTTTATGCTTGTTCACAGACAAAGTCATTGGACATTACTAATATGCAATTTGAAACAACAACTGTGTTTTTTCATGACTCGTTGCCAAGCAAAACGCACAGAATGACATTGACATGTTGGGTATATTCAATTTAATTAATTTGGTTTGTAATTGGTAGTGTTATGTTTTAATATTCATTGTTTTTCCACAAATAAATGGTCTACACGAGAATGTAAAGGATACACTTCCAGTAGGGTTGTTGAATTGGGAGGTAAACCCTATGGGTGAAGCACCAAGCCAAGAGAATGTAACCAACTGTGGTATGTTTGTACTATAGTACATGGAAGTGGAGGCAAGCAAGAAGACCATTAGTTGGGCAAAGTACAAAGGGTGGTAGAAGAACATGCCCCGATTTAGAGCAGAAATTACGGTTAAAATGTTGGAATGTTTTTGTTCTAAACGGCATATATCATTGGGTTACTTGGACACTATTTTTGTGGGTACTATGTACCCAAACGAGAACATTGGGTTGCTATTGTTTTTGTGCATGGCTAACTAAGAGGTCGAATATGACCATACCTTTTTGCTTCTGGAATTTTGCTGATAGTAGTGTTTTTCAAATTTTGGTTTGCATACAATCAGCTAGTGCAGCATTTTATAGAATTTTATAAGATTAGCTAGTGCAACATTTTATAGAATTTTATAAGATTAGCTAGTGCAGTAGTTTGTAACAATCAGCTAGTGCAACATTTTATATTATATATTTTTTTAAGAGCATAGTGCATGTAGACAGTAGTTTATTGTATACAATGCATCTAGTGCAGTAGTCCCCCGTTGTATACAGCTAGTCAGTAGTTGTATACAATCATCTAGTGCAGTAGTTTGTATACAATCAGCCGAGGAGAACTGTATGATTATCAGTTTGTATACAATCAGTTGAATAGAAGAAAATGATTATCTGTATTCAAAATGGTGAGCAGTGACATGCATTTTTCAAGTTCAGTAAAATGAAAATGAATAATGAATGAAATGCATCAGGGACACTACATATAATCACATGTTATCATCAAATGCTCATCAACTTTTCATCTCTAATTCACCAAATAAATACATCAGGACACTACAAAAATTAAATAGAACAGATAAAGATATTTCATCAATTGGTTCACTAAATATAATAGCGGGCACTGAGACGGGGAATTTTGAAAGAGAAGGGATAGATCACACAAACTATAGAGGGGGGTGAATAGAGTATTAAAAGAAGCTTTTGATTAATTTTTATAGCGGATTAAAATAAGTGATATCTATATGTAAATAGACAGAAATAAAACACAGAAAATAACAACACAGAAAATAACAAATAGAGCAACCAAACGACAAAGATTTTATAGGGGTTCCCCTAAAACTTGGGTACATTCACTCTTCTACCACCCTAGTAGGAATCAACTTTAGGTTTTTGATCAGGTGCCCTGTCACCACAGGTTTTTGCTTAGATGCTCTGTCACCACAAGATCTATTTTCTAAGGGAGATCTAACAACCCTTTGAGCTTTTGACCAGGTGCTCAAAAACAAACTAAGTCTTTTGACCAGGAGACTTAACAACCAAACGAATAACTTTTGAAGAGAGTTAAAAACCCTTTTACAGTAAAGTAAAAAGAAATTTGATATTGTCTTCTTTTATCAATATTCTGAGAAGACTAGTGGATTGTTGTTGTTGTCAAAGCTCCCCCTGAGATGTAGAATAGTTCAGGAGAATGGAAGCTTTGCTCAGGGTGTAGGCCTTTAGATTGCTTGTTGATCTTCAGGAAGCTTTTAGACAGATGTTGATGGATTGTCTCTTGAAAGCCATGAAGCAAAAACTGATGAAAAACTTGAGTTGTATATGAGCTATTCTTCTTTTAGTTTTCTGTAAATTATTCTTTTTTGTCACAGCTAACTAACTTCCTGCTATCTTGAAAAAATAATTCTTATATATATTCCTTGCAGATTCCAGCCTTTGAATTTTGAATTTCTTTCCTTAACTGACTGCAGAAATTTTGGGAGTTGAACGACTAGAATTTGTTTTTAATAAGTTTCTCCAACTGTCCCAATAAAATAAGTCAAGTAATAACTCTGTGAATACCATAATTAATGCTGTCAAGGAACGACTATATTCATAAGAATATTGTGCATTAATTATCAGAGCATTACAGACATATTATAATATAATTTGAAATTCATCTGCCTTAGTCAAACTAAAATCAATCAGAGAAATAGTCGAACTGAACCTGGGAGAAATTAGTCGAACTCAGCAAATTCTCGTCGCCCTGAGATCCAAATTCGTCGAACTGAAACCTCTCCTTCGTCGAGCTGAAACCACTCCTTCGTCGAGCTGAGCTCCAAGATCGTTGACCAGAAAATTAACTTGTCAATCTGAGCACCAAGTTCGTCGAACAGAGATAGTCTTTCGTCGAGCTGAACTACTGAGGTGAGATCGGAGTTCGTCGATCTCAGCTAGGCTTTCGTCGAACTCAACTCAGAGAAGAAATCTGAGTTCGTCGAAAGTCGAGCTCTGTTCAGCTAATCTTTGAACGACTTTCTGTCTCTTAGAAAACAGCTTTTCTCTAGGGGTCTTCTGTCTCTAAGTCTTCTGAAGGTGAGAACCAATCAATCTAGGTTGTTGACTGACTTTGACCCTGATAAAAACCTATGACCCTATACTATACATGTTGGGTCACTAATAATCCTAATAGTTGTCACGACTCGTCTCGACAGAAGTCAGAGTGCGCTTTGAGACGAGTCGTGAGTGCCACAAGCATGAGCGAAAAGAAATCCATATTTGCTAAGGCGGATGCAGAGAATACTAAAAATAGTTACTATTGAGTAAAATAGCTTGATTTTTACGCAGAAGCTTTTAAATCCATCAGTGAAAAGAGTTTTGATGCATATGTACTTTGTAAAATTCATGTTTTACAGGCTACTACAATAGTTCTCATGCAGTTATGATTCAACAGAGGGTGCACATGCGTTAATTTCATATTCTAGTACATAAATATTTAAATAGTCTAGCAGTTGTCCATGATGCCAGAGAAAATGGTTGATTGCAATTATTACATAAAAGAATTATTTGATAATAAAAGAAATGTAAACATAGAACCCGAAACTTGAAGCAGATCGGGCTCGAGGACCTGGCGGCGCTACACGAACTCTAAAGCAATTCCAAAACAGAAAGAAAAAGTCTCAGAACATTGAAATAAACAGGAGCACAGTAAGAGAAGAAGAAAATATATAAGTGTACCAGTTTCTCATGAAGCTATGCTATTCGAGATAAGCAAATAAAAGAGCTAAACAGAACAAGTTAGTTTATTATACTACTCTGGAGTATAACATTTAGACGGATCAAGAGATGTCATTAACGATAATTAGTGGAAAGTGAAAGTGTTTTATTTGATGCACGTGATTCTGATGCAAGTCTGAACACAAGGCTTATCAAAATAGTTGAGCTTGCTATGGTCATTTGTTGGTTTCCGTTGCCAGACAAGCGGAAACTCGAGTCAAGGCGTCACATCAATTGAACACTACCCTTCACTGATTGTGTATGACATTAATGACTTCAAAGATTCATGATTTAGGAGATTCGTAACATGTCGAGACCGGATGCAAATTTAGCGATACAACTGTACAAGATTAGAGTTCATGAACGCGTCAAGAGGGGACTTGAGTTATGGAGCCACATTCGCTCAATTCTTAGAACAGACCTAAGAAACCAAACAGACATCAGAAACCGGATTCGATGACAGCAGATTCGATGACAGCAAATTCGATGACACAAGGTTTGTCGTCACAAGATTCGACGACATGAACAAAACAGGATAAGGAGCAATATATTTAACGGGTTCAAGTATGTACGAGTGATACGATCGACATACGCTACTTTTCTGGACACTAAATATTATTTTAGATTAATTAATTCTCAGACATAAATATCATCCAAATAAACTGTATATATGTATATACGATCATGATACAAATCACCAATCATTTAATCGTAGCAAGGAATCTTAACTGTATCCTTGAAAATAATTATTGCGGATGTTCACATAAACTATAGGTCTCCTAACCATCCATCAAATAGATCCAATTCATGTAAGTGCAAATCCAAATGATACAATTCTTATAATTCCTAATAATTTTCATCAGGATATTCGTTAATCATTCAAAAAAAAATCCAACATACTTCGATTTATACATCAAATAAGAAAATTCGTATAATCATAAGATCAGACCAAATAATTGAAATTCAATGATTGCAAGGGAGAGAGATCTCTACTTGTTTGAAAGAGGCTGAAACTGGCGGCGGCTAAGCGCGCAAGCGAAAACAGAAATCCTGACTGGACATATTCAGGAACAATCACAGACAATATTTGATAAATAGACATGACAAAGATCCAAAATGCTAGCACAAGCAATTAAACGATACATAACTAAATCGAGAGATGACTAAGAAATTTACCACCATCATGAGTGAGGGGACGAGAGATACCACGCAGAAGCGGATACTTGGCGATGCTTGGGTTGGGGGAAACCATAATTTGGAGAGGACTTGGGAGAAATTCCACCACTCGAGTCGATGAGAGGCACTAGAAAACACATATACACAAAAGTTAGACAAAAACGATAGGGGCACAACTTGGATCACGAAGCATATGAAATTAGGGTACGAAATCAAAATAAGATTCACAGAAAAATCTGAAATCAAGGAGAAGAGAGGATATCTTACCCAAAGAGACCGAGATCGGACTCAAAAATCCAAGGAGAGGCGGATCTAAGTAAACCCTAGACGATCCTCTTGAAATCCTCCACCAAAAGAAGCTGGAAAAGGAGTCATTAGGGCTTCTGGAGGAGAAGGGGAGCTGCTACTGAGGTCGGCCTCTAGAAATGGAGAGGAGGGAAGGACTGCCTTGCTAATCGAAGGAGAAGTTGCTGGCCCTAGAGGGGATGGCCGTCGGCCCATAGCAGAGGAGGAGCAACAGGCTGCGTCGGCCATGGAGGGAGGAGCCGGAGGAGGCGGCGGCGCCTAGAGCAGGAGGAGGCGGCGAAGTCGGCGCCGAGAGACAGGGATGGAGTCGGTATCGGGATAGTCGGCGATGCGGCTGCGATACGAGAGAACAACGGCTTGCGGTTTGCGGGAAGAGCGAGATCGGGAGAAAACCTAGTTGCTGGGAGGAAATGTTTCTATCGAGGGGGATCGGCTCGTTTTAAAAGGGGGGAGCAAATTAGGTTAGGTTTTATAATAATAATGATTATTATTATAACTATTATTATTACCTAAATCAAAAATCGGGTTGTTACATTCTTCTCTACTTAGGAAGTTTCATCCCGAAACTTTTCTGAGAATTCTCTAAATGGGGTCAAGAACAACGAAGATTCATATGACATTCATTCCAACAAGGTTTCAAATCAAGGCATGGAAGTTAACTATGATTCTATGAATATAAGGAAACAGAGAGGAGAACAAGCGCGAAGACTTATCAAAATCCAGAGAAATATTGCGGATACTTGCAACGCATAACAGATTCGAGTTCACAGGGGAACTCTTCAGACTTAGCGGGTTCAGACAGATACAATGGAGCACAGGAATTGATTCAATTAGCTCGAAATTAAGCGGCATAAAACGAGAATCCGGGAGCGAAAAGATCTCGCAAGAAGCGAAGATAGGACACCAAAGAGCAAAAGAAACAGAATGACGATTGAATATCAACGGAAGCGAGTCAACTGGAGTTGGAAAATCACCAGAAAACGCTGAAGCAATTCAGCAGAGCAATTAACAAGAAGAATTTCATTTCTTGCTGAAACTGAGAAGCTATCTAGAAGAACATACATGATGACCAGATAAAATTTACAGACATGCGAAACACGAAGGACCAAAATACAAATATCAGGGGCTAGAAATTAGAAATTCTTACGCATTTCTTACTGTCAAGTACATAAATTATGTAATAATTACAACATTTTCATTGGACAACTCTAGGTAATTTTCATGCAAGTGCATCAATGAGAACATGTGCGATGTCAAGCAGATAATAAATCTATATGTGTACAATCATTATTGTTGTTTTTGGCTTAACACTTGTGCAATGATTTATGATATGAATGTAAATGAATGGAGACACATATCATGTTATGACCCATATCACTTAACATGTCATGCATATTAGGACTCTAATGTCAGCGCACTTGAAAATATTAAACCGCCCATACAATTTAGTATTCGCAAGCGGTGTATATCCTAGTGAAAATTCATATGCACAAAAATGTTAAGTATGCTCATACTCCCTTAACATTCATGTGCATACTACTCATGTTTATGAGTGAGTGTGTGCGTGTTTCAGCCGCGAACAACAAATAATGACAAGCTGAGTGTAACAATGATATATGCTTATAAATATATTTTTATCCGATGAAATTTTCAAAATATGAGAGGATGAGAAAATACTTTTATCTTAGAAGCTAACCTCTCTAACCTGGCTCTGATATCAACTGTCATAAGATCAGACCAAATAATCATAAGATCAGACCAAATAATTGAAATTATGGTACAGTTTATTTGTGTCAACGACGCCAAATAAATGTCAACCTCTCTAACCTGGCTCTGATACTTTTATTTGTGTCATGCTCGTATATACATATATACAGTTTATTTGAATGATATTTATGTCTAAAAATTGATTAATGTAAAAGAATATTTAGTGTCCAGAAAAGTAGCGTATGACGATCGTATCACTCGTACATACTTGAACCCGCTAAATATATTGTTCCTTATCCAGTTTTGTTCGTGTCGTCGAATCTTGTGACGACGAACCTTGTGTCATCGAATTTGCTGTCATCGAATCTGCTGTCATCGAATCTGGTTTTTGATGTCTGTCTGGTTTCTTAGGTCTGTTTTAAGAATTGAGCGAATGTGGCTCCATAACTCAAGTCCTCTCTTGACACGTTCATGAACTCTAATCTTGTACAATTGTATCGCTAAATTTGCATCCGGTCTCGACATGTTACGAATATCCTAAATCATGAATCTTTGAAGTCATTAATGTCATACACAATCAGTGAAAGGTAGTGTTCAATTGATGTGACGTCTTGACTCGAGTTTTCCGCTTGACTGACACAGCGGAAATCAACAAATGGTCATAGCAAGCTCAACTATTTTGATAAGTCTTGCGTCTTAGACGTAGACTTGCATCAGAATCACGTGCATCAAATAACCACTTCCACTTTTCATTGATTACCGCTAATGACATCTCTGATCCGTCTAAATGTTATACTGCGACTGCAGAGTAGTATAATAAACTAACTTATTCTGTTTAGCTCTTTTATTTGTTTGTCTCGAATAGCATAGCTTCATGAGAAACTGGTACACTCATATATTTTCTGTTTCTCTTACTGCACTTTACTCTTACTGTTCTCCTGTTTATTTCAATGTTCTGAGGCTTTTCCTTTCTGTTTTGGAATTGTCTTAGAGTTCGTGTAGCGCCGCCAGGTCCTCGAGCCCGATCTATTTCAAGTTTCAGGTTCAATGTTTACATTTTTTTTACTGTCAAATAATTCTTTTATGTAATAATTGCAATCAACCATTTTATCTGGTATCATGGACAACTGCTATGCTATTTAAATATTTATGTACTAGAATCTGAAATTAACGCATGTGCACCCTCTGTTGAATCATAACTGCATGAGAACTATTGTAGTAGCCTGTAAAACATGAATTTTATAAAGTACATATGCATCAAAACTCTTTTCACTGCTGAATTTAAAAGCTTCCGCATAAAAATCAAGTTATTTTACTCAATAGTAATTATTTTCAGTATTCTCTGCATCCGCCTTAGCAGACATGGATTTCTTTCCGCCTATGTCTGTGGCATCACGACTCGTCTCAAAGCGCACTCTGAGTTCGTCGAGACGGGTCGTGACAATAATGAACCTAGCACAAATCAACCATAAACATAGGTGGGGTTCCAACAATCTCCCCCTATTTGGGTGAGGTCACTATGAACAACATAAAAGAAAAATCACAAAGCATGAAATAATATCTTGCAGAATTATAATGTTTCAGTAGATATATAAGCACGGTGCCTTGTGAAATATTTACAGCAAATAATAATTAAAGTTCAAAAAAAAAGAAATGGAAAATCTGTCAAACTTTTTTTGTAGCATCCTGTGAAGTTTCAGAAGATGGTTTAGTGAAGATTATCTCTCTCTTGGGATCAGCTGCTTCTCTTATAGCCATCTTCATGTCTTCTGTTCCAAGAACTTTCATAGAAGCAACTCTTGACACAACTGCTTCAGGATGTAAAGTCATATAAGTATCAATATTAAAAAGATTCTTCTTTTCATACCTTTGAAATTCCTTTTGCCTGCAGGATGACATTGTAGTAAACTGAGAAACATCCTGACCTTCCTCTTTAGCCTTTCTGATTTGAGACAGTCCTACAAGCTCTTGAAATCTGGCCATCCTTGAATTAGGATCCATTTCAGGATCATATGTTGGAGAGGGAAGTCTCTCTGGACTAGATTCTTCTTTTTGACTTTCTTCAGATTTCTGCTGTTGACTGCTTTGCTTCTTATACTGTTGTTTACTGCCTTGAGAACTGTGCTGCTGTCTGCTGCTGCTGTAAGATGGTCTGGTAGAATGAGAAGATGTAGACCTTTGTACTTGTGAGATACTCCATGCTGATCATGCTGCAGGAGGAGGACCTCTCCTATGCTGCGGTGGTGGAGAGTATCTCCTGCTCTTCTTCCTTGCTTTCATTTCATTCTTAGAGTATCTCATCCAGTGAGGAGTATCTGGAGCGAGAGTGATGTTGTGCAGGATATAATAGGGTATATCAGCAGTAGGACAGGGTTTAGGAGCAGCCCTGGGTGAAACTTTCTTCTTGAGTTTTCTCTTCTTAGAACTGGAATCCTCAGAGTCATCTGAATCTTCATCATCATCATCAGATTCATCTGCTGGATTGTCATAAAGAGCATTAATCTGTTTCAGCATAGCCTCAAAAAGTATAGGATGAGCCTGTGGCTGTATGTTTGTATCCATTTTCTTAGCCTGTGGCTGTACTTGAAGTTCTGATTCTGGAATATCTTGAGCCTGAATACTTGTAGTCTCTGGTTCCATGCCTTCAAACATAATGTCATCAAGATTAGGCATGAGGGAATCAGCCCAGCCAAATGTTGGAGGAGAGAAAACCTTTGGCTCTGGAGTAGTTATTTGCTCTATAACATTCTCTTTAACTACAAAACTTGTCCTTATTTGTTCCAATACTTCAGGACTTATTGGTGAAGTGTAGCTGACTATAGCTTTAGAATTATTTTCAAACACTATTAAATTACTATTGTAAACTGTGTCAAAAGAATACAATAATGAGAAGAGGTCAACTGTGAGATTTATGACAAAATCACCAACAGTGATTATTTCTGGAATTGAGTAATCTGTTTCTTCAGCTGTACAAACTTGAATCATTTCTATATCTATTTCTGTAACTGCATCTGTTGTAACTAGAATCTCTGGAGCTGGAGTTGTTGTTGTTGGAGTTGCTGAAACTACTTCATGGATTACTGAGCTTCTTCATGGAACATCTCCCCCTGCCTGGTTCAGAGAGTCCTGAAGCCAGACCCCCAGAAGAAGGGACAATGGAGAAAAAAGCAAACTGTGAAGAAAGTTCAGAGATGGAAGCAGCAAGTGGGGCAACAGCCTCTGCTATGAGCTTCTTCAGAATAGGAGAAATGAATTTGAGAAAATCATTGGCAATGTTAGAGAAATTTAGATACAATTGATCAGGAGTGGATGGGGTATAGGTGGATTGGTGTCCACAGTTGGAACAGACTGAGAATGCTTGAGGGAAGTCTGTATGTTGGAATGATGGGAATGTTGGTGGATTTTGATGAGGAGGTGGAGATGGTATGTGTGACGCTGGAGGGATGACAGTGGATGGGGTTTCTTCAGTAACAATGGTAAATTCTTGTTGTTGTGGAGGAGGTGAAGGTAGTCTAGAAGATGGTGGAGGAGAAGCAAAAACTTCTGCAGGGTTTGGAGGAGTGACATCACCTGTCCTTGTGTCCTCTGAAACTCTGCAGGAAGAGGCCCTGGAGGACTTTGAGATTACTCTCTCCCACTTGCCAAAGAGGACTGAGGTCAGCCTCTTGGAAACATTTATGAAGATGGTTTGAGAGACCAACAACTGTGGGCATCTGGCTTGCAGAAATAAGCCCAGAATCCTCCCATAACAAACATCCTTCTTGCTGTTCTTCTTCTTGATGGAATCAAACAAGATACAACCCCAGTTCACTAACTTTTTGTTCACCGAGGCACTCATCAGTAGAAACTGATGTCTTGTAAAGTAATTGTGGGCAGTATGTTTACCCAGGATTACTTTCCCAACTATGTCAATCAAAAACTTGTACTCCACCGACAAGTTTTTCTTCAACAGCTTGTTAGAGTTTCCTTCAGAGTGACCCATCTTAATCAACATATCATTATACTCATAACTACTCATCTCTATATCATCATTTCCATTAACAAAATCAAAAAGTTCAGATAAAATTACAGGCGTCAGGGGAACCTGTTCTCCAGATATTGTGTCGATGAGGGTTGTTGCATCTGGTGAGGAGGATGTATAGAGCCATTCTTTAATCTCTGTGACTGGAAGCTTGATGCAAGTCATCATAAACTTCATTAGCTGCTGCTCCTCAAATAATCTCAGAATATCAGTGAAGATTTGATCGGAGTGAGCGAATGAATCAATGTCTATATCAAAACCGACATCGAACTTCATGTTGGAGAGTATCGCCGCAGAGATCACCAATGTTTTCCTGCAAAAACGAGAGAGAGATCAAGTGCAAGGGAACTGAAAAGCGCGGGATGGAGACCGGAGAAAACCTAATTATAAGTTTTCGGAATATGAAAAGACGAACTCCGTCCGGCGAAAAAGAAAAGCTTCGAACTCAGGTCGACGAAAAATTTCATGAAGAAATAAAAGCGTCGATCTCAGTTTGAAGAGGGGAAAATAGATCGTCGTTCTCAGGTCGACGAAAAATTTTCTGAAACAAATTCGTTGATCTCCGTTCAACGAAAAGTTTCTCAAAGAAGAGATCATCGATCTCAGTTCGACGAACTCTTCACGAAGAGTTCACAGATCGTCGATCTTCGTTCGATGAACTGTGTCCTAATCGTTGAACTCAGAACAAAAATTAAATTATGTCTTCCCCATTTATCACGCCTAGCTGATTTATGAAGACCAAATGTTTCTTCTCATCTAAAGGCTTAGTGAAGATGTCTGCTATTTGTAAATCAATAGAGATAAAAACAAGGTTAATTTTATTTTTGTTCATGCAATCTCTAATGAAATGATGTCTAATTTCTACATGTTTAGTCCTATTAGGATGCACTGGATTTTGTGCAATGGAAATTGCACTGGTACTATCACAAAATATAGTTGAATTATTTAGATTGAAACTATAATCCAGGAATTGGTTTTGAATCCACAAAATTTGTGAATAATAACTGTCAGCTGCTATATATTCAACTTCAGCAGTTGAAGTTGACACAGATGTCTGTTTCTTACAAAACCAAGACACAAGCCTATCACCAAGGAATTGACATGTTCCTGATGTGTTTTTCCTGTCAACTCTACATCCAGCAAATTCAGCATCTGAGAATCCAGTTAATTCAAATTCTGACTAGTTGGATATCAAAGTCCTAGATTTGGACAACCCTTTATATATCTCAAAATTCTTTTAAGTAAAATAAGATAAGATTTTTTAGGGTTCACTTGAAATCTAGCACAATGACATGTAACAAACATTATATCTGGCCTACAAGCTGTGAGATACAACAAGGACCCAACAATAGCCTTATATGTTTTTTGATCAACTCGCTTGCCATGTTCATCAGAATCAATCACAGCAATGGAAGTCATGGGTGTTTTCATAGCTGAGGCATCAGACATCCCAAATCTCTTAATTAGCCCCTTAGCATATTTATATTGGGAGATGAAAATGTCATCAGGGGATTGCTTCACTTGAAGACCAAGGAAGTAGGAAAGCTCACTCATGATACTCATTTTAAACTTGGAATGCATCAGGTCAGAAAAACTTTTGCATAGTTTGGAATCAATAGAGTCAAATATAATGTCATTTACATATATTTGTACTAGCAAAATTTTATTTTTATGATGCCTAATAAACAAAGTTCTATCTACAATGCCCCTAGTGAACTTATGCACTAAAAGAAAGCTAGCTATGGTCTCATACCAAGCTCATGGAGCTTTCTTTAAACCATAGAGAGCTTTATGCAACTTAAAAACAAAAGAGGGATGACTTGAAGAGATAAAACATGTTGGTTGCTCCACATAAACTTCCTCTTTGAGTTCACCATTAAGGAATGCACTTTTAACATACATTTGGTAGACTTTGAATTTCTTGTATGCTGCATATGCAAGAAATATTCTGATAGCCTTCAGCCTTGCAACAGAGACAAATGTTTGATCATAATTTTGATCATAATCAATGTCTTCTTCCTGTGAATATCCTTGGGCTACCAGCCTTGTTTTGTTCCTCACAATTGCTCCTTGTGCATCCAACTTGTTCCTGTAGACTCATTTAGCTCTAATGACTGGGTAGTATTTGAGTCTTGAAACTAAATCTCAAACTCTGTACCTCTCAAATTGATTGAGCTTCTCTTGCATTGCAATAATCCAGTGGGGATCTTGCTCTGCATCTTTTATGGATTGAGCTTTAATCTGAGATATGAAGCAAGCATGCCTCAAATATTGGTTGAGTTGATACCTTCTTTGCACACTAGCTGATATGTCTCCAATCACTTGAGATATGAGAAGATATCTAAGTGTGACAAGATCAGCAGGAGGAGTTGGTTGATCAACAGCTTGTGGGATTAATTCCTCTTGTGGAATTATGTTTGCGGTTGTTGTTTCAACTGCATAGCCATTTCTTCTTCACTTTCTTCATCAATTTATGGAGAAGGATGCAATGTAATCTCTTGGGTAAGGTTTAAATCATCCAACTTCACACACAGATAGGGTACTGCAAAGTTTTTATGGTAGGAGAATTCTTCTCCTTGTAAAACATATTAGCTTCATCAAAAGAAATATGTACAGATTCTTCCATTTTTAATGTTGACTTATTAAATACCCTATAAGCTTTGCTGACTTGAGAATATCCAAGAAAAATTCTCTCTGCAGCTTTGATTTCAAATTTTCTAAGATGTTTCTTGTTATTATTGTGAATATAACATTTACAACCAAATACTCTAAAATGATTTATTTTAGGTTGCTTCCCTTTAAGCAATTCATATGAAGTCTTACCCTTAAGTTTATGTATTAAACTTCTATTCAGAACATAATTTGCTGTGCTTACAGCCTCTGCCCAAAAAGATAGGGGCAAGTAAGCATTTGCAAGCAATGTCCCTGTAGCTTCAATAAGGGTTCTATTTTTCCTTTCCGCTATCCCATTTTGTTGAGGAGTTCTAAGAGCAGAGAAACAATGTCTGATACCTTGCTTCTCACAGAATTCTTACATAAGAAGAGATTCAAACTCAGTATCATGTCACTTCTGATCAATGCAACTGGAGTAGAGTACTCAATCTTTATGCTCCTAAGAAAGTATGTAAGAACTTTAAAGTTATCTGACTTGTTTCTCAGAAAGAACATCCAAGTGAATCTAGAGAAGTCATCTACAATAACTAGAGTGTAAAATTTCCTTATCAAATTGTGTACAACAATGAGTCCAAAAAGATCCATGTGTAGCAAATACAAGATTCTGGGTGAAGACTTTAATTGATTTAAAACTATTTTTAGTTTGCTTGCATAATTGACAAGCCCTACAAAGACTTTCCTTCTTCTAGGGGGCAGAAGGCAATCCTCAAACAAGGTTATCCCTAGATAGTTTAGCAATATTTCTTAAATTTACATGTCCTAGTCTTTTATATCATAAGCCATTAGTATTACTAATTAGATTAAATAAACAAATTTCTGAAATAGTAGACTTAAAATTTACAATATATATGTTGCATTCTCTAAGTCCAGTTAAAACAATTTTGTTGTTATCAAAACTAATAATAAAACAAGATTGATTAAATGAAACCTGATAACCTTCATCACATAGTTGGCTTATGAATATCAGGTTATACTTGAGCTCACTCACATAGGCTACCTTCCTGAAGGTGTTGCTCCAACTTTGACATTCTCATATCCTTTTGTTTGGCCACAGTTGGAGTCTCTAAAGATCACCTTTGGTCCAAGCTTTGACTTGTAATTAGTTAAATTTTCATTGCTGGTTGTTATATGTTTTGAACACCCACTATCCAAGTACCACTGTTGCTCTGTGGTAAGATAGTTCATCACCTGCATGAAAATAGATTAGGTGTTCTTGACCTAGGTAACCTTGGGTCCTTGATATTTCTCAAATTTATAACTGAAAACGAAAGAGAATTCTAGTTGGTCTTTATATCCTAAGGGGTGAAATCTTCAAGGTGGAATTATCTAATGGGTAAAGAGATTAATAAAAGATCTAGTTGATTAAAATTTCTAAGAGAATTTAGGTTTCTGTTATAATTTTTTGGGTTCGACAAATTGCAGTAAGTTCGTCGATCTGCGTTTGACAAATAAGGATGAGTTCGTCGAACTCCTCTCAGAGAAGGAAAATATTCATTTTCTGCGCCCCAATTTCGTCGTTCGCGGTTCGACGAACCATATTGATTTTGTTGATCGTAGTTAGAAGAATAGCTACATAAAAAATCTGCGTTCATAGTTCGTCGATCTGAGTTCGAAGAACCATATATACTTCGTCGATCTTGGTTCGATGAAAAATGTTGAACATTGTTTTTATTAAAAATTTTCTTTTTCTTTTTCTTTTTCTTTTGTTCATGTTTTTGAAACACTTCAACTTGTTGGTTGTTATCATCTATTTTTTTTTACCCTTTTCAGATATGAATTTAACATGGGTAGAAAGAATGTTTTCTTAAGAAGAGTAGGCTGACTTGATGAAGCTCCTAAGCTCAGTTTGTCATTAAGCCTGACATTGACTGTGCTTGTGATATTCATCAATTTGATATTTTTCTCATTGAGGAATTCTTCAAATTCTTTAGTCTCATTTAATTTAGTTTTTAATGAAATGATTTATTCAGAAGCTAAGTCTAATTCATCTTTCAGTTTGATGTTTTCAGAAAAAAAATTTGTCATATTCAATTTGTTTTTCTCTGAGAAGTTTGATTTCTTTCTCCGATTTAATTAAATCATTGCATAGAAGTTTGAATTCAGTTTTAAATTGATCAGAAGTGAAATCAAAAAAGCTATTACCTGGTACTCTTCTGATTCAGATTCTGCTGTTAATTCTTCAGCTTCTGAGTGGCTGCATGACGCATCAATTGTCATCAAGCAGATCTCTCTGGCTTTTGCCTCTTCTTCATCTTCACTAGAACTGGATGAAGTTTCTTATTCTGAGTCACTCCAGGTCTCAGCCACAAATCCCTTCTCCTTCTTCTTCTTGTACTTGTTGGAGGAGGGCTTGCTTGCAGTGAATCTTAGACTATTTCTCTTTTCTCTTGTCCTTGTTTTGAGCCTCTAGACATGCTGCGAGAATGTGTCATGGCTTCCTGCATCCATAGTAAATAATTTCCTTAGTAGGAGTCTTGTCATACTTTGACTTGTCCTCATTTCTGGCTGACCTTCTCCCGAAGTCCTTAACCATTTTGTAGAATCTTTTAGCTAATAGACTCATTAGCTCTTCACTGGCAGGTAGTGCTTCTGATTCCTCAGATGCCTTGAAGGCAATACTTTGCTACTTCCTTCCTGAGGTAGAAGTCTTTTGTTCAGCTGTTTCCCTGCTTTTGATAAGCTGCTCATAAGACTTGAGCTTGCCTAATAATGACTAAGTAGAAATCTCATTTAGACTTCTGGCCTTCTTGATTGGTCAGATCCTAGAATCTTATGTGCTGGGGAAGCACATAAGAATCTTATCATTAATTTTTGTTAATGAGATGTTCTTGTCCAAGTTCTTCAGCTCATTGATAATCAGGCTGAGTTTGTTGTACATATCTGCAACTGACTATGACTCTTCCTTCTTGAAATTCTCATATTGTGAAATGAGAAGAGATCTTCTGTCTTTCCTTTCATCAGCTGAACTAGCAACCATAGCATTTAGGGAATCCCAGATATCCTTGACTGAAGTGCATTCATCAACTTTCTGGAATATATCATCAGACATTGTTTGAGCTAAGATGTTCATAGCTTTTGCATCAGCTATCTTCAACTTCTTCTGAGCCTCTGTCCACTCAGGTGATGGTAAAGCTGAGGTGCTTGTTGATGCATATGGAGTAGAGGGACCTGACAAAATAGAATTATAAATATCTTCATCAATAGAATTCATATAAAGCTCTGATCCTTTGGCTTCCAAAGTGCAAACTTATTCAGATTGCACACTGCAGGTCTGATGCTTGAGTACTCCTTTATTTTGTGCCATGATATAAAAAGACACTAGAGTAAATGAGATCTATCAAAGATCTTTTGGATCAGGTGTTAGCCTGTGAAACCAAACAACCTGCCTCTGATATCAATTGAAAGAGAAGGGATAAATCATACTAACTCTAGAGGTTGGGGGGGGGGGTGAATAGAGTATTAAAAGAAGTTTTTGATTAATTTTTAAAGCGGATTAAAATAAGTGATATCTATATGTAAGTAGACAGAAATAAAACACAGAAAATCACAGCACAAAAAATAACAAATAGAGTAACCAGACGACACAAAGATTTTATAGTGGTTCCCGTAAAACTTGGGTACCATACACTCTTCTACCACCCTGATATGAATCCACTACAGGTTTTTGATCAGGTGTCCCTGCCACCACAGGTTTTTGCTCAGGTGTCATGTTACCACAAGATCTATTTCTAAGGGTGATCTAACAACACTTTGAGCTTTTGACCAGGTGCTCAAAAACTAAACTAAGTCTTTTGATCAGGAGACTTAACAACCAAAGGGATAACTTTTGAAGAAGAGTTAAAAACCCTTTTACAGTAAAGTAAAAAGAAATTTGATATTGTCTTCTCTTTCTCAATGTTCTGAGAAAACTAGTGGATTGTTGTTGTTGTCAAAGCTCCCCCTTAGATGTAGAATAGTTCAGGAGAATGGAAGCTTTGCTCAGGGTGTAGGCCTTCAGATTGCTTGTACGAGTCCCTGCGCGAGCTCTCTCTAGCATACCGGCCATCGACCCCCTCGGGTGAAGGAAGTTCCTCATTGGAGTGATGTCGTAGTCCGTGATCTCTGTACGGGCTTCTCCCCTGCAGACCGACTACTAGCCCACCCGAGTCGACAGATCCCCGCCCCCAGTTGAGCTTGGCTCCTGCTGGGTGTCGACCGATTCCCACCCCCAGTTGAGCTTGACTCCTGCTGGGTGTCGACTGATTCCCACCCCCAGTTGAGCTTGGCTCCTGCTGGGTGTCGACTGATTCTCACCCCCAGTTGAGCTTGGCTCCTGCTGAGTGTCGACTGATTCCCACCCCCAGTTGATCTTGGCTCCTGCTGGGTGTCGACTGCTTCCCACCGTCAGCTGAGCTCGGCTCCTACGGAGTGTCGGCTACAATCTCCGACTCAATTGAGCTAAGCTTTGCGAGATAGGCGACTATGCAGGTGCGAATATGCATGAACGAGTATGTGAGTAAGAGTAAACACGAGCAACAATGAGGTGAGTATGAGCGACGTCCGCGTGCGAGTAAGAGCATGCCGAACTCTCGACCTCTCCGAACCTATGAGCCTAACAAGCGACATCAGTAAGTGAGTATGCGAACAAAATATGAAGAGAGAGTCATCAGCAAAAATCTTTACTATATCAAAAATTTACAAGTTTTCAAAAAAAAAAAATTATCTACAATGTTGAGTATGCGAGTATGAAGAATATCAGGCGAACAACTAGGACTCATCGTCGCCAGTATCAGGCCGATATTCCTCATCGCCAATGTCGGCGTCTACTTCTTCCTCGCCCTCACCACTATCTTCCTCGCTTTCACCGCCGCCGCTGCTACTGCTGCAGCCGCTGCCGCTAGGGCCCGACGCCGAGGAGAGGACGCAGTCAGGCAAGTTAGACTCCTCGGCGAGCAGCTCCGGAATCAAGGTCCTCGACCGTCATCTTCTTGGCCACCTCGTCAAGATGGTCGCTGATCCTCAACCTGGCGAGGATGATATCCCCCGCCGCCCGCGCAATTCCCCGGCGTATGGCCGACATCTCATCCCCATGAGGACGGACCTTCTTGACCATCCCATAGTCTATCACGTCCTGCGGCGACATCATTGGGCGAGGTCCGGAAGAGCTGGGGCGATCTCCAGGAGGCACCCGCCGCGTTTCGAGTTCGGCGACCCGGATTTGGGAAGCCTCTAACTCGGCTTTGGTGTCGACGAGTTCCTGCTCAAGCACAAAAATTCTCTTCGCCGTCTCGACCTCGGAAGCTTGCGAGTACCAACGAACCATCACCAAAACTACCCAAGTTAATATTAAACTATGTCGCGCCAAGGAGGCGACTTACCTCATACTCCTTCCAACGAGCTGATTGCATTCGAGGTCGATTGCCTTCTTGGAAACGACCTTTAGTGTCTCGTGCGTCTCGAGCAGCTTCCTCGCCGAGAAATGGCCCAGCTCGGCAGCCCGCAGAATGGAGCGCGAGGTCAGCTGGACGAGCTCTTCCGGACTGAGCTCCATCATCGACTCAGCGTCAACTCGCACATAGACGGCGTGGAGGACGTCGAAGGCCTCCCCCTTGTCATCCCAATCCTCAGACCAAGCGGGGAGGTTGGTGCTCAGCGACACCCGATGCTCGCGGGCGGACCAGGAGACTAGCGGGCAGCCGAAGGCATCCTTACCTTCTCGCCCAAGGTTGTAGTTTGGGTGAAGGTAAGGAGCCCCGACGTCGGCCGGAGATTCCCGGTCCTCGAACAGTTGGCGAGATACTCTAGCCCGCTTGCTCGCATGGTCCGGCGACATGACCTTCTCCTTCCCCTTTGCGGGCTTCTTCTTCTCCCCAACTTCTGGCGGCTGGTTGGGGGGTTCTGAATGTGACGAGGCGAATTCCTTGGCTGGAGGAAGCGGCTTTGACGGGAGCTCGGAGGGTACTGCGAGCATTAAGAGCGAGTTAGTGCGACTTTCATAACGACGAGATGGGAAAATTTGGCGAGTATATTCAAACTCCGAAAACTTACTCTCGCAGGGGTGGATCTCTAAAAGAACATTGACGTTGATTCGCCAATAGATGACGTCGAACCGCCGCCCGCGGAAAGCCTCGAACAGCTTCTCGCGCACGCCCTCCAAGATCGACGACAAGAAGGCGACGTCGGCGGGTTGGTGTGGCCTCCCCGGCTCACCGTCAAAGTCTCCAGTGACGACGACTAGATACTCACTCCATCAGAAGACTTTGTTCGTCGTCCCGACCAGCGTGCAGACGTGGCTGCTGAAGAAGACGATCCCGTCTGACGTCGCCGCAAAGGCGAATATCTTCCGGAATACGGAGAGATCGAAAACGTTCCTCTCTTCCCGTAGGTAGCATAGGAACCCCATGATGGTCGCCACGCCTTTGGGGTTGATTTGAGCGGGCACGATGACGAAGTATTGAAGGATCTGGCGATATTTCGGCCACAACGGAAGTCGCAAGCCGGCTTCGAAGTGGCGGAGAGATAGTATTAGCCCGCCTTCGATGTAGGAATTTAATCGCTCTGTCCGCGCAAGGAGTCTTGCCGAGTAGCCCTCGACAAGATGCTGCTGTCAAAACTCCTCCAACTCTCGCTCAGAGGTGACAGATTTCTTGAAGACGGCATCGGTGAAGTTCGCAGCATGAGCTTGTCAGCGAGCGTTGGCATCATCCTCGACCATCTTAAGCGAGTTGTTTTTGCGAGCGAGGAGTAGTGAGGAGGCAAAGGAGAGGCGAGTAAGGAAAGTTATTCGCGAGAATAAGTTTAAAAATCGCAGCAACGTACTTATGGTTTACCAACCCCCTCTATTTATAGTCCTAGGCGAGGGGGGGGTATATCAACCTCGCGCGAGTATCTACCTAAATCGTGTATCGGCCGAGAACAACCCTAACACCCAGTTCTATCACGCATAAAGCTTTCCGGGCCCTCGCCAGAACCTGCGCAAGACGTATACGGTGAGTCGCAGAAAGAAAACGAAATTACAGACAAAAGAGCGACTATCAACAAAATAACGGTGAGATTCAAACCCGCTTATTACAAATAAAGAATAATGTTTATTACATAAGTCGCCAGAGGCGAGTTCGGCTAATAGAAAGAAGAAAAAAGAAACCTATGTCCTAGGAGGCAGCACTGGAGGGTGAAAATGCCGTCCGGCCCAGCCCGTCGGTAATGCTCCGTGGCAACCGATATCGCATCATCGCCAAGCCGCAGCTATTCTTCCATTCTCTCCAGTCAGCCTGCGGAGCCCATGCTCGCGCGCATATCAGCCAGCTCGTCGAGAGCAAGCTGAAGACAATGGTCATTCATCGCCATCCACCGATCTATCTCGCCGATCATATGGAAGCGGGCCTCGTAGTTCTCCAGGCTGACCCGAAGCTCTTCCATCCTCGCCATCCTGACCTCCAAGAACGAAATCTGGCGATGAGGCTCGCAAATGGCGAGTTGGTCGAACTTGGACTCCAACTCCAGGTAGGGGCGAGCGGCTGCATGGCAATATGCGCTCCCAGACATCCCGATGGCGTCAAGGAAAGCCGCTCCAGGAGTTGCAGAGCGATCTGTCAAAATAGAAGGAACGTCGCCAAGTCAGAAGTCGACATAGACGATCAAGTCAGCACAACAACGATGCGAGTTACCTTGGCGAGGAGATCGAGATCACCGGGGAGAATGGTCGCGACCCGAAGACTCTCGCTGACCCGAAGAAGAGCCGCCCGCGCGTTCGACGGGCCTCCCCTGCCCGCGACCTCCATGGTCGCGATCCCCGTTCCTCGGCGGGAAGTAGTTGGGCCGCTGTCTATCCGGCCTCCGAGCCGAGCTGTCCAGCGGAGGAGGTGGTGGCAGCACCGTGCCCGGCAACTGTGTTCGCGAGCTTGTCAGGGGAGGCGGTGGAGGCAGAGGCGTACTCGCGAGTTGGCGCGAGGTTGAAGAGGCAGCAGGGGGTGGCAGAGGAAAAAGGGATACTCGCCTCCTGTTGCGGCTTGGAGACAACAGGAGGTGGCAGCAGCAAAGGGACGCTGGCCGCCGGCAGTTGCTGAGCAGTTGCAGGGGGGCAGGAGGTTTGCCCGCCCCGGGCTGAAGGGTCTTGGCCGTCACGAGATCCTTTCTCGCAGGAACATCCTTGCTCGCAGAAGGAACCTCCCCCGCCGAGGAAGCCGGTGCTTCGGTCGCCTTCCTAGAGCCGATGTTGATCCGCACAGTGCGCGCGGTTTGTTCTCGCTTCCCGACTTCGAGAGCGATCAACAGTGCCGTTCGCAGAGGAGTGGCGTCAAGCACCATGACGGCATCATCTGGCGGGAGACCTGCGTCAGCAAAAATCAAGTCAGCAAAAACTTCGGCAACCGACTAAAATCTCAATACATCAGCGAGATAGCGACCTGGCGAGGCAACGAGGTCAACCTGCTCCTGTGCCTGAGTATCGGCGACTTCAGGGGCTGGAGGGATGATCGGCGATTTGAGAAGATCGGCGCCATGGACGGATATGTCGGGAATATCGTCCAGCCCAAGCTCATCAAGGAGCTGCTGGGCATTCAGAGGGGATGCAGGATCCTTGGCCGTCGAGGCGACATCCTTCAGCGATGAAGGCGGGTTGTCGATCTCGGGGGCGTGCAACATCTTGGATTTCTTCGTCTTCTTCTTCTTGCTAGGAGGCAGGTCGGCAACGACTTCACCATCCAGCGGCCTCTTCGGCTTGGAGGGCCGGATGAAGCCGGACAATACGTTGAGGCTCTGTTTGAGAAGTTCCTCGTCGGCTTTCGACATATTAGGCGAGCTCTAATAGGCATATCTCGAAAAACACACCCCCTATTTATAGAGATCGATGGGCATCAACGAGGTGCGAGTGGATCCGAAGCTCAGTATAGCAGCTCGCCGAGTACATGTTGGATGATTCTTTCCAAGTTCTTATGTCGCTCGAAAAGAGCGGGGATTGTGTACAACCCATATTCGTCGAGGAGGGGTCCCACCAGGGCCAGGTCAGCACAAATCAAAGTCAACAAGTCAAGATGGGGGTCAGGGTCAACGTGCCAGCTTATCGAAGGCCTGGGCGAGTATGGCGAGCTTCCCTCGCATACTCGCCCAACCGTGTGAGCTCCTCCAGGAAGTCGCCTCGTCGCCACAGGGGTGGGGTATACATAGACCCCCCCCCCCTCTCAGGATTTCCCTATAAATAGGACCCCAGGGGTACAAGGTGAGACTCGAAAAATCTCTGCGAGGATCTCGCGAGCACTACTTTTTCGATCAGCCGAGCCTTCAGATTCCATTTCCTTAGAGACCAGGCCGCAACCTCGCGACTTCGTTACCAGCTAGTCTCCCTCGTACCCAGCTCGACCAATTTTGGTTGTGGATGGGTTGCTTCTTTCAAGCATCCGGGTACGTGGTGGGACCTTCCTGCCGCAACATCTGGGGTCCTGTTTGTTGCTTTCGTTTTTCATCCTAGTCACTTTAGCCACCTAGCCTTACTACGAGCCCGGTAACTTTAGGCTGCCTTGATCCTATTTCGGAGGTTGAGAATTTTCCTGACTTCAACGGTAATGTCATTAGGGGGCAAGTGAACCCAAAAACCCCATCATGGGGTCACCAATTTGACCAATTTGACCAAAGTCAAACTTGACCCTATTTAGATCAAATCACACTATTTGGCAAAGTGTGCCCAATTGGGGCATCACCATGATCCAATAAACATTGGGTGGTGTCAAGGGACTCAAGACACACCCCTTGGACCACTCAACCCATAAAGTTGACCAAAGTCAACCCTAAGGTCAATCATGGTCAAATTAACCCATAAAGACTAAATGAGAGCCCAAGCCAATTCAAGTGGGCTAAGGCCTCGCCCAAGGCCCATCTTAAGGCACACTAAATTTTTAGATTTATTTAATCTGATTTATAATTTTAATTAGCGGTTTAATGTGGGTAATTAGGAGGGAAGTTTTATTTAGAGGGGGGAATAATCAAGGAAGGCCAAGTGACTCTTCTTCTTCCCCAACCCCTCCTTTCATCTCCCCTGATGAAGAGGAGTTTTCCTGCAGTTATAGGTCGACCACCATCAAGGAGGGCCATTAATGGCCATGGCCTACTGTACAACCCCGTATTCGCTAAGTGGGACCCCCCGACGAAGTCAAGGTTCCTCGGGATCCAGCTGGTCAAAATTCGAGAGTGGGGTAGGCAGACCCACACTCGCCTAGAGATTGAAGGACTTCCGCCAAGTCGGGCGGAAGGGCTTTCACCTAGGAAAACAAAAGGACCGTATTGATAGACGGAAAGGTTCTCGCCAGGAAGCGGGTGGCGTACTCGCCCCTTGTGGGAGCCATGGCTGCAAGAGCTCGACTCACCCTAGCATTCACTTCTTCAGGCAAGTGGTGCCCTAATGGGCCACTCTCCTGGTGGGGTCCATGGGTAAATTTACCTGGATGCCCTTGGTGCTCTGCAAATAGACTTTTAAAATAGCGGAGTTACGTTGTTGGCAGACCAATTTGGCCCGCGTATAGCATTTCCAGGACAGCGAAATTACGTTGTTTGCAGACCAGGTTCAGGAATCTATAAATAGACCACGTGGGCACCTTTGGAGAGGACAGTTCATTCTTTGGCTTACTCCTCCCTGAGTTATTTTAGTTCAGCTTTGTAAGCTCTCCAAGGAGCCCAGTTCAACTTTTTGGCTTGGGAGGGGAAGCGCTATTGAGATCTTTCGGGTGTGTTGTGGGACCTCCACGCTGTAGCCAAGGGTTGGTTGTTAATTCCTAGTGACTGATCAGGAGACCAAGTTTGGGAGAAGTAGGTGTAAGCTGCACCCTTAGGTCCGAACTCTCGTTGAGGCCAAGTTTTGGCTTCAATATTTTTTGTGCGGTGAGCGTGGACCATAGCTTACACAGGAAAATCTCGGGCTAAGCTTCATGGCTAAAGGCGAGGACGAAGGAGCTGGATCGGGTGGCTCGCCACCCCCGGCGAGTGGCGTCACGATCGAAATGTTAGAAGACTTCAAGCGGGAGGTCCTGCAGACCATCCATCTGGTATTCGCCGCGAGAGGCGAGTGGGCCACGCCTTCTGTTCCAGTTGTCGCGGCTCCATCCTTGGGCGAGAACGCTCCTGGATAGCACCCCGGGAAGGAGGTCCCGATCGAGAGTGGCGAGAGGGATCTCGCTGGGCGGGAGCTTTTCCCTGGGCAGGCGAGTGCAGACAGGGTCAGCGAGCCCATGATGCGAGAAGGGACCATTCGCCAGGTGGGGGGAGGGAGCCCTTTCAGCGAGTTGATCGTCTCTGCCCTGGTTTCAGACAGGTTCAAAGAGCCAGAGATGTCCTACTACACTGGTAGGGATGACCCGGTGTAACACGTTCAGTGGTTCGAGGATGTCCGTTTCCATCAGGCATATGTCGGACGCCTTCAAATGCCGACTTTTTGTCATCACCTTGAAGGAAAATGTCAGGGACTGGCTTCACCAGCTTCCTGCGAGTTCCATCTACTGCTTTGAGGACTTGCTGCGTGGGTTCTTGTTGAGGTTCTCAACATCGAAGAAAAGGAAGAAGGGAGCGGAATGTCTGTTCGCCATCAAGCAGAAGCCGAAGGAGACGTTGGGGAGCTACGTTGACCGGTTCCAAGAAGAGATCCTTCTAGTTCAGGAGGTCCCGGGGTATACCCTGATGCTCGTCTTTACCCTTGGCTTGAGGCAGGGATTCTTCAGCATGAAGCTGAAAATGGTGCCCCCTTTCCTTTGAAGAGTTGATGGAGAGGGCGGCAAAGGATATAAAAAGTGAGATGGCCAACCCAACGTTCGCCAAGAAGCTAGCCAAGTTGGCTGAGGATAAGGTGAAGGTACCGGGAGCAGGGAGACAGCGAGAAGAGAGGAGGAGAGAAGAGCCCCGAGGCCAGGGGATCCAAGGGCAGCAGCAAGGTTGGGGGCATCGCGAGCCGAACAACCGGTTGGGCTGGAGGCCCCAGGAGAGACATATTCAGGGGCAGGGGAGAGGATTCCAGGGTGGGGAGAACTTCTGTGGGGGTCAGGAGCGGTTCAACACACCAGCGTGGAGGCAAGGACAGAGGGCCCCCTCCCGCAGCAGCAAGAAGGATGGCGATAGCCCGGGGAAGGGGAATTAGAAGAGGAGGATGGAGAGAAGGGGGTAGGGTGGCGTTGCCCTTTTTTGACTTCCATCAGGAGGAGGGTCACGCAACGGCCACCTGCCCGAAGTTCTTGGAGGTAAGAGAGGCCAGAAGGCAGGTTCAGTAACAGCCACCGGTGAGGATAGAGGAGGTTCTGCCGGGAGGAGAGGAGGACAGGTGCGAGGACATGGCTGATGTGGGGCCCGTGGGGGGATCAGAGTGATCCACGGGGGAGTAGGGATTGAAGCCACCCGTAAGGGGAGCTTCCAGACCATGTTCCAGAGGAGCGTCGCCTCGACCTCCCAAACTCCCCCCAGAAGAAAAGATCACCTTCTCGTCAAAGGACATGTCGGACTATGAAGACCCGTTCTGCGACGCCTTGGTGATCCAGACGGTCGTCGAGAACTTCAAGGTCTCTCGAGATACTAGTTGATAACGAGAGCTCAGTGAATGTGATCTTCAAGAAGTTCTTCGATGAGTTGAAGGTGAAGGCTAGGAGAGTGTTGGCCTCAGATGGACCGCTTTTCGGTTTCTCAGGAGAGAGGAAAGAAGTTGAGGGGGGAGTTGAACTCAACGTGACGCTGGGTGGGGGGGGGTCGAGGAATTGTCGGTTTGTCATCGTTGACGCCCCGAGAAGCTACAACGCCATTTTTGGGCACCCACTCATCAGCGCCTTCCGTTGCGTCCCCTCCTCATTCCATTAGCGCCTTAAATTCAACAGCGGGGGGGGGGGGGGGGGGGGGGTCCAAGTCCGGATCTGAGGAGACCCGAAAGGTGGCAAGGCAATGCTACGTAACCGCCGTCAACACCATAGCCTGGATGGCGGAAGCGGAGGAGTTGGAGAGAGGGTTGGTGGCCCGGGAGGAGGCAGGCGACGAGATGGAAGTGACCGAGGGAGGAGCTGCGGAGAAGTCGAAGACGGCGGAAGTGGTGGCAGAGGAGCAGAGGGAGGAGGAAGGAGTGGTGCGTGCCCCAGAGGTTGGGGAAGTGGAGCCGCAAGAGATTCGGGTGGAGACGATGGAAGTCGAAGAAGCAAAGGGGGAGAAGGTGCTTGAGCAGGGGGAGAAGCCGAGAAGCGAGTGGGAGCAATCCAGGTTGGAGCCGGTAGAGGAAGTTGTGGAGATGGAAGTCTTCAACAAAGAGGAGAAGGTGGAAAGGGTGCGGGTTAGTGGTGGGCTGAGTCCCAGGGACCAGGAGAGGATGTGGGAGTGCATCCAGAAGAACATTGACGTCTTCGCTTGGAGTGCAGAAGACATGTCAAACATCGACGCGGATGTGGCATGTCACCGCCTGAACCTTGACACCAAGACACGCCCCATCCGCCAGAAGAGGAGGATCGTCACCACGAAGCTGTAGGAGCCCATCCAGGAGGAGGTGGAGAAGCTCCTCAAGTCAGGTTTTGTATCAAAGATCCAGTATCCAGGCTGAGTCTCAAATGTTGTAATTGTTAGAAAGGGGGATGGGCGATGGAGAATGTGTGTAGACTTTTCGCTTTTAAATAAATCGTGCCCTAAGGATTGCTACCCCCTGCCTCGAATCGACGCGCTGATTGACTCAGTCGTCGGTTTTTCTATGATGACTTTTTTAGATGCTTTTTCAGGTTATCATCAGATCAGGATGCACTCACCCGATGTCAAGGACATCTCCTTCATTACAAGAGAAGGGTGTTTCAGCTATAAGATGATGTCCTTCAGGCTGAAAAATGCAGGAGCCACATACAAGCGTATGATGGATCGGGTCTTCAAGGGTCAGAGAGGGAGGAGCTAGGAGGTCTATGTGGATGATCTCATGGTAAAAAGCAGGGATGTGGATTCTCACTTGCTCGACTTAGAAGAAACGTTCGCTACCCTTGCGAAAATTCAAGATGCGGCTAAATCCTTTGAAGTGCGTCTTTGGGGCGAGCAGAGGAAAGTTCTTGAGCCATCTCCTCACCCCAGCAGGGGTAGAACCCAACCTCGACAAGGTAAAGGCCATAATGGAATTGGAGACACCACGCAATATCAAAGAGGTTCAACGCTTGACGGGGAAGCTCGTCCGAACTGAGTAGGTTTCTCTCCAGGGCAGGGGAGAAGTGCTCACCCTTCTTCAGGGTGCCGCGAGGGAATCAGAAATTTGAATGGACGAGAGAGTGCGAGGAAGCTTTCCAGGCATTGAAGAGTCAACTCTCCCAAGCCCCACTCCTTCAGGGACCGAAAGGGGGGGAGGACCTGACGTTGTATCTGGGAGTGGGGGCAGAGGCCGTGAGTTTAGTCTTAGTTCGGGAAGAGGGCAAGAAGCAGCTGCTCCATCTATTAAGTTAACAGAATCTTGAAAAAGGCGGAGCTTTGCTACCCGATCCTAGAGAAGCTGGCCTTTGCCTTGGTAATCTCAGCTAGAAAGCTTAGGCCATACTTTCAAGCGCACACGATCAAGGTAGTGACAGACTACCCTCTTCGCAAGATCTTCGAAGGGGTGGAGCACTATGGAAGGTTGGCCAAATGGTCCATCGAGCTCAACGAGTTTGATATCTCCTTTGTACCACGACTCTCGATCAAGACACAAGCGGTAGCCGACTTCTAGGTCGACTATGTCGTCGAGGTCGAGGAAGAGGGGCCGCCGCAGCAAGTTGCCTGGAAGATGTTGGTTGACAGAGTTTTGAGAAAGCATTCTCTGGGTGTTGGGGTAGTGTTGGTGAGCCATCAGGGAGTCACAATAGAGCAGATCGTGGTCCTGCATTTCCCGGTCACTAACAACCAGGCGGAGTATGAGGCTTTGATAGTAGGGCTACGCCTGGCCAAGGAGCGGGGGTGCAGTACGTGGAGGTGTCGACTGACTCATTGGTAGTGGCGTCGCAAATCAAGGCCGAGCACGAGGCGAGGGAGTCTACCCTCATGAAGTATCCTGACCAAGGTGAAGGGGATCATCGGAGGGTTTCAAACGTTCTCCATTCAACACGTTCCCCGGGAGGAGAATGCAGCAGCCGATCGGTTAGCCAAATTCGGACCCAGGGCCGGAGGTACTTTGACAGAGTTGTTTCACCCGACAATCGAGGAGGGTGAGTTGATGGAGGTGGATCGACACCCCTCAGGGGTAGACCCCTTCATAGTTTTCATGACCATAGGCAAACTCCCGGAGGATGTCAAGGTCAGGAACCGCTTCAGGCACAAATCGGCTCATTACCTGATGCACGAGGGAGGGTTGCACCATAAGACACTTTCGGGGCTCCTAGCCCGATGTGTAACGGAGGAGGAAATTCTGAAGATCCTGGAAGAAGTGCACTCCGGCGAGTGTGGGAGCCACTCGGGAGGTCAAACCTTGGAAGCAAGAGTGATGCAACAGGGGTACTTCTAGCCGACCCTGAGGAAGGATGCAATGGAATTTGTAAGGAGGCGTTGAAAGTGTCAGTTGTACACTCCACTTCAACTTCTGCCCGCCCAGAGGCTTAGGAGCATCGCGGCTCCCTGGCCCTTCATCATCAGGGGGATGGATTTGGTTGGACCCTTTCCCTTCATCATGATCGACTACTTCTCTAAGTGGTTAGAAGTACAGGCGCTGGCCAAAGTGACCTCCCAGGTGATCCGTAATTTTGTATGAGGGGAGATCATATGCCAACATGGGCTCCCACAGGCCATAGTCACAGACAATGGACCCCAGTTTGCCAACGAGGAGTTCATCAACTTCTGCAATCAGCTGGGGATAGATCCCAGGTTCGATTTCGTCCACCACCCTCGGAGCAACAGGCAGGTGGAGGCGGAAAACAAAATCATTGTGAATTTGTTGAAAAAGAAGGTGGGGAATCTTAGAGGAAGTTGGGTGGAACAACTTCCTTCAGTATTATGGGCTTTGAGGACGACCCCCAACACAGCCACCGGAGAAATCCCCTTTAAACTTTCTCACGGCTGTGAAGTCGTTCTGCCCGTGGAGTTCGAGATCAGATCGCCGCGAGTAGATGCTGCCAAAGTAGGAGACGAGGAATGGATGGTAGAGAATGAAGGGGAGCAACGACTATCACTAGATATGGTAGAGGAGCTCCGCGATACGGCCGCCGTCAGACAGGAGGAGACCAAGCGACGGATGGCGAAGTACTTTGATAAACATGTCAGAATCAAGCAGTTCACGGAGGGTGATCTGGTCTTAAAGAAGGTGAATGCCGCAGGAAGATCAACAACAATGGGTAAGCTTCACCCAAATTGGGAGGGTCCATACATCGTTAAGGAAGCGCTGAAGTCAGGGGGTATCGCCTCCAGAATGTGGAGGGGAAAACCCTCAGTCACACATGGAGCAGTGACGATCTGAAGTGCCACTATCCTTGAACCTTGTATGTAGCATGTTATTTGTTTTCATTGTCAATCATTAATTCTACCGTGGCTCAAAATCTTTGACAAGTGAGCTGTGTGAATGAACGAGGAGACTGAAATGTTGATCCCGAGGAGATCCCGCTGTCTAGGCTCCCATTAGCTGGCAATGCTGGAGGTAGCACTCGATGGTAAGATGAGAAATGTTGACCCCGAGAAGATCCCGTTGTCAGGCTCCCATCAGCTGGCAGGGCTGGAAGTCACTCGGTGGTGGTTTAAAATGTTTACCCCGAGGATATCCCGTTGTCCAGACTCCAATTAGCTGGTAGTGCTAGAAGAAGCACTCGGTGGTAAGATGAGAAATGTTGACCTTGAGAAGATCCCGCTGTCAGGCTCCCATCAGCTGGCAGGGCTGGAAGTCACTCAGTGGTGGTTTAAAATGTTGACCCCGAGGAGATCCCGCTGTCCAGGCTCCCATTAGCTGGCAGGGCTGGAAGAAGCACTCGGTGGTAAGATGAGAAATGTTGACCTCAAAAGGATCCCGTTGTCAGGCTCCCATCAGCTGACAGGGTTGGAAGTCACTCGGTGGTGGTTTAAAATGTTGACCCCGAGAAGATCCCGCTGTCATGCTCCCATCAGCTGGCAGGGCTGGAATTTACTTGGTGGTAGTTTGAAATTTTGACTCTCGGAGGATCCCGCCGTCAGGCTCTCACCTAGCCGACAGGTCTGGAGGGCCCTCGATGGACATGGTAGAACACTTTGGAAGGGGTTTGGTCCAAAGAAAATGACACTTATCCAAAACATGGCAGGTGAGATCTAGATGCGCGAGTGGGGTCTACATAGCGTTAAGACCCACTCGGCAAGACCCACTCGGCAAGGATTCAATCGGCAGGCTCATTCGGCGGGTTGGTCTCTCGGAGTAAGGAATTGAGGTCGTCTCGCCCCAGATTGTCCACACGCGCGAGGCCGTCACGATCACCACCTAAGAGCCTAAGACAAGCGTGAATGCGCATAGCGTATAACAGGTTTTCGCTAATGGCTCTCTTTTGGGGGCGGGAGCGATCCGGTCGCAGCCTAGGAACTAAGGGTCGGCGGCGAGCGAATGCCTGTGAGCCTTTGCGGATGGCCAAAAACAAAAAACAAGAAAAACTAACAACAAACATCCATTTCAGCAGAGACAATTTAGAAAATTTGTATTCATATCACAAAAAATATTCTTACAAGAGGAAGTTTCGTCCCAGGAATGACTGATTAAGGAAGATAAAATACAGTTAAAAAGCAAGGGGGCAAAACGGAAAGTCTTCAGGAGGAGTCGTTGGGCTTCTCGCTAGAAGATCCTCCGCTCCCGCTAAGAGGTGAATCGGGGTCGTTCCCGCGCAGAAGTTCTTCGTCCTCGGGCGCGTCGAGAGGGGTGAAAAGCCAGGGGAGTATACTCCGCGCCGTGAGCCTCTCGCTACCTTCCATCAGAAGCCCAGCCCCTCGCAGTACCTCGATCGCGTGCTTAGCCGCAGGTGGTCATTCTCCTGCATCATCACCTCAATCTCGCGGTTGGTGTATTGATGCAGTTTATCCTTCTCGTCGGGAGGCGGCAAGACGAGTAGTTCCTGCAGACGCCTATTCTCGGCCTTCAACGCCACGACCTCGCGCTCAAGGCTAGCCACCCGCGCGCGCAGCGGTTCGGCATTCACGAGGTTCTGCATGAAAGATTAAAAAAGTTAGTATAAAATAATAAACGAGGGTGTGAATGGCTAGGGAGGCCTCCCTCACCCCTGACGCCAGACGACTGGTGAGAAGCTCCTCGGAGGCCTTCAGCTTGTCCTTTAGAGAGGCAACCTCCACCAAGGCCAGATCCTACGACCTCTAGACGTCGCCCAAGTTCTGCTTGAGGCTGAGGCTGCGACGTGATGACATATGCGCAAGCTCGAGGGCTCGAAGCTGGGCCCACGCAGCCTCATGCGCGAGGGTGCGGGTTGACTCTGCATCATATATACTGTCGTCCTCTCGGCTGTACAGGCCAAAGGAGAATGTGAAGGCATCGCCGCAGGTGGAATCGTGTTCGATCCACAAGGGAAGGAGAGTGGAGATGGAGGCCCGGTTGGCCTTGAGGTCCCACTGGAGCAGAGGTTGGCCTGCCTCGTCCAGGTACTTCTCGCCAAGGCCGAAGTTCCGGTGCCCTCTCTTCATCGGCCCAGCGGGAACCTTCTCCATCGCAGTGACGATCCCGGTGGCAGTGTTCGCCGTATCCACCGTGACCAAGGTCTCGGCGGGAGCTTCGACGACGGACTTGCCCTTGTCTGGCGCTGACGTTTTGGCATTCTTAGAAGATATTAGGGGAGCATCAGGCTTTCGCTTCGGGGCAGTCGGCCGGGACGAAGATCCCGGCTCCTTCCTAAAGGTTGCAGCCGCAGCTTGGGCGAGAGGTAGGCCGGAGGCGAGAACCTCAGTTTCCTCATAAGGTTGTCCGAGGGGTACCTCTCGCTCGCCTGCGTGGGAAACAAGTATAAGCTCCACTTGGTGTTGAAAGCAAGAATTTATAAGCAAAGGGGATAGAACGGTACCTTCCCCAGCGAGAACGGGCAGGAGGGAGTCAATGTTCCGCCGCAAGGACTTGACATCAAAATTTTTTATGCCGAAGAAGGTGTGGAGGGCGGTCTTGTGGCCTCCGAGTGCGGGAGGCCAATAATTCGCCTCATCATATTGGACCGGCGAGAGGGGGACGTTGCCGAAATTCTCCGATACGAAAATGAATTTCTGGAGCCAAAGTGGTTCTTGTTGGCGAGGCCGCTAGTCTTGACCGTCTGGCCTGAGAAGAATATGATCCCGCTCTTGGCCCGAAAGTTGAACAGCTTCCGGAAGACCGAGAGGTTGAACTCTATTCGCTCCTCGCGCATATAGCAGGCGAATGCTATTAGAATGGCGACGGAGTTCAGGTTGAGCTGGGCGGGGACCACTCCGAAGTACAGGAGGGTCTGGCTCACCTCCGACCAAAGAGGGAGGCGGAATCCCACCTCGAAGTGCTCAAGGGGGATATCGAGATCCCCCTCCGGCAGGAAGTTGATCTTATCGGAGCTGTTAGGATGGCGCGCGACGAACCCGGGACGCACGTAGTTGGCGATGACGGAAAAATATTCCTCTTCGGTTAGTTTGCAGAGGGGGAAATCGTGGTCGATGAAGCCATTGCGCTCAGCGAGTCCGGCCATCGGTTTCTTCCGGCATCTTGCGAATGGGTGAGGGAAGTTGGGTTTGCGCAAGTAGGAGGCTCGGAGTACGCGAGTGCGCGAGAGAACAAGACTTAGACTTAGAATCGAAGCGATAGTAAATGTGGTAGGTGAGGGCCTATTTATAGATAAGATTTGGCAAAAATACGATTCATCAGGCATTGGGGGTGTGGATGGCAATTCCATTATCCCGACGCCTCGTAATCCGCCCCGCCTTCCCGCCGCTCTGCCCATCTGCGAATGACAAATGCCTCCAGGGAAATCCTGGGTAAGAAGAAAACATTACGAGATGGGTATAAAGGAAAAGGTACATGACGCGCGAGAACAACATTCGATAGAGGCATCAAACAGTACAACATAAAAAACGATTCATAAATATGAAAGGCCACTCGCCTGGCGAGAACAGACCTAAATATTCATTATTACAAAACACTAGTACAGATAAAACAAGGGACAGACAGAAGGCTAGGTGAGGGACGGAGAGAGTTGGCGGACTCAGTACTGGATCCATTTCCAGCGACCCCGACCTCGGAGGCACTCGTGGATAGTAATACGCGCTCATGGCGGTCAGCTCTTGGTGGACCAAGCTCATCTGGTGCCGGGATCGCGCGATATGCATTCCGGGAGACGTCTCCTTGCACCCGCCTCCCTGCCTTCCATCTCGCCGATGAGGTGCGAGTAATCCCTCTCAAGAGCATTCAATCGGCGCTTAGTGGTCGCTTGATGAGCGTCCGAGGAATCAGAAGCTTCCTGCTGCATCCAGATGACCTTTTCTAAAAATTCCACCATCTGCTCCTTCATTAGCTCGGCATCGTGTGGGTCGCCGAGAAATTCCGCGAGATCGCTGGGAGATGGAGGTGGCGATAGCTCTTCATCAACATCTGGGTCGGCCGCCGGGACCCTCCGATAACCTGGCAAGGAAGCTTAGCCTGTAAAAACCAATTTCGAGCGAGAAGGGGATGGTTGTTCTTATTTACCTGGCGCAGGGACGGCTCCTCCGTCCGATTGCTGGCGAGGTCCTGGTCTCCCCTCGAAGAGCCCCTCGGGGAAGGACAAACGCGGTTTCCCTCGTCCCGGACGGGTCAGCGTCTGCCCTACGGGGAGGCCCTCGGGTGGGTGTGGGGTATCAGTGGTCTTTTCAGGCAGAGACCGAGAACACGACGTGGGATCTAGTGGGTTCTCGACAGCCCGAGTCTTCGGCGCCGGGCTGACCAAGCCCGTGGTGCCAAAGGGGGTATCTGTAAGGAATGAGGTGAGCCGAATGTTAACCAAAAAAGGAGGGAAGATAGTGAGTTGATTACCAGAAGCGAGTGGGGGTACGGCCGGAGCGATTTGAGGAGCGAGCTCCTGGACCAACTGTCCATTCCCATCGGAGGGCCGGAGTACCTCGTCATTCGTCATGGGAACCGCAACATCGCTTTCCGCCGGCGGTTCCTGCGAGTGGATCAAATTCCCAGAATAACACTTTTCTGGGTTATCGACAGAGTAGAGGAGTAACAAACTTCCATTTAGATGGCAAGGTTCTCGCGTTGGGGAGTCGGGTAGGAGAGGCAGACTCCACCGCAAGGTTTCGCCGAACCGTCTTGGCCTTTCACGGCCGATACGGCGAATCTGCACGCCTTTTGGAGGAAAACCATGGGGCATATCTGGAAGTTTTGGAGGCGGTCTTCGCTTGCACGGCGCGAGACGGTCTAGTAGCTCCTGCGAGAGCGGCTTCGAGGCCATTTTGGCGTACATTGTCGGGGCGGCAGGAGCTTAGGGGATGAACATTGGATTTGCAGATGTTACCATATTAGGGTCCAGCCCTGAGATATATATAGAACCAGGGGGGACCCACAAAAGATTCTCTGTCAGGTCAGCAAGCACTCACCAAATACCGGGGGTTGGACTCTTCTTTTCGAGTGTAGAACTGGCTCGAAAAGAGCGGGGATTGTGTACAACCCCGTATTCGCTGAGCGGGACCCCCGACGAACTCAAGGTTCCTCAGGATCCAGCTGGTCAAAGTTAGCGAGTGGGATAGGAAGGCCCACACTCGCCTAGAGAGAGTGAAGGCATTCCGCCAAGTCGGGCGGAAGGGCATTCGCCTAGGCAAACAAAAGGACCGTATTGATAGGCGGAAAGGTTCTCGCCAGGAAGCGGGTGACGTACTCGCCCCTTGTGGGAGCCATGACTGCAAGAGCTCGGTTCACCCTAGCATTCGCTTCTTCAGGCAAGTGGTGCCCCCATTGGCCACTCGCCCGGTGGGGTCCCGGGGTAAATTTACCTAGATGTCCTTGGGGCTCTGCAAAAAGTCTTTCAAACTAGCGGAGTTACGCTGTTGGCAGACCAATTTGGGCTGCATATAGCATTTACAGGACAGCGGAATCACGCTGTTTGCAAACCAGGTTCAGGAATCTATAAATAGACCTTGTGGGCACCTTTGGAGAGGACAGTTCATTCTTTGGCTTCCTCCTCCTTGGGTTATTTTGGTTCAGCTTTGTAAGCTCTCCAAGGAGCCCAATTCAGCTTTCTGGCTTGGGAGGGGAAGCGCTCTTGAGATCTTCCGGGTGTGTGGTGAGACCTCCACGTTGTAGCCAAGGGTCAGCTGTTAATTCCTAGTGACTGGTCAGGAGGCAAAGTTTGGGAGAAGTAGGTGTAAACTGCACCCTTAGGTCGGAACTCTCGTTGAGGCCAAGTTTTGGTGTCAACACCTACCACCTCTCATTCATGGATCTTCTATATAGAGGCCCACAAAGCTCAATTCGACTCTTTCATTACCTTCAGAAGCCCTCAAGCAGTCGAAATCGACTCTAGGATCAAAGCTTTCAGTGGAGAATCAAGATCGGGGGAGGTTCACCGGAAAACACCAAAATTCATGGTCACCCGCAGGAGTAGCCGCATCCAAGCCCAAAATCAGGCATGTTTCTCTCTCTCTCTCCCCTTGTGCTAGCTTCCTAGATCAATAGGACTTGAGGTCGAGCTCAATTGAGCCGATTCCAATTTTGAAATCCATGGAAAAAGCTTGAAATGGGCTTCCTCTCGGGATCGCCGGAAAACAGCCCTCCGGCGGCCGGACAGACGCCCGGCGATAGCCACCACCTCAACGGAGGTGGTGGTGGTGGCGGCTGGCCGGGGTCGGGGCTGGATCACCGGCAAAAGACTTGGAAAATGGCTCAAAGTTCGGCCAATCTCGGCCTTTGGCTGGAGGTAGAAGACATAATCACAACCGTTGATTGTTTTAATTGATATTAATTATTATATATAATATGTTATATTTGTCCCCTTATTATACACTTTTTAAATCAAAAACACGAGACCCTTAGGGGCTGAATCATGAAAAGTCCCCAATATGAAACAGGTAGCACTGTGAGTCTACTTTAATTAGAAATTTAAATCAGGTCATTTGGGGCACTGTAACTCCCTGTAGGACAATTCTTGTATGACTGATTCTTAGGGTAGGACAGTCACTATTTCCATAATAACTTTTAATTGGCTTAAGTGGATTGACTTGAAATTTGGGGCATGTAAGAATATACCATAGATACACCTACAGTCCAAAAATAAAAAATTTTGAACAATATTTTCCTGTAGTTTTAGGGAAAATGTGATTGTTCATAAAAGTGAAATAATTTGGTGAAAAATAAAAAAAATGGACCCCAAATTTTAGTGGGAGTCTCAATACGGCAATATAAAGCCCCGATAAAAATTTCAAGTCATTTGAAGCTCTGCATGTGGGTGTAATTCTAATGCATGAGGTCCATGACTTGCGATATGTGGTGTGCAATTAACTAAAAGATGTATCATGTGAATTTAGCAAGATTGGCTTGGTCAAATCCAGTGAAATTATATACATGCATTTATTTAGTGAAAGTACACCTCATTAAATTTTAGAATATTTGGAGTTGATTTACTTAACAAATGAATTAATTAGTATTTTTATTATGCATGTGTATTAATGAAATTAGGGTGACTAAAATAGTTGTCAAAATTATGAAACCTTGTCAATAGCAATGATTTAGTATGATACACACTAGATAAATTAATTGGAATTTTTGAAGGTCAGAATCTTAGGGTTTCAGCTATAATTACAATTTTCCCCTTATATAATATTGAAATAATTGTACTCAAATTGAGTTATAAAATTATAATTTTCTGGAATAAATAATTATCTATCATTTGTAACCTTTAGTAATTTTTCTGGAATTATTTAATAAATATTTATAGGACTTCATGAGTAACATGACCTAGTGGATTAGATTTTTCTTAAAGTAAACTCTAGCAAAGTAGGGTCCCCTCCATCTTTCGCTAACAGATGTGCACTTCCAATATAGAGGACGAACCTTTATTGCTATCAGCAGTGCCCCAGTGGACATAAGAATAGATTTTTCGTGCAGAGAGATGCGAGTTTCAAGCAGGTATCCTTCACAACATTGTGTTTTGCTCTGGTTTTGTGTTATTATTTTTGGATTCCTCAAGCATACCAAAGTAGTATCAAAGCAAGATACAACTGAGAAAATGGCAGTCATGAGTAACATATCAAGGATGATCTGCCTTACTGAGCCCAATTAGGAGTTTTGGGATTCAAGGACAAAAGACACATTGTATTGCAAGGATCAACATTACCCCATGGATGATATTTTGATGTCACTGGATGATATTTTGGCGACCAGGACTGAAGAAGACCGAATGAAAGATCAATCCCATCGGATAATGATGGAACACTAATCAATGATGCAGATGTCAGGAACGCGTTAGTTTATATTTTTCACGCCAACTTTGATATGTTGCGGGGTATTTCATAAACCTTGTTCCAATATTTAATTATTTATATACATAATTATATATAAATATAATATATTTTATGTATATATAGTAATCTATTAAGTATTAACAATTTAGATATATCAAATTAGTATAAACATGTTATGTCACAAGTAATAACGGTATAACGCATGCAAGAAAGTCAGAGGAAGCGAAAAACTAGGAAGTCGTCTGCAGTGATGGATGATCAGAAAACTTCAGTCCAAAATTCAAAGACCAGGCAGAATCAAAGTCAATGACGAACGGGCACACAAAACAAAGCTAGAGTAAGGAACAAGATAGGCGAGAGCTGGGGCACAATAAACACAGACAGCAAAACAATTTCATCTTGTTGTCTCTTAAACCATAGACACCACATAAAATTAAGTAAAAAAAAAGTTAGTCGATATACCGCTGGCCTGCTGGGATATATTGGTTGTTATATCAGTGAATATATTAGCCGATAACAGATATATAGCCAGATATATTTCAAAGCGATATTTTACAAAAAAAAACAAATATAAGAGAAATATCGTTTTATCCATGAAACCTTTATATCGGCTTGACATAGAGCCATGTCGGACAATATCCACCACATGCGACTAGTATACTTCACAAGTGTGGGGCAATGACAGAAGTTACAGAATGTCTGCAAGACGAAGAGATCGGATAATAAGGCTTTCTTAACTCACAAGTTGATCACTCCAAAATAGAGGAAAGGTTAAGTGCAAAAAAATGTGAAATAGGCTCAAGGGATTATCAACCAACTATCATATATGAAGCTGGGGTTGGAATAAGAGTTGCATGTTTTTCTCCATTCGAAGCTCCGATGAGGATGGTCTTATTACCCCAACGAAAGTAACAAGGATGTGATGCGCACATCTAAGTCACGCCTCAATCTGATTTTAGTGGGGAGATTTGACAAGAAAGACTTCCAAAACAGATTTGTAAAACTAAAAAGTGAAGCGTTATACATTTATAAAAAAATGCTTAAAATGGATTATGCATGCATGTCTCAAGATGAAGTAGAAAGGAAGAGGGAAAATATTTGAGTGATCTTATTTGTTAGGTTTGGACTAACTCAACCTGAAAAACCGGCTCAACAGGTGAGGGTTGCCTTGCCATATAAACAGATCGGAACGGAGTGGATTGATAATGTAGGACTATTATTAACATCCCCCCTCGCCCATAGCATGGATTGACCGGACGAAACCGGGATACAGAGCTCATGGGCAAACCGGACGGAACCGGACAGAAACTGGGTGGAACTTCTCTCTGATACCATGTTAGGTTTGGCCTAACTCAACCAGAAAAACCGGCTCAACAGGTGAGGGTTGACTTGCCATATAAACAGATCAGAACAGAATGGATTGACAATGTGGGACTATTATTAATATTATTCATCCATATAGGACATAATATATAAGAAATACATACAACTTGACTTAAGATGCGGGACTAAACCCACTCACATACTAATAGACCAATATTAATACTAAACTAATAATCTCAACTCTCCCCCTCAAGCTGGAGGGGAAACCTCAAGCTTGACAACATCAATGGAAAGGGTAAATGTGGTAGGCAAGGGGGGGCAAGACGGGTGACTGGGGATATTCCCACACAGTACACCCAAAGGAAAGAAACCACATACATGAATCCATGAGACCGTGGGGATAACACCACACACACACGGATCTACTGGGCCGCGGGGATAACAACACACACACGAATTTATGAGACTGTAGGGATAATACCTCACACACAGATCTACGTGCCCGCAGGGATAAGAGAGAAAGGGGAAAAATAACCCCCAAAGACCATACCACCTACCAATCATCAATGAAAAACTTGGGGAGACACAAACAACACACGACATAAGCCTAGAGGCCGTGTGGGACTAAGGCGAACAATGGGAAAGATCATTCGGGTCGCCCTCATCCCAAACACTCCCCCTCACGTGAAACTCACGTGCAAATAGGCATAAAAAAAACACATGAAACACTGAGGAAGACACACAAATAAAACCGTAAAAAAAAAGCAAAAAACACTCCATCCACATCATCGAGAGAAGCTAACAGCGGGAACAATATTTGTGGCAGGAACAACAGTGGAGACCATTGACAGTCCGACAGCAGTAGCAACGCAGAGCAAGCACAACACCTGTGCTGAGAAGCAGCGACAGAACAGGGAGGCGGAACAGCAGGATAAGGCGCAACAGCGGTAGACGTAACAACAACAGTTGAACGAGCAATCGACGGCTGATCCAGTTGAAGCAGACGCTGGAAGAGAAACGAGGCAGCAACGGGAAACGTCGATAATGCCGTCGATGGAGGAGCGATGCAGATCAGCCGAGCAACACATGCAAGGAGGCGGACTGGAGCAGTAGCTGGCACAGTCAATTCCGATGGAAGTAGCAGACTTCGGCGTCGATGGGATCGAGCGCAACTGCAGGGGGGCCAAGATTCGCTCCCATCGATGGAATCCGACGTCGATTCCGTCGACGGGAGCGGGGGCGAAAGTGGAAGATGGAGACGGGAGCGGGAGCGGGAGAGGAAGAGGGCCGAGAGACAGGAGCGGGAGCGAAAGTGCGATATGGGAGCGGGAGCGGGAGCGGGAGCGAGACGCGAGCGCACAGTGGGAAAACAACGGCTAGAGTTTCCTCTGATACCAAGTAGAAAGGAAGAGGGAAAATATTTGAGTGATCTTATTCATCCATATATGGCATAATATATAGGAAATACATTGACATTTACAACTTGACTTAAGATGTGGGACTAAACCCACTCACATACTAATAGACCAATATTAATACTAAACTAATAATCTCAACTGATGATAGGTGGGAAAGGGCATGCTGAGGTATAATCAAGATATCAGTACATAAATGGGAGAAGATTCCTGAACAGAAGAAAAAAAATGCTTCAGAAATCTTCTGAGGAGATTTGTGGAGTTTGAATACAATATTAACCTCTATAATGCATCGAATCAAAGAGTGGCTTTTAACAATTCTGAGATTTCATAGAACATGAATTCTGATTCCAACTAACCAAATGAGACTTCTGGGCCGTCAAGAAGCTACCACGGGCTTTCTCTCTTCAGGCACATTTCCATGTCTGAAGTTGAGAATAGTTGGAAGGCCCCTTTTTCTCTCTGACTGTTCTATCTCGTTAAGTTTCTGCTTGAGAAGCTCCAGTTCTTTTGCTAGATCTTCCTCCCTCTGTTTGATAGCCTGGGCATAATGAAATGAACACAAGCGTGAGAGGAAAAAACTAGATAGAAACAACAATATTTGGAGGCAGATGATAATGAGTTCAGCACAATAATTTAAAGGAGTTAGAATGGAAAGTCGGCGTCGATAGAATGGTACAATCAGTTTTTGATAATATGAGAACGCAGGATCAATTCTTTTCGCCTTGTCCATAAGAGCACATTTGGATAGATGGAACTAATGAAAACCAAGCAAATACAATAGAAGGGCATACAAAATATCAAATAAAAGAAGATTCTATGGTGTTGCAAAATTTCAAATACTCCCCAGATTTCATAATATCACTATTCATAATGGCTCACCAGAAGTGACTAGTTCAATTTCTAACAGAACCTGTAAAGGTAATTAAAGGGAAACCATTACTATCCAATAAGCACTTCATATACTGAAATGCAAAAGCTGATCAAAGTAAGGCTCTGATTGGGGTGATGGTTGCGGTGGGAAAAGCTCAATTCCCACCGCCACCACCTTTTTAGGTTGTTTGTACAAAAAGTTTTTTCAAGAAAAGTATTTTGGGGGCTTTTCGAGCACCCGGTCCAACATGGTTTTAAAAAAAACTATTTCTCTGCTGTCAACTTTTCCTCTTTTATTCGAGGGTTTATTAAAATAACGTCCCGACCATTCACGATCTGTCTTTCTTCCTTCTAGCAACTGCAAAGGTTTTCTTCTCCCATTCGTGATTTTTTATCCATTCACGACCTTTGCTTCTTGACACTGACCTTCTATAATCTGCTTATTTATAGTTCACACAATATTTAATTATCTATGTGATAAATGATTAGCATAAAATACTTTTTATTATTGTTAGAAAAGCCCATGTAATGGGCCCATTATTGGACCCTTTTTTATTATTTTTCTTTCTTCTCTCCTTAGTCCCACATCTTGCATAGGTTTTCTTTTCACCTTCTCTCTCCTATATATTTGTATTCTCTCATTGTATTCACATACTGAAATCATACTTACAAGATTTGAGCTCTGTCTACATGGTATCAGAGGGACTCGGTCTCTCCCTGCGGCTAGCACTCTGCTAACCGCCCGGTCTCTCCTTGCGGCTAGCCTCTACTAAACCGCCGGTTTTTCCCTTCCCGCGCAAGGCGCGGCCTGTTGCTTTTCTACCCGCGCCCCATGCGGCTAGAAAATATTTCCCGCTTCTCTTCCCCTCTATTCCCGTGGCCTCCACCTCTGCTTCCATCTCCTTTTTATAGGATTCTCTCAGGCAGGTGGGGCCTTCTCCCACTTCCTTCTAGCCGCGCGGCTTCTTATCTAACCGCTGCGATCTCTCCTCCCTCTGCCAGGTGGGCATCGCCTTCTCTCGCTAGTCGCTTGCTCTTCTCGCGGCTCCTCCTAGTCGCTGCCTTCTCTTTACCGCTCGACTTCTCCTCTCGCGGCCTCTCCTTCTCGCAAGCTCTCCTTGTCTTCCCGTGCGGTCTCTCCCTCACCGCTGCGACCTCTCTCTATTTCTGTTCGAACCGACCTCTTCTTGTCGCTCCTTCACTGGCCGCTAGTGTGCTCACTGTGACCGTGCGGTCAGTTTCTCCGCACTTAGGTCGCGGCCTCCCTATCTCTCTCTTGCTCTCCGCTGCTCTTGTCGCTTTGACTACCCGCTGCGGCTTCTCGTGTAACCGCGCGGGCTTGTCGTGCAAGAGTGCTCTCCCGCGGTGACCTCGTCAACCCGCGACGACTCCTCCTACCCGCGGCGACTTCTTCAACCCGCGGCGACCTCGTCAACCCGCGGCGACTTCTTCAACCCGCGGCGACCTCGTCAACCCGTGACGACTTATTCAACCCGCGGAGACCTGGTCAACCCGGGGCGGCCTCTTCTACCCACAGCGCCCTTTCCCGCTCGTTGCGGCCTCCGGTCTCTATGGGCTCCTCCGTTGACTCCACCGGCCCGGCGGCTAACTCCTCTGCAGACCGCCCGGCTCCTCCACCTGACCTCCGCGATGAGCTGCGGATCACCACAATTTCCTTGTCTGGCAAGAAGAATTTCATCTCATGGGTGCACTCGGTTCGTCGAGTTCTTCAGGCCAAGGGCCTTGTGCTTCATCTCACTCAGGGACCTCTTTCTCCTTCTACCGACGACTGGCTGCGCAACGACGGTCGCGTTCAGACATGAATCCTCAACTCCATGGAGGGTGAGCCCTACCAGATGGTCATGTATCATGAAACGGCCAAAGCTATGCGGGATGAGCTTCATTCATTATACCCGGGCAAGGACAGCCTCCAGCACCTCTATGACATTATTACCAATCTTCAGGCTCCCGACGCTGGCGGGACTGCGGACATGACCTCGTTTGTTGCTCGTGCTAAGACTCTTGCAGAGGTCTGGATCCAGCATCAGCCCTCTTCCACTGATCTTGCCGCTCAGCAAACTCAAAATGAGGCTGTCTGCATCGCCATGTGATGGCTCGTGTCCCACCACACCTTCAGAGTATTCGGGCTCAGGTTCTGGCTTCGTCTACTACTCCTTCCTTATCTGATGTTTTCTCTATGCTCCTTCGAGTGTCACCGCCCCGGGATACTCATGCACCACCCTCTCCAGCCCTTCTCCAGTAGACCCTCCCCCCTTTACTTCCCCCACCGTCTTCTGCTCGTGGTGGACGTTCGGGCTCCCGCGGAAGGGGGCGTGGTGGTCAGGGCCGCCCAAAGTGTTCCTATTACGGTCGGGACGGCCACACTGAGGCAGTTTGCTACAAGAAACATGGCTACCCTCCTCGTCTGACTGCTGCTGTTGCGACTGACGGCTCTTCTGCCACAACTGCCGACCTTGAGGCCATTCGCCTCTAGCTTCAGCAACTCCATGGGCTGCTCAGCCCTCCATTGGCTTCTGTTGCCTCCACCTCCACTGCAGGTACTGCTTGTTTTTCCTCCAGTCCGCGCTGGATCTTGGACTCGGGTGTCACTCATCACATCACCTCGCTGCGGCCGCCCAAGTACTCTGATGCTCCTCATCCGAATTGTATCACCGTGGCTAATGGGGCGACTGTTCCGGTCTCCGGCTGCGCGGACCTCTCCCTCAACCCCTCCATCTCTCTTCGCTCGGCTTTTTATGTTCCGGGCTCCCCATTTAATTTACTGTTTGTAGGTCGTCTTACTACTGATATGGATTGCTCTGTCACATTCACCTCTTCTGCTTTTTTGATACAGGATCGGCAGACGCGGATTACCATTGTTAGGGGTCGACTGCAAAACGGGCTCTACCTTCTCGATACCTCTCCTACCGTCCTCTCCTCCGTCTCCTCCGTGGATTGGCATCGCCGTCTTGGACATGCCCCTCATCCGGTCCTCCAGAAGGCGCTTCCTGATGTATCTCTTTCTCCCTTTCAGTGTGATTCTTGTATTTTCGGCAAGCAGACGCGTTCTTCCTTTCCCGCACATTGTACTCGGAGCTCGACTCCTTTTGATTTACTGCACTCCGATGTTTGGGGTCTTTTCAAAATTACTAATATTTCTGATTATCGCTACTTTATCACTTTGATTGATGATTACTCTCGCACGACGTGACTTTACTTACTTCGTGATCGCTCCGAGCTTCCTCGCGTGTTTCAGGCTTTTGTGTTAGAGACTCGTACGCAATTCTCCACTACCATAAAAACGTTGCACACTGATAATGCTCGCAAGTACATTAGCCATGAATTTGCAAATCTGTGCGCGGAGTTCGGTATTATTCATCAGACATCATGTGCCTACACCCCCCAGCAAAACGGCGTTGCCGAACGGAAGAATCGATATTTGCTCGGCGTTGCCGCTCCCTCATGATCCACATGCATGTTCCCAAAGTCTGCTAGAACTTTGCGGTCTTCACTGCTTGTTTCCTCATCAACCGTCTCCCTTCCTATGTTCTCCACCACTCCACTCCGTTCAGCCTCCTATTTCCTTCCGCTCCGGTCTTCCCTCTCACACCCAGGGTCTTTGGCTGCACCTGCTTCGTCCACCTTCTGGGTCCGTCCACGGACAAGTTGGATCCTCGGGCGGCTAAACATATTTTCGTCGGCTATTCCCGTACTCAAAAGGGCTATGTGTGTTATTCTCCGGTTACCCGGAAGATCTCCGTGTCCGCTGATGTTACCTTCCGGGAGGATCCGCCTTTCTTCTCTCCTCCTCTACCCACTCCTCTACCACCGACACCTCTACCACCATCCCTCCCACGACCTGTCATCCCCGCTACTGCGCCTCTTCCACAGGTTCTTCCTGACCCAGCTCTTGTTCCTTCCAAGCCGCCTATTATCTGTGTCTACAATCGCTGCCCTCCTCGTTCTGTTCCCCTTCTGCAGTCGGCCTTGACCTTGGCTTCTCCGAGCCCTGCTGATCTGGTGCCCGCCTCCACTGCTCATTCGATGGCGAACTTTGTCTCCCTGCATCGCCTCTCTCCCCACCTTCGGACATTTGCTACTTCACTGTCCTCGGTTTCTGTTCCTAACTTTGTGCAGGAGGCTCTCCAACAACCTGGATGACGCGCCGCCATGGACGAGGAAATGGCTGCTCTCTGGGCAAACCAGACTTGGACCTTGGTACCCCTTCCTCCTGGTCAGAAACCGGTTGGGTGCAAATGGATCTTTGTCATCAAGTATACTCCTGATGGGACCATTGACAGACTCAAATCTCGTCTGGTGGCTCGCGGCTTCACCCAACAACAAGGTCTCGACTATGACGAAACCTTTTCTCCTGTGGCCAAACTCAACACGGTTCGTGTCCTCATCTCCGTGGTTGTGCATCGCCAGTGGCCCTTCAACTCGATATAAAGAATGTCTTTCTGAATGCCAATCTTCAGGAAACGGTTTACATGCAGCAACCTCTCGGGTTTGAGACCAAGGGGAAGTCTCGGGTTTGTCGTCTTCTGAAGTCTCTCTATGGTCTCAAACAATCCCCTCGGACATGGTTTGACAGGTTTAGTAAGGCCCTACGGAAAACTGTCTTTACTCGGAGCTCGGCAGATTTCTCGTTATTCACTCGCCACCAGGCAACGAGAACGGTTCTCCTACTGGTTTACGTTGACGACATCATCATTACTGGAAACGACTCTAACGGAATACAGGCGGTCAAACAACATCTGAGCTCCGTATTTCAAACAAAAGATCTGGGAAACTTTCGGTACTTCTTGGGTCTAGAGGTAGCCAGACGACCAGATGGTCTTATCCTCTCTCAGCGAAAGTACTGCCTTGATCTACTTCATGATGCAGGCTACTCCGGCTGTAAGCCGGTGAACACTCCAATGGATGTAAATCACAAGCTATGTGCTCAGACCTCGGATTCTGATCTTCTGCTTCAAAATCCGGAATACAATCGTCGTCTTGTTGGGAAACTGATCTACCTAACGGTAACAAGACCAGATATATCCTTTGTTGTTGGTATCGTCAGTCGATATATGCATTCTCCTCGAAGCTCTCATCTACAGACCGTTGAACGAATTCTCCGATACCTTAAAACAATTCCTGGCCAAGGATTAGTATACAAAACCTCTTCTTCAACCCCAACATTGGTGGCATACTCTGATGCTGTGTTACGGTCCTTCTTCGGTGGTGGACGGAAGTAGGGATGCGGGTGGTGGAGATGGTGGCGGGATACTACGGAGCCGTTACCGCGGCTGCCTAAGCGGGGTTGCTCGTCGGAGGAGAGAGCCACCAAGATCTCACAATAGAAGAAGGAATTAGAATACTTGATTGCTTGCCTCATACATACCCCCACATGCCTTTATATAGGCTACATATAATGATGAGTCACCTAATAATCTCCTAACTCTCACCTAACAATCTCCTAACTCTCACCTAACATAATAAAATGATAATAAAGATACAACAATCATGATTGACACCTCATAATACGATACACAATACGACGCATAATAACGACACATAACATCTCACCCGCCCTCCGAAAAAGCTTGACCTCAAGCTTTATCTGATGCCCTCGTCGTCAGAGTCCTCAACGTGTAGGTAAAAACGTCGGGTGCACCTGTGGCCACGAGTGTACTGTTCGTCGCAATTGAAACACAATCCTTGCGCGCGACATTGCAATATCTCAGCCCGAGATAAGCGGTGGACCTGTGGTTGTGGAGGACCCTCGCGTCGGTCCTGTGGAACAATGTCGGTAGCAGGTGGATATGCCTCTTAGGACAGCTGGAGACGACGATCACAGAGTCGGGCCAGGCTCATAGCAGTCAGTATGTCCGGAGGGGCCTCAAACTCTACATCTAGACGCAATCGCTTGCGAAGTCCTGCGGTGAAAATGTTGACCTGCATATCCGGGGCAAGAGGGACATGTGCTAAGAGAAGCTGAAATTGTTCCATGTACACGTCTATGATACCCGTTTGTCGTATAGTTGTGAGTGCACCGAGGGGGTTACTGCGAATAGGAGGTCCGAAACGCAAGTTGCAGAGCCGCTTGAAGTCGTCCCAAATTAGATTCGGCCTGTCGGTGAGAAGTCGAGATGCCCATAAAACAGCGGAGTTGAGCATATGGAAAGATGCGAGATGGATTTGATCTGCTGCTGGAGTGTGCTGGTGGCCGAAGAATTGTTCACACTTGATAAGCCAGCTCAAGGGATCACTTTTTCCATCATAGGTTGGAAACTCTAATCTGGTATAGCGCGGCACAATTGTAGCGTCGGGGCACGCAAGGACCGATGGTGGTGGTTCGTGGACGGTCAGGGGCGCTGGGGCGTTGCGGAGAAGTGGTTGTGCCTGACTGCTGCGTGCATGATTATGTGGCGGGGCGGTTGACAGATCATCGATGCGCTTGGCGAGCGCAGCAATGGCCTCCTGATGACGGTCCGCGAGAGCAGTGTGCGAAGCTTGTTGCGCCATGAGGTCATGTAGCATGGACATAATTTGATTGAGTTGTTCGGAGGAGTCGCCCATAGTACGGGATGAGGAGCAAAAAGAGGAGCGGATGACCGGGCGGTTGGATTGCACCGAGTCTGCTTGCTGGGAATGACCACGAGAGCCCCGATGGCGCCCAATATTGGCGCCAAGATAGAGGAGCCTGCTGGAAATTAGTAAAAGGAGAAAGTGGCGGTGGGATTTAAGAAATAACACGGGATGGATAGAAATAGGGACCGGGAGCAGGGCTTGTTAAAGAAGTAAAGGAGGAAGGATGGTGGGGTCCACAGATTAAAGGAAATGGAATAAATATGATGGCATAGGGCGGCGGAATGGGCTTCGATGAAAAGCAAGGTGCGGGCGGCTCGAGGAAAGCAGGTAGAAGCGGGCGGCTCGAGGGAAGCAGGGAGAGGCAGCTCTGGAACGACAATGGAGAGCACGATCGTCAGTGGCGCTGGAGTAGGCCAGGCGGGTTGGCGCTGGAGCAGTCCTCGCGGGTCGGCGCTCGAGCAGGAAACGAAAAATAGCGGACGATCATCAGCGGCGCTAGAGCAGACCAGGCGGGCGGCGCTGGAGCAGTCCCGGCGGGTCGGCGCTGGAGCAGGGAAAACGAAAGCGTCGGTTTCCGTCAGTGGCAGCAAAAAGCCGGGGAGGAGGCGTCGGTCGAGGAGAAATTTTGGGTCGACAGAAACAACAGACGAGGAGAAGGTCTCCCTCTGATACCAAGTTGTTACGGTCCTTCTTCGGTGGTGGCCGGAAGTAGGGATGCGGGTGGTGGAGATGGTGGCGGGATACTACGGAGCCGTTACCGCGGATGCCTAAGAGGGGTTGCTCGTCGGCGGAGAGAGCCACCAAGATCTCACAATAGAAGAAGGAATTAGAATACTTGATTGCTTGCCTCATACATACCCCCACATGACTTTATATAGGCTACATGTAATGATGAATCACCTAATAATCTCCTAACTCTCACCTAACAATCTTCTAACTCTCACCTAACATAATAAAATGATAATAAAGATACAACAATCATGATTGACACCTCATAATACGATACACAATACGACGCATAATAACGACACATAACATGCTGATTATGCGGGTTCCCTCGATGATCGACGATCAACCAACGGTTTTTGCACATATTTTGGAGGGCATCTGATCACCTGGCAAAGCAAGAAACAAGCGGTGGTTGCTCGATCCTCAGCTGAAGCAGAATATTGGGCAATGACATATGTGGTTTCGGAACTCACGTGGCTTGAGAGTCTTCTTGCTGACCTTGGGGCAAAACTTTTTTTCACCGGCTCTCCTCCTTTGTGACAGTCAAGCTGCCATACACATAGCCAAGAATCCAGTCTTTCATGAACGAACAAAGCATATTGAAGTAGATTGTCATTTCATCCGGGAGAAAGTTCACATGAAGAAGATTGAACTGAAGCATGTTCCGGGTACTGAACAAGTTGTCGATATCCTCACGAAGGCTCTATCTAGTACCCTCTTCTATCAGTGTCTATCCAAGCTTGGCGCATACGACTTGTACGCTCCAGCTTGCGGGGGAGTGTTAGAAAAGCCCATGTAACGGGCCCTTTTTTATTATTTTCCTTCTTCTCTCCTTAGTCCCACATCTTGTATAGGTTTTCTTCTCACCTTCTCTCTCCTATATATTTGTATTCTCTCATTGTATTCACATAATGAAATCATACTTACAAGATTTGAGCTCTATCTATAATTATTAAAAAATTAAACACCTGTTATTAAAAAGTTGTTCCAAACATAAAAACGTAAAACACCTTTTTGAAAAACACTAAAACAAAGATTTTCCAAATAGTCAACATATTTTAAACTGTCTTTTTAGACAGTTTTGATGTCACCACTGATTTCCAACCACAACTTTTTCCACCACCACCACCGCCCCAAACAGAGCCTTTACTTATAACATTACAACAACAACAACAACAACAACACTCAAGCCTTTATCCCATTATAGTGGGGTCGGCTATTTGGATCCTTTGGAGCCTTTAAGCCTTATAAAATTATCATAAAAAATATTTTATGATTTAGAAACCATTATATGTTGTAAAAACTGCGTACCATAATCGGCTATGACTATAAAATAAACTATCCTTGTGACAATTGCATGCATTCATGCCAGTGATTTGCTTAACTTATTATACTTGACTGGAGATTTTTAGTGCATTGACTTTAGGATTTGGTCTCTCCCAAACTATCGTGAAAAATAAAATAAGGAGACTATGGAAGTCAATAGTCTTTGCGCAAGAACATAAAGGAGGAATAAGCAGTTGGTTAGATCTATTATGGATCATATATGGATCGCATTTGGAGTAGCACTCCTAGGATGGTTTGGGGCCAAAAAAGGAATTGTCACGAAAACAAAAGAAATCTTGAGGTATTTGATGAATCTTACTTGACCGTTTACTAGTCAGAATTAATAAAAGAGAGAAGTTGGGTGTCGTGTGTCAGCATATACACAAAATGGAAGCGCACAAATAATTTATATCTTCCTGAGATATTTGATTAATCAAAATCTTAAGATATCTGACTCATTATTGATCATAGTACCTTCAGCGGTAATGTTTGGTGTTGGGTGACATCATCAAGGACATGGGAGGAATACTCGGGTAAAATGATGCTCGCTCCACGATAGTAAGGAGTGGATTCAAAAAAAGTTACATCCTTATACCTAAAGGTGCGTTTTGTGGTAGGACATCATTTTCACCCTTTTGGGGGTTATAGTAAAAAAACACATTTACTAGACCTCGAATCAAGTTTCCCACATTCAGGGCCTTAGCAGTGAAAAAACAACACTCAAGTCTTTATTCCACTATAGTGGGGTTGGCTATATGGATCTGTTACGGCACGTGATGAGTCGAACCATCGTTGGGGTCCCGCATGTTGAAAGGAGGGCCCGGCTCATCTTGGGAAACCCGGGGAAGAAAGCCCACAGCACGACTGCATTCGGTGCACTCCAACCAAATCTCTCTGGGGCCCACATCTTGGGGAAATCCCGAGAAGGTTGTTGAGGTCAGGGCTTGATCACGGGACCTCCTTTATCAAGCTCCTTCATGGAGTCATTTGTTGAAAGGGGGGCCCGGCCCATCTTGGGAAACCCTGGGAAGAAAGCCCACAGCCCGACTGCAGTTGTTGCACTCCAAATCTCTCCGGGGCCCTCATTTTGGGGAAATCCCGGGAAGGTTCTTGAGGCCAAGGCTTGATAAAGGAGGTCCTGGGATCAAGCCCTGGCCTCAACAACCTTCCAGGGATTTACCCAAGATGTGGACCCCGTAGAGATTTGGTTAGAGTGCAACGACTGCAGTCGGGTTGTGGGCTTTCTTCCCCGGGTTTCCCAAAATGGGTCCGGGCCCCCCTTTCAACACCACATACCAGCGCCGACCACGTGCGACGGAGGAGTGATGCGGTACAAAATGTTTTATTTCTGCTTATGTGCCTGTGTTAATTGTTGTGTATTTTGTATGTGTCCACGTGTCTAAGCCCATATGGGGGGCAGAAATTTAGTTCTCCCAAACCTCTCTCTAATCCCCCCACTCTCTCTAACTCGTCCCCTTTCTCCCGCTCGATGTCCGCACAACACTATCCGCGACGCATCCACCCGACTACCTCGTCTGCCGTCGGGACCTCTCTCTCTCTCTCCACTCTCTCTCTCTCTCTCTCTCTCTCTCTCTCTCTCTCTCTCTCTCTCTCTCTCTCTCTCTCTCTCGATGCGGTAATGTCTACAAAACCACCCCTCAAGTTTCCCCCTTCGTTTGCAGCCATTGCACCTCCGGGATCCAAGCGTGGAAGTGTCGATCCCTCGCGGGATTTCTCGGTCTCTCGCCCAGCTACAAGATCTCAATCGAGGTACCATAACAACTTGGTGTCAGAGCCAAACACCAACACCCTCCTCTCTGACACCTACCACGACGCTCTCCGCTCCACACACCCACTTCCTTTTCCCGCGCCGCCAACCACCATTGTCGCAAAACTACTCCCCTCCGCCTTTGTTACTGTTCCGCAGTCTACCTCCATGGATGACGGGGGCCTTTCTCTAAACCAACTCATGGAAATGCTCCAAGGCATGCTCCACGCCCAAAATGCTAAAATGGACGCCTTAAATAACTGTTTGGATGCCTTACAGGGCACACCACCCCCTCCACCACTGGCCAATGTGGCCTCCCCAACCTCCAGCCGTGTGGATATAGCATTGCCAAGACCCGGTGGCACACATTTCTCTCGCGCCTTCCGAATGGACTTTCCCATCTACAAAGGTCGTGAAGACCCTCTTTCGTGGCTAACCCGTTGTGAGATCTTATTCTCCAATCAGCGGACTCCAGATGACGAACGGATCGACATCGCCTCATTCCATCTCCTCGGACTGGCTCAACTATGGTTTACCCAACTCATGCAGAAACATCCTGATTCCTCATGAGAGGACTTCCGCGAAGCATGTACTCTCTGATTTGGGCCGGCACTATCAGGCAACTCTCTCGGCGACCTCGCAACTCTCAAACAATCTGGCTTCATTGACAACTTGAAGGAATTCCAAATTCTATTGTCGTGCGTGACCTCAGCCCTGCCTGAGCAACAAGTCCCTCTTTTTACGGTCGGCCTACACGAGCGCCTTCGTTGGGATGTGGAGTTCCAACAACCGACTGATCTCACGAAAGCATTGAGCCTTGTTAGGGAATGTGAGCACCGGCTCTTGCTAGACCGCCCAGCTCCGGCGCGCCAAGATTCTGCCGCCAACCGTCCCTTTTTCTATCGTCCGACACCCCCATCCGCCTCTGGAGACAACCAACTGCGACCTACCTTTCGTCGTCTATCTCAGGACGAAATGTCAGCTCGTTGCGACAAAGGTCTATGTTTCAACTGTGATGAATTCTTCACCACCGACCACTGATGCAAACACAATTTTTTGTTGGAAGTCGATAACCCCCCCCCCCCCCGACGACGAGGGCATGAATGACTCAAGCACATCTCATCTCTCGCTCCACGTCATGGCCGGACCACAGTAGGGTGCAGATTCAGATGTATGTGGAAATCGGGGGCTCTACCCTCATGGATACCGGCATCACTTACAATTCTATTCGTCACGAGCGGGCCTTCAGCTTGCGACTTCCGATCACCGCCCGTAGCCAAGTCAAGGTGGTCGTGGAAAATGGCCAGCAAATGCCTTGTCTGGGCGTTTGTCGGCGTGTACCTTTCAGGGTGGATGGTTACACGTCCCACACAAATCTATTTTTGGTGGACCTCCGTGGTTTTGGGTTGTTTTGGGCATCCGTTGGTTGCGCACATTGGGTCCCAACACATGGGATTTTGACCGTCTCACCGTTTCTTGGCACAACAACGACCAATTGGTTCAGTGGCATGGCCAGAACTTTGGATCATCTCCATCTTCCTTCCTGGTGCAAACCGAGCTCCATTCTTCCCCCTCCGAACAGCCGGAAAGCCAACCAACGGATCTCGCGGGGCTTCTTCACTCCTTTGCCGACCTCTTCAACCCACGATCGGGCCTTCCGCCTCACCGCAACCAAGACCGCTGCATATGCCTCCTACCGGGGACACCTCCTATAGTGGCACGGTCGTATCGTTACCAATTCCATCAAAAGGATGAAATCGAGCGCCAATGTGAACTTCTTCAGCAAGGCTTCATCCGGTGCAACGCCTCCCCCTTTTCATCTCCGATCCTGTTAGTCCACAAGAAAGATGGCTCATGGCGGCTCTGTGTCGACTACCAGGCTTTTAACGCCCAGATGATGAAGGATAAATTTCCTATACCGGTGGTTGAGAAACTCCTCGATGAACTCCATGGTGCGTGTTTTTTCTCTAAGATGGATTTGTCTTCTGGTTACCACTAAGTACGCATGGCATCAGGCGACGTGAATAGGACGGCTTTTTGCACCCACCACGGTCACTTCGAGTTTTTGGTTATGTCGTTTGGTCTTACGAACGCTCCGTCCACATTTTAGGCGTTAATGAACGAGATATTCCACCCTCTTCTTCGCAAATCAGTACTTGTTTTCTTTGATGATATTCTCATCTATAACAAGTTAAGGGCAAAGCATATGGCGCATCTACACACGGTCTTCAGGTTACTCCACACCCACCAATTGGTTCTCAAGGAATCCAAATGTTCCTTTCGCCAGACTTTGGTTACTGACCTTAGACATGTCATCCACCGTCTGGGGGTTTCGGCCAACCCAGAAAAACTACAAGGGGTGGCGGCTTGGCTGATCCCTCAAACCCCCCCCGACCTCCGTGGGTTTCTTGGCCTCACATGATACTACCGACTTTTATCTGAGACTACGACCTGCTCACCAAGACCTTGGTGCGCCTATTGCGCAAGAATGCTTTCACCTGGTCGGAAGCTACTACTCAGGCGTTTCACTCTTTACAAGACGCCTTGATGTCCGCCCCGGTCCTCAGACTTCCAGGTTTCTCCTCACCATTCCAGGTGGAATGTGATACCTCTGGATTAGGTCATGGTGCAGAACTACAACAGGAGGGTCGCCCTATTGCTTATTTCAGTTGACAACTCTTCATACATGAGTATCCATACTGGCCAACATAAAGTTCACCAAGTTGGCAGCTGCCATGTTGCCACTCTGCACTTTCGAGAGATGTATCAAGAGGAGGGTTCGTAATGAGGTGGTTTACCTTTTTGTGAACCTTCAAACTCCTCGTAACAACATTCTTCCACAACAAGTAGTTCTCTTTGCCCTTTAATTTGTGATTTGTGAGTTGAGAATGAATCATATTAGTAACAATGGTTAGATTCAATGTAGTTTTATTCTCGGGATTCCCCATGGAAGAAGCGGAAGAATCTAACTAAAAAGAATTAGTCTTGCGGTTCGGAGAAACAAGGAGATCCACCTTGGAGATCAAGATTTGTTAGAAGGATCAACAAGAACCAGACGTTGAAATAAGAACCACGATCAGGCAAGAAACTGGGAGGAGATCCGTCTGATGAGTGTAGAGATGGAAGGTTGTTGCCTGGAAGGATAGTCGACACGACAAAAAAAAGGTGGTTGGAGCAACAACTAACAGAGATCTATTAGGGAACCTCTGCAAAGATCCACAATCGAGCCAGACAGTGATCCACGAAGGTGGGCTAAAAACAATCGCCCCGACAATGTTGGTGACACACTTGATCCTTGAAGCAGGGTCAAAAAATTCAGTCTATCACACAGACGAGATTAGCCAAGGAGACTGATGCAGTGGTAGGCGGACAAAAAATTCACTAAATGAAAATACAATCTAAATGCAGTGCACGTGCCAATATGAAACAACAGTCCGGATTGAGATTTTCAAGTGAGCAATTAAAATATGATAAAGCAGCGAAACAACAAATTGCACAATCAGATAAAGATTAAAAACCAATTATAATAAGCCAACGAGATGAGGTGCAATTCCGTTCAAGTGCGCTGAATGCGCTCCGCAAGTTACACAACAAATACAAATACAAATACTTATGAAAATTAAAACCAAAAGCAAGAGTCTTTACCGAAGCAAACAAAGAAAAGAGATACAACATCCATACCTAGATTTACTCGTGCATGTGTTGACAGGATCAGGATGGAGGAAAGCGCAGGTGTAGTTAGCCTTGACACGTGATTGACTCCACGGTGGGTTGAATGGGGTGTACGTTGTAGATCTGGAGGCTTGGGTTAATAGGGCTGCGGGTAGTAGGGGGAGGGGCTTGATCTGGCGTACGGTTTGGTTGGAGGAAGGGTGGCCGGGCTGGGTGAAGTAGATCACGATCGGGGGTGGGGCTAAAAATAGGTTGGCGGGCTGGGGGACGAAGGTGGGGTTAGCGGGTGTGGCCGGGCATGGCCGGAAAAGGAGGAAAAATGGCTGCGTGTAGGGATTTGCGGGAGAAAGCAGGGGAGAAGGCCGACTGACAGTGGAGCGTCGAGGCTAGGAAGGGACGGGGGAAGGCGGAGGAGTTTGCTGGAGGATTACCGGGTCTGGGAGGGGAGGTCGACGGGCGGAAAGGGCCACAGGTCACCGCGTACAGGGAGCCGTTCGGGATTCCACGATGAGGACCGGCCGGCTGCTATCAAAAGCAACTCTGATCCCTAATCTCAGCCACATACATGAATATATATATGGTGAGAGGGAAAATAAAAACTAGGGCACCCCGATGGACGCCTAATAATGTTTGGGTTGATCGGTGGCGAATACAACACGATATAAATAAACAAACATATCAAACAGACTCAAAACGACCATCCGGGCGCATCCACGGACTCGGATCGCCCAAATGGGTCGTCGATCACCGCCTTCTGTGGGAATAGACGCGCGTGGGTCGTAGATCTCCATCAACTCCCCCTGACTTGAAAGCACTCATCTCTGGTGAGTGAAGATGGTCGTACTCTCGGCATAAGTCTGGGGCGAGTCTCTCGAGCTCCTCAACAGAAATCCAAGTATTGTCAGAAACCGGGCGGGCAAGCCAATGAACCAAGTAACACGGAACCATCTGACTGCCCATCGTAGTGAAGTCGTGACCAATGATCTGTAGTGCATCTCCGGTAAGCGTACGCGACTGTCGAAGCGATGTATCTTCGACTGAAAGTGGTGCTGGTGGAACTGTCGGCGGGATGGTGTGGTCCTCCGAGCAGTGATCCACTGTCCGCGACTGCCTGGGCATGGCGGGTACAGAGGTGCTAGAGAGGGGTGGGGTAAGCTATGGCTCAGGGTAGCAGGAGATAATGTGTCCACATACACTCGCTCCTCATAGTAAGGAGTTAAATCCTCCACACTGAACAACCAGTGAATTCCCATTGCTGGTGGGAAATCAATCTCATAAGCGTCCGCACCAATCCGTCGAGTGACTATATAGGGGCCCATTCGACGGGCACTTAACTTCTTCGCTGCCCCCTGTGGGAGCCTCTCAGATCGAAGATGGATCATAACCTGTTCTCCAACATCAAAAACTTGCTCCCTTCTGTGCAGATCGGCCTGAGATTTATAAATTTCATTACTAGCTACGATCTTTCTCCGGACTGTCTCATGAAGTGCGTGTATATGCAGAATAAATGACTCGGCGGACTCACTAGGTTGTGCCTTTAACGGGACAACCAGGTCGACGAGTTTCCTAGGTTCATAACCTAATATGACATGAAATGGACACAGACTTGTAGTCTTATTAACCGAGTTATTGTATGCAAACTCCGCGACAGGCAGGACGGAATCCCAGGTGGACGGACTATCCCGAAGTAGACAACGCAACAGGGTCCCCAGACTATGGTTGACAACTTCCGCCTGTCCATCCGTCTGTGGGTGATAGATAGGCAGTGGAAAACTTTAGTTTTGTACCAGTCTTCTTCCACAACGTCTTCCAGAAATAACTCATGAAACGGACGTCACGATCAGAGACAATGGACGTGGGCAACCCATGATACTTGAAAACCTCCTTGAAGAACAGGGTAGCCAAGTGGGGCGCATCGAAAGTCCTATGACACGGAATAAAGTGGGTCATCTTCGAAAAGCGGTCCACGACAACGAAAATCGAGTCAAACTTCCGCAGAGTGTGGGGAAGCCCGAGTACAAAATCCAAGCTAATATCGTCCCACGGTCTTGGGGGATAGGTAACAGAGTGTATAGACCCGTGGACTGTCGGGATCCCTTCACCATCTGGCAGATACGACAATGATGAATGACTCGAGTAACGTCCCTCTTCAGGCCAGGCCAGAAAAGCGGTCCATTGACTAATGCAATCGTCTTGTCCCGCCCAAAGGGCCCTGCGGCCCTACCCACGTGCAGTTCCCAGATGAGGAAGCCCCGATGGGAAGTCTGTGGCACACAGAGGCGAGAACTGTGAAATAGATGGCCATCAGAAATGATGAAACCCTCACGGGATTCGGGAGGGTCCCTCAATAAGGCTGAGTAAATATTGCTAAAGACTGGGCACTCGGGATAGTCATGGCGGATACGCTTAAATCCTTCTACGCGCGCGCTCATGGTATGGATAATGGCGACCAGGCGACTCAACGCATCAGCTGGCTTGTTCTCAACACCAGCTCGGTGCTTGAGAACGTTGTTGGAACCAGGATTCGGCCAAACAAGGAGTTCGAACCCAAAATAGGGGCAACCCGCACCTACTTCTCCCGAGAGAGGACGCTAAGTTGAAGACTCAAAACTTGACACAGACCTTGGTTGCAACATGGAGTACCCACCACACACCCGGAAGATATTTGAGCGCTTCCCCTCCCAAACCAAAGCTGAGCTGGGCAACTTGGAGAGCCTTCGAAGCTAACCAAAAACAACTTGAGGAAGAGGAAGCCAAATCCAAAACTCCCTTTTTTCACCTCAAAGGTGCCCTTCAGGGTCTATTTATAGTTTTTCTAGCGGGGTCTGTCATTATCGCAATTCCACCTTTACGGTTTTGCTAAGCACACCCCAAATTGGTCTGTCAACAACCAAACTCCACTGTTTAGAATGACTATCAACGGACAAGTAAAATAAATATAATAGTGCACGACGACTGTTCCTGGATGGCGAGTGCCCTGATGGAACCGGCCCCTAGCCTCCGGCTCACCTGACTCTCTAAGGCGAGTGCCTTCGCAAACGAGCACCCGCCTGGGTTGGCGAGTGCCCGATGAAACCAGCACACGCCCGCATCTCTAGAGTGGCGAGTGCCTGATGAAACCCTCACTCGCCTGCCTCTCTAGAGTGGTGAGTGTCGGATGAAACCTGCACTCGCCCGCCTCTCTAGAGTGGCGAGTGTCTGATGAAACCCGCACTCTCCCGCCTCTACGGAGTGGCGAGTGCCTGATGAAACCCGCGCTCTCCCGCCTCTACGGAGTGGCGAGTGCCTAATGAAACCGGCACTAGCCCGCCTCCCTGGCGAGATCCTGAACACTCGCTTGCCTGGGGCGAGTGAGATCCTTCTTCCCGACTCGCCCCGCTGACTAGGTGCTCTCCGCTTTTAGGCGAGCGCAAGCCTGCCTCCCTGGCTCGCCTGGATCTGTGGAGTCGCTCTAGTTCGTCCACTCGGCGAACACGGGTTTGTACACAATTCCCGCTCTTTGCGAGATTGCCTCAAGCTCGAAAAGAAAAGTGCAAACCCCAGTGTTCGGAGAGTGCATGCTGCCCTGGACGGAATCTTTTGGTGGGCCCCTCCCCTACCCTATAAATACCTCCAAATGTGGGGGTGAGGGGCTTCCCAAGTCTTTCCCTTTCCTCTCAGGATAATTTACTGTAGCTGCAAAATGCCGCTCTCGGAAGAAGTCCAGGCCCGCCTAGACGTCGTGAGGGAGAGTAGCTGCTCCCTCACCATAGAGTTCGCGCCTTGGCTTGCCCGACGGACTCCGAGCTCGCCTTTTAAGCCTAAGAAAGCCAAGATGGCCAAGCGCAACTCGGGGGAGGGTGGATCCCCCTCCTGGGTCTGCCACTTACCACCAAGTTCGCCCCACAGGTATGTACGTTGATTGCTTCGCCAATGGTTGAGATGGATTAAAGATATCTTGACTACTCGCAGGGAACACTCCCTGAGAAGTAAACTGTGGGTGGGGACCCGGCGAATGTTCAACCACACTCGTCCGAAGGGAGAGCCGGCACCGCGGCTATGGAGACTGACCTCCCCTCCATCCCGAACGATCCTCCGCCTCCGCCTCCGCCTAGTGAGCTACTTGTCTTTCCCTCTTGCCTTGCCCCTTCACGGTTCTTGACTCTTATCTGTTGTTGCTTCTCGTAGTCACCACTTTTGGGACAACTGGCCTACACGTTCCACTGTCGAGGTCGCCGGCTCATCCGACCGCACTCGTCATCACCTCGGGTTCCGGCCACCAGGTCGAAAAGGACCTCGACGACTCAACTCCAGTCACCATCCATATTGCGGACAACGCACCAGGCCGCCCCGGATCGGGAAAATCCCTAACACTAACCTTCAATGAACCCTTCCATGGGCGGCCGGGCCCCTTCCGTCAACGCCCCGGCAAAGGAGTTGTGTCTTCGCCAGGTTATCTTGAGCACTCGTTCTTCCTTGAAAACCCGACCTTCGCTTGACTAACACTCTCTCTCGCAGGCTTCCGAGAGGTCTCATCCACCAACCTTGATCTAAACGAGGAAGAATTCTCACCTCCTCCCTCTCCATACAAAATTGCAGATTTCCTAGGCGACCCGATGGACCCCGTTGTGATGAAAAGGCGAATGATTGAGCTGTTCCAGAAGCATGATCTTATGTTGCGGAGATTTACAACCAGGTGCAAGAGGATAGGGAAGCTGCACAGTCACGGTTTCTGCCCTTGAGAGAGACTACGCGCAGCTTCTTGGCGAGATGCGGCACGGAGCTGATAGCAAGGCGACCTCCCCGGGGATCCACATCTCGTGGGCCGAAGACCAGCTGCGCCTGGTGCAGCAGGAGCTCCGCTCCTTCTGCGAGTACCATTACCCTCGCGCGTCGCCGAGCTCGGGAGTGCGAGGCCGGGGTAAGTGGAAATGGCTCAAGCACTGAGCCTACCGACACTCGCTTTCCCTTCCTCTTCTCTGGGCTCGCACCCGCCCGCCTCTCATTATTTTTATTATCCTCTTTGTAATGTTGGATTATGAACTCCATGAGTGCCCGTAAACATAGTCTTGACGCTCTCGCCAGCTATAGGGCTTTTTACTATTTATTTATCGCGTCGCTTCTTTACCCGCGCTTTCATTTTCGCACTTTTTCTTCGGATCCGTCACGAGAGCTAAAATTTGAGATATGGGCAAGCGGATGAGGAAGAGGGGAAGGTTCGGGAATCGAGGTACAAATATGATATTTTTCTATTGGCACACCTTCTGCCTCGATTTCTCCCGCCCATTCCACCTTCTATAAATAGTCCCTCTCCCCTTCTCCTTCACCTACCGCATTTATACTCTCGTACTTCCCTGCCATCTTCGTTCCCGAGTGCTTGCCTTTCAGCCGTTTTCGCAAGCACTCGCCGTCCGGCTCTCGCGCCGATACTTGAAAGATGGGTAGAGATGGTGGCGAGGCTGAGGGTAGATCCAAGAGCGCATGGGCCTTCTCAGACTACATGTTTCTCTACTACAATCTCACAGAGAGCGAGTACCTCTCGGTCGTCGCCCACTACATCTCGCCCGGGTTCGTCGCTCGACACTCGGGGGAGTTTGAGTCGATCGACGACCTCCACCCCGACAAAGTCGCGATCCCCATTGCGCATTTCGAAATGGGGTTGCGACTGCCGCTTTGGCCAGAGGTGCGCCAAATGCTTAAGTATCTTGGCGTGGTCCTGGGTCAATTGACCCCCAACTTGGTCGTGATGTTGGTCGCATTCGCGTGCTTCGTGCGGGAGGAACAGATTGAGTTTAGCCTCACCGTCTTCCGCAAGCTCTTCTCCTTCCGGGCCAACAAGGATGAGACCACCTTCTTCTACAGCCAGCATGCCATGGTCCGCGAAACAGTCAACAAGAGCCATCACTGGCTTTGGAGGTTTGTGTTCGTCAAGGGGGAATTCGGCAACATCCCCTACTCGCTCATCCAACAGGACGAGCCGACCTACCGCCCTCCCATTGTTGGAGGTCATGAGGCTGACCTCTTCAAGTTCTTCGTCGGGAAGAACTTCGAGGTCGCCCACCTGAGGAGGAAAGTCGAAAGCTTCCTCCCATCCTCCCTGGAATAGGTATTCTTCCTCATACTCGTCCTTACTTTTTACCATCATTTTCTGGCTATTTTCCACTGACTCTGAGACAACCACAGAGGAGCGAGATGTTCCCCTGCATCCTCCATACGCGAGCGTCAGGGTCGCCTCCCCTGATCTATCTTGCATCGAGGAAGCCGCCGCCGCATGTAGAGAACCCGCGGGTACCACTTCTGCTCTCGCTGGCCAAAAGCGACTTGGCTCCGCGAGACGCTATCACAACAACCGGCGTCCAAGAGGCAAAAGTCCCAAGGCTCTGACAAAGGTAAGCAGGTCGCGGGGACTCTTTAGGAGAGGGCCCCGACCTTGAGCGGGCCCGCGGGCGAGAACGTTGTCGAGGTCGCCGACGAGGCTGACGGCGGGATCGCTGGTTCCTGAAGTGCCCCTGAAAAAGAGGTCGTCGGGAAGCCAGTGCCGAAGGGGCACAAGAACTTTGGCCTTGGTGAGAAGCATCGGGACGAAGCTGGTGAGCCCCTGCTCTTCTGGGACCGTGAGGCCAACAGGGCTTCCATATCCACCCTTCTTCCCTTCTGGATAGAGCAAGACACTACCAACGGCCAGGGCTACGCATTCACCCTCGGGCTTTATGGGCGAGAGGGCGCAGCTGTCTTCTACGAAGAGTCCACCCGAACGCAGCTGCACTTCTTTAATAATATCGCATGTAGAAATGGCAATCCATATAATCCGTTAAAAGATTAATGTAGGTTTCTTTTAGTCTTTTTCTCTAGGAAAAATAAATAATTCAAGACATTACGGAGATAATTTAGCCAATAACCAGATAAAATAGGTCACGCATAAACCCTTCTAATTTTAAGGTTAAAATTTCATATTTCCCATTACTTTTTTGAGGCATTTATCCGCCATTTGACATGGGATTATAATTTGGATGCCATTTCTTAACCATCTAATAAGCTTGCAGTTCTTACGAAACTGCAGGGCCTGTAGTTTTTTGATACCCTCTGGAGTTTATCTTATGTAATTTCCATTTTTCTCTTCTTATGGTATATGCTTGAAATTTTTGGAATTAGTACATATTTACAAAGTTAAAGTATCTTTTTATTTTAATATAGATTCCAACTTTTAATGCATATTCTTCTGTTCTTATTGATTTTATATATATGCGAAGATAACAAGAAAATATTTACCATGTACTATCTTTAAAATTAGACAACTTTAATAACACAATATGAATATATATACTCAAACTGTCTAATTCACTTGATTTTGCATTTAATGCTGGTTGTTAAGATCCATCAAAAACTGAGATGGAGAATTGTCTTCTGGTTTTAGTTAGAATCTAAATCATTCGTTACAACAGCTCAACAAATGTGGATATATTTGGTAATGTGTTCGGAAAAAAAATTGTTGCAAGACTCTTATTCGTTATTGTAAAAATTCTGTGAAATCTTTAATGTTGACATTCATATATTTTCTTCAGATATAGATCAAAAGTTATCTTTTTAGTGGTAACAAAATATGTTTTTTTAAATCTAAAATTAAGTTTGAAGCCACTGAATTTGTTTTCATTCAGGAGGTATATACCATTAGATGGATCTCAACAAGCTTGGGCACAAACAACCCCAATCATCAGCTATGCTAATTTCTAAACTACATCATAAAGTGGAAGGAATGGTATTGATGAGAGGCATGGGACTTATTGTATAATAAATTATAAAATTATGCAAATTTATAGAAATTCATGCATGAGGTTCACCTGAATATGATTTTTAATAATACCCAGCTGCAGTATAAGTCATGATCTCTTTATTGGTTAATTTTCCTGCATATTATTTTCTTCTATTTTAATATTTATGTTATTTTAATTTTCTGTTTTCGTCATTGATTTCAGGTTTACCAAAAATCACTCCATCCCCGAAGATGAACTTTGAACAAATCACCACCACAATGATTGGTTTACATCACTCTAGGTGTTGGCGAAAATGTCAAGCTGGAGTTTCATAGAACTATGCTACTTGTTGTGCTCTCTTTGTTATAAGATTTTCTCGAGATATTTTAAAATATCTCTCGCACAGATTTACTTGATTTAGGTTTTCTGGTTCAAACTCATCTTTATTTACACTAAAAGAAATGTTATATATATTGCTCAAATTTTACACTCATTATTTTATAATGTTCAAAGGAGTGAGCATAGTTGATGGGAAATGCATAGAGGTTTAAACATATATATATAGTTTATCTCCATGATAAGAAAAGTAAACATAGCATATTAGGAGCAGTAAAAAGGTTTTCTTCTGCTCATTTTGCACAAATACGTTTAGCACAATAATATTTTTTTTGGTAATTTTCTTCTCCTGTTTGGTGAGATTATTGGTTGGCTCCAAAAAATGTAGGAATGAGCAATCTTAATAAGGGGCACAAAATAAAGCCTAAAATATATATTATTCATGGTGAACCTCCAAGTGCAATTAGTTCAATAATTATGGAATGAAGATGTTCTAACATTCTCCACACTTTCTATGGTTGATTCTCTATTACTAATTCTATACGGAAGCATAAAGAATTCTATGTCAATTGATGCTCGACAATGTTTTGTTTAAGTCTTAGTTCATATATTCGAGCGAAGCTCGCTAAATTTCTTATCTATACAAATGCACATTTACTCCATCTCATATGCGGGCGCGGCGCGCTCATATGCGGCGCGGTGCGCTCATATGGGGCGCGGCCCGCTCATATGCGGGCGCGACCCGCTCATATGCGAGCGCGGCCCGCACATATGCGGGCGCGGCCCGCACATATGTGGGCGCAGTCTGCTCGAACGTTGGCGCAACCCGCGTTGAGTCAGCGAGCATCGACGGAGAGAGAGAGAGGGAGAGAGAGGACGAGAGGGAAAGGGAGAGAGGGAGGGAGGGAGAGAGATAGGGAGATGAAGAGGGATACAAGTGTAACACACGATAAATTTGGTATGTATAAATTCTTATATGTTACCAAAAATATATATATATATATATTTAGATATATATATATATATATTTAGATATATATATATATATTTAGATATATATATATATATATATATATATCGACACAAATGAAATCCCTTATGATGATATAAATAATTTCAGTGACGAATTGGCTTCACCTCATATTAACTTTATTTTATAGTTTTGCGGCGCTTGGTTCATTTTGGTAAATTACATGTCCTTATTTGAAAGGATGGCGGTGTGTTGTCTAATTCTCTCTATATAAACATATATGTACAGGAATAGTGGAACACTTATCAGTTTTGGTCGGCTTCACTATTATTTAACCTTTAATCAGTGGTAATGTGGGTTGGTAATCAAGGTGTTGATTAAGGTTGTTAAGGGTATTTGCATGAGGCGGTGGAATTCTTAAACAGTGGTACTCTTTTATATTCTCAATCCTTATCCTTCCCATTTACCGCATTTCTCACATCCGGAGCTTTATCGAGCGGACTTGACGCTAGGGTTCACGGAGCTTGCATCTCCTTCATTCCTTCATTCTCTCTTTCTCAATATTCCTTGATATCGGACATGATCCTCCTTCCTGTCGCTGGAAACAGAGTTTTGTTTGGTTTCGTTTGAGCTGGGGGTACTTGGACTCGGTTGATTTTGACTGGAGGTAATGCCCAGATCCCCTTCTTTTCATTGTAAGCACAGTTTTCCTGTTTTTCTTTGGTTCTTTGGTATTTTTGGAGTTCTAATCTCTCAGTTTTATTCACTTGGTGCTCTTGGTCGGGAAGTTTGATACTTGGGGTTATATCGGCGAAGTTGGTTTGATTTTTTGCTTACTTACCATGAGATCATTTTGGGGTTTTGTTGCTTGACCTATATTACTCGATTTCTGTAGTTTATGTGCTTAGATAAGTTACTGATAATTTGGGGAAAATCCTTTCCCCCTTGAGAGGTTGTTGCTTCTTTCTGATGTTGTTCTTTTGGTCGGCCATGACTACAATTACTATTCTTAGTGGGTGATATAATTATTTCATGATCTAGTATGGTTTGTTTTGTTTTTTTTTTATAATCCGACTGATCGGTTGATGAGGTTGGTTTGCCTGTTTATGGAGGTCCTTTTCCTGATGAGTTTTGGTCTTTGTTTCGCCAGCATATATTGTTTCTTAAAAGTCCAGCTTCAGTTTCGTTTGGGGGTTACCATTGCTGTTAGCTGATTGCTTTTGGAAATTCATTAATTTGTATATGGGCCGGTTACTATAATGAAGTATTATACGGTCCAGCAATTTGTATGAGTGCGCGGGTTGTCTCTTACTCCATGTCCACTTTTTTAACACACTTTGACACAAAGGATTAGTCAACCCTAAGTATCAACGTCGTAGTTCTAATGTGGTGCAACCCCGGTACAAATGACCCTAATGAATCGATTTCAAAACAGTTATCGTGAAGGATGACATCCCAAGGTAGACAAGACGATGATTTGGGGCGTGACACCGGAAAGGAAACAATGAAGGTGAGACTTATCTTTTTCATCTATGCTTATTTCAAATATATTTGCTTATTTGCACCATTTCTACGATATGGAAATGAGAGTTATATGGCATGTCGCATCATGAATACATTTTTTATCACTGAAAAACATATTGCTCGTTTATATGTATGACTTTGCTACAAGACAAACAGGCGAAGAAAAAATCTGAGGGAATTATAACATACATAACTTTCTGTTTATCTAAATGTTAACGTGTCGACACGAGGTTATGTTAAGGGCTAATTGAAATTGCATGCATAAATCAAATGATACAGATGATTTGCCAAACTAGTCGGCCTAAGGGCATAAACGCGTGTTGTACGTACTGGTTTTGGATACTGATGACCTGTAAGGGTCGGACCCAAAGATTGAGTTATGAGAAAGTATACTGATTTCAAAGTCAATTGCCCTTAATATTTCCTAGTTAATGTAAATTGCATAGAAATAAATGATCTCTCGCGTTATTGTTATTTATAGTTGTTCCTGATAGTTCATATTGTACTGTATACATGATCATTGATATGTCCTTACATTGTACTCTATTATTTCATAGAAATGATGTTATGTAATTACTGCTTAATTTCCTTTACTAGCCCAGATTTTAACTATTATAATGTTATGCATATTGCTATATGTAACATCTCTTGTTTTGCATGTACAGCAGGTTAAAAATGTTTGTTCTCGCTTAGTTTTTAATAAAGACTAATGGTTTCAAATTCTAACATTTTTAGGTACAGGCAAATCACAAACTGGACAACGCTAATGATATGATTGGGGATATATATATATATATATATATATATATATATATATATATATATATATATATATGCAGATGCTTAGCTACTTTTGTTGTTATGCACTTACTTCCGTAAAGACTTTTGTTAAAGTTTAAACTTGTAATAAACTCATGTATATGCATAGTATAAGTAGAAGATAAACACTATAACATGAACCTGATTATGTACTTTTATTTGGACTTGTACGTATGTATGTGCTCATTGTGAAATGCTGAATGGATGAAATACTGAATATGATTTTATGAAGTATAGATAGGATATTTATGTTGATTGTGGCGGACTACGTGCCGCTACAATTTAGTGGTATCAGAGCCAGATTTTCAAATCCTTGACCACAATGAGTATGTACATACGTAGACGGGTCAATAGCTAGTAAATATAACATACATTTAGGTCCCTTATAGGAAAACTGATCATCATTTGTTCTATTTTAAAGGACCCTGCACAGATAGGTCGGGAGCCTATGTCTGAAAATGGTGATATTGTGCAAGTACATCAAGAGAATCTACAGCAGGAACACTTGTCCGTGGAACAGTCTGTGCGTCCACAAGTCGAGCAGCAGACCCAACCTCAGCTGACAAACTTTGCACGTATTTTAGCAGAAGCTATTAAAATGGTGTGAGATGTTCCTCCTGTTGTTCCTTCAGCAGAGCCTAATGTGTCATCGCAGCAGAGACACCTTGATGTGGATTTGAAGCAGTTTTTAGAGTTGAAGCCGCCTATTTTTCAAGGTGGTCTCTCCCCTTTGGAGACAGAGGACTAGATTTCACGTATCGAGACAATATTCGAAGTGATGCTTTGCCCAGATGACCGAAAAGTGGGCTTAGTTGCTTTTCTCCTTAAAGGGAAGCTAAACGATGGTAGGTTAATGTTCGTGGTCGTTTGGCTGGTCGAGGACAAGTCGGCATCCCTTGGACAACGTTTGTGCAGGAGTTTACAGGATGGTTTGTATCTGAATCAGAGAAAAACTGCTACAGGATAAGTTCTTGCGTCTTGTACAGGGTCCCCGCTCTGTCCTTGAGTACGAGACAGAGTTTGCCAATCTGGCATTCTATGCCGAAGCGTTTGTGCCAAATGAAAAAGAAAGTGTCGCTGGTTTCAGGAAGATTTGCGGGGTAATATCCGGTCGATTTTGGTGCCACTTGAAATTCGAGACTATGGAGCTTTAGTTCAGAAAGCTCGTTTGATGGAAATCGATGCGGAGAAGACTCAAAGAAGAAGGGAGTTTGGGAAAAAGAGATCGCAGTGGACTCAAAGTAAGGAGTCCTCAGCTAAATCTGGTACATCTTGGAAGTCTGGTGATTCTGGAAAGCGACCTCGTCCGACAGATAGTAGCAGTGTGGGGCAGTCGCAAATACAGGAGCAAAAGTGTGGAAAGTGTGGGAGATCCCACAAGGGGCAGTGTTTAGCTGGAAGTAATGTATGTTATTTGTGTCGTCAGCCTGGGCATCATCAAAGAGAATGCCCAAAGAGGAAGGAAGGAGAAAGCAGTGCCAGGAGGTTCACCGCTCCGCAGGGCCAGAAAATTTATCAGATGGGTAATTCTAGAGAAAGTGAATCTCTTGCCTCAACTTCAGCCCCGGTTGGAACTTTAGTGGAAGAACGTCACGTACAGACTCGTGTGTTTAATCTAAATCAGCAAGAGGCTAAGGCAGATGACACGGTGGTGACAGGTATGATATATGTTTGCGGCAAATTGATGAAAGTTTTATTTGATACCGTTGCTAGCCATTCTTTTATTTCTTCGAATATCATGGGTATTATTTCTGAAAAACCCTATTCCACACGGGATATTCTGCATGTCACTCTACCAAATAATCAAGTAGTGTCAACGCAACAACGAATCGTAATTTTGTTTGAGTTAAACGAAAAACACTTTGCAGTGGATGTAGTGGTTTTGCCACTTACCGAGTTCGATATTATATTGGGTATGGACTGGCTAGTCCAGCACGAAGCAATGATTGATTGCAAGAGAAAGGAAGTTACAGTTCATTGCGTAGATCAAAGTGTTACGGTGTTCCGTGGTTTGGGCGACGTGTCCAAAATGCTAATATCTACATTGAAGGCGTCAAAGAAGATGTGAAAGGGATGTGAAGCGGTGTTGGTGTTGGTGAAAGGAACGTCAGAGGAAAAGAAGGATATTAAGGCTGTTCCAGTTGTATGTGAATTTCAGGAACTTTTTCCTAAGGAATTGCCAGGGCTCCCTCCTAGAAGAAAAATGGAGTTTGAAATTAACTTGGAAGAAGGAGCGAGACCAGTTGCAAAGACGCTGTATCGTATGGCCCCGAAAGAGTTAGCAGAGTTGAAATGTCAACTGCAGGAATTAATTGATAGAAAGTTTATACGGCCTAGCACTTCTCCGTGGGGAGCACCAGTGTTATTCGTAAAGAAGAAAGATGGGACATTACGACTATGCGTGGATTATCGAGAACTGAATAAATTAACTGTGAAGAATAAATATCCTCTACCACGCATAGATGATCTATTCGATCAACTAGTGAATTCAAAGGTGTTTTCAAAAATGGACTTAAGGTCGGGTTACCACCAACTACGAATTAAAGAGGAAGATATTTTTAAAACTGTCTTTAGCACAAGGTATGAGCATTATGAGTTTGTGGTAATGTCGTTCGGATTAACAAATGCTCCTGCATCTTTCATGGATATGATGAATCGAATTTTCAGGGATTACATAGACAAATTCATCATTATTTTTATTGATGATATCTTGATCTATTCAACATCTGAGGAAGAACACACTTGACATTTACGACTGGCATTACAGAGATTGAAGGAAAGCCAACTATATGCAAAATTTTCGAAATGCCAGTTCTAGTTAAAGGAAATGTCGTTTTTGGGACATGTGATAACAGAACATGGTTTATCTGTTGATCCTGCAAAGATTGATTCAATTCTTAATTGGTCACATCCTATAAATGTGACAGAAGTACAGAGTTTTTTTGGATTAGCAGGATATTACCGCGGGTTTGTCAAAGATTTTTCAAAGATCTCATTGTCATTAACACAGTTAACTCGGAAGAATGTTTCTTTTCACTGGAACGAAAACTGCCAAATTACGTTTGAAGCATAAAAAGAAAGATTTTTAACGGTTTAAGCTGTGTATTAATGTAACATGGGAAGGTAATCGCATATGCTTCGCGTCAATTAAAGGATGCTGAAAGGAATTATCCAACTCATGATCTGGAATTAGCAGCAGTCATCTTTGCTTTAAAAATCTGGTGTCACTGTTTGTATGGAGTGAGATGTGAAATTTTTACCGATCACAAAAGTTTGAAGTGCATTTTCACCCAGAAGGAATTAAACCTTCGCCAACGACGTTGGTTAGAGTTTATCAAAGATTATGACGTGGATATTCAGTATCATCCCGGAAAGTCCAATGTGGTTGCTGACGCGCTAAGCCGTAAAAGTGTGGTCGGGTTAGCATCCTTGAAAATTTATAATCCACAATTAATGTGCGAGCTGGAAAGGATGGAGATAGTTCTCATTTTTACATCAGAAGGTAAACACTCTCAACTATTTCAGATGCAAATCTGGAATACACTAAAGGATAGAATTTTGGAAGTCGTGTCGAATGATGTCTTTTTGATGGGCATAATGGAAAAGTGAAAAAGGGGGAGTCTACAAGTTTTACAGAACAGAATGGATTGTAACTGATGAATGAAAGGCTATGTGTTCCAGATGTAGACAGTTTACGGAAAAACATTTTGTATGAGACTCATAACACTCCATTTTCAATTCATCCTGGCCGAACTAAAATGTACCAAGATTTAAAGGAGGACTTTTGGTGTCCTGGAATGAAGAAGGATGTGATAAATTATATTGCATCTTGTCACACTTATCAAGTGGTAAAAGCTGACCATCAAAAGCTCTGAGGTTATTTACATTCGTTACCCATACTAGAATGGAAGTGGAAGACATTGCCATGGACTTCGTCTTTGGTTTGCCTCGTAGTAAGTTGGGGCATGATGGTATATGAGTTATCATAAATCGGTTAACAAAAAGCGCACATTTTATAGCAGTACGACAAGATGGACCACCTGAAAAATTGAATGAATTGGATGTTGATGTAATTGTGAAGTTACACGGTATTCCTCGAACGATTATTTCCGATCGTGATGGAAGGTTCACATCAGGGAACTGGAGACAGATTCATAAACGTTTGGGAACGAAATTACTGTTTAGTACAGCTTTCCACCCCCAAACTGATAGACAGTCGGAGTGCGCTATCCAATTCTTAGAAGACCTATTACGTATGGTAGTGTTTGATCTCAAGGGCTCATGGGAGAAATATTTGGCGCTCGTGGAATTTGAGTATAATAATAGCTATCAATCTTCCATACAGATGGCGCCTTTTGAAGCACTATATGGTTGTCGATGTCGTACACCGCTAAACTGGGTTGAAGACGAGGAAAAACAATTATACAATAAAGAGAAAGTGGATAAGTGGCACGAGAAAGTTGTTCTTATCCAACAAAGAATGAAGGCGGCAGAGGATTGTCAACAAAAGTATTTTAATGCTAGACATCGCCTCGTGGAGTTTTAAATAGGTGATCTCGCGTGTTTAAAGATCAAACTCTTTAAGGGAACTTCACGACTGAGGCGACTCGGGAAATTGGGTCCACGTTATGTCGGACCGTTTCCGATCATGGAACGAATTGGTGACGTAGCATACCGTTTGGAACTACCGGAGGAATTACAAAGGTTACACGATGTGGTCCATGTTTCAGCACTTCGTAAATATATACGGGATCCTGAGAAAATTATTTCAGTTGAAAATGTGCAAATTGAAGCTGATCTATCTAGCCCAACGAAACCATATCAAATTATTGATCGGCAACGAAAACAACTACGAAATCGGGATGTAAATTTTGTACACGTTTGGTGGAAGGGTCATCCTCGAGAAGAAGCGACTTGGGAGCAAGAAGAAGTTATGCGAAACCTTTTCCCTCGACTGTTTGACGAGAAAGCTGATTCAATTTTGGGGACGAAAATTTCTAAGGAGGGAAGAATTGTGACACACGATAATTTTGGTATGTATAAATTCGAATATGTTACAATATATATATATATATATATATATATACATATCGACACAAATGAAATCTCCTCTGATGATATAAATAATTTCAGTGATGAATCGGCTTCACCTTATATTAACTTTATTTTATAGTTTCGCGGCGCTTGGTTCATTTTGGTAAAATACATATGCCCTGATTTGAAAGGATGGCGGTGTGTTGTCTAATTCTCTCTATATAAACATATATGTACAGGAATAGTGGAACACTTATCAGTTTTGGTCGGCTTCACTATTATTTAACCTTTAATCAGTGGTTATGTGGCTTGGTAATCAAGGTGTTGATTAAGGCTGTTAAGGGTATTTGCATGAGGCCGTGGAATTCTTAAACGGTGGTACTCTTTTATATTCTCAATCCTTATCCTTCCCATTTACCTCATTTCTCATGTCCGGAGCTTTACCGAGCGGACTTGACCCTAGGGTTCACGGAGCTTGCATCTCCTTCATTCCTTCATTCTCCCTTTCTCAATATTCCTTGATATCGGACATGATCCTCCTTCCTGTCGCTGGAAACAGAGTTTTGTTTGGTTTTGTTTGAGCTGGGGGTACTTGGACTCGGTTGATTTTGACTGGAGGTAATGCCCAGATCCCCTTCTTTTCATTGTAAGCACAGTTTTCCTGTTTTTTTTGTTCTTTGGTATTTTTGGAGTTCTAATCTCTCAGTTTTATTCACTTGGTGTTCTTGGCCGGGTAGTTTGATACATGGGGTTATATCGGCGAAGTTGGTTTGATTTGTGCTTGCTTACCATGAGATCATTTTGGGGTTTTGTTGCTTGACCTATATTACTCGATTTCTATAGTTTATGTGCTTAGATAAGTTACCGATAATTTGGGGAAAATCCTTTCCCCCTTAAGAGGTTGTTGCTTCTTCCTGATTTTGTTCTTTTGGTCGGCCATGACTGCAATTACTATTCCTAGACTCCTAGTGGGTGATATAATTATTTCATGATCTAGTATGGTTTGTTTTGTTTTTTTTGATAATCCGACTGGTCGGTTGATGAGGTTGGTTTGTCTGTTTATGGAGGTCCTTTTCCTGTTGAGTTTTGGTCTTTGTTTGGCCAGCATATATTGTTTCTTAAAAGTCCAACTTCAGTTTCGTTTGGGGGTTACCATTGCTGTTAGCTAATTGCTTTTGGAAATTCAATAATTTGTATATGGGCTGGTTACTATAGTGAAGTATTATACAGTCCAGCAACTTCTATGAGTGCGTGGGTTGTCTCTTACTCCATGTCCACTTTTTTAAAACACTTTGACACAAAGGATTAGTCAACCCTAAGTATCAACGTCGTAGTTCTAATGTGGTGCAACCACGATACAAATGACCACTAATGAATCGATTTCAAAACAATTATCACGAAGGATGGCATCCCAAGGTAGACATGACGATGATTTGGGGCGTGACACCGGAAAGGAAACAATGAAGGTGAGACTTATCTTTTTCATTTATGCTTATTTCAAGTATATTTCCTTATTTGCACCATTTCTACGATATGGAAATGAGAGTTATATGGCATGTCGCATCATGAATACATTTTTTTATCACTGAAAAACATATTGCTCGCTTCTATGTATGGCCTTGCTACAAGTCAAACAGGCGAAATAAAAATCTGAGGGGATTATAACATACATAACTTTCTGTTTATCTAAATGTTAACGTGTCGACACGAGGTTATTTTAAGGGCTAATTGAAATTGCATGCATAAATCAAATGATACAGATGATTTGTCAAACCAGTCAGCCTAAGGGCATAAACGCGTGTTGTACGTACTGGTTTTGGATACTGATGACCCGGAAGGGTCGGGCCCAAAGATTGAGTTATGAGAAAATATATTGATTTCAAAGTCAATTGCCCTTAATATTTCCTAGTTAATGTAAATTGCATAGAAATAAATGATCTCTCGCGTTATTGTTATTTATAATTGTTCCAGATAGTTCATATTGTGTCGTATACATGATCACTGATATGTCCTTACATTGTACTCTATTGTTTCATAGAAATGATGTTATGTAATTGCTGCTTAACTTCCTTTACTGGCACGGATTTTAATTGTTATAATGTCATGCATATTGCTAAATGTAACATCTCTTGTTTTGCATGTACAGCAGGTTAAAAAGGTTTGTTCTCGCTTAGTTTTTAATAAAGACTAATTGTTTCAAATTCTAACATTTTTAGGTACAGGAAAATCACAAACTGGACAACGCTAATGATATGTTTGGGGATATATATATGCAGATGCTTAGCTAATTTTGTTGATGGCATAGCTTAGCCACTTTTGTTGTTATGCACTTACTTTTGTAAAGGCTTTTGTTAAAGTTTAAACTTGTAATAAATTCATGTATATGCGTAGTATAAGTAGAAGATAAACACTATAACATGAACCTGATGTATGTGCTTTTATTTGGACTTGTACGTATGTATGTGTTCATTGTGAAATGTTTAATGGATGAAATATTGGATATGGTTTTATGGAGTATAGATAGGATATTTACGTTGATTGTGGCGGACTACGGGCCGTTACAACAAGCATCTTCACACGGGCTACGCTCGTGCTTGATGCTCTGTCTGCCTCCGCACGGGATCCATCTGCATCCGCACGGGCTTCGTCTGCATCCGCACCGAGCAGCCTTCGGCCCCATACAAGCGGGCTTCGCCCGCTTCCATGCAATCCACGACACCGCACCCGCTACTTGCGGCTCCCCGCTACTCGCGGCTCCCCACTACTGTGGCTCCGTGCGGAGGCAGCACACTCGAATGTGGGCGCAGTGCGCTCGAAAGCAGGCGCATCCCGCTCGAATGCGGGCAAATCCCGTTAAGATTCAGCGAGCACGAGCGAAGCCCGCTCGAATGCGGGGCTACTCGTGTATATGTTTTGAATAAAACTAATGTGGGCGCAACATGCTCGAATGTGGGCGCAGTGCGCTCGAATGCGGGCGAATCCCGCTAATAGTCAGCGAGCACGAGCGAAGCCCGTGCGGAGCTACTCGTGTATATATATGTGTGTGTGTATGCATATAATATAAATATGTATATGCATATAATATATATATATATGTATACATATAATATACATATATATGGTCGTTTACTGGGACCTCCTCTGTAAGTTTGCAAAATTGCAGGTTGTACCCCACTATCTTTTGAAATTAAAAAAAACTCCATTGTGAGTTTACATTCACAACATGTATGCACAAAAGTACCCCTAGGCGCGAACTCTAGGGGGTTATTTTTGTGTGTGCATGTTGTGAAATGTAAACTCACGGGGGATGTTTTTTTGTAATTAAAAAAATGGTGCAACCTCTAATTATGTAAATTCGTAGAAAAGGTTTGAGTAATTAATGGCCAAAATGTGCATGTGTGTAATATATGCATATATAGATAGAAACAGGAAATTGTTAGAGTTATTAATATTTGGGTATTTAGTATGTTCAAAGTTTAGTCCAACATTAAGGGTTAAGTTTGTGAGTCCGTTAAAATTACTATAAATTAGCCCCTATGTGGAAAAATCAAATTGCACTCTTATATTTTCTATTCTCACCTTCCAACATGGTATCGACTCCGGAAAATTTTTTGTTTCCTAATTTGTTACGGTCATAAAATTCTCAGTCTTCCTTTTGATTCGGTAGCTTCGGCTTCTTCCTCCCTCCCGTTCCCGTCCTGCGCTGCTGGAGCCTGGGGCTCACGGCGAGAGGTTCTCCCCTCGCTCCCATTTACGAAATCCTCGTTTGATTCTGAAGAAGGGAACGAGCCATTCTCCCATCGACGAGGACTCCTCTTGACGGACAGTTGCTTGCGTGGTATGCTTCCACCTGCGCCACTTTGATCCCGTCAACCGCCGCTCTTCTCCTACGATCCTGTTCGTCGTCCTGCTCCTGTCTGCATTTCTGTCATAGATCGTCGACAACAATCCTGGTCCTTGTTCTCTGTTTTCGTCGAGCAGTTGTTGCGCCTGTTCCTTTCTTTTGATCCCACCGAGCTTCCTGTCCCCGTTCCCATAGAACTTCTTGTCCACGTCCCCATGATGTTTCTCCGGATGATGGTCGAGCCCCGACTGTTGTTGTTGCTACACTTAAGCCTATTATTCCTTCAGGTTGAGCTTTTTGATGCTCTCGATGCTCCCTTTTCTGGTCAAGCTCCCCTGATGTTGTACCTAAGCCTATTCTTCCTTCCGGTCGAGCTTTTGGATGCTCTCGGTGTTCCCTTTTCCAGTCGAGCTCCTCTGCGGTTGTTGTTATGTCTATTATGGTTGTTGCACATGTTCCTCTCCTTTGATCAAGATGATGATCCTCTTCGTGTCGAGCTCTTTCTTTCTTGTCGAGCTCCCTCTTCTGCTCGCCGCTGCTTGAGTCTTCTACTTGCCACTGTCTTGTGGCCGTGTTATGCTCGCTGCATCTTAAGTCGTGTTCTCGCCGACAGGCGTTCTCACGACCCCACTATAATGGGATAAAGGCTTGAGTGTTGTTGTTGTGTTTTATGCATTCATGCATGTATTCTACGTGAGGAGTGTACATCACGGCCTCCAAGTGTTTTCAATGCCTTCATGCATGTATTCCACGTGAGAGGGAGTATTTATGATAACGGTGACTAAGATGCCTCTTTAACGACTCATGCTTTAGTCACACATGGCCTCCAGATGTAGCCTACGTCTTCATGCACATGATCCACGTGAGGGGGAGTGTTTGTGATAACGACGACTCAGGTGTCTCTTTCCCGGCTCTTGCCTTAGTCGCACATGACCTCCAGACATATTTTGTTTGTTGTTTGTGTCTCCCCATTTTTTTCTTCGATTTGAGGTAGGGTTGATTTGGTTTTTGTTGGTTGACCTAATTTCAGCTACGGGAGCATCCAGCATGATCATGATCGGTTTGTGGAAAAACGTCGTGTGACTTATGCTCGGTTGAAGCATCCCCGGTGACACGCGGTTGGGCCTCAATGGATGTAGTTTTTGTCTCATGTTGCCAATCACCTTTACCTCTCCATCTATGTTGTGTCCAAGTTGGAGGTTTTTCCCTCCAGCGTGAGGGGGAGTGTTAAGAGTTATTAATATTTGGATATTAAGTATGTTCGGGGTTTAGTCTCACATTGTGAGTTAAGTTTGTGACTCCATTGTAATTCTTATAAATTAGCTCCTATGTGAAAGAATAAAATTGCACTTATATTTTATATCCTCACTTTCCAACAGAAACTATAACACGAATGACATGACCAACTAAAGATGCCCTGCATATACAGATAGAAAAAGAAAACTATAACACACAAGACATGACCAATTAAAGATGCCCTGCCATTTTTTTTCATGCTTTTTCTCTTTTACAATTTAAGAACTTGCACCATTCATGCATTTGTGTGTTGATTGTACTTAACTACTGCTTTATTTATTTATATAGTACTGTAGAGAGAAATGAAAGGTACAATATATTCTTCCACAATGGCACATAATATAGGAGATACAACAAGACACCCAACACCGATAGGCGGTGTGGGACTAAACTCAATAATATAAATACTAACTCTAACACTCTCCCTCAAGTTGGAGGGGAAACCTACAGTTTGAACACAACATAAAACGAAAGGTAAAAGAAGGTTGGCAACATGGGACAAAACAGCAGCCACCGAGGCCCAACCGCATGTCACCGGGGATACTACAACCGGGCAAAGGTCACACGACATTGGTCCACGAACCGACCATGATCACGCTGGATACACCCAGAGCTGAAACTAGGTCAACCAAGAATGTCAAACCATTCCTACCACAAAACGAAGAAAAAAAACGGGGAGACAAACAACACACGAAATCAACCTGGGGGGCATGTGTGACTAAGGCAGGAGTCGGGAAAGAGGCATCTGAGTCGTCGTTATTACAAACACTCCCCCTCACGTGGAATACATGCATGAAGGCATACATTATTCCTGGAGGACGTGACGTACACTCCCCCCCACGTAGACCACGTGCACGTGTGGGACCCTCGTCGGGTACAAGAACCCAGATCACGTGGAGGAAGGTAAAAAATCGTAAAGAGACACAAACAACAACACAACAACCACAAACAACTTAAAAAAACAGCAGCTACGGAAAAGCTAGACCGGGAAGAAGAAGAGGCTCATGCGCAGTAGCAGCAAGGCACGACCAGCAGATCTCGACCGGAAAACAGGAGCAGCAATACCGGAAGGGAAGAGCAGTAGCAACATGGATCCACCAAGCCGGAAGAGGAGGCGGCAAGCTAGAGTTGTCGACGGCCGGAGCAGCAAGACCAGGCGGGACGAGGCACGGTCCTGCAGATCTAGTGCATATGGAGTTGCTGGAGGAGGAGGCGCATCGGCAATAGAAGGCCGACGGGAGAAGCTGGGCGCAGAGGAGCAGCCGACAAGGAGCCTTCCGGGCCGGAGAAGAAGCAGGCCCGGGCGGAGCAACAACACCATCTGCTGTCGACGGGAGAAGGGGAAGCTTCGCAACAGTCATCGATGGAAAAAGAAGTCGGCGAAGTCATCGGGAGAAGCAGCGCGCTGGACGTGATCGTCGACGAAGGCAGACGGAGTCGACGATGACGCGGGCGGAAGCAGCACGCGACAGCAGCGGCGAAAGCAGTCGGCGAAGCAGCACGACAGCACACGGCGGAAGCAGCACACGGCGGAAGCAGCACACGGCGTCGATGCCGCAGGCGGAAGCAGCACACGGCGGCAGCGGCGGAATCGGAACCGCTCCTGTCGACGGGATCAACGATCGAATTTGTCGACAGAAGCGGGAGCGGCGAGCGTGGGCCCTAACAGCTCTCAGAAACGGAAGCGCGGGTCGGGGGGAGGGGGGGAAGAGCAGTAACGAAAGCGGAATCGGGAAAAACAAAAAAAAAATTAGGTTTCAGATCGTTGCTCTGATACCATGCAGAGAGAAATGAAATGTACAATATAGTCTTCCACAATGGGGCATAATATAGGAGATACAACAAGACACCCAACACCGATATTCGGAGTGGGACTAAACTCAATAATATAAATACTACTAACTCTAACAAGCACTAATCATGTGATCGATACTAGGTCTATTTGTGAGGTAATAATAAATATATATTGTGTTCTTGTTCTAGGTGATGGTGAGGGATTCACCCCTAGTTCAAGTTTGGATTGCTGATTATTAACAAATAGTGTTTCCTCGTTGCATTAGATGTGTACAAAACGGTAAAGCTAAAAGTATACTTTTACATGATAATTTGATACAATTTACAACTAGTATTTGCAGTAATGCTAAATATATTCACGTTTAGATGACATCTGCAGAAACTATAAATGAAAATCTGGAACACGTATACCTCAATCTCCTGCTTGCGTGCTTCTTCTTTACGTGCTTCTGATCTGGCACTTCTTTGAACCTCAAAGATCAATGCACAACCAGCAACCTAAGATGTGTAAGAATAACGGTAAATAACAATTACCAAGAATTATCTGTTTAAAACATGCACTGGGAGATTTGTGTGAAATATGTCCACATGATCAGTTTTTAAGCAGCTTCGAGTTAAGTCACATAGAACCTAGGTGTATAAAATCTGAGAGAATAATCTGAGTATTAGAACAGTTCAAACTTGCATAATAACAAAAGATGATTTCTCTACGGGGTACTTAAATACGATTAAGAGACTCAGCCATCAACTAACATATTAATAATGTACATTAAATGACCTAACTAATAACTAATGTATTAATGACTCACAATAATTGAATCAATTATCAACAACACTTTAATTGACTATGCCTAACATATTAATGACATACATTATTGATAGAGATCGCTGTGATCCGCTACTCATTTGGACGATTTGAGTCCACGAATGCGTCTGGATGGTTGTTTCGAGTCGGTTTCATGTATTTATTTTATATTTTCGAGTTGTTTTGACACCCGATCGGTTCGGACATTCTGAACCGTCCAATCTGGGTGCCCTTGTTCTATTATGTTGTATTTAAACCTGCAGGGGGCCGGCTGAGGGCATCGAGGGTTTGTTTCCAACTTACGGAACCTTCGGTCACGCACGGTGCAACGCTGGGTTTTCCTCCTGGTGCGAGGCCAAAGGTGCCTCCTCCTCCTCTCCCCCCCCCCAGCCAAGCCACTGTAATCCTCCTCCCATGCTTTCCTCTTCCCCTGCGCTCATTTGCCCCGCCATTCTCACCGTCCAAGCCCGATCCCACGCTTTCCTCCTCAATCCGCCCCATCGTACACTCGCCGCTGGTCTCCACCCCATCCAGGAACTTCCTCAACCCCAACAACACCAAGTCACACTCCCTTCTCTGCCTTCTTCACTGTAGTCGAGCCCAACCATCTCTTCCCCAACCTAGTAGCCGCCCACCCTTGCTTCTCCACTGCCGCCAGCCCAAAATTTCTCCTACCGTGAGTCCCTACAACCACCAACTTCACTCTGCAGACCCTCACAGCCCCACTACACTCTGCAGCCCCTCACAGCCCCACTACACTCTTTCCGCAGTGATATTACAACCCTATTTAGCCCTCACAGCCCGGAATCCCCTCCTTCGCTTCATCCCGCCGCCGCCTACTTGTGTAAGTAGTTATTTGAAATTGTTGTCTTCTATTGTTGCGTGCTTGGAACTATATTTATGAGATGTCGTTTTCTTTTGTTACTAGTATTTGAAAATTGTGTGATTTGCAGAACTTATTTAGTGCATGCTTAAAAGTATTTGAGCCTCAATCATTTTGTGAAGTAAAATTTGTTCTTCCTAAATTAACTTGTGAACAACTGTGCGACTGCTTCGAATCTTTATTTTAATTGATTGTTAGTGGCGAATTGCAATTGGACTAAATCATTTGCACTCATATAAAGCTTGCATTTGATTGGATTGCGTGTATGCTTGCATGTCATGTTAGGGTCGTCGTAGGTTCATTACACTCATCGTGTGATCGCTTGCATTACATTTAGGATTTGGGCTCCGATTCCCCACCACCTGCAGACTCGGGATGCACCAATTATTGACTCAACTATCAATAATACATTAATGATTCATATTACTTAAACAAAGCATGAGTACTCGTAACATAATAACTAACTGTGAAAGCTCATTTATGTTGCACAGGGATGGGAACGAGATACGTGATACGATACAAATACAAATACATAAATTTTATTTTCAAAAAATCTAAGATACGTGATGAGTTTTTGAAAATTTTAATTATTTAAATAAAAAAGGCAGTCTGGTGCACAAAGCATCCCTAGGCAGCGAGGATCCGGGGAAGGGTCCCACCAGAAGTGTGAAATATAGACAAACCTTATCCTGCATTTTGCAAGCGGATGACAACACCTCAACCGGTGCGCCAAGGATCCCCTTCCTTAAATATAAATACATATTAATATAAAGGCGCGCGACATTCACATCTTCATTTTTTATTATTATATCTCACATATTATATATCAAATGAAAACGAGGTCTATATGTCACAAAAATATATCATTTCCTAGGTAGGAGCCATGAATTAAAATATGTAATCAAATGAATACCACCACTTACATTCTACACTTTTTCTTTCACGTCTTTCTCCATGCCAACGTCACAAAACGCTTAATTTTGGGGCATTTTCGAGCATATTCGTGTATATTTGGTAATATTTGAAATCTTTAATATCTAAAATTAAAAGAATTTTTTTGAGAGTTTCAGGGATGAGTTTTTGAGAGTTTTCTGACTCTGAAACGTTTAGGATACGATACGTAGGCTGTTATAAGTATTTGTGCTTCATAGATGCTCATAACATACCATGCTTCCTTCGAATCGAGCTTTCCCTCAAGCTCTAATTGGACTTTTGATGGTTTGATTATTTGGTTCCTTAATTTCTCGCCAGAACAGCTCCTCGTAGCGTGTTGCCTGAGCTGAGGCCTCATCGATCAACGAGCCTATGTTGTGCTTAATGACGACATAGACAATAATGATATTTTCTTGGGGTCATTGTTTGCGCAAAGACAACATCAATGAACCCAATGTGTACTAGTGATGATCCTGGAGACTGGGTCACTGGAGTCAGGTAAGTGTAGTTGGTGGCCCAGACGATTAAGGATAGCTGATGATCCTGCATGATGGGAACCGCCAGGGTCATAAGTAGTGGTTCGAGATAGGTAGCAATCGCCGGAAGTAATGGATTGAGAGTGGTGGCCAACGAACATGGTGTCACAATGGTTGGAGAGATTGTGGGGGCCGTGAGAGCTGCATAGTTGTCTTCATGCATTACTGTCGCGATGTTAACGCCTTATCATAGCGTGAGTCCATCGATTATGTTGGAGAGTTCAGCAATGGAAACCTAATGTCATGCCCGAACTTTTTGGTGTAGAACTTCAACGACAGCTAGGGTCGTCATGAAAGTGCGCATCAGTTCTATAAGCTCATTGTTATGAGGCGTGACGACGCCAGTTATCTTAAATTTATGTTGTGTATGTTGTGTTAATTTTAATAGTATTTTACCCATATGTAGTAAGATCAAATAGGGGGTGCGTTGAAACCTACTTAAGTGGCCGGTTGGGCCTTGTTTTTTCAAGAAGAAAATTAGAACTAAATTCTCTCTCTCTCTCTTATTTCCTTCTTCCTCTCTCTCTAACTCCACGTGAAAAGCCCGTGAGTTGCCCTAGCTGCATCCCGTGCGGTATCGTGTCTACCCCTTTCGCCGCATCTCCTCCACCGCCGCCATTTCTCCTTCGCCGGTTACTAGATCAAAGGGGAAAGCTCATAACAATCTGGTATCAGAGACCAATGCCGACCACGACGGCCCTTCCTCCGCTCGCCCGATTCCGCGACAACCCCGCGACATCGCCGACGATGCCAACTCCGCAAGCCGCCATTCCTGCGCATTGCAGCGTCTTCCCTCTCCCGCGGCATCCCCCACCGGCACGGCAAGCTAGCCGACCCGTTGTCCAGCCTTGCGGACCTCCCTACGTGCGATTCGGCGGCTACCGCCAACTTTCCTAGCCCCGCAGCGCCTGTTCCGCGCCTCCTCTCTTCTATCGTCCTACTTCTAACACCACAGTCTTTCCTTCCAGCACTATCCCAGATGGAGGATGCTCCCCCCTCTCTCCCCGAGCTCATGGCTCTCTTCCACACCATGTTCGCGACTCAGAACGCCAAAATGGACGCCCTCAACGCTCGTTTGGATGCCCTACAAGGGATGCCTTCTCCTTCTCCATTGCACACGGCCGATCTCCCTTCGGCAAGCCACGTGGACTCTGTCACTCCTCCGACCGCGGAATACCCAGCCTACGCCCGCACTATCTGAATGGATTTTCCAATCTACGAGGGCCGCGAAGATCCTCTTCCTTGGCTTACCCGTTGTGATATTTTCTTTGCCAACCAGTGCACGTCAGATGAAGAACGCGTCAGCATCGCCTCCTTCCACTTACTCGGCCCAGCACAATTATGGTTCACTCAACTTCTGCGGGAACAACCCAACACTTCATGGGCAGAATTCAGCACGGCTTGCACCCTGAGGTTTGGACCCGCTCTACAGGGAAACCCACTCGGCGATCTGGCGAACCTCAAACAGGATGGCTTCATCGACACCTATCTGGAACAATTCCAAATGTCATTGTCTAGGGAAATATTCGTCTTACCGGAGGAGCAGGTTCCCCTCTTCACCTCTGGCCTCCACAAGCGATTACGTTGGGATGCGGAGCACCTTATGTCTCGTGATCTCAACACCGCTATGAGCCTCTCCAGGGCTTGTGAACGGCGACTGCTACTAGATCGTTCGCCTTTGGGACGTCGGGACTATCAGGGCTCTTACTCTCTAGCCAGCTTGCCGGATAAGGCTCCAAACCGGGACGATACACTGCGGCCTACGGTCCGCCGCCGTTTGTCCCGCACCGAGATGGTCGAGCGTCGCGAGAAAGGCTTGTGCTATAATTGTGATGACCATTTCACACCGGGACATCGATGCAAATGCTTATTTTGGCTCGAAGTGGATGATCCTCCCGATGATGACGCGACAGGAGGAGAGGCCACTGCATTTCCCTTCGATCCAGCTTGAGGACAAGCTGTCTTTGGACGGGGGCGACGATGTTATGAGGCGTGACGACGCCAATTATCTTACATTTATGTTGTTTATGTTGTGTTAATTTTAATAGTATTTTATACATATGTAGTAATCCCAAATGGGGGGCGCGTTGAAACATACTTAAGTGGTCGGTTGGGCCTTGTTTTGTCAAGAAGAAAATTAGAACTAAATTCTCTCTCTCTTATTTCCCTCTTCCTCTCTCTCTAACTCCACGGGAAAAGCTCGTGAGTTGCCATAGCCGCATCCCGTGCGGTATCGCGCCTTCCCCTTCCGCCGCATCTCCTCCACTGCCGTCATTGCTCCTCCGCCGGTTACTAGATCAAAGGGGAAAGCTCATAACACTTATTTGATCGATGAAATCCCCATTTTAAAATACTGGTAGAAAGTACGGTAGTTGGAGCACGAAAGAAGGATCGGGTTGGAGGGCTCTAATAACAAGTTGTTACAGGCACGCCATAAAATGTCGATGACATCACTGAAGAGATGAATGGAGGTGGAGACGATGGTTGAGAAGTGGAGATAATATGAAGCCAAAAGCATGGCTTCCAAAGTGGGGTGTGCGTGAGAGAGAGAGAGCAACCATGATCTCATAACTTAGTCCAAGAGAATATACTTCAATTCATGCCAATTCCATACAACCAAATGGGCCCTTAAAGAGTTGGTATGGTTATGAGAAGATATTGATCAACATTAGAACTCTGGATTTCTTTAAAATGAGAAGAGAATGTTGAATACAAGCTTACTAGTTCGAGAAGAGACATTTGTTGGGGATGAGTGGAAATTATATTTCATTTTATAATTGTTTTAATTTTTTGTAACGGTCTAAGAATTACAATTTTCAGTTTGTGCTAACCCGTGTGCGGTAAAAATTTACGGATCATCAAATGTGGTCTGCAAATAACAATTCACTTTTTCAAATATCACAAATTCTAAATATACTAATGGGTGAAATATGTTGAAATGCATTACAATGTCTTCAATCAAATAACTCAAAGCTGAAAGCCTCAAAATTTTAAGTGTGAGGACAACCGAAAAGATGAAAAGTTCCCCAATGAGATCTGCAGCTGCTTGAACAGCTTTCTCTTCATTCAAAGGATGGACCTCAACATTGGTTGCATGGCCATAAATTCGCCTTTGGATGTTAGTAGTGATTCGATGATTTGCCTGGTTACATTAACAACAACAAAGTGGTTAATAGCACTTTCAGCAAGAACGAAATTTGTAAGTATATGAGAATAGAAAACGGACAAAAGGGAATTTAAATATGACGGCATAGCATACAGGGAAGAGAAATATAGGAGACCTTATGTGTGGTTTCATAGAAGTAAATTTAACAACAAGAAGTTTACAAATGAGTGAATGAGAATGTTAGAGTTGATTGATGTTGGCACTCTCTGCATACTTGTAAGCTTTAAATAAGTCAAAACTAAGATGAGATTGTCACTGAGCTTAACCCAACCAAAATTGTAACTGGAATAACTCGAGTTTTTGTTATGGCCCCACACCACATTTATCAAACGTCGTTAATTAGCGTCGCCATGTATTCATGTTATATGTTTTTTTATTAATTGAGTCGATGTATGTGTCTATTATATTTTATCGTTTCGTGTTGTTCTCTTTTTTGGGGTTTTTACATTCATGTCACTTTGTAAGTTATAAAATAGAGCCTTTAGGTCACTGTAGGAGAGAGAATGAATGAATCTTATTTTATTTCTCTCTCTAAGTTTTCCTCTCCCTCTGTAGTTCTCTTCCTCCCCAAGTTCTACGGTTATGGTTGAGCACAACTCCCCTTCTTTCTCTCCCTTCGCATTCACCGCGGGTTGAGCTCGGCTCCCTCTTGTATCTTGACGAACAATTTTTATATAGTGATTTTGGCACTCATCTAGCTTTGTTTTCAGCTCATCCATAGTAGATTTCATTGCCAAGTCATTCAAATTCGCCAAAGTCGTCATGTGAGCAATTCCGAGGTAGATCAAGTTAGTTTCATTGCATTCCATGCATGAGAGAGATCACCTCTCCCTCTCATTCATGTTTAGTATAGTTTTTATGCTCTATTATTCATTTAAAACACTTGTATAGAAGCTGTAGTGGGTTCCAAGGAAATCACGGCCGTTTATTATGTGAAAATGTCTCTGCTCGTCTGATTTGTACTCGCACGATAGTGTTTGCTCGCGCACGGGTAGAGTGTTATCTTTGTTGTATAATCGCACGATCTTGGTGCATTTGCGATCGCACGGTGTGCGCACAATATCAATTGTTTTTGAAACATTTTTTCAATGCCAGTGATTTATTATGTTATTTAGTTAGTTTTTCACAAAGATCAAATATATTTCTTAAAATTTTGAATTCCCTTAGATCTTTAATTGAAGATTATTTATTTCAATTTTATATTAAGATATTCTAATAGCTCATGGTGTAATTTTACTTCGACGTTGTAACATCTGTAAGTTTTGACGCGAAATTTAATTTTAATTGTACGGTCAAGTCGCGACGAATTTTGATCGAGGCAGCGCGTTCGTCAAGGTAAAATGTTACAATGTTAGTTATAATTATAGTGAGAAGTATTTTTAATTTTGGTAACGTTGCTCGGCGAAATCTTTTAGTTCAAAGGAGTTAGTGTGGTATGGGTTGCGTTTAGCACGAATAAATAAATGGGGTGCCAAAAGCAGTCCCCCCCCCCCCGCTCCTCATGCGGTTATCAAAACCGCAAGTCCGTGTGTCATTTTTTTTATTCCCGTAAATCTCATTCTCTCGGGTAAGAAAAACAGCAGGCCGACTTTTACCTCCCTACGTTTCCCGTTTCCGCAAGCAGCGACGGACGAGCTCGCGCCTCCCGCAAGCCCTAGCCGGCGGCCGATCCTCCTCCAGAACCCCTCTCCGACCACTCCTCTTTCCTCTACGAGCGCCGGTGGGTATTCCTTTTCCTTCCTTGGCCGTGGAAAAGCCGGATTCAACCCTAACCGGTGGAACTTGGAATCGTTCGTTTCCGGTGAGTTTATTTCTCCTTTATCTCTATTCCTTCATGGAAATTCTTCGTTTGGAAGTTAGTTTTAACCTAGGTTTTCATCATGTGGCCCTAATTAGGTTTTGGAGTACGGATTCCACCGCAAAAATTGAGTTAGGCACTTTGAGAGCCTCAATCACTCCCTCGTAAAGGTAAAACACTATATTAGTTTTGGATTTTTGGGTTGCCCTAGTATTTTGGAATTTTTCCAAAAATGAAACCCTAAGGAGAAAATGAGTAATATAGAGTTGGCTTGATTGCAGGATTTTGGTGGCCTCGGGGCAAGATTCTGAAAGTCCCTAGCAGTCGGATTTCGTTGAGAAAATCAAATTTTGTCGCGCCGAGTGTACGAGCGCCGCAGCACCACTGTAAGGAAATCTAATTCCTGTTAGTTAGACATAGCAAGCAATATATTTTTGTATACGCATGTGTAGGTTTTGTACAAGTATCATGATCATGCATAGAAAGGTGTGGTGATAGGAAAACTGTCACGGAAAATGTGTAGAATGACACCCTTCTCCAAGACCCAAGTAGTCAGATCAGGATTGGTAGCGTTAGGTACGAAACCTTTACCCGTGTACGTGAGCTTGGAATTTGTCCAACCCAATGGCGTGAATGTCCCTTCTAGTCGACCACATGAAAGTCAATGGTCGCTCGGTAGTCCACCGAAGAGATATCCCAAGCAGAGTGACATCAGATCGAAAAGGTCAGTCAGCACACATAAGATTTTTCGTGCTAGGTAGAGGCGCACTACCTTTCTTATAAGGCATATGGTACCCTATGAGTAGTACAGTTTTGGGAGTTTGCTCCCTTTGAGATAGTTAGTAGATTCGAGACCGTGTCCGCGTGACACTAGAACAATTGAGTTCGTCAGATGGTCTCGGGTCGTCAGTTTCAGATGCGCGTTAGGAGCTACTCTGCATAGAGACTTCCAAGTAGAGGTGTTAGCTAGAAGTCACCTAGAACTCAAGTATAGACCTGACGTGAGACAGTACACTAGTTAGTGAACGCCGGGACTTGGGTTAGTGAACTGAAAGTCGCAAACATAGAACAGGTAGATGTTTTGACCAGGTAGTGTTCTGAAGGCATGCAAACATAAACATAAATGTTTTTAATGCATGAAACTATTTTCTAAAGGCTGCATTCATCATATGAGAAAATTTTTTAGTTCACTAGGAGGAATTATTTTTCTTTACTCTGACCCCTCGGGGCAATGTTTTTACAGGTGACCCAGTGGAAACTATGCCTAGGAGAGCGTTTGGTGGTGTCAGTTTGTAGTGTTTTTCCATTCAGCTCTTCTTTATTTCAGATATAGTTGTAGTTGTGGGCAATTACCTTGTTAATATTTTATATGTTATGTATCAGCTTATGATATTATTTCAGATTTTCAGTCATTTCAATTCTATTCATGTTTAGGCTCTGTGAATCAGATATCAGGTATGTGGTTACCCTTAGTTTACTTTCTTACCTTCCGTTGTAGTTTTTAAAAAATTTTAGTACCTTCTACTTTTTACCTGCTGTATAATAGTTTGATACTGTTTCCAGTTCCTTTATATCACTGACCCGGCCGGATGGATTATTGTAAAACTTGGAAAGGGTGTTACAAATTGGTATCAAGCCAGGTTTAGGATCCCCGGACCCAAGAAAGATTCAGAGTCATACGGAAGTAAACTCTTGAGTGAATATATAAGTTGCGTTTAGCCAGTTTTCGCAGGAGTACGAAATAAAATTGTAAGCCAGATTTCACAGATTTGATAAATAATCAGATTTCTTTTATATGTTTTAGGCACCACGAGTACGAACCGGGTGAATCCCAGCCTGTTCCTACGCGACTTGGGAGATGCTGCCGTGACCTACCACCAGTGCAGAGAGGGCACTGTTCCAGTTGCCACTTTTTGTGAGTTTCAAAGGACTGATTGCAGGGTTTCCAGCTCCAGTACAAGTAGACCCCTGCACCAGCTGCACCCGTGGAGATGACCCTGGAGCGCTATTTGAGGAACTTTAGAGAGCTTCAACCTTCGAACTACATGAATGAGACACAACACAGATGATTGGATAGCAAACACCAGAGACCTGCTGGATGTTTTGGAGTGCCCAGAGAACAAGAAGGTTCCTCTGGCAGTTTTCCTCCTCCGAGGTGAGGCAAAGGTCTGGTGGGAAAGTACCGGGCAGATGATTCCTGCAGGAAGGTTTATGAAAATTTCCTCTTATTTTTGAAGTGATGCGTTCTTTTTAAATAGTGTGACCATATTTTTTTTGGCCAGGTCGTACGTCAGATATGTTTACGTGGGGCGAATTTTCTAGAGCCCTTGCAAGTTGGTCTGTGCTCCTTCCGCGCTCCTACAGGAGAAATACCTAGGGGGAATTGAGGTCGGGCTTACCCATCTGGCTCGACCATCAGTTAGCTGTTTTGTGGAAGATTCGGGATGTGGATGTTCAGAAGACGGCTTGGAGGTTGATCAGTCAGTACGAAGCGATCATGATTTGCATCAGGCAGCAGAGCAGAAATACCAAGGGAAGAACTAGAAGCAGAAGCCTACGAGGAAGAATTCGTCTGGTGAGTTCGTGGTCAGCGTTGTCGTTTGGCGCGGGCGTGCTGACCAATACTTGCTTCTGCCAGGAAGTTGGTGCCAGGTAATCTAGTTGTATTCAGTATTTATGGACCAGATGAACAGGGTATTTGATGATTACGGGAGTACTTGGATCGTTTTGTTATCGTTTTTATCGATGACATATTGGTGTTCTCAAGGAGTGCAGAAGATTATGCCACACACTTCAAGATTGTTTTGAACACCATCAGGAAGAATCAATTGTATGCTAAGTTTTCTAAATGTGAGTTCTGGCTTTCAGAGATTGCATTATTAGGCCACGTCATAAGTCAGAAAGGGGTTAGTGTCGATCCGAAGAAGATAGAGGTCATTAAGAATTAGTCAAGGCCGACGACAGTTTTAGAGCTTCGCAGCTTTTGGGGTCTAGCTGGTTACTACAGGAGATTCATCAGGGATTTCTCAAAGATAGCCTTACCACTGACTTCCCTCACCAGGAAGCGTAAGGGCTTGGATTGGACAGTTGAGTGTGAATTGGCTTTTGAGGACTTGAAGGGCATGCTGATGACCACACCGATTTTGAGTTTACCTTCAGGGCCTGACGGGTTTCAGATTTATAGCGATGCATCAGGTCAGGGTTTGGGCTGTGTTCTCATGCAGCATGGAAAGGTCGTAGCCTATGCCTCGAGACAGTTAAAGGTTCATGAGAGAAACTATCTCGTGCATGACTTGGAGCTTGCAGCAGTCATACATGCTCTGAAGATTTAGAGACACTATCTCTATGGAGTGCGTTGCGAGATCTTCACTGATTATAAGAGGCTCAAGTATATTTTTGATCAGCGAGATCTCAATTTGAGGCAGCGCAGATGATTAGAATTTCTATCGGACTACGACGTAGACATTCAGTACCTTTCCCGTTTCCTTCCTTCTCACTCAGCAAGCAGCGGGACGGAGAGACGAGTTGTGCCCCATTGTAGTTTTGGTTCGCGGTTGAGTTGGATGGAGATTACTTGCGACATTAAGGATAGAATCAGGACCGGATCAAGCAGAGATTTGGAGCCTGCAGACAGGTGAAGGAGAGATTCCTATTCAGAATGATTTATTGTTGTTTGATGGTAGAGTGTGTATCGGCCGAGGACATCTATTTGAGACACACAATCCTCCAGAGCACCATGTATGCCTCTCCGACTTGAAAAATGATGTTGCAGATTACTCGGAAGTGCGAGACGTCTTTCAAGTTGCAGCCACTCCCATTCCGGAGTGGACTTTTGAGCGCCAGTGGGTATTCCTTTTAAGGTTGTCCTTCATTCCTCTTAAGGCAGATCGTGGAAAAGCGAGGTAGTTCGACTTCACGGTGCTCCCAGGACTTAGTTTCAACCCTAACCGGTGGAACTTGGGTAAGATTACGTTCGTTTCCGGTGAGTTTAGGGAAGTGGGAGAAATTGTTACTCTTGTGGAATTCTTATAATAACTCAGACGAGTATTGGAATGACCTTCAGGCCCTCTATGAACGTTGTCGGAATTATGTTGGGCTGAAAGTGAGGAAAGGTCTACCATCAGTTTGATAAGAAGACAGAATCAAACTATTCAAAAGCGTTGAAGACAGCTTATCGTCACATATCATGATCAGAAGCACAGGTTTTCAGAGTTGGAGACATGAAGGTCGCCCAGAGGAGTCTAATAAAGCGGATAGGTTTTGTCCTTTTGTGGTGCTGGAGTTGGTGAGGTTGTTTATAGGTTGGTCTTACCTGGATTCATGATGTATTTCACCACAAAAATCAGAGATTGAGTTAGACACTTTGAGGGTTCGAGCAGAATTGTGGATTCAAGGATCAATCAGGAATAGAGAGATCCATGGTCAAAGTCCTTTGTAACTGTGGTCGTCCAGGTAACTTGGGAACACTATATTCTTTCCTCTTCGAGTTTTACAATTTTCGGATTTTTGGGTTACCTTAGTATTTTGGAATCGCGACGAATTTCCCAGCGCGTCGTCAAGGTAATGAAAATTATAGTGAGAAGTATTTTTTATTTTGGTAACCCTAAGGGGAAAATGGGTAATATAGAGTTGGCTTGATTGCAGGATTTTGGTGGCCTCGGGGCAAGATTCTGAAAGTCCCTAGCAGTCGGATTTCGTTGGGAAAATCAAATGTCGTTGAACCGAGTGTACGAGCGTCGCAACACCACTGTAAGGAAACTTAATTTCTATTAGTTAGACATAGCAAGCAATATATTTTTGTATATACATGTGTAGTTTTGTACAAGTATCATGACCACGCATAGAAAGGTGTGGTTATAGGAAAACGGTCGCGGAAAATGTGTAGAATGACACCCTTCTCCAAGACCCAAGTAGTCAGATCAGGATTGGTAACATTAGGTACGAAACCTTTACCCGTGTACGTGAGCTTGGAATTTGTCCAACTCAAGGGCGTGAATGTCCCTTCTAGTCGACCACATGAAAGTCAAGGGTCGCTGAGTAGACTACCGAAGAGATATCCCAAGCAGAGTGGCATCAGGCCGAAAAGGTCAGTTAGCACACATAAGACTTTTCGTGTTAAGTAGAGGCGCACTACCTTTCTCATAAGGCATATGGTACCCTATGAGCAGTACAGTCTTGGGAGTTTGCTCCCTTTGAGATAGCTAGTAGATTCGAGACTGTATCCGCATGACACTAGAACAATTGAGTTCGTCAGATGGCCTCGGGTCGTCAATTTCAGATGCGCGTTAGGAGTTACTCTGCATAGAGCCTTCCAAGTAAATGTGCAAGCTAGAAGTCACCAAGAACTCAAGTATAGACCTGACGTGAGATAGTACACTGGTTAGTGAACGCCGGGACTTGGGTTAGTGAACTGAAAGTCGCAAACATAGAATAGGTAGATGTTTTGACCTGATAGTATTCTGAAGGCATGCATAACATATAACATAAATGTTTTTAATGCATGAAACTATTTTTTAAAGGCATGCATTCATCATATGAGAAAATGTTTTTAGTGTCACTAGGAGGAATTATTTTTCTTTACTCTGACCCCTCGTCGGCAATGTTTTTACAGGTGACCCAGGTGAGAAACTACGTCTAAGATGAGCGTTTGGTGACGTCGGTTTGTAGTGTTTTTTCATTGAGTTCTTTTTTACTTTCAGCATATAGTTGTAATTGGGGGCAATGTACTTTGTTAATATTTTATATGTCATGTATCAGACTTATGATATTATTTCAGATTTTCAGTCATTTTAATTTTATTCATATTTAGTGGTTCTGTGAATCCAGATATCAGGTATGTGGTTACCCTTAGTTTACTTTCTTAGCTTCCGTTGTAAGTTTTTAAAAAATTTTAGTAGCTTCTACTTTTTACCTGTTGTATACTTGTTTGATACTGTTTCCTAGTTCTCTTTATATCGCCGACCCGGCCGGATGGCTTATTATTGTAAAACTGGGAATGGTGTTACAAATTTACTTAATTGGAAGAAGTTTTCATTAGGCATTCTAAATAGGGACGTTTGAATTTGTCCTACATTATGGGGTAATAAGCAAAGCAAGAAATCTTGGACCTAAATGGTCATTTTGCCAAAATGTTAATTAATCTAACTCTAGCTAGCATTCGAAAGAATATGGAGCTCGTTATTTCAGAATGTCTTATCTATAATATTATTAGATGCACAAGCATAACATGAAAAAAATGAGCATGAGCATGCACCATATAATAAAAGTTTCATGAGTGTTGCATGCACTATTCAATGATCTCTCTAAAAACATTAGATACTTCGGATTTAATAACTTTTTAGGAAACATTCATTAGTGGTCTTACAGGTAGCATGTTGAGCACTTAAAAGATCCCAAGAGAAAGAAGGCCCGGAAGATTTTGTCAAACTACCGAATAGAAAGTTGGAGATAAAAGAAGAAAGGTCGTGATAATAACGCTTCTGCAGAGTGTCCTATTGGAACTTTAAATATAGTTTACTTAGCGATGGAGATCGTCGTGATCCGATCCTCGTTCGGGCAATCTGAGACCGCAGATGTGTCCTAACGATCGTTTTGAGTCCTTTTGATATATTATTTATGTATTTTGAGTTGTATTTGACACCCAATCGGGCCAGATGATATGAGTCGTCTGATTCAGATGCCCTAAGTCACTTATGGTTTTTCCTCTTATTTATACGCATGCAAGGGTCCGAGGGTTAGCATAATTGCGTCCCGTTGGTCTTCTCGGTGGACTCTGAGTGGTTCTCGTGCATGAATCCCTCCAGTCGCTGCTACCTCCTGCCAACTCATCTCCTCCCGACCGCTGCTAGCTCCTTGCCGACCCTCCTCCAGCCACAACCCCGCTGCCGCCCCTCCTCCAGCCATTGCTAGCCCGCGTCAGACCTCCTACTGCCATACCGCCATCTCCTCCACCTTCCTCGACCTCGTCCGGCTGCTGCTAGCTCCCTGCCGACCCTCCTCCAGCGACATCCCCCTCTGTCTCCCCTCTTCAAGCCCTTGCAAGCCCCGTCAACCCTTCTTCCAGCATTTCCCACGCTCTGACAACCCTCCGCCAGCTAGCCCCACCCCGTTGGCACACCTAAAGCCATCCCCTCCTCCAGTGAACCCTATTCCAACCATCCTCATCGTCGTAGCCTCCAAACCTACAACCATCCCCTCCACTCGTGAACCCTATTCCAACCGTCCTCATCGTAGTAGCCTCCAAACCCATCTATGTCCATCCACTGTAGTCCACTTGTGGAGCCACCCGTCGACCTGAGGTCGTTGCCGCTATCGGATCTCCTTCCCCCACTCAGTCGTCGTTTGCATGTATAAGTCATTAGCTTAGAGTTATTTGTGTTTCTATTGTTGTATACTCGAACTACGATTTGTTGAGTGTGAAATCATATGCTTTATTTATTGTGAATCGCGAGATTTGCAGGATCCATTTGATGCATGCTTTAAATTGTGTTGCCAATCGAATATTTATGAACTAATATTTGCTTTTTCAATTCAATTATTACGTGAACGATTGTGCTCAACCTGTGTCCCTTTTTTACATAATTATTTATTTTGAAATTGGATTTGGACTAACTCATTTGGAATTGCATTGTAGTGGGAGTATATTAGTTCACGTGCATACTTTCATGCCTCTTAGAGTTGATCGTAACTTCATTGACATTTGTCCTGTATTCGCTTGCAGTGTAGTTTGAGTTAGGTCATTAGTCCTTTCGCCACCTATAGGCTTGTGTTGCATCAAATTTGGCATCATAGGCAGGTTCGAGTTTTATGTTAACACACAGTTATTGAGTCTATAGGTTTTCTATTATGTCGCACTATTATCGCTATCTCACGCCTTCACTTTAGGGACACCCTTATTATTATGAAGATTATCCTCCTGCTCGACACACCACTTCCAGGAATCGTGACGACCCTTCAAGACGATTCCATTATGCTAGAGACTACCACGACGAGAGGTCCTCACGTTATTGTTGGAGCATGCGTTCCCCACTCCTTGATTTGAAAATAACAAATTTCGGATGTATTTGATCATAGTATGTTTATGGTGTGCAAAAATAGCAAAAAAAATACTCTGATGATTTTGGTTTGAAGACGAGCAGCTGTTTTCAAAGGAATCGATATCGCTGACGATAGCTCACTATCGTCTGGCGATAACATGATGACGTCAGTCATGACCCACACGATCTAGACACAACGTGTATCTTTCTGCGGTATCGCCAGGCAATATTGATAACGTCTTGCGATGGCCCCACGTCCGTACACGATCTTCATCTTCTCGGCACGACTATCACAGAGCGGGACACGTGGCAGCTGGAGGAGATATCGCGGGCGATATCTACCTATGGCCATACGATAGCTCGAATTCTATAAATAGGCAGGATTTCAGGAAATTTCTATTACAAACCTCCTGGAGCCTTCATTTTGTGCATTCCTAGGTAGTTAACTCCGAAAACCAGAAAACTTCTAAGTACCCAAGAAAGATCAAGGGAAAAGAAAAGATCGTTCGTGTACTTCAACTCCGGCGATTTCACAAGGCTTCACCGTCTTCTTCAGCGCTCAAGACCAAAGGGAGTTTTTAATTTCAGTTATATTTTGTATTCTTTTCAATCTTCTGTGTAAACGGTAGAGAATTCCCCGCCTTGTGAGTGACGACTGGGCCTTTGTCCGGTTTAGGGGGAATTCGCCGCCTTGTGCGATGTGATTAAGTCCGCCTCTGCGCTCTTTGTCGTCCACCGTTGCGCTCGTTGTCATCCGCCTTCTGTCGTAACTTAGTTTTTTCTTCTCCTTAGATTTCTCAAATTCCTGTTCTCAGATTTCTCAAATTCCTGTTCTCAGATTTCTCAAATTCCTCTTTTCAGATTTCTTCAAATTCCTGTTTTCAAATTTCAAATCAATTCCTATTTTCAGATTTCTTCAAAATCAATTCCTGTTTTCAGATTTCACTTCCTGTTTCAGATTTTAGTATTTCACTTCCTGGCAGCTACTCCTGTTGTTTCATCCGCAGGCGCGCCGCTCCTGTTTCATCCGCACAGCCCTCCTATTGTAATTTGTAAGACGTAAGTTCTCTTCTTCTTTAATTTCTGTTTTTGTGAAAATTTACTCTTTCCGTTTCTATTTCTTTGTGAAATTTCTTCACGGAAATTAGAGAAATTAGTCATGGATGTTTATAATTATTTTTCTCAGTCATTAAATTAGGTATGAATGTTTATTATATTTTTTTGTCATTATCTAATTACAGTAATTGTCTCAATCACAATCTTCTATTAGTGTCACTGATTCAACTTCTACCTCAGCAACAAGTAGATTTATTTCCGATGACGCAAACAAGGATGATAATGCGTCCCTCTGAGATTATGTATCTCTTATCCATAGTAGAGAAGTTGGTGGCGGAAACAGAAAATGGAAATGCAATTTTTGTCAAATTAATTTCAGCGGCTCATATTCTAGGTTAAAGTGTCACTTGCTAAAAATATTTGGGAATGGTATTAGGGTATGTCCAAAGGTAACCCAGGAGTATTTAAAAGAGCTTCAAAAAGTGGTTTTTATCTCAGAAGAAAAAAGCAAACCGGTTCCTAAAGTAATATCGTTTCCTAATGCAAGTCAAACTTTTCAATCAGTTGGGGAAACAAAAAAAAGAAGAGGACCTATTGATGTGACTTTGCAAAATAAAGCTAGAGATGAGTTGAGTAGCCACATAGCTAGGATGTTCTATTTCAGTGGTTTGCTATCTCATCTGGCTAGAAATACATATTTTATTAGTTCATATAAATAATAAATTTGTTGCTAATCACAATCTTGATGGATTTGTTTCTCCTGGATATAATGCTCTAAGAACTACACTTTTATAAAAAGAACAATCCAATATCACTAGAATGCTTCAGGCAATTAAAGATATTTGACCCCAAAAGGGAATCAGCTTAGTTAGTGATGGTTGGACAGATGCTCAAAGAAAACCTTTGATTAATTTTATGGGGGATTCTGAGGATGGTCCTATTTTTTAAAGGCAGTTAATGCATCAGGAGAGTACAAGAATAGACATTATATTGCAAATTTGATAATTGAAGTTATTAATGAAGTTGGTGCCGAAAATGTTATACATGTTATCACTAATAATGCACTGGTGTGCAAGGCAGCAGGAGCAATTGTAGAGACACGTTTCAAACATATTTTTTGGACACCTTGTGTTGTGCACACCTTAAATCTAGCATTAAAAAATATTTGTGCAGCCAATAATACTGATCGTTGTACAACAGTTAGATGTGGATGGATAACTCAAGTGACAAATGAAGCTCAATCAATCAGGACTTTCATAATGAATCATCAATACAGGTTGAACATGTATAACTCTTTTGTTTCACTGAAGTTATTTGCAGTTGCTGAAACACGATTTGCTTCCACTATAGTGATGTTGAAGAGGTTTAAACTTGTGAAGAAGAAATGGTTTAATATGGTTGGATTTCCCGAATGAACAATGTATAGAGCAGATGATGTTGAGAAAGCTCTACAGGTTAAAAGCATCATCTATAGTGACATATGGTGGGATGATGTAGACAAAATCCTTGATATAACAAAACTCATATATGATATGCTTAGAGTTTGTGATACAAACAAACTTAACCTTCATTTGGTATATGACATATGAAATTCAATGATAGAAAATGTGAAGATTAAAATATATAAACATGAAAATTAACGGACTTGGAAGCTCATTACCCTCTTTATGAGGCAATTTATAATGTCCTCGTTGATCGATGAACCAAGAGTTGCACACCACTACATTACATGACTCATTTTCTTAATTCAGGATAATATTTTTGTTTATTTGATATTTAACATTTACTATGATTTATTTATTTATAATTTATTTTTATTTGTAGGTATTATAGTCGTGAATGGCTTGATGGAGGTCCATATAAAGTTGCTCCAAATACGGATGAGGAGATTTCTTTGGAGAGAAATAAATGCTTAAAAAGATACTTTCCTGATATGGTGGAGAGAAATATAGTAATCAATGAGTTCTCTAATTTAACGGGGTTTGATCAAACTTTTAGTGAGTCAGATAGTTTAGAGAGTAGAGCTTTATTATTGCCCAAAGATTGGTGGAGTTACTTGGAACTTCGACAACTAAATTGCAAAAAAATGTTTTGAAGCTTTTAGGTCAACCTTCTTCATCGTCCTGTTGTGAGAGAAATTGGAGAACATACTCATTCATTCACTCATTGAGAAGAAAACAAAATTTTATCACAACGAGCTGATGATTTGGTGTATGTGCGTAGTAATCTATGTCTATTATCAAGGATGAACGAAATCTACAATCAAGGAGTAAGATGTGGGATATATGAGGAGATGCATGGGTAAATCCTTTTAATGGAGTTGGCTGCTTAAGATTGCTAACATGTCTTTACATGAGCAAGAAATTGAAGATGCTTTGATCTCCAAGAATACGAAGGAAGATGAAGAAAAATAGAAAATGAGTGATGAACATCGTTAAATTTGAATGATTATAAATATTTTGTCTAAGAACTTCATGTTATATTGCATTATTTATGGGCTTTGTTGGAATTGAGATTCGGCTCAACGAGGAGTTCAGACCCAAAAGAGGCAGTCGCCACCTACTTCTCCCGAGGAAGATCGTTTGGTTGAAGATTCAGAACTAAACACAAACCTTGGACAACAACCCGGAGGTCCCACCACACACCCGAAAGATCTTAGAGCGTTTTCCCTCTCAAACCAATATTATAGTTGGGCACCTTGGAGGGCACTTGAAGTCAATCAGAGGAGGAAGAAGCTCAAGAATTGGATCTCCTCCAAAGGTGCCCACAAGGTCTATTTATAGTTTTTCAAGTCTGGTCTGACAGTAACCAAACTCCGATATTTGGAGGGGCTATTGACAGACCAAAACATATTATCCCATAGATAACCTTTTTAGGGCGAGTCGACCATGATGTCATACCCCCCTGGAGTGGCGAGTACATAGATAGGGAAAGCAACCGCCACCTCATTCCTGGCTGAGGGCGAGTGCCCGATGGAGTTAGTCGGCACTCGTCTGCTTCCTACTTGCTACCTGGAGCGAGTGCGAACCGGCTGTCCCACTCGCCCGTCTATCCGCACACCTGCCGCTTTGGGAGAGTGCGGCCTGCTTGCCCCACTCGCCGCTCTTCTGCTGCTTTAGGCAAGTGCGGGCTTGCTTCTCCCACTCGTCGCTCTCCTGATCCTGATGGCCCATTTGCACCCTGAACTTCTCTGGTGAATCCATTCGGCGAACAAAAGGTTGTACAGTCTTGTACTTCAATTGATTATTTATGCTTTATATTTTGAAAAGACATTTATCTCATTTTATCACGTATGTCAAATGTAATAGATTTGGACACACCACTGACTTTTGCAGGAAGAAAGGTCAAATTTTATTTAAACAAATCTGGGTGTCTAAGGTTTCCGCTTATACTATGGGAGGAACTACTTGGATAACCAGAACTTTACTCTCATCTCCTTTCTATGTGTGTTGGCAGACTAAGGACAAAGAAAATATGTGGTACTTGGACTCGGGATGTTTAAAGCACAGGACGGGCAAAAAATCAAAGTTCCTTAGCTTAGAAATGAAGAAAGGAGAAGTGGTGACCTTTGGCGACAACGGAAAAAGAAGGATCGTGGGCATCGGTATAGTGGATTCTAATCCTACAGAAAACGAAAAAAAATTCCTTTCTTCTTTGGAACATCATGATGAAGAATTACTTGAAAATCAAGAAGAATAAAAAGTAGAAAGAGAAGAAGTAGAACATCGTGTGCCTCCACGTGAACTTTGATTTTCAAAAGATCATCCAAATGAATTGGTTATTGGAGAACCATCCAAAGGGGTTAGTACTCGTTTTTCTTTACATGATTTATTTTGAAACCTATATTTTGTTTCCGATATAGAACCAAAACATGTTTGAACTGTTTTAAATGATGAATCTTGGTTTTTAGATATGAATGATGAACTTAATCAATTTGAATGTAATAAGATTTGGAAATTTGTAAAGAGGCCTTCTGATCATCTTGTAGTATGAGTAAAATGGATTTTCAAAAATAAATTAGATAGTGAATCTAGGATTACACGGAACAAAGCTATATTAGTAGCAAAAGGATATACCCAAATTGAAGGGGTAGATTTTGATGAAACTTTTGCATCTGTAGCACGTCTTGAAGTAATTAAGATTTTTTTTTATTTGCTAGTTTTAAAAATTTTAAATTATTTTAAATGAATGTTAAAACTATATTTTTAAACTGGTACATTAATGAAAAAGTTTATGTAGAACAGCCCCCTGACTTTGTTAATGAAAAAGTTCATGATCATGTTTATAAGTTATAAAAAATACTTTATGGTTTGAAACAAGCGTCTCGCGCATAATATGAAAAATTAACTTTAGATTTGTTAAAGAATGATTATAAAATTGGAAATGCTGATAGTACACTTTTCAGTAAGCATGTTGATAATAATTTAGTTTTACAAATTTATGTTGATGATATTATTTTTGAAACTACTAATGAATAATTATGTAATGAAGTTGTTTTAGTTATGAAAAATAAATTTGAAATTAATATGGTAGGAGAACTTACTTATTTTCTAGGATTTTAAATTACTCAAAAACATGATATTTTCATTTATCAATCTAAGTATATTCATGATCTTAAAAAATTTGGATTTGAAAAATTTAAATAAACTAGTACTCTTATGAGTGTTTCACTTAAATTAGGAAAAGATGAAAGTGAAATTTCAATTGATCAAACTTTATATATAAAGATGATAGGAACTTTATTATATTTAGCTGCATGAAGATCCGATATTATGTTTGTCATTTGTTTATGCGATAGATTTCAAGCTAATCTAAAATAATCACATTTAAAAGTGGTTAAACGAACTTTTAGATATCCTATCGGTACATCTAAATTTGATTTATAGTATCCTCATAATGATTTATTTATTTTACATGGTTATTCTGATTCGGACTATGCTGGTTGTTCATTAGATTATAAAAACACAAGTGACACTTGTCACATCTTAGACCCTTCACTTATTTCATGGCCGAATAGGAAATAGAATTTTGTTGTTCTCTCCACCACCGAGGCCGAGTATATGCACTAGGTAGTTGTTATGGAAGAGTTTTTTGGATGAAACAAATATTAGAAGACTTTGGGGTACATCAACATAGTGTAGAGTTAAGATTTGACAGTAACAGTGCAATTGATCTAACAAATATTAAATACTTCATTCTAGATCTAAATATATAGATGTCTGACATCATTTCATTAGAGAGAATATTAAAAAGGATCATGTAAAAATAAGTTTTATAGGAACCGATTCACAAATCACAGATATTTTCACCAAATCATTTCCTGATTCCCAATTTTCAATGTTAAGATTAGAGTTAGAAATCTTAGATATTTTAAATTGAATTACTTACTTTTATAAGTTAAAATTTTATTAAAATATTAATTAACACTAATTAATTAAAACAATATACTCTAAATTATAAAAGCAAGCTAAAATTAAGATAACATGATAATATTCCCAATAAACCACAGAGTCTCAACCTAAGTAAACATACAAAATAGTCTTCAAGCACACGGCACAAAAATTTAAAGTTTTCACTATCGCCGACGATAGTGACTGTCGCCAGCGATAGTGACTGTCGCCGGGCGATATCACCCAGAAGTCTAAACCTGTATTAAATATGATATCAAAAATTCCTGATATCCTCAGCACTATCTTCAACTGGTTCCACACTGGAGCTCGGGCCTCTCTCTCGCGATTGTCTCGTATGACGTATCAAGTGTCGTGGAGGATCCACCACGGGATTATCCCACTCTTGTTCTTCTGTCGGGGTTGTCTTCAGCTTCAGTCCTCTAGCCATGAACTTCATAAACTTCTGCATTCCAGTTAGCCTCTTCCTTACATCTTCCATGTGCACCTCCAATGAGTCTCGTAGATCATCAACTGCTTCATGGATAGATCCTCCTCGTGGTAGTGGTGGCTTCGCAAAAGAAGATGCTTCACCTCTAGATGAAGGGAATTTAGTCACATATGTACTATATATAGCGGGAATGCAGTCATCCACATAGTAGTTCAGATCCACCCAACTGTATTTCTGATATATAATACGTTGGATTATACCTCCCAATGAGAGTATCGATCTATCTCCTCATTGGGTTCTTCATCTTAAAAGTGCATCAGATGATGGAGAGAACCAAGTAAGCTGCATCGAACTGTTCCCTTTCCAAAACAAGGTAAGTAACCAGAATAGTGCGGTGATCTTCTTTGTGTCTCCTGCTTTTAACATAATAGTGTTTCTCAAAATATCGTGTACTAAAAAGGCGTCAAGAGTAAGGGTAGCAGTCGACTGAATTAAAGTTTTCGTAGACTTTCCATGAAGGACTTGATTTAATAAAGTCCAATCCATGTCCTTTTTATATTTCTCCACCATGTTCAACACATTTTCACTTGAAATCAATCCGAACTCATTCCTCAAATCATCGTGAGTAATCTCAACTATCCCTCCTTGAATTCTTGATCTCACTCCTCCATTCAATTCAGTAAACATTGGATCTTTCAAGTGATTGTAAAACTCTCTAACGAGGATTGAACAAAACATATCTGAAATGATAATAGACATTATACATGCTTATGCAAGCAAGTCGTAGATGTAAGCGTCGCGTGTCTGATTGAATTCTACAACGTTCGCCATACCGATCGCAGCTTTTTTGATTCTTGGATATGTTTCATACGAGGAATGAGGATTGCTGGAAGTGCTCTTTCGTGCTCTAAAACTGAAAGCCATTTTCCTGAACAAAAAATCAGAAATCTAATTAGTTTTCACTATCGCCGGAGACAGTGACTGTCGTTGGGCGATAGCAAAATTTCATCTTACACCCGAAAATATCTCAAATTTAAAAATAATATGACTTACATTTACCACTATAAGAAGATATGCTTTAAAAATCACAATCTGAAATTCTGAATTTCGAATGAATTTACTATTCATTATCTTCTTCGTATTCAAATGAAGCAATCTCAACTACACTTTTCAGATCTACTAAGTTTTCTTCATTTTCAACTTGTTAAAATAGCTCATGTAAAGGGCCTATTATTGGGCTCATTTATTGTTTTATCTTCTCTCCTCCTTTACTCTCACATCTTGTATAGGATTTTCTTCTCTCTTCTTCTTCCTATATATTTGTATTCTCTCCTTGTATTTAGACACACAAGCAATACATACATGTTTTTGAGCTCTTTCAACATGGTATCAGAGCCAGCGGTCCGTCACCTGCGATTTCCCCTTTTCTAACCTCCCAGCCCGCCCCCCTTCCCGGTCCGCAATTTTCTCTGCGGCCTCCTTCTCCTACCTGCGTCTATCCGCGGCCTTGTCTCCTGCGGACTGGAAGTCTATCCGCTCTGGTCTCCTGTCCGCTCTTGACCTTCTCCGTGCGGGGTCTGCGGTTTGCAACTCTGCATTCGCTTCTCCTCTCCCTCTTCGTGGTTCCACCCTCTTCAGGCTTATTATAGCCACCTTCTCTCTGCTTCGTGGGGCCCACTTCTCGTCTGTCCGCTGCGGGCTCTTTTTCTGTCCGCTGCGGGCTCTTCTCCTGTCCGCTGCAAGCTCCTTTCCTCTGCTGCTTGCGTTCTGCTCTAGCGGTCTCCTCTTCTGTCCGCTCGAGAACCTCTTCTCGCGGACCTCGCCTTCTCGCGGCCTCTGCCTCAATTCTCTTGTGCACGGCCTCTGCCTCCTTGTCCGCTGCAAGTCCGCTGCGGCTTCGCCTTCTGTCCGCTGCGGCTTCGCCTTCTATCCGCTGCGGCTTCGCTTTCTGTCCGCTGCGGCTTTGCCTTCTGTCCGCTGCAAGGCAGCAGTCTCCCCTTTGCTTACCGCGGTCTTGCTCTCTTCTCGCAGCGGCCTCCTGCCCTTCTCGCAGCGACCTCAGCTGTCTGCCTCTGCGGTCTGCCCTTATGGGTTCTTCCGGTAACTCCTCTGGCTCGACGGCCAGCCCGCTTGCTGACCAGCTGGCTTGTCCGACTGACCGCCCGACTTGCACTACAGAAGTCCGTGACGAGCTGCGCATCACTACCATCTCTCTTTCTGGAAAGAAGAACTTCGTCTCATGGGTACATTCAGTTAGACGAGTTCTTCAGGCCAAGGGCCTTCTCCCTCACCTTACTCAAGCTCCTCCCACCCCTCCTACCGATGACTCGCTCTGCAATGATGGCCGAGTTCAGACCTGGATCTTGAATTCTTTAGATGGTGAGTCATATCAAATGGCTATGTATCATGAGACTGCCAAAGATATGTGGACTGAGCTACACTCCTTATATTCTGGACGGGGCAACCTCCAGCATCTCTACGACATCCTCACTGACCTCTTTGCTCTTGACGCTGGAGGGGCTTCGGATATGACATCCTTTGTTGCTCGTGCGAAGACTCTTGCTGAAGCATGGATCCAGCATCAGCCGTTCACCAATGATGTTGTTGTTCGGCGCACTCAGAAGGAAGCCGCCTGTACTGCTATCATCATGGCCCGTCTTCCCCTCACCTTCAGAGCATTCGTGCTCAGGTCCTGGCTTCCTCTACCACACCATCATTTTCTGATGTGTGCTCCATGATTCTCCGAGTATCACCTCCTCCAGATACTACGGCTCCACCGGCCCTTCTTCAGCAGGCACCTTCGCTTCTACCATTCCTTCCTCCTCCTTCTACTCGGGGGGGGTCGTTCGGGATCTCGCGGTCGTGGTCGTGGTGGCCGGGGTCGGCCGAAGTGTTCCTTCTACGTGAAAGATGGTCATCTCGAGGCAACCTGTTACAAGAAAGTTGGTTATCCTCCTCGCCCGACGGCTTCTGTTGCTACCGATGCTGGTCTTCCTGATCTTGAAAGTGTCTGTCTTCAGCTCCAGCATCTCCAGGGATTGCTCCACCCACCATCTGCCTCCATTGCCTCCGTCTCTAACACAGGTACCGCTTGTCTCTCCACCGGCTTGGGCTGGATTGTGGACTCTGGCGCTGCTCATCACATTACTCCACATCGACCTGCCCAGTACCTGAATTCCCATTATCCACAGTCTATTACTGTGGCCAATGGAGTCACTGTTCCCGTCTCCGGATCGGCAGATCTTCCTCTCACCTCCTCCATCTCCCTTCGCTCGGCTCTTCACGTCCTGAGTTCCCCGTTCAATTTACTTTCTGTTGGACGACTTACTAATGATCTGGATTGTTCTGTTATCTTCACTTCCTCTTTTTTTGTTATACAAGATCGGCGGACGCAGACTACCATTGGTAAAGGCCGGCTGCGGAATGGGCTCTACCTTCTCGACGACTCTCCCACCATCCTCTCATTCGTTTCTTCAACTGATTGGCATCGTCGACTTGGGCATGCTCCTCTACCGGTCCTCCAGCGGGTTCTCCCGGATGTTTCTTTTACCCCCTTTCAGTGTGACTCATGTATCCTCGGCAAACAGACTCGTTCATCTTTTTTTTCACATTGTACTCGGCGCGCTGCTCCTTTTGATTTAGTGCATTCGGATATTTGGGGACCATTTAAAATTACTAGTATTTCCGGTTTCCGGTATTTTATAACGTTTATTGATGATCACTCTCGCACTACCTGGCTATACTTACTTCGTGATCGCTCTGAGCTTCCCCGTGTCTTTCGGACATTTGTCCTAGAAACTCGTACGCAATTCCACACGACCATCAAAGTACTACGAACTGACAATGCTCGTGAGTACACTAGTCACGAATTTACTGCTTTATGTTCTGAGTTCGGGATTCTACATCAAACTTCCTGCGCTTACACGCCGCAACAAAACGGTGTTGGCGAACGTAAGAATCGTCACTTACTCGATGTTGTCCGTTCCCTCATGCTTCAAATGCATGTCCCTAAACCATATTGGAACTTTGCGGTCTCGACCGTCTGTTTTCTCATTAACTGTCTCCCTTCCTCTATTCTCGACTATGCTACTCCGTTTAGCATACTCTTTCCCTCCACTACGGCATTTCCTCTCCCACCTCGTGTTTTCAGTAGCCTCTGCTATGTCCACAGTTTGGGGCCTTCCTCGGATAAGTTGGATCCCCGAGGGGCCAAGCATATCTTTGTTGGTTATTCACGCACCCAAAAGGGGTAGGTTTGTTATTCTCCTGCTACACGCAAGATCTCCGTCTCTGCTGATGTCACTTTCCGCGAGGATCAACCATTCTTTCCTGCTCCCTTACCTGACCATCTATCAGTCACACCTACTCCTCCATCCATCCCACGCCCGGTCATTCCCGCAACTACTCCTCCGACTATCGTTCACTCTAAACCGACTGTCGTTCCCTCCAAACCACCAGTTATCCGCGTCTACACTCGTCGTTCTACCACTTCCATTGCCCCTCTGTCGTCGGTCTCTATCGTGGATACTCCGCGTCCAAATGATCAGGTATCGCCTTCCACTGCTCATCCGCTGGCAAACTACATCTCTCTTCATCGTCTCTCTCCTCATTTACACACTTTGGCTACTTCTCTCTCTTCGGTTACTATTCCTAATTCTGTGCAGGAGGCGCTTCAACATCCAGGATGGCGAGCGGCCATGGAAGAAGAAATGTCTGCTCTCTGGTCTAACCAGACATGGTCTGTTGTTCCCCTTCCACCGGGCCAAAAACCAGTTGGGTGCAAGTGGGTCTTTGTCATCAAACATGTTGTCGATGGGACAATTGACCGTCTAAAGATCCGTCTTGTGGCTAGAGGTTTCACTCAACATGAGGGGCTAGATTATGAGGAAACGTTCTCTCCGGTAGCGAAGCTTAATAGGGTTCGCGTCCTCATCTCTGTTGCTGTACATCGCCGGTGGCCCCTCTTTCAGCTGGATATCAAGAATGCTTTCTTGAATGGGGATCTCCAGGAAACTGTCTACATGCAACAACCACCCGGGTTTGAGACCACGGGGGAGTCTCAGGTCTGCCATCTTAAAAAGGCTTTATATGGTCTCAAACAATCTCCACGGGCATGGTTTGAAAAATTCAGCAAGGTCCTCCGTGAGATTGGCTTCACTCGGAGCTCGGCCGACTTCTCGCTCTTTACTCGTCACCAACCAACAGGAACGGTTATTCTGTTAGTATACATCGACGATATTATCATTACTGGAGATGACTCTCAAGGGATACAGACAGTCAAAGTCCATCTAAACTCAGTCATCCAGATAAAGGATTTTGGACTTCTTCGCTATTTTTTGGGCCTTGAGATTGTTAGAAGGCCGGATGGGCTCACTCTCTCTCAACGGAAATATTGTCTTGACCTTCTTCATGATGCGGGTCAGTCCGGCTGCAAGCCAAGTGATACTCCTATCCATGTGAACCACAAACTATGTGCCCAGGCATCTGACTCTGATCTCTTTCTCCAGAATCCTGAATATTATCGACGTCTTGTTGGAAAACTGATATATCTCACGGTTACCAGGCCGGATATTTCCTTTGTTGTTGGTCTTGTCAGCAGATACATGCACTCTCCTCGAAAATCTCATCTTCAAGCAGTTGAACGAATTCTCAGGTATCTGAAAACCGCTCCTGGTCAGGGACTTGTCTACAGGACCTCCTCTTCTGCTCCAACATTGGTGGCAGATTCAGATGCTGATTACGCTGGCTCTCTCGATGACCGGCGATCTACGAGTGGTTTTTGCACTTACCTTGGAGGACATCTTGTTACTTGGCGAAGTAAGAAACAAGCGGTCGTTGCTCGATCTTCAACCGAGGCAGAGTACCGGGCAATGGCATCAGTTGTATCAGAATTGACATGGCTTGAGTCTTCTTACTGATCTGGGTGTAAAATTACCATCACCGGCTCTTCTCCTTTGTGACAGTCAAGCCGCCATACACATCGCAAAGAACCCGGTATTTCACGAAAGAACAAAGCATATTGAGGTCGATTGTCACTTCATCCGGGAAAAGGTTCAAATGAAGAAGCTTGACCTAAAGCATGTCTCAGGATCGGAACAAGTTGCGGATGTCTTCACGAAGGCTCTTTCCAAGACACTCTTCTATCAATGCTTGTCCAAGCTTGGCGCATACGATTTGTACGCTCCAGCTTGCGGGGGAGTGTTAAAATAGCCCATGTAAAGGGCCCATTATTGGGCCCATTTATTGTTTTATCTTCTCTCCTCCTTTAGTCTCACATCTTGTATAGGATTTTCTTCTCTCTTCTTCTTCCTATATATTTGTATTCTCTCCTTTTATTTAGACACACAAGCAATACATACAAGTTTTTGAGCTCTTTCAACACTAAATATTTTCTCAAACACAAATATAATATAATCAATCTATATACCTAAAGATCCATGAAACTATAAACTCAAAAACAAAACTTCTCTCAATAGTTTTTTGAGATCTACATTTGTTCTCTCAGAATCCATGTTTTTTTAAAGAAATCACTCTATCAATTCAAAAGATCTTCCAAATCTACTTACAATCCAAGATCCCTAAAAAATTTCAAGAGAATTATAAATAAATACCTTGAATTTGGTGTTTCGCCGGTGAAACCGTCGAGTTCTCGCAGTGGAGTTTCAGGGATTCCGAGTCAAAGTGAGATCTTGACTTGGATTCTCCTTGTTATATAAAATGGATATCGCCCCCTATCCCTCGCGAGAGCGTAAAATTTCACCAAAATTCTAATTTCTTTATCAGTTCTTTTCTTGCATATGCTACACATGCTACAATCAAGATTTTGTTGATTTATCATTTACGGATAATTTGCACTGTGGGATTTCCTTTTTCAAGTTTCATATAACATTGTTTAGATAATTTCATATCTTGTATATCTTCAATATACAATGAAATAGTGAGTAACAAATGTTTAAAAGTGTTTTCGCATGCCTCTAAGTATGAGTAATATTTTAGATTAGATAATGAAATTACACTCACACTATTTGGTAAACTACAAGTGTATTAATTTTTTTTTACATGAATGTGCTTTATTAAACCTTAATCGCTTGAATTACATAATACACTTGCTTCATCAGTGATTCATGCACCTATTTATTCAAAACTCATGCCCTAAAAAAATTTGTTATCTATGTTTGTGACACAAGTGGATTCAGAGTCCTTCGTCAAAAGAAAAAAATGATAAAATAAAAATGATGATATAAAAAAATTGCTAAATAAAATAATTGGCAAGGATACTACAACAAGCACTACTCACTGATGCGGAGCAGAGACGAGGACGCGTTTTGGGCCCGATCGGGGCTGATTTGGCAACTTTCCATATATGGCGTGCCCGGATCGACGATCGGGCTCCGCGATTGCGTCTGGAGCGTCGCCGCGAGTCAAAATGCTATATTACTTTATATTTTTTGAGTTTATTTTGATGTATTTTAAGGGCTAACCCATCGGCGAATCATAGCCGTTGTTGGGGATGCCCTAGTTTGTGTTTTCTTATAAATAGGATGCTATGGGGCTGTTTTGAGGCCATTGCAGAATTTGGAGAGTTCATTTTCGGATTCCTGCGATCCTTCCCCGGTGCCGACGCCGTGGAGCCCTAGGTGACGACTCCTAGGTGGTTTTCTTCATCCCCAAGGTAATACTCATTCATAGTCTTCTCCTTCCACCTCTGAAACCCTCATACGCATCCCCTACAACCCCCAAATCCCAATCCCAAATGCTGATCACTGTTCACGATTACTGTTCACGGGTAATGTTCACCGACACTGTTCACGGGCACTGTTCAGCGACACTGTTCATCCGCCGTTACTTCTCACGAGCACTGTTCATCCGTCGGCACTGTTCATCCGCCGACCCTATACCAATCCCGCAGCCTCCTTCCCTCCGTGGATCCACTTCCCACCGTCCCGAAAACCCTAGATCTATTTTGATCTAGTGGTACCACCCTCCGATCAGTTATTTCCACCGCACAAAACTTTCATTTTTGCCCGGATCCGCTCCTAAATATCGGATCTACTCACCCCCGGTCCAGATCTACTCATTCGTGTCCGGATCCGCCGTTTTACCTTCCGTTACCACCACTTTCCACCGAGGGCAGCCACTGTCACCGTCGTCTCGCCACCGGTTCCACCTCCGATCGCCCGTTTGCATCTGGTCCCTCAAATTCTCCACCACCTCGGATCAGCTCACTGCACCGTGAGTATCTCGTGGTATTGTGTTTTGTATTTGACATTTGCACTTGGTTGTTTATCTATATTTGTGTTGTGACCATCGTTTGGTAGTTGTTGTACTTTTACGCTAATATTTGTTTGTGGAATTAATCGCCGCCGCTTGCTTAGGCCCTCTGCGCGGAGGAAGCCGTTGCCAAATCGCTAAAATTATTTAATTGCTTCTTTATTTTGATTAACTGCGTGGTGTTATTAATTCTCATTGCTTCAATTAATTGTCGTTGTTATCTGACTGTTTCATTGCATGTAGCATTGCATTTGCATATCCCCTCACACGTGCACGTAGAGTCCTAGCTTCCGAGCACCACTAGCCTACCCCTACATCATTTGGTATCAGAGCCCAAGGTTATGTCATTTGCATGCTTTGTAGTGGTAGGTCATATATAGTCTTTAGGTTCATCCATGTCTAGTTATCGTCGTCATTCGTCTCCTCCATCTGAGTATTCTAAGTCCGCCTATGCCCGATCTCATAGAGTAACTTTAGAGAAATCCTCACGTTATCATGATGATTATTATAGTCTGCGACACACCACTTCCCGAGATCGTGTCGACCCACCGACACAACCTCACTATGTTAGAGATGATCAGTATGATTATTGTCGTCGGTCTTATCCTTGCACGCGAGCAGATCGTGTTGAACCTTCGACTCGACCTGATTACCTTATGGATGACTATTTTGAGGATCCTCACTTTGAGAGGGATCTTGAGAGTCAGTTTCGTACAGTTTCCCCTTCCTTTGACGGCTCATCAAGTCCTGAGTCTTTCAGCTATTGCTTCGTGGATATGGAGTATTATTTAGATTATTTTGAGTTATTTGGTGAGCGTCGCGTCAAGTTTGTGAAACTTAGACTTTTAGATCAGGCGAGGGCATATTGGGCTAGCATTAAGAGGACCCGCGAGCGAGATCGTCTTCGTCGCATCACTAGTTGGAGAGACATGAAACGTATATTGTGTCAGAGGTATCTGCCTTCATTGTATCGGAGTCGCTTGCTCGACCAATTATTTTCCCTTCAGTAAGGATCCATGTCTGTCGCTGAGTACATTGATTGCTTTGATGAGTTAGTTGTGAGGAGCGACATCCGAGAGGACCCAGCCATGACCACTTGCAGATTTAGATCTGGGCTTCGATCTGACATTCGTACTAAGGTGGCTTATCATAGCTCGAAGTCCCTCGAGCGGATGTGTCAGCTTTCCCTTCATTACGAACAGACTTTGAGATCCGCCAGAGCTGGTCGGTTGGACCCTCACCTTGACCTCCGTAGTACGAGCCCTTCTCATACTGAGGTCACTACGATGCCTACCACTGCCATGTCACCCACGACGGGAGTGATACTTGATGCGGGTTACTCTCACCCCAGCGAGATGCTTAGTCCCGTGAGTGACATATCTCTTATTTTTGACCCGTCTCTTGTGATCCCGACGAAGGGTAAGCCTGAGCGACCTATTGAGTCTGTAGTGTTGTGTCCCTCACCCACACCTCCACTTTTGGCATGTCCGGGGTTGATTAACACTCATACCCTAGACTCATGTCTTGACACCGTACCCACAGACCCATTCTTGAGCATAAGTCTATGTCGCTTTTCCCTTGGCATTACCCTGAGCCACGTTACGACCGAGAGCTCAGAGCCTGCGGTTGACCTAGTAGTGGCTATGTCACCCATGCACGGGGGCACTACCCCTTTCGATGGTATGTATCGGGAGGACCATGACCTTAGCGACAAGCCCTATAACGAGCCCCCTGTTGAGCCTCCTGATGATCCACCCCATCTTGGTGAGGATGAGGCTCAGGTGAGCCACTCAGGTGTGATGCCTCTTTCATTATCATTTCTGACCTTGCCCCAGAAAAGGGACCTTGAGTGGAGCAAGACATATGTAGGGCCTACCTTGAGTTCACTTGAGTATACTCATATTGGGAGGACCTACCTTATGACGCCTCATACTCTGGATGAGTTTTGGGACACGGCACCCGCTGAGCCACCCGATGAGTTCTTTCTTGTCTGGGACGCTCACCACATTTTAGAGCCACGACTTCCAGTCGGTGCACACGATTTTCACTCAGGTGGTCGTCTCCTTCGTGATGACTTTTCTGACACACCTCCTGGGGACCCCCCTGATATGATACGTTCCCCGAAAGACATTTGACTCTTTACGAGCCCGTATTTGAGTATAGTTGTCTCTCACGGTCATCTGAGCGCTCGTCACACACAAGATGAGTTTGTCTACACTCCACCGAAAGAACCTCCTGATAGGCCACCACGTTTGAGAGACATCTCAGGAATTATTGGATTTTCCTATAAGGAGTGTACTGTGTCTGTCATGTTGTCTTTGCATCATTTGCATTACCTGCATAAGTCTGATGAGTCATTTGCACAACATTTGCATGATTTGCATGAGTCGGTCCGCCGACGAATATTAACAAGCAATGAAAATTACAAAGCTCATGCAGTTAAGCGAAGGCGAGAGCAAATATTTAATGTAAGCGAGAAGGTAATGGTGCGAGTCCGTCCTGAGAGTCTCCCTTGATACAAGTGGTATGGAGGCTGCTCAAATAGGTCGGAAAGGCAGCTGAGGGGCAGGAGAGGAAGAAAGTGCCATGAAGTAGGAAGGGGAAGGTAGAGGAGATAGAAAACTAGAAAAGGGGGCTTGAGGCTCATAATCGATGTCTTGATAGCTTATTTATAAGTTTTTTTTACATACTGTAGCTGTTAATTGACTAGCAAATTATGCAATAACTGAATCATTGGATTTTTTCTGGCTTGTTTGAGTCCGAACCTATGACTTTATTAAACCTGTGGCGTCAGCTTCTTCTTTTGGGTTGGTAATTAAAGGGAATGGTAACAGAATTGGGTTACCTTCTCCTAGTTTTGCCATTCTACGAAATCGTCAATCAAACCTAGAAAATTTAAAACTGTTTCCGAATCGAAGTTGGAAACGGAAAGTAATAAAAAAACAGAAGAATGTTGAGAAAGGGTAAGAACCTGAGCAAAATTGACGATGAATTGGCGGAACTTGGGATGAACGCCGGCCTCTTTCTTTAATCGGTTGGCAATGGGTTTGCTGAAGGTTCTCAGAGCCAGAGTTCCCAGCTTCGCTAGTGGAAGAATCATGCCTTTTCCTCTCTTCTACCGCTCCTTGTTTGCTTTTTAATGGCTTAGATCGTCGGCGATGAGGGAAAACCGGGGCGTAAAACCATTTTGCTCTTCCCCCCAGTGGATCGACGCAAAGAAGCTGGTGGGAAGGAGGAAAAAGGAGAAATTTTGCTTCAGGCTATATAATGTATTTTATTTAGATATTATATTCCAGATTATTTCTTGTACCACAAGATTTTCCTCCATTTCTGAGCAGAAATTTTTTAGGTGCGGCCGGGCACCCCGTATCCATGGAATCTTTTAGGATATGTTCCTTCTCAAAAATTCATCCAATTTCAATTCTTGTGAGAATTGAAATTGGAATTGGAATTGATTTGAATTTCAATGCAGTTGTTTGGGTGCAAGATGAATTTTTAGAATTGAAATTGGAATTAGTTTAGAATTTCTTTTTAACGATTATTAACCGCAACTCGTAATTGGCTAGTCGCACACCAAAATCTCTCAAATTTTCGCGTCTTTTTGAAATACGCCTTGTACGTGCAATTTCAGGAAAAGTGTTCAACGCAAAAGTTGTAGATATCGACGAGATCTACAACTTTTGTGTTGAACACATTTCCTGAAATTGCATGTACAAGGCGTATTTCGAAAAGGCGCAAAATCTGGATATATTTCCAAAGTAAGCCTTGTACATGTATTTTTAGGAAACGTGATCAACACAAAAGTTGTAGATCTCGTCGATATCTACAACTTTTGTGTTTAACACTTTTCCTGAAATTGCATATACAATGCGTATTTTGAAAAGGCGCGAAAAATTGAGAGATTTGTGGGTGTGACTAGCCAATAATGGGTTGCGGTTAACAATCACCTTCTTTTTTTCTTATACGTGCAAGATCGGGCGACAACGACAATTTGAAGATGGAGTCTTGTGTCACTCGAGACGTAGTTATTGCAACAAAATCTAGTGGTGGAGGGAATTATTTTTTTACAATCTCTAAGAAAATATAGAAGTTGGCAAAAAGGGAATAAAACACCAGAGAAATCAACTTCAGGTAGTGTGTCAACAATTAATTAGAAGGCCTATTTTCAAAAGTCGCGCGCCCGTGCGGAACTGTGTGATTCGCATATTTCTACCCGGGTTCCGTCCCTTATAAAAATAAGTCTACTATATAGTATTTTTAGGAAAATTGATCACCATGAAAATTGTAGATCTCATCGAGATCTACAACTTTTATGTTGATCACTTTTCTTTAAAATGTTATATAGAAGTCATATTTTCCAATGACGCGCGGAACCCGTATTTTGCAAAATCCGTGTTCAATACATCTATCTATACTATTTTATAAGGAATAAACACCCTTTGGTGAAAAATTGGGCTTTCCAATTTTATCCTTGCACCAAAGGGTGATTCACCCTTATACCATGAAAATTATGACTGGGCCGGGTGGGCTGGGGCCGGCTTCGTGCGGGTGGGCGGGCGAAGCCCGCCTTGAGCGATTGGGTACTGTCACGCTTGGCCGTAGGGACAGAGCCACGTGTCGGACATATATATATATATATATATATATATATATATATATATATATATATATATATATATATATATATATATATATATATATATATATATATATATATATATATATAGTATAAGCGAAGCCATCCGCCGGCCGTCCGTAACATTCGACTTCGCGATTTTGCCCTCCGCATCGCGTCTCTTCCCGGCCCCGACGCGTCCCCTCACTCCTCGCGCCCGCGTGTCCTCACCGGCGATGACCCCTCGCCGCTCATGCGCCGCTCACACTCCCGATATCTGCATACCGCCTCCCACCGCATCTTACCTGCTCGATTCCACTTCAACTTCCCATCTTCCCTGCTCGATCCCATCCATTGTCGCAGCCCATTCCGTTGCTCCGGTCGCTGACCCTTCCTCTTCCGCACCGCTGCCGCCTCCACGGACGTTGTCGCTGCCGCCTCCGCGTCCCCCATCGCTGCCGCTGCCGGTTCCTCAGTTACCTCGGCTGTTCTTCTCCTGCCAGGTTTTTTTTGGTAATTTCGTATGTTCATTTGAATATCCCTTCTCATTTTGATAACCTCCCGTGTTATTCTCCTGCCATGTTTTTAACTGTAATTTCTTCTGTTGATTTCAATATCCCTTTTGATTTGGGTATAGGTTTCTGTTTTCACTTTCACTGCTTTGTTTTGGTTTAAATATTAGTTTAACATCAACTCTGGATTCCACACCCAAATCGACACTACGTCCGCTGCCGCGCCCGGTAATTTGCTGCACTCTGCTTTGTTGCAACACACTGCAGCAAGCTTCACTTCACTGCACACTGCTGCCGCAGTGCACTTTGCACTACAGCAAACTGCATTTCTGCAGCAAACTGCATTTCTGCAGCACACTGCCATGCTGCTTTGCAAAGTGCACTGCACTGCAAACTCCTGTGATGTGTTTTACTTTGCTGCAACACACCCCAGGATACTGCACTGCACTGCAAAGTGCTCTGCCGCAGTGCACTTTGCACTCCAGCAAACGCCAATGCTGCATCACACTGGTTTGCTGCACTGCAAACTCCTTTCCTGCCTTTCACTTTGCTGCAATACAGCCCAGGAAACTGCACTCCACTTCAAAGTCCTCTGCCGCAGTGCACTTTGCACTCCACCAAACTGCAGTGCTGCAGCACACTGCTTTGTTGCTTTGCAATGCATCAATGTTGTTTGCTGCCACTGCAGCACACTGCTTTGTTGCTTTGCAATGCATCAATGCTGTTTGCTACCACTGCAGCACACTGCTTTGTTGCTTTGCATTGCATCAATGCTGTTTGCTGCAGTGAAAAATCCACTGCACTGCAGTTTGCTCTGCCGCAGTGCACTTTGCACTCCACCAAACTGCAGTGCTGCATCACACTGCTTTGCTGCACTGCAAACTCCTTTGCTGCCTTTCACTTTGCTGCAATACAGCCCAGGAAACTGCACTGCACTTCAAAGTCCTCTGCCGCAGTGCACTTTGCACTCCACCAAACTGCAGTGCTGCAGCACAATGCTTTGTTGCTTTGCAATGCATCAATGTTGTTTGCTGCCACTGCAGCACACTGCTTTCTTGCTTTGCAAAGCATCAATGCTTTTTGCTGCAGTGAAAACTCCACTGCACTGCAGCAAACTGCAGTGCAAACTGCTTTGCTGCAGTGCACGTTGCTGCAGCACATTTGTTTGCATCGTGCACTGCACCACATTTGTATGGGTTTACGATTGTATTGCACTGGATCAAGGTGCACCAAAAAATTCTAATTCCGTTTTTTGATTTGAATATCCCTTTTGATTTGGATATAGGTTTGCGTTTTGGATTTTCATTCTTAGTCAATTATATATTCAAAGATTTAAAGTAATTAAATTCTCTAATATTAGAAGATGTGTAATACTTCAATTACAATGAGAAAATATACAGTAATTAAAGTACATATATGTAGAATGGAAGGATGTGATTTGCCCTTTTATTTGCCAACAGAACTTAAGACAATCATTTTGAAATAGAGCTCACTCATTGTTTGTCGATTTGAAAATTTTCATGCAAGAGTTTTCTCTCTAATAATGATATAATTGTATAGAAATAAATTAGGTAGATAGGTCTTATCCATTTCAAAAAAAAAACTTTTTGTTTCCATAACAAAATAAAATTTCCTCAAAAATGTTGAGATTACTCAGAGTGAGAATTTTGGAGGTTTAAAAAGCCAATTTTGGTCACGTCCAAAAGTTGCAATTTCAATACGTTTCCAAATTTTGAATCCAAGTTCAATTTATGTTACCTTCATATTATTAAATATTCAAAAATTAATATGTTGACTATGAAACAATGAAAGGGGTGAAATAATGCCAATTTCATCCCAAATTTAACATGATCTGTAGAATCCAGTCCCAAATCGAGGCTGCGTCTGCTGCCGCCCCCGGTTTCGCAGTCGTTTGCACTGCCCTGCACCAACTTGCACTGCACTGCAGCTTCATGCAGTGCACTACTTTGTTGCTTTGCAATGCATCAATGCTGTTTGCTACCACTGCAGCACACTGCTTTGTTGCTTTGCATTGCATCAATGCTGTTTGCTGCAGTGAAAAATCCACTGCACTGCAGCAAACTGCAGTGCAAACTGCTTTGCTGTAGTGCACGTTGCTGCAGCACATTTGTTTGCATCGTGCACTGCAGCACATTTGTATGGGTTTACGATTGTATTGCACTGGATCAAGGTGCAGCAAAAAATTCTAATTCCGTTTTTCGATTTGAATATCCCTTTTGATTTGGATATAGGTTTGCGTTTTGGATTTGAGTACTTTGTTTGGGTTTACAGTTGTAATTATGAATTTAACATGATCTGTAGAATCCAGTCCCAAATCGAGGCTGCGTCCGCTGCCGCCCCAGTTTCGCAGTCGTTTGCACTGCCCTGCACCAACTTGCACTGCACTGCAGCTTCATGCAGTGCACTACAGCAACATGCAGCAATCTGCAGAAAAACCAATGCACTGCACCACACCGCAGCGCTGCACTGCATCAGGCCGCAGCGCACTGCACCTGCTGCCGCCCCCGGTTTCACATTCGTTTGCACTGCAGCACCCTACACTGCTGCAGCAAACTGCAGTGCTGCAGCAAACTGCAGTGCTGCAGCACTGCAGTGCAAAATTTAGCCGGCTGCACACTTTCCACTCCAGCAAACTGCAGTGCTGCATCACACTGGTTTTCTGCACTGCAAATTCCTTTGCTGCCTTTTACTTTGCTGCACTACAGCCCACGAAACTGCACTGCACTTCAGAGTGCTCTGCCGCACTGCACTTTGCGCTCCAGCAAACTGCAGTGCTGCAGCACACTGCTCTGCTGCTTTGCATTGCATCAATGATGTTTAGTGCACTAAAAAATCCACTGCACTGCAGCAAACTGCAGTGCAAACTGCTTTGCTGCAGTGCACGTTGCCGCATCACATTTGTTTGGGTTTGCGATTGTATTGCACTGGATCACGGTGCAACAAAAAATGCTACTAAAATGCTACTTTCGTTTGTTGATTTGAATATCCCTTTTGATTTGTATATAGGTTTGCGTTTTCGATTTGAGTACTTTGTTTGGGTTTACAATTGTACAATATGATCTCTAGAATCCACTCCCAAATCGAGGCTGCGTCCGCTGCAGCCCCCGGTTTCGTAGTCGTTTGCACTGCCCTGCACCAACTTGCACTGCACTGCAGCAACATGCAGCAATGTGCAGAAAAAAATTCCACTGCAGCACACCGCAGCGCTGCACTGCATCAGGCCGCAGCGCACTGCACCTGCTGCCGCCCCCGGTTTCACATTCGTTTGCACTGCAGCACCCCACACTGCTGCAGCAAACTGCCGTGCTGCAGCAGTACAGTGCTAAATTCAGCCGGCTGCAACACAGTGCACCAAACTGCACTGCATCTTGCTTTGCAATCTTCCTATGAATTTCCGTTTTGTCATTCCTCTATCATCTTGCAAAGTAATAGAATCATGTGATGCTTCATTTGCTACCAAGGTAACTCATAGGACATTGTTACAGATTTCTCACCGGCGTACGAAAATTATATATTCTGTAATTTTAAATTACATATTACCTGTTTGTGAAGACCCGTTACTCGATCATTTTCCAAACTAATAGCACCGTGTCTCAGCGGTCGTTGTTAATTATATATACTGTGCTTCTAAAATATATACTAACTGTTTGTGAAGCCCTGTTACTCTATCATCTTCCAAGCTAATAGACGCATCTCATAATTGATTTTCTCACAAAGACCGTAATAGCTGTACTACCTATTTGTAAATATGTGCGTCTGTCATCCCATGTTATTATTATTTCAGTTTAACCTGCGCTCTCCTTCAATCATCTCTGCTTTCCATTCAACCTTCTGGTGTATATCAACAGCTCTCATTGAACATTCTACTGCATGCTCCTCTTACAATAGAATGTTCTTTCTTCCACGTGAAGTTCGCATAACGAATACGAGAGATGAGTATATAGAATGTCATGTGACATATTTGATCGCTAGATCTCATTTACAATTAGATATGTTGCTTTTATTAAAATAGTAATGTCCCTTTTGATGACTGCAGATCACGTGTCTGCGTATTTCACATAGGGAATAATCCGAAAATGGATAGATAATTCTCATACGTATGTAAATAATATGTTCACTACGTCTGTGTTTGTCAAAACGATGCCGCTCATGAACATCAATGTCGCTAAATAGTTATTCACCAATATGCGCCTACGGAATTCCGTTGCACTTTTACGTTCAAACTACTGAAATTTTTTACCTAATCGTTAATGAATACCGCTTTACGCCCATATGTTTACTCATTTTACGAATAGCGGGTTAGTATACTTGCCATTTTGGTACTCAAATATTTAAGATTATCATAATTTGAAAACATGCCTATAACGAATAATATATGAAATATATGTTCCTGCTTTGTTACCCTCACACTTCTCCATTCTAACAAGCTCACAAAATGCACCATCAATCACTAAACCATTGATGGTCTATTGCAGCTACCATTCAGTTCCCTTTGTAAATAATACGCTAACTACGTCTGTGCTCGGCAAGCCGATGTCCTTGCTGAACATGAATGTCGTTAAATATTCACTCATCAATATGTACCTACAGAATTGCGTTACGCTTTTACGTTGAAAGTAATGAAATTGTTTACCTGATCGTTACTGAACACCGAGTGATGCACATGTGCTTACTCAGTTTAAGCGTAGCCGTTTATTATAATCACCGTTTTGTACAAACGCAGAAAGCACTGCAACTCATTCGTCCTTATATGAACATGTACTCGACTTTCCGGTTGTCGCACATATTTTTTTTGTGCTGCGTGTTTTTGAAAAAAATTACATATGTCTACTTGGCTGCTATGATGTATTCTCTCATTTGATCTCCTGCTATTGATAATCGTCGTGAGTTTGTTCAATATTTGTAATTTACTTCCGCTATTATCTCCTGCTTCTGTTTGCTTACTGTTCCTCGCTTCATTCCTCAAATATTGAAAAACTATCGTAGCTTGAAGAACCTGCCTGTGACGAATAATATATGAAATATATACTTCTGCTTTGCTTTGAATTTATAACTTTCATGTTGATCACTTTTCGATTTGAAGCATCTTTAACCCCTGCCCGTATGCTCGCACTGGTCCAATTCATATACGAACAGGACCCCGTGCGAAGGTGCGAAGATAGGATCTCCACCGTCCGCACTGTTCATCTCGCAAGCTGATCCGACAACCCTAGCAAATCCACCGCCATAGCCACCGCCGGTGGGTTCGCCGGCCACCGTCCGTCCGGGGTTCGTCGGCGGTCATGCCGACGAACCCCGGGCGGACAGTGGTCGGCGAGCCCGCCCCCGCCAGCAGTGGCAGTGAGAGGAAGAGGTGCATTCATAGTGGCCGGTGGTGCCGACTGCAGCAGCCGGCGGTGACGTTGTCTTCGCATCTTCGCACGGGTCCTGTTCGCATATGAACAGCACCATAAATATATATATATATATATATATATATATATATATATATATATATATATATATATATATATATATATATATATATATATATATATATATATATATATATATATATATATATATATATATTATATAAAACAATAGTGATATCTTGAAACACACCGTTAAATTCATCAGGACCTGCCAATAGCGATATCTCCAAAGAAAACACTGTTCACTTCTTCCGAAAGCCCGACAACAACTTTTCCGCCTCTGTCCTTCACGAGCTCGCCCCGCAGCCGGCGGCGGAGCCGACGGCGGCCTGCCCGGCTCCCCCCGGGGGGTTCGCCGGCCTCCGGCGAACCCGCCGGGGGTTGTCCGGCGGGGAGCGGGCAGGGCCTCCATCGGCGGCGACCCTGCCCGTGAGCTCCAGTTTAGGGCTCACGGGCAAGGGCCCTGCCTCCTTCCGCCTCGGCTTCACTGCCCGCGGATGCCGCCGCCGGCGGAGCTGCCGGAGGCCTGCCGGCACCCACCGGAGGGTTCGCCGGCCTCCGGCGAACCCGCCGGTGGTGGTCCGGCGGCGAGCAGGCAGGGGGGACGGGCACGAGAATTTTTTCTTTATTTTTTATTTTATTTTTATTTGGTTTTTATTAAATAAATTATTATTAAATTATAATTATATAATTTGGTTTTTATTTTTTTTTTCATTTTTTATTTTGTTTTTTATTAAATACATTTTTATTAAATTATAATTATATAATTTGGTTTTTTATTTTTTATTTTATTTTTTATTTTGTTTTTTATTAAATACATTATTATTAAATTATAATTATATAATTTGGTTTTTTATAATTTGGCCGGCGGAAGGGGGTCAGGCAGTAATTAAATAAATTATAAAAATTTATTTTTTTATTTTATAATGTATTTAATAAAATTTAAATGCTTTTAAATAAAAAAATTTAAATAATTGTTTAAAATACTTTTAAATTTTGTCGGGGGGCGGGCTTCGCGGTGGCGGGCGGCCCGCCATGGGGCGGGCGAAGCCCGCCGCCATTGTTTAAAATACCTTTAAATTTTGCTGGGGGGGGTTCGCGGTGGCGAGCGAAGCCCGCCGCAGGGTGGGAGTCGTCCGTCGGAGGGGCGGGCGAAGCCCGCTTGAAAGCCAAGCGGGCTAAGCCCACAGTGATGCATCTAGAACGGGTGAAGCCCGTTCGAAGATGCAAGTATATATATATCTATATATATACACACACACATACATATTTATATACATATAGAGAGAGCGATTTATCGGGACCTCCCCTCTAACTTTGCTAAATTACTGACAACACCTCTCTTATTTTCGAAATTACAAAAACCACCCCTGAAGCTTTAATTTCATAACAACCATGCACAAAAACACCCCCCTCGGTGTGCAGTGTCCAGAGGGTATTTTTCTTCATGGATGCAATGAAATGAAAAGTTCAGGGAAAGTTTTTGTAATGAATTGAATACTTACGATGAGTTTTTTGTAATTTCGAAAATAAGAGGGGTGCTCTCACTAATTATGCTATTTTACAGGGGAAGTTTGGGTAATTATATATAGACTAGCATCTTTGCACGACCTGTTGACCGTGCACCTTGCTCCCAGTTGCCTTGGGTGCTTATGGGCTTCGCCCGTTTGCACCCAAGGAGGGTTAAATTTGTCGATTTGTGTTCAATGCTCTGGGGCGGCCTTCGTCAGCCTCCATCCGAGCTCTGCCCGCACAACACGAAAAAATACTATTCATTTTGAGTGTACTTTTGTGTTTTTGCAGAAAGGAAATAATGTTATTGTTGGATCTAGTGGCGTGCTTAGAGGGAGGGGGTGGAATAAGGGTAAATAATATTTTTTTTCACAAATTTAAAATTTAGGTAAAATAATTAAGAAAGTTAAGAAGATATTTTTCACAAGCAAAAATATATTTCAAACACCCTGAAATTTAAAGAAAATAAAATGATGACTTTATTTCATAAGTAAAAAAAAACATAAACAAAAATTCTAATAGAGCTTGAAATCGAGGCTACAAATGAAAAACTTCTTTTTAGTTTTCACTAGTCCTTCTCTCGAGGACCGGTAGGCTAAAGCCTATCTCTCTCTAGATATAGCTACTAGCATCCCTCTAAATCACTCCACGGCCTAGTCGATGTACACAAGGAGGCGATTTCCCCCTAAGCCACACACAGACCTAATCGTCACACACAAGACGACGATTTCTCTACTGTTACATAGAATAATAAAGAAAAAAAATACAAAATAGAAATCTGAAATGAAAACTCCCTCTAGTTTAGAGCACTTGAAGAAGACGATGAATCCTTTCAAAGGTCATCGGAGTTATAAGGCACAGACAGTCTCTTCTTCGCTCTTTAACTTGCTTACACACTTAGGAGTTTTTCTGGTTCCACGGAGTTATCAGGTTGTGGATTCACAACACAAAAGCTCCTGGAGGTACGTATCTTTAAATTCACGAAATTTAGCCCCTTTTAAACATTCTGCACTATCGCCCCACGATGGGTAGATATCGCCTGAGCGATATCACCTCAGCCTGCCACGTGGCCCACTTTGTATTAACCGCGCCAGAATGATGGTGATCGTGCTGATCGAGCGCTATCGTCCCATGATAGGTAGATATCGCCTGATGATATCAGTGAATAATGTGATATGCCCGAAACCACCGAGAAAATGGGTGACGTCATCATGATATCGCCTGACGATAGAGAGCTATCGCTATCGATATCTCTTGCTTTGAAAAATCATCAACTTAATGGCAATCCAAAAATATCAGAGTATTGATCTGAAGATATCTGCACACCATAAACACACTATGATCAAATACATTCGAGATTTGTTATTTTCAGACCAATGAATGCAAAACACATGCTACAATAATCTCCCCCATTTGATAATAACAAATCCACTGAGAAAGAAATCAACGACGACCAATTAAGATGTTTATCTAGCATGATAAAGTAAGTAAGAACTGGAATGTGCACAAACTCCCCCATAACGATGCTCCCCCAATATCGTAAACACTAGTTAATAACAAAAATAGAACCTTCCCTTTTCTGTGTCGTATATCTGTCAAATGATTTCTTGTGATATTCTTCCCCTTTTTGTTATTAGCAAAAGAATATTAAGAAGTAAGGATTATCATGGAGCATTGCAGAAGCATATGAGAGAGAGAATGAAGTGCAAGAAAAAGACATGACCAGAGAATTTGAAAAGTGAAACAAGAATGCCTTTTGCAAAAATAAGCAAGTAGTGATTCATCAAGATAAGATAACATAACAATGAAAATTTTGTCATCCAAGTTAACAGAAATATTACAAAACTCATGTTATTATATGTCATCCATATATTTTAGAGAGAAATCTTCTAATAGTGTTCAGTCCAATTCTCATATGAAGAAATATTAGAGAAGATAATGAGGTGTGCAATGTGAGCTAGGTTGAAAGATATAAGTGGTGAAATTATTCCTCATGAACCAAATGAAATATAAATCATAACGTTGAATGTAGACAATGTTCTTGGTGCTCATAAAGAGATTCAGGGCACACAAAGATAATTTGAATGACTTTCATGTTTGCACAAGATACTTTATAATTCTTTCCAAAGTGTTCAAATTAAACTCACAATGCTCATTAAAACTCATCAAGAGGTTGAGTAGTGCTTGATGGAGTTGCCTTGAGATTTTATTTTGCGTAACACATTTTGCTTATTGCATTCAACAATATTTTATGATGACCGAGAACTCCGAATTCACTTGTTCTGCAAACATTTGTTTTTGTGTAAAATAGCCATATGATTTGAAGTGAAGAAAAGTGTTTGAATCACATACGAAATAATGGACATTTATAATAAAGAGGTTAAGTATTTATAAGGCATATTCATGAGAGAGTAATTTAAAACACATATACCTTGGAACCAAAAGCGTGTTCATGAATGTCATTATCTAATGTAACACATTACTCAGACTTTGATGCATGCAAAAATAATCAGAAACATTTTGTTACTCAGAATTTTAGTGGATATTAAATATATTTAAGGCATGAATAAGCAAAAAACAATGGATTTGTAACTTGAAATGAAAAAGTAACAATATGAAAAAGATAAAACAAAAACTTGACTGAATTATGAGTAGCATGGTCGAATAATGATGAACATAGAAAGAAGGGAAAATTTGGATTAAGTTTTGCTATCGCGCCGCGATAGCGCGATATCGCCATGGGACATCATTTTATTTAAATAAGCCTGATCTGATTCCAGATCTCAAAAGCCCTTGCTCTTCCTGTAACCCTAGTTGGAGAAGACGACCGTACAAGCTGCGGAACTCTCGAATCTAAGGTAATTTCTTAATTTTCTTGTGAAAATTGTTAGGGATCTTATTTGAAAAGGCAAAAGAAGAGATCCTATAGGATCAAAAAAACATTTTGATGAAGATTTGCTGGAATTGGATGAGGGTTCCATGCTTTAGTAAACTTCTACCTTCCATGCTTGTGTTCTTCATGGATCTTATGGATCTAGAGCATGAAAGAGTTTGGAGAAGTTTGAATATGGTTTAAATAGAATCTAAAGAGTAGATCTAAAAATTTTAAGTTGAATTTTCGGGCTGAAGAAGAATTTTAGCTATTGCCGGTGATAGTGAGAAAAATTGATAATATCAATTTTCATTTCAGGAAATGGCATATAGTTCCCGAGCACGAAAGAATACAACAAGAAATCCTCATTCATCGTACCAATCATATTCGGGGATCGAAAAAATTGCTATAGGCATAACTTTGATTGTAGAATTGGACATGACACGTGAGTCGCAAATTTATGACATGTTTGCTTAGTCGGGTATACTATTTTTTTTACTGCCAGATATGTTTAGCTCAGTATCAATTAGGGAAATTTATAATCATTTGGAAGATCCCACCTACAATGGACTGAAGGGAGGGGTTAGATCACGATTACAAAATGAAATCGTGGAGATAACCCATGATGATCTAAGAAATGAATTTGGCCTGATTTCTAGTAAAAATGTCCTGGATGTAGTAGAGAATTATAGAAAAGACAGGGACTGGACGCAGATGAATCAGTTCCTTCATGGAACGTCAACTAAGAACCTCATTAAGATGACCACTACACTCACTCCAGATGCTTATTTGGTACAAGACATATTGAGGAATACTGTGTTGTTGAAAGTCGGTGATATGAGAAAAACCACTGCACAACTGAGCTTAGTCACTTTTTCAGTGATAGAAAAGGAGCAATTTGTTGTAGCAGATTTGGTATTATCGGTGATCAGATATATGTTTAAGATTAAAGACCCCTTGAGGAGGAAAATCAACACACTTCCATTATGAAGTGTCATTCAATGGGTTCTTTATCAAAAATACCAATGGATTCACCAGGACCTCTACATCAACGACTACATTCCTCCCATTTATAATTCAGAGGTGACAAGATATCCATCAGGATGAGGTGAAGCTTCCATGTCAGCAAGACCGACTCGAGGTGGAGCTTTAACATCTACTAGATCACCACTTCCTCGAGCAGGATCTCTTCGAGAAAGGGTGGATGAGTTATATGACTTAGTGGAAGAACACAACGCTGAAATGAAGAAGGCTGAGTGGGTTGAAAAATTTTATGAAATTTATAGCCAAAGGATTGGACTTGAAACCGACTCCGGAGGAAGAAAAAAAATGGGAGAGTCCAGTGATGGATCCTCCTCGTCATTCAATTCTGCGTGTAAGACGACTGCAAGAGCAAGGATAGAGCTCAAGTGAAGACCAGCCACCCACTAGTGAGGATTAGGATTTTTGATCGAATTGACTATAGGTTTTTCTATTAGCAGCTATCGCCATGTGATAGGGAGCTAACGCCCGGCGATAGGGAGCTATCACCTGGTAACAGGGAGCTATCGCCTGACGATAATGAAAATGTATCTGTTCATTTTGCACTTTATTTTGCTAGACTTAGTATTTAATTAAGATGTATGGTTGAATCTATTTGTAGTTTTATCTAGATGATTAAGTAAATTTTAAACTTGATTTTTATGGTTAGCATACTTGATTAATTAGTTCATTTGAATGTTGTTAAGCTTATGATAATATATATACGAATTTTATTTTTGTAATTTTTTTGGTTGAATGGTTTAAATTTTTAATTTGAAATATCTAAGACTCCTAACTCTAGTCTTAGTGAAGAAAAACATGAATCAAGAAGAGGTTTAGTGAAAATATTGGCAATTTATGATTCAGTTTCTATAAAAGTGATTTTAATGTTATCCTTTTTAATGTGGTCTCTTATAAAATGATGATGGACGTCTATGCGTTTAGATCGTGAATGATGTATTGGATTGTAAGTTAGATCAGTTGCACTTTTATTGTCACACCTTAATTCTATGGTTTGTTGTTGTATTTCAAAATCTTCTAAAGTTTGTTTCATCCATAGAGCTTGTGCACAACAACTACCTAGTGTAATATATTCAGCCTCGGTGGAGGAGAGGGAAACATAATTCTATTTTCTACTCGACCATGAAATAAGTGAAGAGCCTAAAAAGTGACAAGTGTCACTTGTGCTCTTATGATCTAAAGAACAACTAGCATAATCTGAATTAGAATAACCATGTAAAATAAAATCATCATTATGAGGATACCATTGTACAACCCCGTAGTCGCTGAGTGGGGTCCCCTCAGCAGGTGCGAGGTAGGAGGTTGGGGCAGCGAGACCGGCCGAGGCTGGGGTCTCGCCCCAGGCCTGCGTTTTGGCAGGGCGAGACCGGCCAAGGCTGGGGTCTCTCCCCAGGCCTGCGTCCTGGCGGGGCGAGACCGGCCAAGGCTGGGGTCTCGCCCCAGGCCTGCGGCCTGGCGAGGCGAGACCGGCCGAGGCTGGGTTCTCGCCCTAGGCCTGCGGCCTGGCGGGGCGAGACCGGCCGAGGCTGGGGTCTCTCCCCAGGCCTACGGCATGGCGGGGCGAGACCGGCCTAGGCTGGGGTCCCGCCCCAGGCCTGCGGCATGGCATGGCGAGACTGCCCGAGGCTGGGGTCTCACCCCAGGCCTGCGGCCTGGCGGGGCGAGACCGGCCGAGGCTGGGGTCTCGCCCCAGGCCGGCAGCCTGGCGGGGCGAGACCGCCGGAGGCTGGGCTCTCGCCCTGCCCCGCGGCCTGGCGGGGCGAGACCGGCCCGGGGCCGGGCTCTTGCCCCTGCCCCATGGCCTGGCGGGGCGAGACCGGCCGGAGGCCGAGGTCTCGCCCCTGCCCCCTGCTCCCAGTTCTTCGGGGGTCACCTGTTCATCTCAGGTGCCCAGGGAGGAGGGGGCATGACTCTTCCCACCCATGGATCTCTTTTGACCATGTTGTTATTGTTTTACCCTCAGGGTGAAATTACTTCTTTACCCCCTGGTGTGGTTGTTTTCTATTGGCCCAAGGTCTATTTGACGTAGGGGTATTGCTGACATTTTGGTCCATGGGGTTGGAAAAACTATAAATAGACCCTTAAGGGTGCCTTGGAGAGCATTGCATTCAGAGCCACAAAAATCCCTTTGCTCTCTTCCTCCAAGGCACCTAGCTCAAACATTGGCTAGGGAGGGGGAGACTTCAAAAGTCTTTCGGGTGTGAGGTGGGACCTCCGCGCTAGAGTCGAGGGTCTGTTTCTAGTTTCTTGGTCCTTCGGTCCGTGACGTTCTCCTGAGTGTAGTAGGTGCGAGGTCACCCCTTTCCGGGGTCCCCGAACTCCACAGAGGTCATTTTTAGCTTCAATACTTTTGGTGCGGTGAGCATGGAGAGTGACCAGAACAGAAGATCTCGGGAGAGTGTAATGACTGGAGGTCAGGGAGGTAGTGATGACCTCGGCGATCTCCCCAGCCTAGGACCCTTTGTGGGGAGGCAAGAGTTCATGACCGCCATCCAGGGCATCATGGAGATGCTGCGAAGCATTGCTTCTCAGGGTGGCAGCTCCACCCCAACCCCCCAGGAGCTAGCTCCCCCCCCCACTCGGCGAGACAGCTTCAAGGGATCTTGGCAAGACAGCTTCCAGGAATCTCGGCGAGACGGCCCCAAGGTGGTTAAGCGAGAGTGCCCCAGGGATGCAGGCACCCAGGCCACTCCTATCTCCACCACATCAAGTTTTGGTGGTCGGCCAAGGGAGAAAAAGGAGAAGGAGGAATCGCTCAGGAGGGAGGAACCGAGGCCCCAAGGAATAGGGAGTGAGTGGAGAGATCTCACCCTAACTCGCCCAGAGTTCCATATGTATTTTCCTTGTAATGAGTATCCCCTGCCAAGTTAGGCCAGGGTAGGTTATATGTAATGTCTTTTTTCTTTACCAAGTACTTTTTGCTCCGAGATGGTTCCGCTGCCAGGCTCCCACTAGCTGGCAGGGCAGGTTGACCTCTCATGGAGGTCTGGTACTTTTTGCTCCGAGATGGTTCCGCTGTCAGGCTCCCACTAGCTGGCATGGCAGGTTGACCTCTTGTGGAGGTTAGGTACTTTTTGCTTCGAGATGGTTCCGCTGCCAGACTCCCACTAGCTGGCAGGGCAGGTTGACCTCTCGTAGAGGTCAGGTACTTTTTGCTCCGAGACGGTTCCGCTGCCAGGCTCCCACTAGCTGGCAGGGCAGGTTGACCTCTCGTGGAGGTCAAGTACTTTTTGCTACGAGACGGTTCCGCTGCCAGGCTCCCACTAGCTGGCAAAGCAGGTTGACCTCTAGTGGAGGTCAAGTACTTTTTACTCAGAGACGGTTCTGCTGTCAGACTCCAATTAGCTGGCAGGGCAGGTTGACCTCTCGCGGAGGTTAAGTTCTTTTTGCTTCGAGATAGTTCCGCTGTCAGGCTCCCACTAGCTGGCAGGGCAGGTTGACCTCTTGTGGAGGTCAGGTACTTTTGCTCCTAGACGGTTCCGCTGCCAGGCTCCCACTAGCTGGCAGGGTAGGTTGACCACTCGTGGAGGTCAAGTACTTTTTGCTCCGAGATGGTTCCGCTGCCAGGCTCCCGCTAGCTGGCAGGGCAGGTTGACCTCTCGTGGAGGTCAAGTACTTTTTGCTCCGAGACGGTTCCACTGCCAGGCTCCCACTAGCTGGCAGGGCAGGTTGACTTCTCGTGGAGGTCAAGTACTTTTGCTCCGAGACGGTTCCGCAGTCAGGCTCCCACTAGCTGGCAGGGCAAGTTGACCTCTCGTGGAGGTCAGGTAATTTTTGATCTGAGATTGTTCCGCTGCCAGGCTCCCATTAGCTGGCAGGGCAGATTGACCTCTCGTGGAGGTCAAGTACTTTTTGCTCCGAGATGGTTCCGCTATCAGGCTCCCACTAGCTGGCAGGGCAGGTTGACCTCTCGTGGAGGTCAGGTACTTTTGCTCCGAGACGGTTTCGCTATCAGGCTCTCATTAGCTGGCAGGGAAGGTTGACCTCTCGTGGAGGTCAAGTACTTTTTGCTCAGAGATGGTTCCGCTGCCAGGCTCCCACTAGCTGGCAGGGCATGTTGACCTCTCGTGGAGGTCAGGTACTTTTGCTCCGAGATGGTTCCGCTGCCAAGCTCCCACTAGCTAGCAGGGCAGGTTGACGTCTCGTGGAGGTCAAGTACTTTTTGCTCCGAGACGGTTCCGCTGCCAGACTCCCACTAGCTGGCAGGGCAGGTTGACCTCTCGTGGAGGTCAAGTACTTTTTGCTCCGAGACGGTTCCGTTGCCAGACTCCCACTAGCTGGCAGGGCAGGTTGACCTCTCATGGAGGTCAGGTACTTTTGCTCCGAGACGGTTCTGCTGTCAGGCTCCAACTAGCGGCAGGGTAGGTTGACCTCTCGTGGAGGTCAGGTACTTTTTGGTCTGAGACGGTTCCGCTGCCAGACTCCCATTAGCTGGCAGGGCAGGTTGACCTCTCATGGAGGTCAAGTACTTTTTGCTCCGAGATGGTTCCGCTGTCAGGCTCCCACTAGCTGGCAGGGCAGGTTGACCTCTCGTGGAGGTCAGGTACTTTTGCTCCGAGACGGTTCCGCTGTCAGGCTCCCACTACCTAGCAGGGCAGGTTGACCTCTCGTGGAGGTCAGGTACTTTTTGCTCCGAGATGGTTCCGCTGCCAGACTCCCACTAGCTGGCAGGGCAGGTTGACATCTCATGGAGGTCAGGTACTTTTTGCTCCGAGACGGTTCCGCTAACAGGCTCCTACTAGCTGGCAGGGCAGGTTGACCTCTCGTGGAGGTCAGGTACTTTTTGCTCCGAGACGGTTCCGCTGCCAGGCTCCCACTAGCTAGCATGGCAGGTTGACCTCTCATGGAGGTCAGGTACTTTTTGTTCCGAGATGGTTCCGCTGCCAGACTCCCACTAGCTGGCAGGGCAGGTTGACCTCTTGTGGAGGTCAAGTACTTTTTGCTCCGAGAAGGTTCCGCTGTCAGGATCCTCTAGCTGGCAGGGCAGGTTGACCTCTCGTGGAGGTCAGGTACTTTTTGCTCTGTGACAGTTCCGCTGCTAGGCTCCCACTAGCTGTCAGGGCAGGTTGACCTCTTGTGGAGGTCAGGTACTTTTTGCTTCGAGACGGTTTCGCTGTCAGGCTCCCACTAGCTGGCAGGGCAAGTTGACCCCTCGTGGAGGTCAGGTACTTTTGCTCCGAGACGGTTCCGCTGTCAGGCTCCCACTAGCTGGCAGGGCAGGTTGACCTCTCGTGGAGGTCAAGTACTTTTTGCTCCGAGATGGTTCCGCTGCCAGGCTCCCACTAGCTGGCAGGGTAGGTTGACCTCTCGTGAAGGTCAGGTACTTTTTGCTCCGAGAGGATCTCCTCATCCAGGCTCCAACTAGCTGGATGGGTCGAATGTGCCTCGGGGAGATTAGCCTCACCCACGAGAGGATCTCCTCATCCAGGCTCCCACTAGCTGGATGGGTCGAATGTGCCTCGGGGAGTTCAAGTCCCACCCCCCGAGAGGATCTCCTCATCTAGGCTCCCACTAGCTGGATGGGTCGAATGTGCCTCGGGGAGATCAGCCCCACCCCCGAGAGGATCTCCTCATACAGGCTCCCACTAGCTGGATGAGTTGAATGTGCCTCAGGGAGTTCAAGTACCACCCCGAGAGGATCTCCTCATCCAGGCTCCCACTAGCTGGATGGGTCGAATGTGCCTCGGGGGGATCAAGTCACACCCCCGAGAGGAACTCCTCATCCAGGCTCCCACTAGCTGGATGGGTCGAATATGCCTCGGGGAGATCAGCCCCACCCTTGAGAGGATCTCCTCATCTAGGCTCCCACTAGCTGAATGGGTCGAATGTTCCTGGGGGGGATCAATTCTCACCCCCGAGAGGATCTCCTCATCCAGGCTCTCACTAACTGGATGGGTCGAATGTGCCTAGGGGAGAGAGTTCTCTTTGGCTCCGAGACGGTCCCGCTGTCAGGCTCTCACTAGTTGGCAGGGCTGGTGGTACCTCTCGTGGATGCCCCCATTCTCTTTGCTCTGAGACGGTCCCGCTGCCAGGGTCTCACTAGATGGCAGGGCCGGTGGTATCTCTCGTGGATGCCCCAGTCCTCTTTTTCTCCGAGACGGTCCCGCTGCCCAGGCTCTCACTAGTTGGGCAGGGCCGGTGGTACCTCTTGTAGAGGCCGAGTGTTTTTTAACCGGATGGGGTCTCGCCACCCAGGCTCCCATCAGCTGGCATGGCAGGTTGACTCCCCGGAGAGGCGCGCAAGAAGGTCACTCAGCGAATACGTTGGGTTGGATGTTTCTTTTCGAGCTTGTGCCAACCTTAAAAAGAGCAGGGATCGTGTACAACCCCGTAGTCACTGAGTGGGGTCCCCTCAGCAGGTGCGAGGTAGGAGGTTGGAGCAGTCAGACCGGCCGAGTCTGGGGTCTCGCCCCAGGCCTATGGCCTGGCGGGGCGAGACCGGCCGAAGTTGGGGTCTCGCCCCAGGCCTGCGACATGGCGGGGCGAGACCGACCGAGGCTGGGGTCTCGCCCCAGGCCTGCGGCCTGGCGAGGCGAGACCGGCCGAGGCTGGGTGTTGAGATTATATTAGCCAGCAAGACACGTGTGTGTGGGACCGCATGTTTGGGCTTTCCCCATCGCGTTCCAGGTCTGGGTGTTGACCCCAGTGGGCCCCTTGTGTGGCGGAATATCCCCGCGGTCCTGTGGTTGGGGTTAGTCCCACATCGCCTGCAGCAGGCGATCCTTTGTATTCATGTACCCCCGTCCCCCCTTACCATTACCTCGGGGTTTTGGGAAGATGTGTGGTGACGGGTGGTTTCCACATGGTATCAGAGGGAGGTTGTCCTACTGCGGGGGTATGTTGGGATTATATTAGCCAGCATGACACGTGTGTGTGGGACCGCATGTTTGGGCTTTCCCCATCGCGTTCCAGGTCTGGGTGTTGACCCCGGTGGGCCCCCTTATGTGGCGGAATATCCACGCGGTCCTGTGGTTGGGGTTAGTCCCACATCGCCTGCAGCAGGAGATCCTTTGTGTTCATCTACCCCCGTCCCCCCTTACCATTACCTCGGGGTTTTAGGAAGATGTGTGGTGACGGGTGGTTTCCACACTGGGGTCTCGCCCTAGGCCTGCGGCCTGGAGGGGAGAGACCGGCCGAGGCTGGGGTCTCGCCGCAGGCCGGCAGCCTGGCGGGGCGAGACCGGCCGAGGCTTATGTTGAAGGGTTAAACCATAACCTGATCAGTGTAAGTCAGTTATGTGATAAAGGTTATGACGTTAAGTTCTGCAAGGATAAATGTCTGATAATTTCACGTACCTCTTCTGAAGCGGTATTATCAGGCATTAGGAGCAGAAAAATCTTTTGTTTAGATTTTCTCAGTTTAGATTCATCTACCCCCGTATGCCTTGTGGCAACAGGAAGTGCATCTCTTTGTGAACAATGACACAAGAGATTGGCACATATTAATTTCAAGACAATTAGTATGCTATTTTCTAAGGACTTGGTAAGGGATGCTCCCAGTATCAAGTGCATCAAAGATAGCCCATGTCCTGCATGCCAGATGGGCAAACAGACTCGGGCTACCTTTAAGAGCATCGCTGACAAAGACTCTTCCCGATGTCTTTACCTTTTGCATATGGACTTGTTTGGTCCAATGCAAGTTCATAGCTTGAGGAGGAAGTCGTATACGCTAGTGATAGTTGATGATCATTCTCGGTTTACATGGGTGTTCTTTTTGAAACGAAAGTCAGATACGTTTGACATCTTCACTAATTTTGTCAAGCAGGTTCAGAACGAATTTAACTGCTCCGTGGTCAAAATCAGAAGTGACCATGGAACAGAATTCGAATCTGGTGCAATGACAGAATTTTGTGAAGAACAAGGTATCTTTCATGAGTTTTCCTCCCCGCGCACTCCTCAGCAAAATGGAGTTGCGGAGAGAAGAAATAGAACTCTCATTGAAGCCTGCACGACAATGTTGAAAGATGCTTCTCTCCCGGAATACTTCTGGGCAGAGGGTGTCAATACGGCATGTCATGTACAAAACCGAGCATTGATCAACAAGCATCATCGTAAGACGCCCTACGAGCTACTGAAAGGCAGGAAACCAACCATGTCCTACTTAAGATTTTTGGTTGTCGATGCTATGTACTGAATAATGGGAAGTACCCGCGTACTAAGTTCGGTGAAAAATGCTTCGAAGGCATATTCATGGGCTATAGTGCCCACAGTCGGGCATATAGGGTCTTCAATAAGAAAACCCTAGTGGTAGAAGAATCAATAAATGTTGTATTTGATGAAGGAAGTTTGCTTAACAGCAACTCTTCCAGTAGTATTCTTGAAGATGCAGGTGCACGACTGGAACAGCTGAGTCTGGATGAGACCGCTAAAGTTGACGCTCCTAAGTACGTCAAAGTCTCCACCTCCACATCATCTGAAAGTGTTGAAGATCAAGATAGAATAAATCTCTTAGAGGAAAGAGAAGCCCAAGAAGTAGTTGAAGCTCCTGACGCCCGACTACTAGAGCTCCGGCACGTGAGGGATCATCCTAGAGATCAGATCATCGGGGATCCTCGTGTCGGGGTCAGAACTCGAAGAGGTACAATTAACGAGGTATTGCATCTTAGCTTCCTGTCACAGGTTGAGCCAAAGAAGTTCGACGAGGCGAACAAGGATGCGGCATGGATTCTGGCCATGCAAGAGGAACTACATCAATTCGAGCGGTGCAAGGTTTGGACTCTGGTTCCCAGACCATACAAGCAGAATGTGATTGGCACAAAGTGGATCTTCAGAAACAAGCTGGATGAACATGGTGTCATCGTAAAGAACAAGGCCAGGCTGGTGGCTCAAGGTTACAGACAGGAGGAAGGGATTGACTTCGACCAGACCTTCGCACCAGTAGCAAGGCTCGAGCAATCAGGTTGTTCCTGGCGTATGCTTCACACAAAGGATTCACAGTCTATCAAATGGATGTGAAATCGGCATTCCTGAACGGAGACCTGAAAGAGGAAGTATACGTCGCTCAACCCTCAGGTTTTGTCGATCCTACTTATCCCAATCATGTTTATTTTCTTAATAAGGCCTTATATGGGTTGAAACAAGCTCCATGAGCTTGGTATGAGACTTTATCTAGTTTTTTTTTTGAGAATAAGTTCTCCAGAGGTAAAATAGATAAAACATTGTTTCTCAGGGAAGTCAAAGGCAAGATTTTGCTGGTGCAAATCTATGTCGATGATATAATATTCGGCTCAACGGATAACAATCTTTGCAAAAAGTTTTCTAAACTTATGCAAGGAAAGTTTGAAATGAGCAGTATGGGAGAGCTCAAGTATTTCTTAGGACTTCAGGTGAAACAGTCTGAGGATGGAATCTTCATCTCTCAGACGAAGTTCACAAATGAACTCCTTAAGAAATTCGGTATGGAGAGTGCAACCTCTATGAGAACTCCAATGGGATCCACCATATCTCTGGATAAGGATGAGAAAGGTAAACCTTTCGATGAAACCAAATACAGAAGCATCATTGGATCCCTGCTCTACCTTACTGCCAGTCGACCGGATATTATGTTCTCCACATGTGTCTGTGCCCGATATCAGGTGAACACTAAGGAATCTCACTATGTCGCCGCAAAGCGAATTCTGAGATACCTTAAAGGTACTCCTAATCTTGGCTTGTGGTACCCGAGAAACAATGACGTCGAGCTCATAGGATTTTCAGATGCTGATTTTGCAGGGAGCAGGGATGACAGGAAAAGCACCTCCGGGACGTGTCAATTCCTCGGCAGGAGGCTTATCTCATGGAACAACAAGAAACAAAATTGTGTTGCAACCTCCACAGCAGAGTCAGAGTATATCTCTGCCGGAAGCTGTTGCGCACAACTTCTATGGATCAGAAACCAGTTAGCCGACTACGACCTTCAGTTCAAGGAAGTACCCATGTACTGCGACTCCTCCAGTGCAATTGCCATTGCCAACAATCCGGTGTCGCACAGCAGAACGAAGCATATTGAAGTACGCTACCACTTCATTCGGGAGCACGTGGAGAACAAAGATATCTCTCTCTGTTATGTCCCCACGGACAAGCAGATTGTTGATATATTCACAAAGCCCCTAGACGAGGCCAAGTTCAATATTTTCAAGACTGAATTGGGGATGCTCAATTATGACGAATGAAGACTACAGAGGCTCCAGGCCCGTGCAAGAACTGAGGGGGAGCAAAGGGTCAAACGCTACAAACCCCGATTTGTAGAAGCCGAAAAGGGGGAGATTACCCTCTCGGCTAAGGCTAAGGTGGCTCCACGCTCGCTCCCAAGAAATTGATATTGGTAATGGATAACTCACTCAACTCTCTTTTTAGTTTATGGTTTTCATTCTCATCTGCTCTATTCACCTTAGCTTGTAGGGTTTAGGCTTCTTCAAATAGGGGAGATTGTTGGGTATTGTATCCACAATGCACCTGATTTGAAGAAGCCCCTGGACAAGCTAAGGTCAATAGACTATGTATTTGATAAAATCCTTCTAGTTGTGCTTGCAGTTTTTCCACGCTAAGTGCACACCAATGTCAGGGTGCAGTAGGTCAATATACACGGGTCTGAACGACGTAATCCCTCGTTGAGCAGATCAGTGTGTTGGCCTACGTGTACTCTCTCTATTGGAGTGCACTTATTTTCAAGCACAGTGCTGTAAATATGCAGGAGCAGACAAGGAGCAAGGATGGGTCAAGGAGCATCTCATAGGTGGAAAGACGAAAATTCATCTAAGTTAGAATCGACGAGAATCACTTGGGATTCTCGCCGATTCGTCGAGAATCAGCGGTTGATTCTCGCCGAACACGTTCCAGCAACTTCTAAGCAAGCACCTCTGAGTTTAAGTAAGAATCGACGAGAATCACTTAGTGATTCTCGCCGATTCGGCGAGAATCACTAGTGATTCTCGTCGAATCGACGAGAATCACTGGTTGATTCTCGCCGTCTCGACCTGGCTTAAAGCAGTGCGTGCAACCAAGGCAAATTCGACGAGAATCATCTTTGATTCTCGCCGAATCGTCGAGAATCACCTTTGATTCTCGGCGACTCGGCGAGAATCACTTTCGATTCTCCCCGATTTTGACTTGGCGTTTTTCTGGAAATTCCTGAACCGGATTCTGCCGCTGTTAAATATCTGGACCGGGATTTGGGGATTCCTTTTGTGGGTCCCACAAACGGTCTTATTGGGGGTAGCTACAGTATTTATACTCTGGTATTTTGAACGGAAGACGGACACAGAAAGAAGCCGAGCAAGCGGAAACCCTAATATCGCGATTTCTCTCCTCCGCCGCCGTCGCGCTCGGGCAAGTACGTCGCCACCGCTGATCGTTCATCTTCCCGATCTCCGGCGACAGAAGCTTAGCAAAGCTTGCGTCTCACGTGTCTATCCAGAGATCTCTTGTCTCACGATTTGTTGACCGGGAAAAACTCCCCCGTCCGAATCGATCGAGACGACCGATCCTAGAGTGACCGTTGGTAGACCTAGTTTGCTTCGCAAAGAAGTTTGGATCTCAAAGCACTGCAGCAGCGCACCTTCGTTGCCGCCGACTCCGAACCAAGCCGCCGCTCGGATTGCCGCCGCCGGTTCCGGGAGATCCTCTCCAAGAGAGACCAAGGTTGTAGACTCTTCATCGACTTCAAGAACACGTCGTCGAACAAAGAGGAACACCGTAGTCTCCAAAAGAAGTTTGTATCACGTGTACACTCTATATTTAATTTCGTTATAAGGGAACTTTTGTTCCGTGTTGTAAGGGTTGGGTGCAACCCGTTTTGTGGGAGTGTTGACTCTCACGTGTGGAAGGGCTCCTTCCGTTAGTGAAGGGATTGGATTTCAATCCCGTTGGAGAAGTGACCGAGTCGTCCCTTGTTGGGGAGATAGGTCGAAGGGGGAAAGTGGATGTACCCAAGTCGGGGAACCACTATAAATTTGCTGTGTTTTCTGTGTGCTGTGCTTTTTATTTTTATTGTGCAGGTACTCTCGTAAATTCCGCAAAAGAACCACACGTCACCTATTCCCCCCCCCCATAGGTGCACATAGCTGACACTAGGTGGACTTTCATGAGGTCACCCCTTTCCAGGGATCCCGAACTCCACAGAGGTCATTTTTGGCTTCAACAACCATAGTCCTAGTTTTGAAGTACCAATAAGATATCTAAAGATTCGATTAACCACTTTTAAATGTGATTCTTTAGGATAAGTCTGAAATCTAGCACATAAGCAAACTACAAAGATAATATCAGGACTACATGTTGTTAAATATAATAAAGAACCTATCATCTCTCTATATAGAGTTTGATTAATAGATATTTTACCTTCATCTTTTCCTAACTTTAATAAAATACTCATAGGAGTTTTAGCTTGCTTAAGATTTTCAAATCCAAATCTTTTAAGAACATCATGAATATATTTTGATTGACAAATAAAAATACCATCATTTTTTGAGTAATTTGAAAACCTAAAAATATGTAAGTTCTCATACCTTGCTCATTTCAAATTCATTTTCATAATCATTATAACATCATTACATAACTCCTCATTTGTGTTGAAACCGAAAACTCGGTCTCTGTAGAGTTCACCCATGGGGAATGGGTGATCGCACATTTACTTCTCTCTTGCGAGCCAAACGACTATGCGAAAGGAATAGAGAATGGACCCAAGGGCTCGACGTGGAGGTCCCACCACACACCCAGGAGATATTAGAGTACTCCCCTCCTTAGCCAAATGTCGAGCTAAGGATGTTGAAATTTGTGAAGTGGAAGTGGGTGATGGAGCAGGCTGGGCGGTCTGGGGGGCCTGAAGTTGCGATCTGGGCGGACTGTTGTGCGGCCTGGGTGGTCTGTGGCCAGGGAAGTCTTCGCGGCTTGGGGCCTGAACGGACTGTGTTTGGCGGTCTGTTGACGGTGCTCAGCTTGGTCTGCGGCCTTGCAGTTAGCCAGTTCTTGAGGTAACCGGGTGGATTGGAGTTTGAATCCACGGGAGTTGTAGCAGACTTGGTTGAGTCCACAGTGTCCGCTATTGCGGACTGGCTTTGGAGGTTGGCTGTGGTTCTTGCCGAGCTCTCCGATGTTACAGTGGGCGTTAGCCGCTTTCTTTGGGGCGGACTGCGCGGGCTGGTGTGGAGTCCGGCAGTTGACCACTGGCTTGGCAGTGTGCGAGAAGGAGCTTGCAGACTTTGTCTTGCTCTGGTGGAGCATTGTCGATCTGCCTTGGAAGTTGGCGGACTGGGGCCTTGTCCGCCGAGCTCGCGTTGTGGGCGGTTGCCTTGTCCGCATAGTATGAGCGGACTGGTGCGGAGTCCGCCTAGTGGTGGATACCTTTGTCTTGGCTCCTGCTGGGTTAGTTGAAATCCAGCTAAGTCCTTGCGGATGCGGCGGATGGGGTTATGTTAGCGCGCGGGCTGGGGCGGTGACTCTATTCACTAGGGTGGTGACCACACTCCTTACCTCGCCTATAAATAGACCCCCCGACACATCTACAGTAACTGAGTGAACAGTAAGTTGGGGCTTGGTCAATTGTTGCGGTCTGGTTTTTCCTGTCCGCGCGGGTTGAGTAGAGATAACTGTTTGTTGTGTGTAGGTCGCGTGACTAGCACTGTGGAGCCAGGAGTTTGGCTTTGACTTCGGTCAGGATCAGGTCGCTTCTATGGCTTGTCAGTTTTCTCTTCTTTAGCATTTCCAAGTTCATTAAGCTATCCGCCGGACTCATGCGGGTAGGCGGTCTGTTCTTCAGTTCAGCAGCAGTCAACGAATAACGGTGTGTCCGCGCGACCTCGCGGTCTCGGCGGACTCTGTGTTCTATTCGGCTTGTAATAACAGCAGTTCGGGCGGCTTCGACGACCTTGGCGGACTGGGCGGTCTCGGCGGTCTCCAGTTCTGTCCGTCCGGATTGTTTTGTTCTTTCTGTTTTCCATGTGTACTGGCGAAATCATGTCTCGCCATGTATACCTTGCCCCGTAAAGAAGTTAATAAATATATAATCTGCTTATTCCTTCTACTTGCATTTGGTGTTTGAGCTTGCTCTTCGGTTTCCGCATGATCAAGGTATGATCTTGGTAGTTCTGAGGATATTAATTTGGCGTCAGGCTATCTCGTTGACCACTTTGAGAAAATTCAACATGGTATCAGAGTCAGGTTCAGTTGGTTGAGCGATGATCAACTTGTGTTGTGCTTTGTGCTTCTAGAAGCTAAACCAAAGGTTATTGCAATGGAAGTGAGTTATGCAAGAGGCCTGGATATTGAACTCTTAACGCCGACTAACTTTAAAAAGTGGAAGTCGTGCATGAAGAGTTACCTTCTGGGTGAGGAGCTATGGGAGGTCGTCGGCAGTGACGACAGGCAGGAAGTTACAACTGCTTTTGTAACTGCTGAGCAGGTAAGGCTCTGGAGAAAAACAAATGCAAAGCGGAGTTTGTTCTCAAGAGGGCTGTTTCACCGGAACTGTTTGATCACATCATTGGATGTGAGTCGGGTGCTGATATTTGGACAACTATTAATGAGTTGTTCAACATGAAGAATGTGGCGAGGCTTCAGTTCCTAGAGAATGAGTTAGCAAGGGAAACTCAAGAAGACCTGACCATCTCGAAGTTCTTTCTGAAGATGAAGAGTTTGTGTGCTGAGTTATCAGCACTTGATCCTGATGAACCGATCTCTGAGGCGAAGATAAAAAGGCACATAATCCACGGGTTGCAGAAGTAGTATGTTGCCTTTGTAACATCTGTTCAAGGTTGGGAAACTTAGCCATCACTGCTGGAGCTTGAGAACCTGCTTGCTTCGTAGGAAAGTTTGGATAGGCAGATGGCTGGAGTGACTATCTCTGAAGGAGATAGTGAAGCTATCTTCACAGGGAAGAAGAAGAAGAGATGGGAAGAGAAGAAGAAGATTGTTGCTGAAAATGAGCCATCAACTTCTTATCAGTCAGAGAGGAGCACTGCTCCTAAGAAGGATTGGAAGAAAAACTTGAAGTGTTATAGGTGTCATCAGCGGGGATACTTCAAGCGTGACTGCAAGGTCAAACTGCAGCCTGGGCATGCTGCAGGCAAGGAGGAAGCTTGCTCTAGTATTGAGGAAGTTAGATGGGGTGAAGCTTTCATGACGAGCACTTGTGGTCGTACCTTGTCCACCGTCGACTTCAACGACGAGTGGATCGCGGACTCTGGGTGTGGTCATCACCTCACCGAAGACAAGTAGAAGTTCTCTTTCCTGCAAGCTTACTCAGGTAACGAAGCTATCATTACTGCTGATAATAATGTTTATGCAGTAGAGAAGGAGGGGGTTGTGTCCTTGGGTAGTGATAAGGGGCCACTCACGTTAAGGAGTGTGTATCATGTGTCGGGCATGAAGAAGAACCTCTTCTATGTGACCAATGCGGTAGATGCTGGTTATCACGTTCTGTTTGGGCCAACAGAAGTGAAGTTCCTTCGCAACGTATCAGCGGTTAAGGCTGATGTTGCTCATATTGGGAGGAGAGTTAAGAACTTATTTGTTCTTGCAACAAACTCTTACGTTGATCGGATAAGGGCAAACGATAGTGTCGCTATATGACATGTGATGCTGGGGCATGTAAGAATGGATAAGCTGAAAGCTATGGATAACATAAGCCTTGTGAGAGGTTTGCCTAAGCTATCATCCTTTGGTGATGGTCACATTTGCGCGGGTTGTCAGTATGACAAGGCTCATCGTCTTTTGTTTGATAAGTCACAAACGAGGAGCAAGAGACAATTGGAGTGCATCCATAGTGACTTGATGAGACCAACAGTCACTGCTATCCTTGGTGGGAGCAGATACATGCTTGTTCTGATTGATGACTACTCAAGATACACTTGAGTATATTTCATGGAGAAGTCTGAAGCCTTCCTGTTGTTTGTGGAGTTTAAGGAGCTGGTGGAGGGCCGGCTTGGCTTGCGGATTAAGAAGTTTAGATCAGACAACGGTGATAAGTTTGTCTCCTCTGAGTTTTCTAACTTCTACAAGAAGCATGAGATCCAAAGAGAGCTTACTTGTGCTCATACTCCACAATAAAACAGAGTAGTGGAGCGGAGGATCCGTCATCTGACGGAGATCTGCAATTGTTGGCTTCATGCAAAAGACATTCATAGGTCCTTTTGGGCAGAGGGGATGTCTTGTGCTTCTTATGTCATCAATAAGATGCCGCTCAGTCCGATCAACATGAAGACTCCTTTTGAGATGTTGCTAAAGGAGAAGCCAAGTGTGGAACACCTTCGGGTGTTTGGATCAACTTGCTATGTGCATGTCCCGGATGCTTCAAGGACAAAGCTTGATGCAAAAGCAAGGAAGCTTATCCTTGTAGGCTATGATGAGCGGAAGAAGGGATGAAAATGCATGGATCCTGCGATAAAGAAGTTTGTTGTATCAAGAGATGTGGTCTTTGATGAACTAACGTCATATGGAGGTGGGTCGGTTGATCTACCGGAGAGCAAGGTTGATGAAGAGCAGTAGGTGGCTGCTGAAGTTTTGGAAGAGGAGCTTGATGTTTCACTAGCAGCTCCTGTTGCTTTAAACTCTGGGGCAGAGACTTCTGGTTTAGGAAGCAGGGGGAGCATTGCTCAAAGTTTGGCCGGGAATGGAGCTGAGCCTGAAGAAGCAACGGAGGTTGGGATCAAGGAGAAGACCCTTCAGAGATCAAAGAGAGTTGTTAAGCCACCAGCTCGATACTGTGAAGGGAATGCAGTGAGTTTTATCTCCTATTTCTTTGCAGGCCCTCTGGATGAGCGAGAGCCTTCAAACTTCAATGAAGCCACTGGAGTCAAGGAGTGGGAAGATGCCATGAAAGAGGATATGACTGCTCTGAAGAAGAATGAAACTTGGGACCTTGTGCCCAAGGTTGTTGACATTACTCCAGTGACTTGCAAGTGAGTGTATAAGTTGAAGAAGAAGGCTGATGGAAGCATCAAAAGATACAAGGCTCGCCTTGTTGCTCAAGGATTCTCACAACAGTATGGAGAGGACTATGAGGAGACATTTAGTGCAGTTGCAAAGATGACTTCGGTTCGGGTGGTGAACGCCTTGGCTGCTTGCCAGAGTTGGAGGATGTGGCAGCTTGATGTGAAGAACGCTTTTCTTTATGGAAAGATTGATAAGGAAATCTTCATGGATCAACCGCTTGGTTTTGTTTCTGAAGTTCATTCGGACTATGTCTGCAAGCTCAGGAAGACTCTCTACGAATTGAAGCAAGCTCCAAGAGCTCGGTATGGGAAGATAGCAGAATACCTTCAATTCTGCGGTTATCTTGCTTCCCACTCGGATTCAAGTTTTTTCATCAAGAAGAAGGGGGAGCTTCAAGTCTTGGTCCTGTTGTATGTTGATGACATGATCATTACAGGGAATTCAGAGGAGGAAGTAGCTAGGATCAGGGTTGAGCTTGCTATACGCTTTGAGATGAAGGACTTGTGAGAGCTTCATCACTTTCTTGGTCTTGAAGTGGAGCGAAAGCAGAGCGGGATACTCATTTGCCAAAAGAGATATGTGGATCGCATTGTGAATCGATTCGGCATAGGTGAAGGAAAGAGTTGCTCTATTCCACTTGATCATGGGCTGAAGCTTCGACGAGATGAAGGAAGGATTCTTCCTGATCCCTTGGTGTTCAGAGCTCTAGTGGGGAGTTTGATCTACCTGACGATTACAAGGCTAGACATTGCTTAAGCTATTGGCCGAGTAAGTCAGTTTATGGCAGAGCCAAGTAAGTCTCATCTGGTGGCGGCAAAGAATATCTTGAAGTATGTCAGGGCTACTTCTGATATGAGACTCCTCTATAGGTGGGACATGGGCTTTTCTTTGCTTGGATACACGAATGCTGATTATGGTGGTGACTCGGATGATCGAAGATCAACTTCAGGTTATATTTTCACTTGTGGATCAACTTGCATCTCGTGGTGTAGCAAGAAGCAGGATTCAATGTCCGTCTCTACTACGGAAGCATAGTATGAGGTTTCGGCCTTGGCTGCTCGGGAAGCCATCTGGCTGAGGAGACTAGTAGAGGATGTCCATGAGGAAGTGCAAGGTCCTACTTTGCTCCGAGGTGACAATGAGAGTGCTCTTAAACTGGTGAACAATTTAGTGTGCCACGCAAGGACAAGGCATATTGAGATCGAGCACCACTTCATAAAGGGAGAAGGTATTGGAGGGATCTCTAATGGTCGGGCATGTTCGGAGTGAAGACAATCTTGCTGACATCTTCACGAAGCCGCTGTCGAAGGGGCCATTTCAACGGTTACAAGGTTTGCTGGGCTTGATCACCACTTATCACTTCAAGGGGGAGTGTTGAAATTTGTGAAGTGGAAGTGGGTGATGGAGCAGGTCGGGCGGTCTGGGCGGCATGAAGTTGCGATCTGGGCGGACTGGTGTGCGTCCTGGGTGGTCTGTAGCCAGGGAAGTCTTCGCGGCTTAGGCGTCTATTGGAGCGGCCGAAGCGGACTGTGTTTGGCGGTACTTAGCTTGGCCTGCGGCCTTACAATTAGCCAGTTCTTGAGGTAACCGGGCGGATTGGAGTTTGAATCCACGGGAGTTGTAGTGGACTTAGTTGAGTCTACAGTGTCTGCTATTGCGGACTGGCTTTGGAGATCGGCTGTGGTTCTTGATGAGCACTCCGATATTGAAGTGGGCGTTAGCCGCTTTCTTTGTGGCGGACTGCGCGGGCTGGTGTCGAGTCCGGTAGTTGACCACTGGCTTGTCAGTGTGCGAGAAGGAGCTTATAGGCTTTGTCTTGCTCTGGTGGAGCATTGGCGATCTGCCTTGGAAGCTGGCGGACTGGGGCCTTGTCCGCCGAGCTCGCACTGTAGGAGGTTGCCTTGTCCGCATAGTGTGGGCGGACTAGTGCGGAGTCAGCCTGGTGGTGGATACCTTTGTCTTGGCTCCTGGCGAGTTAGTTGAAATTCGGCTAAGTCCTTGCGGACTCGGCGGACGAGGTTGTGTTAGCACGCAGGCTGGGCGGTGACTCTATTCATTAGGGTGGTGACCACACTCCTTACCTCGCCTATAAATAGACCCCCCCGGCACATCTACAGTAACTGAGTGAACAGTAAATTGGGGCTTGGTCAATTGTTGCGGTCTGGTTTTTCCTGTCCGCGCGGGTTGAGTAGAGATAACTGTTTGTTGTGTGCAGGTCACGCGACTAGCACTGTGGAGCCAAGAGTTTGGCTTTGACTTCGGTCAGGATCAGTGAAGTTTGCGGTCTCGACGGTCTCAGTAGGTCGCTTCTGCGGCTTGTCAGGTTTCTCTGCTTCAGCATTTCCAAGTTCAATAACCTATCCGCTGGACTCAGGCGGATAGGGGGTCTGGTCTTCAGTTCAGCAGCAGTCAGCGAATAACGGTGTATCTGCGCGACCTCGCGGTCTCGGCGGACTCTGTGTTCTATTCGGCTTGTAGCAGCAGCAGTTCGGGCGGCTTCGGTGACCTTGGCAGACTGGGCGGTCTCGGCGGTCTCCAGTTCTGTCCGCCTGGATTATTTTGTTCTTTATGTTTTCCATGTGTACTGACGAAATCATGTTTTGCCACGTATACCTCGCCCTGAAAAGAAGTTAATAAATATATGATCTGCTTATTCCTTCTACTTGCATTTGGTGTTTGAGCTTGCTTTTCGGTTTCTGCATGATCAAGGTGTGATCTTGGTAGTTCTGAGGATATTAATTTGGCGTCAGGCTATCTCGTTGACCACTTTGAGAAAAGTCAACAAAAGATATCTCAGAAAGCGCAACAAGACCAGGGCACAAGTAAGCATGCCTTCTGAGGTACCCCCTTGGGTCTATTTATAGGTTTCTGAAAATGGCCTGCAAATAGCCAACATCCGCTATTTTGAACAGCTATGTACATCCCAATTAGGTCTGCTAACAATGTAACACCGCTGTTCTGGGGGGCTATTGGCACCCCCAGCAAGGGCATCTAGGTAATTTTGCCTATGAACCACACATGGCGTGTTTCTTAGACACAGTGTCGACTCGCCACCCTGCTAGGCGGACGTAGCCTGGCTCCCGCTGCTCGCCTTCCATCCTTAGGCGAGCATGAGTTGGGCCACCATAGCTCGCCTACCATATTCGAAGGCGGGTTGGCGACGAGGTCGCCTAGGCGAGAGTGGGCTGGCTCGCGCAGCTCGCCCGCCTGGCCTTGGCGAGAGCAAGCCATCTGGATTCGCCTGCCGGCTGTACTGATGTGGGCCGGTTGCTCTAGCTCGCTCACCTAGCCTGGTGAACCCACTCGGCGAATACGGGGTGGTACAATTAGTAGCTCCAAAAAATATCATCAACATAAATTTGTAAAACTATTAATTCATTATTAATATGCTTAATGAAGTGTGTATAATCAACATAACCCATTTTATAATTATTTTTCAACAAATATAAAGTTAATCTTTCATACCATGCACGAGGTACTTGTTTCAACCCATAAAAGACTTTTTCTAATTTATAAACATGATTAGGATATTTGTCATTCACAAAACTAGGGGGTTATTCTACATAAACTTCTTCCTTAATATACCCGTTCAAAAATACAATTTTCACATGCATTTGAAATAATTTTAATCTCTTGAAACTAGCCAATGCAAAAAAAAATCCTAAGTACTTCAAGACAAGTGCAAAAGTTTCATCGAAATTTACTCCTTCAATTTGATAATAATCTTTTGCTACAAGTCTCACTTTGTTTCTAGTGATTCTAGATTAATTATCTAATTTATTTTTAAAAATCCATTTAACTCCTACAATAGGATGCTCAGAAGGTTTCTCTACAAGATTCCAAATCTTTTTACATTCAAATTGACTAAGTTCATCAATCATAGCTAAAAATAAGATTCATCATTTAAAGTGGTTCAAAAAATCTTTTGGTTCTATATTGGAAACAATACAAAGGTTTGGAAATAAATCATGTAAAGAAGAACGAGTACCTACCCCTCTTGATGGTTCTCCAATGACCAAATCCTGCGGATGATCTTTTGAAAATCTTCGTTCACTTGGAGGCATATATTCTTCCACTTCTCCTTTTCTTTCTTCTTTATCTTCTTCTTAATCTCCAAGTATTTCATCATCATCCATTTTCAGAGGTGGAAGGAGTTCTTCATCATTCCTTATATGATTAATTTCTATACAAGGAACAAACTCATCAAATTTAACATAAATTGATTCTTCAACTATTTTTGACCTCTTATTATAAACTCTATAAGCTTTGCTAGTTGAAGAATAACCAATAAATATACCTTAATAATATTTTTCATCAAATTTTCTTAATGTATCTTTGGTGTTCAAAATGAAATATTTACAACCAAAAACTTTAAAGTAAGATACATTTAGTTTCTTTTGAAAATGCAGTTCATAAGGTGTTAGTTTCAAAAATGATCGAAGCATAACACAATTAATAACATAACATGTAGTATTTATAGCTTCAACCCAAAATGATCTAGGTAATTTATATTCAGATAACATAGTACGATCTAGTTCTTAAAGAGTACTATTTTTCTTTCTACTACACCATTTTGTTGTGGTGTGTGAGGAGCAGAAAAATAATGCTTAATTCTTAACTAACTACAAAAGAAACAAATCTATCATTTTCAAATTCACCTCCATGATAAGAATGGATGCATTTAATTTTTAAATCAAGCTCTTTTTGAATATACATGCATAATTTAGTAAATTCTAAGAATGCAATAGATTTGGGAGTTAAAAAAATAGTCCAACAAAAGCCCGAATAATCATCAATCAAAACAAAAGTGTATTTTCTACCTCCTATAATTTGTGTAGTAATCAGACCAAATAAATTCATGTGAATTAATTGTAAAAGTCTAGTAGTAGAAATAACATTTTTTACTTTGGAAGAAGATTTTTAAAATTTTTCTTTTTAACATGACGAACATAAAGAAGATAAATTTTCACTTAAGGTAGGTAATCCTTTAATTAATTTATCTTTTGACAATTTTAAAATTAACTTAGCACTAGAATGACCAAGTCGCATATGTCTTAAATCTAAATCCTCATTTTTGGACAAAACATTTTAAAGATGAATGTGAAAGATCATGAAATTTTACCATATAAATATTTTGAGATCTTGGTGCAGTAAGAACAATATTATTTATTTTAGAATTAAAATTTTTGCAAAGGTTTGTAGAAGTGTCAAATAAAACATTTAAACCAATATCACATAGCTGACTTATAGAAATCAAATTGTGTTTTAAACTTTTTACATAAAAACATTTGATATAAAAAAAGAATTGTTACCTACTACTATAATGCATTTGATCCTTCTTTTACCATTGTCGTCAAAAGTCACTACTTTTCATTTCTTCATTTCTAGGCTAAGGAACTTTGACTTGTTGCCCGTCATGTGCTTTGAACACCCTGAGTCTAAGTATCACACGTCTTTCTTATCCTTAGCCTGCAAACACACCTAAAAAGAAGATGAGAGTAAAGATCTGGTTACCCAAGTAATTCCTCCCATAGAATAGGTGGAAGCCTTAGGTACCCAGACTTCTTTAACAAAACTACGGTCTTTCTTCCTACAAGAGTCAGTGATGTGACCAAACCTATTACATTTGGCATACGTGATAAAAGGGGTTGAAATATTTTTCAAAATATTTTGTGAACTCTTGTTGGAAGTAGTGGTGATGGTAGATTTAATATTTTTATCCAAAAAGTTTGAGTTTTTGAAATTTTTGCTATCGTTGGCGATAGTGGCTATCGCCGAGCGATATCTTCCAGGAGTATATCTAAGCCCATATTTTGCAGATCCATAGCATTGATTTGTCAAAATCATATCCAGTGATTTTCGGCCCACTCCAAACTTTTTAATAGTCATTTCTAAATCATGGACTTAGACTTTCAAAGCGGTGTTTTCAGTGACTAACATGACACACCGACTCGCAAAAGCCTTTTTACCATCTTCTACTTGGGATTTAGAATATTTCAAAGATCTTTCTAAGCCCTCTTTTCTTTTGCAAGACAATCAACATTAGATTGGTACTTAGAAAGAGCGTTCTCTAATTCTATTACCCTTGCTAAAGAGTGGTCGTACTCTTGATAAATAACCTTCTCCTTCTCAAGTACTTTAAATTCAATAGATAGTTTTTTATTTTCTTTAATAAAATTTTGTTTTCAGATTTAAGCAAATCAATATCTCTTAAACTTTTATCAAAATATTTGAAATTTTTCAGAAATTCAGAATATAGCTCGTCATAAGTTGGAGGAGTTACCTCAGTATTGCTCTAGACATTACAGTCATCATCAGATGGTGAGATGCTCTTTCCCATCAAGCACATGTTGGCCTCCTCATCATTTTCTGAACTTGATCCACTTGACTCCTCAGATGAGAAGTCATCCAAAGTTTCTATCTTAATAACTTTTTTTCTTGTCCTTATTCATGTACCTCTTTTCTTTCAGCTCTTTAAGATACTTTGGGCACTTGCTTCAGATATGCCCAACTTTTCTACAATGATAGCATTCTGGTGGCGGACACTCTTCATCATCCTCAACATCATCTTTTCCTTTTTCTTTCTTAAATCCAGATTCCTTCTTATTAAAAAACTTCTTGAACGAATTTCTTCTTTCAAGGTTCCTCATAAATCTCTTAAACTTCTTTACGAACAAACTCTCATCATCTTCTTCATCATTTTCATCTGTTTCACTTTTCACTTCTTTCTTGGATTTCAACGCCAATGCTTTCTTTCTTGGCTCCAAATTATATTCTTGTTGTTGAATCCTTAACTCCCCCTCATGAGTTTTAAGTTTACCGATGAGATTCTCAATTTGAAAAGTCTTTAGATTGTATGACTCCGAGATGGAATTCACTTTTAGATTTAACCTTGGGGGAAGCAATCTAAGAATTTTCCTTACTAAATCACCATTTGAGAAGTTCTTTCCAAGAACTTTGGAGTCATTCATAATTTTTGTGAATCTCGTGTACATGGAATCTATATCTTCTTTAACTTCCATTTTGAACTTTTCAAATTATGACTCTAATTGAAATAACTTTGAGTCATTCACCTGCGATGTATCTTCATGAGTAATTTCAAGTAAATTCCAAATATCATATGCAATTTCACATGCACACACCCGATTAAATTCAGTTCTATCTATCGCACAAAATGAAGCGTTCATTGCCTTAGCGTTATTTTTGCATTTCATTTTATCAGTGTCATCCTATTTATCCTTAGGTTTTTCCATAGTGACACGTCCAACTACAGTTGTAAGTGGAGTATAACATTGTTCTACCATGCACCATACTTTAATATCTAATACGATTAGAAAACATCGCATTCAAGTTTTCCAGTAATTATAATCTGCGCTAGTGAATAAGGGATGTCTATTAATCCCTTGCCCCTCAAAAAATGTGTGATCGTTATACGTCATTACTCCCAGTGGTGAAACCATTTTGGAGCAACTTTGCTTTGATATCAAGTGTTTGATCTAGAGGCGCCCTTAAAGGGGGGTTAATAAGGGCAAATAATTTTTTGCACAAATGTAATACTTAAGTAAAATAATTGAGAAAGTTAAAAAAATATTTTTCACAACTAGAAATATATTTCAAACACTCAGAAATTTAACGAAAATGATATGATAACTTTATTTAATAAGTGAAGAAAAATATAAACAAAGATTCCAATAAAGCTTGAAATCGAGGGTACAAATACAGATTTTTTTTTTCAGTTTTCACTGGTCCTTCTCCCAAGGACCGGTAGGCTAAATCCTATCTCTCCCTATATACAACTACTAGCCTGCCCCTAGATAACTCCACGACCTAATCTGTGCACACAAGGCAGTGATTTCCCCCTAAGCCACACACGGACCTAGTCGACACACACAAGGCGGCGATTTCTCTACCGATTGCACAAAATAAAAAAGAAAAATTACAAAATAGAAATATGAAATGAAAACTTCCTCTGGCTTAGAGCACTTGAAGAAGACGATGAATCCTTACAAAGGTCGCCAGAGTTATAAAGCACAGATGATGTCTTCTTCGCTCTTGAACTTGCTTGCACACTTAGGAGTTTTTCTGGTTCCATGGAGTTATCAGGCTGGGGATTCACAACACAAAAGCTCCCGGAGGTGTGTATCTTCAAATGCACAAAATTTAGCCTTTAAAAACAATCTGTACTATTGCCCTACGATAGGTAGATATATCCTGTGCGATATCACCTCAGCTAGTCATGTGGCCCACTCCGCAGTAACCGTGCCAAAATGATGATGATCATGTTGATCGAGCGCTATCGCCCCGTGATAGGTAGATATCTCCAGGCGATATCGATGAATAATGCGCTATGCCCGAATCCATGGAGAAAATGGGTGACATTATCATAATATCGCCCGATGATAGAGAGCTATTGCCAGCGATATCTCCTACTTGGAAAATTCATCAGCTCAATGGCAATCCAAAAATATTAGAGTATTGATCTGGAGATATCTGCCCGCCATAAACACACTATGATTAAATATATTTGGGATTTGTTATTTTCAAACCAAGGAATGCAGAACACATGCTTCAATAGTTATAAGCGGAGCATCTCAATGGTGAGAAAAACTCAAATATTTACTTTTGTTAAAAATGCGAAAACAATGCACATATCTGATGGTGATAACCTTTATCATTTACTTTAATAGAAACCAAAATGCATCTAATCTTAGAATTTAGAGCAGTTTACACAAATTAAAGTGCATATTTGATTTTACTATGACGAAGCACAGACGGTGTTTTGCGAAGCAGAGGGGTGGGGGGTTAAATGGTGAAGTAGAGGTGGTAGTGGAGGTTTTCTATGGTAGTTGAAGCAAGTGTTTGTTGGGGTTGAGGAGGGTAGGAAGAACGAAGAACTTACAGAAGAATGAAGAGGTGACAATATGGGGGTGCGTAGAGGATGTCCAGAGGAGTGCGAAGCGGTAGTGTGGGTGCTCGAGGAGGATGTCCTGTGGATGCGCACGGAGCCTGACCGGAGGAGCAGGTCAAGCGATTAAGGTTGGGGAGCGAAGGGTTTTGATCGTTTTTTTTTGTGTGGGGGTAGTAGAGAAATAAAGGAGGAGCGAATCTCCTTCAAATGTAGGACTCCTCCTTACTTCGGGGTATGAAGTGTGGATGTTTCCTATGTTTGTTTGTTTTTTTATGAGATGACTTGTGGGCATTGGAAGGGTTGTTTTAAATAATGTATATATCTATAATCTATAATCTATGATATATTAAAAATATTTATGGTATGGTTTTAAAAAGCCATGCATTTTAAAACCATTAAACTGATAATAGTTGTTCATGCCATTAAACCACCCTTTAATTTAACAAATTCCATCCAGCCATTCTCCCAAAATCTTGATAACATTTCTCTTTGTTCTTTTCTCTTCTCTTGGTCACGCTGCCTCCTCCTCGTGAAATTTTTTGGTCCGGACCCCGGACGAACATCATCGTCCGTGGCCCGGGTGATTTGTACGCGTGTCCTCACTTTTCATTTGTTATTTTTATTTGGGAAATCTTTTTGCCAGCTATTTTAATATATAAAGTTTAGATAATATTTCAAGAAAAAAAGAAAAAAATATCCTGAATCGATGTGATATTTGAGAGAAAATTTTAACATCTCAGTCATTTTGTGTATTATCTAGGTTTAAAATAGATTATCTCAGCTTTTTTTATAATATTTGAAATAAAAATATAATCTCGCATTTACTTCTTGTAATATCTCAAATAAAATGTAATCTTTCATCTTTTTTTTTGTAATATTTGAAATTAATTTTTTTTTCATTTGAGTAAAATGAGTATTCTTTGAAAAAAACTTATAATTTAAATAAAACTTGTAATAACATATATTTATTTATTTTAAGAGCTCACGTAGATTTTTTTCTGTAATATAATATCTAGAATTTATTTGTTTTTGTAATATAGATTTATTTATTTCTCATATTATCTGAGTAAAAAATAAATTATCTCAGCTATTTTCTGTAATATCTGAGATAACAATATAATCTCTCAGCTATTTTTTGTACTAGCTCGGATAAAAATATAATCTCCCAGGTATTATATGTAATATCTATGATAAAAATGTAATCTCACATCTATCTGAGATAAAAAATGAACATTTTTTGAGTTAATGTATATATAAATAAATAAATTTATAATTTAAACAAAACTTAGAATAATATATTATGTGAGCTGTTAAACTAAATAAATATATGTTATTACAAGTTTTTTTGTATTATAAGTTCATTTAAGGGTTTGAGGTTTAAATATCTCAGCTATTTTTTGTAATAGCTCAGATAAAAATGTAATCTCCCAGCTATTATATGTAATATCTGAGATAAAAATGTAATATCTCATCTATCTGAGATAAAAATGTAATCTCTAATGTATTTTTTTTAATATCTGAGATAAATATATATTTCCTCAACTACTTATATGTGTAATAAATAAGCATGCATATTTTAATAGCTGACATATAGATATCTCAAGCAAAAAAGAATAATGTAAGTGAAAAAAGGACATCCTAAACCCTAAACTCTATGATCTTCGTCCGGGTCCCGGACCAAAAAATTTCTCGGCCTCCTCCTCAGGCGAAATTTTTTGGTCCGGGCCCCGGACGAAGATCATCGTCCTGGGTCCCCCTGATTCTGACGTGTGGCAATGTAAATAAATAAATTATTTCGCCGCGGGATGAATAACAGCTTTCGAGACATTTCTTTTTGTCTCTCAGGCGTCGAACTTTTCTCTCTCGCCCTCGTGTTTTTTCTCCCAGGCAACGACGACGGCAGTTTTTCTCCCAGGCGACGGCGAGGGTGGTTTTTCTCCCAGGCGACGATGAAGCTTCTCCCCCGAACTCGCTCTCTTCTCCTTGCCCATCATTTTAAGCTTCACATCCTCAACTTCGGCAGACACTGGAGGTACATTTTCAGACATTGAAGCAACCCTAATTCTTCATCTTCACTCTTTTGATTTTTTCTCATGATATTGTTTGTTGTGTTATTTTGTTTCGGAGATTATCCCAGCTGTAGCCATTAATTAGTGTACTGAGCCCAGAGAACTTTGTTGTATCCTAGAGACTTTTTTATCTGAGATTATACTAGTTGTATCCTGAGCTATTATTTTTTTATCTGAGATTATACTAGTTGTATCCTGAGCTATTATTTTTTATCTGAGATTATACTAGTTGTATCCTGAGCTATTACAGTTTTGTCTTAGGAAATTTAATTGTATCTGAGATGGTAATAGTTGTATCTCAGATCAGTATTTTATTGGTATGATTGCAAGTTCTAGAGATGGTGAAACCAGCCACCAAACCCCATAGACTAAGCAGCAGATGTTTTTTTTCTTCATTTGTATCTCTTGTTTCTCTCATTATCCACAAGATGGATAAGAAGTTATATCAAAAACTCAAATCAGCTGGGATAATTCATCTTTTAACATTTCATCTGCCCCACAAAATACTCTGATTCTATATGCTATGGTACAACATTATAATTCTTCAAGTAAAACTTTCAGTGTATGCTCAAGCAAGTTTAAGTTTACAAGAAATGAAGTTGCAATGATAATAGGGTTGCCTAACCAAGGGCACAATGTGGAGTATCAATACAAGTCATTCTCTAACATCACAAAGATGGATTTGAAATCTCGGATATTGCAACTTGCTAAAGAAGACTATATAGTGGAGGAAGAGGACTTGAAAACTATTTTGCTATATATATTATGCACATTATTTTTTCCATGCAGTTGTAATAGAATTCCTGAAGAGTTTATCCGATTAGCTGATCCTGAATTATTTAAAAACTACAATTGGTCGAGAGCAATTCATGGTTATCTGCTTGATAGTCTAGATACCCTTGCCAAGAAACAGGAAAGTCACCAGAGGCAATGTGTTGAAACTGATTTCTCGATCTCCCGTGGAGTTCGCCCTTGGGGAAGGGGTGGTCTCGCACCTACTTCACTCCTGTAAGCAAAACAACAAAGAATATAAGGAAAAAACCGACCCAAGGGCTCGGCAGGGAGGTCCCACCACACACCCAGAAGATCTCAGAGCGCTTCCCCTCCTTAGCCAGAGGCCGAGCTAAGGTACCCTCAGAAAGCACTTAAAAACTAGAGCAGGAAAGCACATGACGCCTGCCTTCTGTGGTACCCCTTGGGTCCTATTTATAGTTTTTAGAATCTGAACTGCCAATAACCAAAAGAACTGACCTGAAATTACCAGAAAACCCTTGGCTAGGTCTGCCAACGGCCAAACTCCGCTGTTTTGAAGGGCTATGAGCAGACCAACTGGGGCAAAACAGTAAAAAGTACCTCACACATCCAGGCGAGTTGGGGGGCTTGATCACCTCGGCAGGTCCTGCTCGCCTGCTGTTGCCGAGCTCCGCTGCGAGGGCACGAGCTGGGACGGTGAGCTCGCCCATCCCTTGGTCGCCATCAGTTGCCCTGGGCCAGCTCGGCGAATGCCGAGCTCGGGGTCGTCGAAGGCTGATCTCTAGTCGATGAATGCCAAGCTCGGGCTTGGATTCTCCACTACCGAGCTCGCCCACCATCTTCTGCCCGATCTGTCTGGCTCCTGGCGGCCTTGCTCGCCGGACACGGGGTTGTACATAATCCTCGCTCTTTTTGAGCTTGGCAAAGCTCAAAAAGAAACATCCAACACTAAGTGTGTGGCGAGCCCAGGGTGACGAGTTGGAGGGAATCTTTGGGTGGGGGCCACCTGCGGCTATATATATACCTGCATACCTGCTTGTCTCTTGCCCTTCCCCTTGCTCTAACGCTGCCAAGATGCCGCTTCCCCAGGAGATCCAAGAGCGCCTCAACCATGCTCTCTAGGCCTCGGCTGCTCGCGTGGCCGGTCTGACAGCGGTCCCGTCCAAAGTTCCTCAAATTGATTCTGCCGAGCCCGTCTCCAAGAGGGCGAAGTCATTCCCTCAGGCGGCCGAGCCCATCTACCACGACTTGAGGGCCACCCTGGCGCGCGAGACCGGCTCTTCCACTCGGACAGTTCTTGAGAAGTATAGAGAGATTGTCGTAGTCGGCGACGACCCGGATGGTCAACCTGATGGTGGGGGCGTCACGCCGCAAGAGCCCACACCACGGGGCGGGGCCGCTCTCGCCGACTCGCGGTTCATGACACCGAATAATCGTCCCCGGGACCCGCCTCTTCTTTTTGGGATCCTATTAGTGAGCTCTCAGAGGCCGAACTCGCCGGTGCGCGCCCCCTCTCCTTAGCCAACTGATGCGGCTGCGGGGGCAGGTCTGGGAACCATCCCCACCCCGGGATTCGAGCTCCTCTCGCCGGGGGCTCGCGGCCCAGGTCGCGGGAAGGATTTGAGGTTCATCCCTCCCCGCATCTCCTTTGAGCCGCCGAGCTCGTCAGGTCAATTTTGCCTGGACTCTTGCCCCATGAACTTTTCCTACATTCCCCTTCTTGCTGATACTTGTCTTCACAGCTCCCCGCAGCCAATCTGCTGCCGAGGAATCTTCGCGAGCAACCCACTACTCCCCCCTCCCTTCCCCAAGCTCGATGTACTCTTACCTGGGTCCTGAAGTGGATCAAGGCGAGCTGACGAGGAGGGAGGTTAAGCTTCTCAAGAAGCTGGTGTGTGGGCTGCGCGAGGTGCAGGGGGTCAACGAGACGCTGCAACGCGACTACGCGCATCTCGCTGACGAGGTGCGAAGTCACCAGGCTGGCGAGCTGATGTCCCCCTCCTGACTTCTGGACGAGATAGACGATGGCCTCTCCGTGGCGCAGAGGAATTCTGGGAGGATCCGCGAGCTGCTCCGAGCACGTCAGTCTGGGGGCCGGGGGTCGCGAGGCCGGTGTAGGTAAGAGGGCGGCTCCTTGCCGAGCTGACCGGTACTCGCATCCCGATGCCCCCCCTGCTCGCGCGCCCCGCCCTTTTATTCCTGAACTTGATCTGTAATAAGTAGTTTTTAGAATATTCTTGGACATGCGTTATTCAAATAATATATTGCAATGTTTGACTTAGCCTTGACTGGGACGCGCCGGAAGTCGGCGAGCTGGGTTGGCGAGTTGGGGTGGCGAGCTGAGCCGATGGGACAGCCTGACCCCAGATTTCTTTTCCTATAAATAGCCCCCCCCTCACCAACCCCGTACTGTGCCTTTATTGCTTTGTTTCCCTCTCTTCCCGCGCTTTTCTCTTTTTCTGCTCGCGCTCTGCTTATTCCTCTACGAACATAGGCAAGACCCATCCTGATGCCGACGACCGCTCCAAGTGCGCGCAACACTTTACTTATTATTGCTTCTTTGAGTGGCACACCAGCGAGGAGGAGCTTGCGGCGTTCAAGGCTGAGTATGTGCCGCCGGGTTTCGAGGAGCGCAGGCCGAGGGAGGGAGAGGCTATCAACACTTTCTGCGAGGATGAGCTCGCCTTCCCCATCTCGCATTTCGAGGTGGGGTTGCATCTCCCCCTCTGGCCGGAGATCCGGCAAATCCTGAAATACTATGGCGCGGTACCCGCGCAGTTGAATTCCAACGCTGTCGCGATGATGGTGGCGTTCGCGAGCTACCTCCAGCGGGAGAGGATTGATTTCAACCTGACGGTGTTCAGGAAACTCTTTTCTTACAAGGCGATGCCGGATGGGGTCGCCTACTTCGGCGGCTCGCTGATCAAGGTTCGCGAGATCGCGAACAAGCATCACACTTGGATGACCAAGATCGCCTTCATCAAGGGCGATCTCGGCAACATCCCCTACTCGCCCCAACAAAAGGGCGAGGAGGTATACCGCCCGCCGGCCGTGTACGACAACGATGCCGAGCTCCACAAGTACTTCCTCCACAAGGACTTCGAGGTCGCCTTCCTGCGAAGGGGCCTCGATGCGCTTCCCCTTGTCCTCCCCGGCGAAGGTACTGCTTCCTGCCTTGCCGAGCTCACCCGATGGCTGAGCTCGCCACATTGCTGTTGAGTTTCTTCTAACTTTTTCAAAGTATTTTCTTGCAGGAGAGTGAATAATTCCCGCGAACCCGCCGTTTGCGGATCCGGGGTCGCGCCCGGACCCCTTTGCTTGCGAGAAGGCGGCGGCGGCGGCCTGCCGAGACGAGGCGGCCCTCTCCCAACCCTCTTCCAGCAAGAGGCGACCTAAGGATGCGGGGTCGAACCCGCCACACCGCCAGCGGCTGCCGAAGAAGATGAGGAGAGCCTGTTGGCTCCGCGAGGGCGACATCAATCCAGCCCCAAGTACATCACCTCGTCTGAGACTCCTCCTGACGCGTCGCCCGAGAGCCCGCTGAAGGAGGTTACTAGCAAGGGCCAGAAAGGTAGCGAGGGCCCCTCTTCCATGGCGGCTATCTCTCCTCCCCCTTCGGCGAAGAGGGCGGCCCGCGAGCGCGCGGCGCCGAAGCAACACCCCCTCTTCAATTTCGGGGGGCGGTGGAAGGACTCAGCGGGCAAGCCCATGCTGCAGTGGGACGAGCTGGCCCATTAGGTCTCTCTCTCCACCTTGCATCTGTCCTGGCATGACCGCGAGCCCGCCACGGGCCATGCTTATGCCCTCAACTTCGGCCTCTATGGCCGCGAGAACGCCGAGGCCTACAAGAATATGACCCTCCGGCAGCTCGGCCATGAGGGTCTGCAGGCCCACCTGCGGACCATGGAGCTCCACCACATGCTGACCCGCCGCAGCTTTGCCCTCGGAAATCAACTTCTAAAAGCCGAGCAGGCCCGTGATGTCGCCAAGGATAAGGTTGCTGATCAGGCAAAGCAGCTCGGCATCGCTGAGGGCCTCCTCGCCCAGGCCGCCGGCGGACTGGTAAGTGTCAAACCCTCCTCTGCGCTTTTACTTAGAAAATTTTTCGCTGCCGCTAACCGGGTTTCTTCTTCACCAGGATGCCAAGGCCGCGGGGGAGCTGCGGGCTCGCAATGCCGAGTAAGGGGAGGAGATTGGCCAGCTGCACGCCTGCCTTGCCGAGCTGGAGGGGGCGAACGTAAAGCTGAAAGAGGAGAACCAGCACCTCCACCGCGAGGTCCGCCGCCAGGCAGAGATCTTCTTCCCGGTCAGCAGCTCCAATCCTTCCCTCCCTTACAAGAGACCGCGGATCTTCGGCGAGGCCGATCTCTCCAAGAGGCTTCGGATTAACTCCATCCAGGCCGCGGAATGCACCCTCCAGATGATGAAGGATTCTGGAGTGCTGAAAGTCCACCTAGTGTCAACTACCTTCACCTATGGGGGGGAATAGGTGACGTGCAGCGTTTTTGCGGAATTAAAATTGTACCTGCACAAAAAAACAAACCAGCACAGCAAAGAAGGTACACAAGCTATTTATAGTGGTTCCCCGAGTTGGGTACATCCACTTTCCCTCTTCGACCTATCTCCCAACAAGGGACGACTCGGTCACTTCACCAACAGGATTGAAATCCAATCCTTGCACTATCGGAAGGAACCCTTCCACACGTAGGAGACAACACTCCCACAACACGGGTTGCACCCAACCCTTACTACTCGGAATCAACATTCCTTTACAACAAAAATGAACTAGAATGTACAAGAAATACAAACTACTTTCGGAGACTAAGGTGTCCCTCTTCGTTTGATGACGTGTTCTAGAAGTCACGAAGAGTCCACAACCCTAGATCTCACTTGGAGAGAATCTCCCCGAAACCGGCGGCGACAAGAAGGGCGGCGGCTTGGTTCTCGGGATCGGCGACGACAATGGTGTGCGGCTGCTTGTACTTTGGAGATTCAAACTTCGTAGCAAAGCTAGCAAGGTCTTCCAACGGTCACACTAGGATCGATCGTCTCGATCGATTCGGACGGGGAAGGTTTTCCCGATCAACAAATCAAGAGACAAGGGATCTCTGGTTAGACGCGTGAGACGCTACGCTTGGCTAAGCTTCTGTCGCCGGGAGATCTGGAAGAAACCACGATCAAGGTCGGCGAACAACTTGCACGAGCGGCGACGGCGGCGGCGGAGGTATCGCGATCTAGGTCACGTCGGCGGCTCGGCTTTTTCAAATCTTCTTCGCTCTTACTGTTCAAAAATACGCGTGTATTTATACAGTAAAATACTCTTTTATGACAGTTATGGGTCCCACCAGAAGAAACCCTAATTCCGGTTCAAAACAGTGCCAGCGGCAGAATCCGGTTCAGCGGTTTCCAGAAAATTGCCCAAGTCAAAATCGGCGATAATCGAAGGTGATTCTCGTCTAATCGGCGAGAATCAAAGGTGATTCTCGCCGATTCGGCGAGAATTAAAGGTGATTCTCGTCGATGTTGACTTGTTTGCATGCTCTGATTTAGCCTGATAGAGACGGCGAGAATCAGCCAGTGATTCTCGACGATTCGGCGAGAATCACTTAGTGATTCTCGTCGATTATGACTTAGCGCCAAAGTCGCATGCTTTGATGCAGCCGGATAGAGACGGCGAGAATCAGCCGGTGATTCTCGACGATTCGGCGAGAATCACTAGTGATTCTCGCCGAATCGCGAGAGAACACTTGGTGATTCTCGTCGATTCACACTTAGTCGATTTTTCGTCTTCCCACCCATGAGCTGTTCTTTGACCCATCCTTGCTCCTCGTCTGCTCTTGCATGATCACAGCCCTGTACTTGAAAAATAAGTACACTCCAATAGAGAGAGTGCACGTAGGACAACACACTGATCTGCTCAACGAGGGATTACGTCGTGCAGACCGTGTATATTGACCTACTGCACCCTGACATTGGAGTGCACTTAGCGTGGAATAACTGCAAGCACAACTTAAAAGGTTTTATCAAATACATCGTGAATTCATCTTAGCTTGACAGTGGCTTCGTCAAATCCAGGTAATTGTGGATACAATACCCAACAATCTCTCCCTATTTGACGAAGCCAAAATCCCATAGCAAAGATGAATACCACCATCCAGATAATATATACATCATATATAATTTAAAGATACAGCACAAGGAAATAGAGGCAAACAGGTCAAAGCTTGAGTCAATCATAAATTCATATATATATATATATATATATATATATATATATATATATATATATAATATATATATATATATAATATATATATATATATATATATATATATATATATATATATATATAGATATTCCCAAGATCGTTCATATAATAAAAATAAAGGATAAAAATGTTCATGAGACAATGACAAGCTATAAATTTCTGTCTATTGCTCTTTGGCTAGATCATCCTTATGTTTTTGAGCCAAAAACTTCTTTCTTTGCCTCTCCACGTACTCCTTGGGCTTTGGATAGTATCTTGAGGAGCAGCTTTATCTGCCGCCGTGTTGGTCCTAAGAAGATGTTCCGTTTAGCTTCATATGTCTTGTGCAGCTCCCACTCATGCTGGCTGTATACTTCGTTCCGATTGATTTCCCCTTTTTCTTGTAGCCAGAATGTGTCCAAGATGATACTCTTTGATACCGGACTCCACCTTTCGTTCCTTACTTCATCCTCCTTCAATCTGATTCTCTTCTCAGCTTGCGTTTCCTTAGAAGTCCCTTCTGAGATTTTCTCTTGTCCCTAGCTTTTGCTAGGGCTCCTTGGTCAAAAATTGCCATCAGTTTTGCCTTGGAGGTGGCCCTAGCAGCCCTATGAGCATCAGCTTCACTTAATGGAACTTCTTCAATACTTGGTCCTCATCAGCCCCGCAGTATTAATTTCAGGAGCAGGAGTACCCTCAGGATTTTCAGGGATGTTAGCGCCTAGCGCTTGTTTGAGCATCCACCAGCAACTGTCATAAACATATATGTTTGACTGCTCAAAATTTTTGATTATGATTTCTTGAAGCTCGCCATCTTAGCCGTATATTCTTTCTCCCCTTTTTGGCTTCGACTGCAATGGAGTTTGCATAAGAATGCAGTGACTCATCAATGTGCTTTGTAGTCCTGGAGAACTCGGTAACCAAGGCTTGTTGATGGTGTTAAGAGTCACCATATTGCATCAAACTTTTGAATGTTATTTGCTACGACATGAGCATTCTGATTTACTACGGCGAGAGATCGGTGTTCTTTTTTAATCCGTCCATAAGAAGAGTTACAGCTTGGCCGACCGCTGTATACTTGTCGTCAAACTTCTTTTCCATCACATCCAGTTTGTGATTGATCTCCACCATGTTCTTGAGCATGAGACTTTCAGATTTCTTAATTCTTTTTAACATTTTATTTGAGCTTTCTCAAAGATGCTTTGAGCTCATCCACGATACCTTGAATACATTTACGGTGTGATTGGCTAGATCAGCTCGTAGTGGAGGATCCTGAGCTATGCCTTGGCCTTGCTCTTCAGCAGATGCACTTGTAGAGCTGGACACTAGCACAGTCTCTAAGGGGGGAATACTTACAGCCTCTGTAGATTTCTCGGAAGTACTAAGCAGTCTATGCTGAGAGGGCTCCCCCTCCACTGTTGCACCAATGTTCTCAGGAACGATCTCAGGAGCGTGCTTGTCAGATGGAACTTCAGTGATGTCCTGAGGCTCCAATGCTTCCTGTCCCACATTTCCTTCTTCCTCATCCTCATCATCCATGAAATCATTCTCAGCTGCTGTCTCTTCCAAACTTCCCTCATCATTTTCCTCTACATTACCTTTGGCTCCTTGATCATGCACGTTCAGGGCCACCTCATTCTCCATCACAGCTTCACTTTCTTCATGTATATCCGCCACTGCATCTCTGGCTATCTGAGAGATGTCAGATACGATATTAACATAAGCGGGTAGAGGCTCCCCTCAATTCCTGCAGTCAGTGCATCAGGAATTTCACTGGGGATTACTAAGGAATCAGCCACAGTTCCATCCTCGGCTGGAGATACCTCTTGTTGTTCTACCACGGCAACCTGCCCAATGCATCTCTCCCATCTGTCAAAGACGCTCGAGTCCATTTTCTTCAAGTAATGCAGTGGAACTCCTTTACTCATGTCATACCTATCTCCGTTTAACTAATTGAGATATAGACTGATGATTCGGCAAAGCTAGGAGATCTGAGAGTGTCCTTTATCTTCTCAAAAGCAATGCCCCCCAGTTGAATCTTTTTCTGCAGACAATTGCCACAAGGATCTTGAACATGTCCGCAGAGATGTGGTCATGAGAACCCGGTTTGCATATGAGTACTTTCCCAATAATGTCTGACAAAAGTTTCCCCTCCTCATTCATATCCTTTCGCTTTATCGATCTAGTTCCTCGAGCGAGTCCACAGAATAACAATGTCCTGGTTTTATCCTGTTCCTCCAGATAATCCTCGTGCGCAGAGCTAGTGAGCTGCAAGTATTGGGTCAGCTTGCTTGCAGACATCTTGTTCTTTGGCCCTGCCACCTTACTCGTGATGAGAGAGTCTTCATTCCGGAGCTTGGCGGTTCCGAAGAACTCCATCACTTCCTTGTCCAAGATTTTGCAGGGGTGCTCCAGTATGAAGGAGAGTCCAGCCTCTTCAAGCATGATGATGATGTTTCTGAATTCATCAGAAGCATGTGAGAACCCTGTTCGTACCAACTCACACCCAGTGACCAGGCCGACGGTTGTCCTTGGAGCCATTGCAAGACTGAAATCCCAAGACTACGCCTAATCAGGAATCAAAAGGGAAGATACACTAACAGAAGTCACAGTGAGGGTGAGGAGGTGATTACTCAAAAACGGAGGAGGTGAGAATCGACGGAGACGACGGAAAACCTGGAGAAGCTCGCTTCCTTGGTTGATTGAAGTCGCGGAGAAATACCTGGTCGAGTCGAGAGGTCTACGGAGGGAAGAATCGGCGGGTTTCCTAACGGGATTTCGACGGAAGAGGCGGCGGCGATTCCTGCGGGGTGTCGACGGAAGGAGCTGCGGGATTCCTGCGGGATGTCGTCGGAAGAGCTGCGGGATTCTTGCAGGGTATCGACGAAAGTGGAAGAATCGGCGAGTTTCTTCGGCGAATTTCCTTCGGCGAATTTCCTTCGGTGAGTTTCTGCGGAATATGAAGGGTCGGCGGGATTCCTGTGCGATATCGACCGGTTTAAAGGGTTTTAACGGGTTTCCGTGTGAAGAGCGGGGTTTTAACAGGGTTTAAAAATCTTATATATATATATATATATATATATATATATATATATATATATATATATATATCTAGCATCATTCGAACGGGCTCCGCCCGTTCTCGATGCGTCGCTGCGGGCTTCGCCCGCAATCAAGCGGGCTTCGCCCGCTTGACCTCCGGCGGGCTTCGCCCGCCTCCGCCGGGCGTTCGCCCTTTCTCGATGCGTTGCTCCGCAATCATTTAGTTCGCCCGCCCCCCGGCGGGCTTCGCCCGCCCCCGGCGAACATTTAAAATAATTCTAAAATAAATCTTTAAATAATTTTAAAAAAATCATTTAATTATAATTATAAAAACATATTAATTAAAACTTTTTTAAAATAAAAAAAAATAAAAAAAAACCCCGCATCCCGCAATCCCCCACGGCCTCAGCCCGCCGCCGGCGGCGGAGCCGCCGGCGGCCTGCCCGCCGCCCACCGGCGGGTTCGCCGCCCTCCGGCGAACCGCCGGGGGTTGTCCGGCGGCTCACGGGCAGGGCCACCGCGGCGGTGGCCCTGCCCGTGAGCCCAAACTGGAGCTCACGGGCAGGGCCACCGCCGGCGGTGGCCCTGCCCGTCGCCACCGGACAACCCCCGGCGGGTTCGCCGGAGGGCGCGCGAACCCGCCGGGTGGGCGGCGGGCAGGCCGCCGGCGGCTCCGCCGGCGGCGGCGGGCTGAAGCCACGGGGCGGGATGCGGTATCGGGGAGGTATCGGGGGTGGATTGCAAATGAACAGTAACTCTGCTTTTGATTTGGATAATTGCAGGCCTCCGGTTTTGAATCCAAGGGCTCCTATTTGATGTAGTTTGATCGGACGGTCAAGATGAGTTTCATGGTGTGATTGTAGATATGCATATGTTTTATATGATAAAGATATATATATATATATAATTCTTAATGCCAATTTATTGAGAGTTTGAGCGGGGTTTTTCCATACATTTCTTGATGTCAATTGTAGATTTAGTGATCTCCAACGACGTATCTTCTTTAAATTTCAGTGAACTGATTTATGTTTGTAGATGGTTGTCCTCGAATCTACCAGTGAATTTACATATTAGATCTTTATTAATGTATCTAAGGTTCAATTTTTCAGTGTTAACCTTTTCTTAGGTGAACACACATAAATATATATACATGTAAATGTCGATACAATATGACTCAAGAATTTGATCTGATCAAAAATACCTGGGATTAGGAGATTTATAATTTAGCCCCTCTGGTTAAAGCATACTAGGTGTTCAATGTGAGTATCACATTGTAAATAGTACTTCTGTTATTCCATATATTTGTTCCAATTCAGTCTTGAAACATCTTCTGTTTAGTTCCCATCATATTTACGGGAACCTAGACTACCCTGCAAAAGAGAGTTACCTTACCTTAGGAACCCAATACATATTGGGTCCTAGGTTCTTGTTAGCATAAACACTCGAATGCCTTCCCTCAGAGATCCTGTCAGGAAGACTACCTCTGCCCAGAAGATGTGGATAGGCCCTTGCCCTTGACACAGAGGGGTTGTGCCAACAGTCTATGGCAAAGTGTCCCAGCTTGCCACAGCACCAACACGTGTGAATGTTGTATCTCCGTTTCTGACCTGATCCAGTGACTGAGGTAGTCATGAGCCTAGGTCCAAACGGGATAGATCTGGATCTGCTTCCAAAATTGCCTCTTCCACTGTGCCACTTGGAGGGGTGGGAGGAATGCATGTAGCGAGCGTCATGAGGACAGGGAGGTGGTGCCTTCCTTTCAGTCAGCCCCCTTCCTGAGGCCCCATGAGAACTTACTGCATGACTTCTAACCTCCCTTCCTGTGTCCTTGGGTGGTGAGAAGCGTTCTGAGAGCTGATACCAGTAGATTCATGCCGAGTAGGGGCAGTGGCCGAGAATACAAAGGGCTCAGAATGAGCCTTAGGTATTCTCTCATGGGTGGCCATGACGGCCCTTGCACTATGGGTGTCTCCACATGAGGACAGATCACCCTGCAGTGACCACGATTATTCCTGTGATCATACCTGAAGGCATGATGAGTACCCTTCCTGCCTGGAGTGGGGGGTCGGAATACCGTTTCCCCATTTCTCATGAATTGATAATTCGGAGATCCACCCATTTTCTTCCTTTCTCTTCATAGCATCAACCTTGGAAAAGTTAGATACCATCCTTTTCTCATTCTCTAGACTACTCTCTAGATCTGAGATTTTAGAGTCCTTGACCTTGTTGGATGCCAATTGGAGAACCAACAAGATTTTCAGCCGAGCAATCTCCTGAGCTTGCTCTTCAACAAGTAGGTTGCTTTTCTGAAGGGCTCTCTTCAGGGAATCAGGATTTTCTGAAGGGAAACAGTTCCTGTCTTCAGGAACTTCAGGAGAGACAGGGCAAGATGAAGAAGTTGCCTGCTCTTCAGTGTTATTGTCACTAGCGCCAGTGACCGTAGTGTCATCCTCATTAGAACTGCTTTCCTCAATTTCTTCTTCAGTCTCTGATAAGGACACTGGAGCTCTGATGCTGTCCGATTGATCCTTGCTTCATCTTCAGAGGCGAGGACCCCCACATATGCTTCATCCTCTAGTTGACAGCAGATCCCAGCTTTCTTTGATCCCCCCATCAGCTCTGAGATCATTACCCACATAGATTTGGCCGTCCCACATTTTTCCAATCTAGAGCGAGAAGGTCCAACCAGACATCCATGATAATCTGACGAATCATCTTATCCAGATTAAATAATGAGAGTTCCGTCTCCGACATCTCAACAATACACTTGGGCACTTGGATATTCTTTCCAGAGCCGGAGGTCTTTATAGGAATAAAAGGACCCTCATCCAGGATGAAAGATGCTCGAGGATCGATAGCCTCCAAGTGATACGACACTCTCATCTTCCAGACGGGATAATACTCCTTTGTGCATGTGGGAAGTCTTAGTGGAGAGCTCTCATGATCCAACTCCATGCTTCAGACACTGGTGGCAGGATTCTACTCAAGGTGTAAACCTTTTTGATGAGTAACCTCGCTCTGATACCACTTGAAAGTCCACCTAGTGTCAACTACCTTCACCTATGGGGGGTGGAATAGGTGACATGCAGCGTTTTTGCGGAATTAAAATTGTACCTGCACAAATAAACAAACTAGCACAACAAAGAAGGTACACAAGCTATTTATAGTGGTTCCCCGAGTTGGGTACATCCACTTTCCCTCTTCGACCTATCTCCCAACAAGGGACGACTCGGTCACTTCACCAACAGGATTGAAATCCAATCCTTGCACTATCGGAAGGAACCCTTCCACACGTAGGAGACAACACTCCCACAACACGGGTTGCACCCAACCCTTACTACTCGGAACCAACGTTCCTTTACAACAAAAATGAACTAGAATGTACAAGAAATACAAACTACTTTCGGAGACTAAGGTGTCCCTCTTCGTTTGATGACGTGTTCTAGAAGTCACGAAGAGTCCACAACCCTAGATCTCACTTGGAGAGAATCTCCCCGAAACCGACGGCGGCAAGAAGGGCGGCGGCTTGGTTCTCGGGATCGGCGACGACAACGGTGTGCGGCTGCTTGTACTTTGGAGATTCAAGCTTCGTAGCAAAGCTAGCAAGGTCTTCCAACGGTCACACTAGGATCGATCGTCTCGATCGATTCGGACGGGGAAGGTTTCCCGATCAACAAATCAAGAGACACGAGATATCTGGTTAGACGCGTGAGACGCTACGCTTGGCTAAGCTTCTGTCGCCGGGAGATCTGGAAGAAACCACGATCAAGGTCGGCGAACAACTTGCACGAGCGGGGACGGCGGCGGCGGAGGTATCGCGATCTAGGTCACGTCGGCGGCTCGGCTTTTTCAAATCTTCTTCGCTCTTACTGTTCAAAAATACGCGTGTATTTATACAGTAAAATACTCTTTTATGACCGTTATGGTCCCACTAAGAAACCCTAATTCCGGTTCAAACAGTGCCAGCGGCAGAATCCGGTCCAGCGGTTTCCAGAAAATTGCCCAAGTCAAAATCGGCGAGAATCGAAGGTGATTCTCGTCGAATCGACGAGAATCAAAGGTGATTCTCGTCGATTCGGCGAGAATCAAAGGTGATTCTCGTCGATGTTGACTTGTTTGCATGCTCTGATTTAGCCTGATAGAGACGGCGAGAATCAACCAGTGATTCTCGACGATTCGGCGAGAATCACTAGTGATTCTCGTCGATTATGACTTAGCGCCAAAGTCGCATGCTTTGATGCAGCCGGATAGAGACGGCGAGAATCAGCCGGTGATTCTCGACGATTCGGCGAGAATCACTATTGATTCTCGCCGAATCGGCGAGAATCACTTGGTGATTCTCGCCGATTCACACTTAGTCGATTTTTCGTCTTCCCACCCATGAGCTGCTCTTTGACCCATCCTTGCTCCTCGTCTGATCTTGCATGATCACAGCCTGTACTTGAAAATAAGTACACTCCAATAGAGAGAGTGCACGTAGGCCAACACACTGATCTGCTCAACGAGGGATTACGTCGTGCAGACCCGTGTATATTGACCTACTGCACCCTGACATTGGAGTGCACTTAGCGTGGAATAACTGCAAGCACAACTTAAAAGATTTTATCAAATACATCGTGAATTCATCTTAGCTTGACAGGTGGCTTCGTCAAATCCGGTAATTGTGGATACAATACCCAACAAGTGCTGGTGGAGGGGTGCGAAGAGATCTCGGCCCGGGACCTGATGCCGAGCCTGTTCCCGGCGACGCCGCCCAGCGAGAAAGAAGATAGCTTGGACGCGATGTTCGAGAAAAGCTTCCCGGACCTGTCAGGCGAGGGAGGGAGGACCGCCAATCTGACGGGGGGGGGGGGGGGGGGGGGCGAGGCCTAGATGTATATAATCTGTAACCTCGCCGAGGCGAGCTCAGCATATAAATATTGTCATTTAATGAAAACATATTTTTGATACCTTTCGCTCTCCTCATTGCAATGTTATTTTACAGATTTTCTGGGTTTCCGTGTCGTGCCCTGTTCTTTTGCTCGCATGTTCCTCAGCGACCTCGCGTAGATAGAAGTTGCGAGTAGGACTGTTGCTAGGACTCGCCCTTGAGAGAGCTCAGCATCCCGTGCCTGCCAAGCTTCAGGTGATTCGGGAGCAGGCTGCTCTTTGCCCTGGTCATGCCACCTCAGCTCGCCCGCGAGTCATCTAGGTTGAACCCAGAAAGAAGAAGGAATCTTCTAAGTAAAACTGGCACAGGGATGAAGTGCCCCGGCCTGGCTCACCTTCCTTCAGCGAGGCCCGGGCTCGCCACCTCTTTGCCGATGCCGAGCTGGGGTTGGCGAGTCCAAACTCGCCTGTGCAGAGCCTCTCCCCCTTATTCCTTGGCATTCGAAACTTTTTGGTCTTTACCTGGCGCGTTCAAGGCCGATACCATCGAGTGACTTCCCGCCCTACCAGCTAGGTGAGAGCCTAACAGCGGGATCTGCTCGGGGTCCACTATCAATACCATCGAGTGACTTCCATCCCTGCCAGCTAGGTGAGAGCCTGACAGCGGGATCTGCTCGAGGCCCAAGGATGACATCGAGTGACTTCCAGCCCTGCCAGCTAGGTGAGAGCCTGACAGCGGGATCTGCTCGGGGTCCACTATCAATACCATCGAGTGACTTCCAGCCCTGCCAGCTAGGTGAGAGCCTGACAGCGGGATCTGCTCGAGGCCCAAGGATGACACCGAGTGACTTCCAGCCCTTCTAGCTAGGTGAGAGCCTGACAGCGGGATCTACTTGGGGTCTACTATCAATACCATCGAGTGACTTCCAGCCCTGCCAGCTAGGTGAGAGCCTGACAGCGGGATCTGCTCGAGGCCCAAGGATGACACCGAGTGACTTCCAGCCCTGCCAGCTAGGTGAGAGCCTGGCAGCGGGATCTGCTCGGGGTCCACTATCAATACCATCGAGTGACTTCCAGCCCTGCCAGCTAGGTGAGAGCCTGATAGCGGGATCTGCTCAAGGCCCAAGGATGACACCGAGTGACTTCCAGCCCTGCCAGCTAGGTGAGAGCCTGGCAGCGTGATCTGCTCGGGGTCCACTATTAATACCATTGAGTGACTTCCAGCCCTGCCAACTAGGTGAGAGCCTGACAGTGGGATCTGCTTGAGGCCCAAGGATGACACTGAGTGACTTCCAGCCCTGCCAGCTAGGTGAGAGCCTGACAATGGGATCTACTCGGGGTCCAAAACACATTTCGTTTCTTCATGTAAGCTAGTTGTGACAGTACTGAAGTGTTAAAGAATTTTATTATAATCAAGGTATCACTTACATGTTTCAGGGGAAAAAACGTTTTAATTCGTACCACTCCAAGTGATACTCAGGGTCTCACCCTCTACATTTTGGAGTCGATAACCTCCCGATTTTAAAGCCTCCTTTACAATAAACGGTCCTTCCCAGCTGGGGTTGAGCTTCCCACGGACGCCGACCTCCTGCTGCATCCACCTTCTTTAGTACCAGGTCCCCTTCCACAAATTGTTTGACTCTGACATGCTTGTCAAAGTACTTGGTCATTCTCCTCTTCACCTCTTCTTGCCGGAGGGCGGAGAGATCCCGCAGTTCTTCCACCATGTCAAGGGAGAGCCTCAACTCTTCCTCGTTCTCAGCTTGCCATTCTTCCCTGCCTTCCCCTACTGCAACAACCCGAGGTGTTTGAATTTCAAATTCCACAGGGAGCACTGCCTCACATCCATGGGGGGCTTAAAGGGGGGTTTCTCCTGTAGCTGTGTTAGGGGTGGTTCTTAGAGCCCAGAGAACCGCGAGAAGCTGCTCCACCCAGCTCCCCTTCAGATTCTCCACTTTCTTCTTGAGGAGGTTGACGATGATCTTGTTCGCGGCCTCCACCTGTCTGTTGCTCCTGGGGTGATGGACCGAGGCGAACCTGAGGTTAATTCCAAGCTGTTCGCAGAAACTGGTGAACTTGGCGCTGGTGAATTGGGGCCCATTGTCCGTGACAATGGCCTGGGGCAGCCCATGGCGGCAGATGATCTCCCCCCAAACAAAATTCCTGATAACCTGGGAGGTCACTTTGGCCAGCGCCTTCACTTCCAACCACTTGGAGAAGTAATCGATCATTACTAAGAGAAACCCCCTCTGCCCACTGGCCTGGGGGAACGACCCAACCAAATCCATTCCCCAAATGGTGAAGGGCCAGGGGGTCATGATACTTTTGAGCCGCTGGGCCGACTGTAGCTGGAGGGGGGCAAACAGCTGGCACTTATGGCACCTCCTTGCGAACTCTGTTGCATCATGGCCCAGGGTGGTCCAGAAGTACCCCTGCCTGATGATTCTTCCCTCCAGGGCCCGACTCCCGGAGTGGCCCCCACACTCTCCGGAGTGGAATTCCTCCAGGATTCTTTGTACCTCCCCCTCGGCCACGCAACGTGCCAGCATCCCCGAGAGGGTCTTCCGGTACAGCTGCCCATCCTGGAGGAGGTAGTACGCTGACTTGTGTCTTAGCTTCTTCTTATCTGTCCCCTCCGGATACTCTCCCGTGGAAAGGAAAGTTACAACTGGGTCCATCCATGAAGTCTGTTGATCAATCTCCATGAGCTCTCCATCTTCGATGGAGGGGTGGAATAGGTCGGTGATGGTACCTCTCACCTGGGGACCATGCTTTGCTAGTTGGTCGACCTGCTCGTTTTCTTCCTTAGGCACATGTCGGATGGAGAAGGTTTGGAAAGTGTCTATGACCCCTTTCACTTTGGCTAAGTATAATCGCAGGGTGGGCTCCCTTGCCTCAAACTCTCCATTGATATGGGAAGCTACCACCATGGATTCGGTGAGGACCTCTACATCCAACACGCCCAGCTCCCTGGCCAGACATAGCCCTGCTATCACGGCTTCATACTCGGCTTGATTGTTGGTGATGGGAAAGTGCACCACCACCGTTTGCTTAATTCTAGTCCCCTGAGGGCTCTCCAAGATCACCCGCACTCCTAGGGAATGCCTCCCCGAGGCGCCGTCTACCTTCACTTCCAAGGAGTTGGACGGGTAAGCTCTTCCTCTGCCACTTCAATCATATAGTCAGCCAAGAAGTTGGCCATTGCTTGAGTTTTGATCGAGAGGCGCGGCACGAAGGAAACGTCGAACTCGCTCAACTCCACCGACCATTTAGCCAGCCTGCATGAATGCTCCACCCCCTCAAAGATGTTGCGGAGAGGATGGTCAGTCACCACTCGGATTGAGTGTGCCTGGAAGTAAGGTCGCAGCCTCCGAGCTGAGATGATCAGGGCGAAAGCCAACTTCTCCAGAATCGGGTACCGGAGCTCGGCCTTCCTCAGGACCCAGCTCACGTAATAAATGTGGGAGCTATTTCTTCCCTTCTTCACGAACTAGGATGAAGCTCAAGGCTCTGCCCGACCCGAGAATAAAAAACAGGTCCCCCCTCCTTCGGCCCTAGAGCAGCGGAGCCTGAGTCAACTGCATCTTGAGGGCCCGGAATGCCTCCTCGCACTCTTGGTCCATTCGAACTTCAGACCAACCCTCAATGTTGAAGAAGGGGGAGCACTTCTCCCCTGCCAGGGAGAGGAACCTACTCAACCTGCCAGCTTCCCTGTCAGTCATTGGACTTCCTTAGCATTCCGCGGCGACCCCAGCTCTAAGATAACCTTGACCTTATCTGGATTAGGCTCGAACCCCGCAGGGGTGAGGAGGTGCCCCAAGAACTTCCCCCTGCTAGCCCCGAAGACACATTTTAGGGGATTCAACCGCATCTTGTACTTACGTAGGGTGGCAAAGGTCTCCTCTAGGTCCTGGAGGTGGGAGTCCACATCCCGACTTTTGATCATGAGGTCATCCATGTACACATCCAAATTCCTCCCCTTTCGCTCCTTGAAGACCTATCCATCATCTTCTGGTAGGTCGCCCCTGCATTTCAGCCCGAAGGGCATCATCTTGTAAAAATAACATACATCCTGTGATAAACGAGAACTGATGTCCGGGGGGGGGGTGGGGGGGGGGTGATGCCTGATTTGATGATAACCCTGAAAGAGCATCTAGAAAACTCATTACAAAAAAAACCAACGGCTGATTCAACCACCGCGTCGATCCGAGGCAAAGGATAACAGTCCTTAGGACAAGCTTTATTAAGTAAAGAAAAATCGATACACATCCTCCACTGGCCGTCTCCCTTATTGACCATGACCACATTGGAGACCCAGCCGGGGTATTGGATCTCGGACACGAAGCCGGCCTTTAGGAGCTTTGCCACCTCCTCTCTGATGGGCTCTGCCAGCTTATCCGCTGTGGACCTCTTCTTTTGTTGAACGGGGCGTGTTCCCGGGTCCAGGTTGAGGCGGTGGCAGGCCACATCCGCGTCAATCCCCGGCATCTCCGCGGCGTTCCAAGCGAAGATGTCTACGTTCTTATGGATGCACTCCAGCATCCTGCCCTGGTCTTCCGGGGTCAGCCCTCCGCTGATGCGGACCTTCTCCACCCTGCCTCCACGGGTGAGCACCTCTAACTCCATCACTTCCTCCGCAGCCTCCAACCTGGACTGCTCTCCCCATCCTTCAGCATCCCTCTCTTCCGAGACCGGGATCTCCACCTCCACCTCTTCTTTCAAGGCCATTACTTCGGCCATCTCCTCCTGATCTCTTCTCGCCGCCTCCTCAGCGCAGCTCTCCACCTCCAGCTCCTCCCTGCCAGCCTCCTGCTCAACCTCCTCCATTCTTCGCCCCATCTCCTCAGCTCCCTCCTGCCAAGATATGGAGTTCACGACAGTGACATAACATTCCCGCGCCACTTTGGGGTCCCCCCTGACCCAGACCTGAATCCCCTCGGCATTGAACTTCAAGTACTGATGGAAAGATGAGAGGACGCAGCGGAAGGCGCTGATAAGGGGCCTCCCGAAGATGGCGCTGTAACTGCTGGGGGCATCCAACGATGACGAATCTGCAGTTTCTGGACTGACCCCCCAGGGTTACATGGAGGCCTACTCCTCCCTCCACTTCCTTCCTCTCCCCTGAAAACCCGAACAAGGGTCCGTCCGAGGCCAGCTCCCTCTTCGCCTCTACCTTCATCGCGTCAAACGCCTTCTTGAAGATGATGTTGACGGAGCTCCCGTTGTCAACGAGGATCCGAGAGACGGTAAAATTCTCGATGGCTATCTTGATGACCAGTGCGTATTGCAGAATGGATCCTCGTGATCTGGCATGTCGCTTCTGGAGAAGGTGATCCTCTCCTCATGGGGGTGGGGTCTGGGATGTGGAGGCAACGCTCCGGCGAATACATTGGTGTGGAGGCTCGCCTTGCGGGAAGCCTCTACCCCACCCCCCCGTGGATCACTTCGATCCCTCCTCGGGTCCCAACATCCACCCGGTCTTCACAATGGTCCTCCTCCACCCGAGGCAGGACCTCCTCGATCCTTACTTCTTGTCTCCCCTGCTGCTGTTGCTGCTCCCTGTTCCCCCTCATCTCAAGGAATTCCGGGCACGTGCCTGTGGCGTGCCCCTCCTCTTGATGGTAGTCGCAATAGGGCAACTCTACCATAACTTCTCTCCTCCTCCTCCTTGCTATTCTCCTTCTCTCCCCCATGGCTATGAACATAGCCTCCTCTTGATCGGGAAGCCGGGCTCTCTGGGCCTGCCTCCAGCCCGGGGGGTGGAACTGATCTTGCCCCCCTTGATAGTGATCCCTTCCGTGGTATCCCTTTATGGCCCCTGCCCTTACCACTCAGGTCTCCAGCCCAGTCGACGGTCGGGCTCCTGACGCCCCCACCTCGGCTGCTACTGCCACTGGAGCTGCCTCTGCTCCCTCTGTCGGTTCTCCTCTCCTCTCCTCCTGTCCTCTTCCTCCTCTCTTTCCTTCTCCTCCTCCGTGGCCCACCTGGCCAGCTTCCGAGCAAACTCCGGGTTGATGCCTCCCCGTCAACTTCTCTTGTGCCGCCCTCTCCATCAGCACCTCGTAGGAGGGGGGGGGGGAACTCTCTTTAGCTCCATCCTGAAGAACCCCTGCTGCAGGCCCAGGGTAAAGGCCATCATCAGACTATGGCCCGACATCTCCTGGACTTGAGTAACCTCCTCCTGGAACCGGTCCACGTAGCTCCCCAGGGTCTCATTTACCCCCTGCTTGATGTGGAACAGGGACTCTGACTCCTTCTTCCTCTTCTTCGAGGTAGTGAACCTCAGCATGAACCCCCGGCACAGGTCCTCAAGTAGTAGATGAGCTGGCTGGTAGCTGATGGAACCACTCCATTGTCTTCTCCCGAGGGTGATAACGAAGAGTCGACATTTGAACCTGTCTGACATCTGCCGGATGGAGACCACATCCTTGAACCACCATTGAACATGCTGGACCGGGTCTCCCTTCCCGGTGTAGTAGGACATCTCGGGTTCCCTGAACCCATCTGGAACTGGAGCTGAAGAGACAAACTCGCTGAAGGGACTGCCTCCCCCTGCTAGGCGAGCTGGCGAATCTCGCGAGCCTAGCTCGCCGAACCGGCCTCGACCTGCCGAGCCGGGGAAGAGCTCGCGCCCGGGGAGCTCGCACCCCCGGCCTTCCTCGGCCACTTCCTTCCCAGCTCGCCTGTCCGGGGGCATCCTCGCCCAAAGAGTGGGCTGCCGCGATCTGGACTGCTGGTGTCGAGAACTCGGCCCGCGTGCCGAGTGCAAACTTGACGAGGCTCAGCACCTCATTCCTGAAATCTTCGAACATCCCCACCGTGGCGAGAGGTGGGGGGGGGGGGGGGGGGCGAGTTCGGCCTGTCGGATCCCTGTCCTCCTGTCATCGAACTCGCTGAAGCTTTTCTGTACTGACCACGCTCCATGCTCACCACACCAAAATGTTGAAACCGATTTCTCGATCTCCTGTGGAGTTCGCCCTTGGGGAAGGGGTGGTCTCACACCTACTTCACTTCTGTAAGCAAAACAACAAAGAAGACAAGGAAAAAACAGACCCAAGGGCTCGGCGGGGAGGTCCCACCACACACCCGGAAGATCTCAGAGCGCTTCCCTCCTTAGCCAGAGGCCGAGCTAAGGTACCCTCAGAAAGCACTTAAAAACTAGAGCAGGAAAGCACAGGACGCCTGCCTTCTGGGGTACCCCTTGGTCCATATTTATAGTTTTTAGAATCTGAACTGCCAATAACCAAAAGAACTGACCTGAAATTACCAGAAAACCCTTGGCTGGGTCTGCCAACAGCCAAACTCCGCTGTTTTGAAGAGCTATGGGCAGACCAACGGGGGCAAAACAGTAAAAAGTACCTCACACATCCAGGCGAGCTGGGGGGCTTGATCACCTCGGCAGGTCATGCTCGCCTACCGTTGCCGAGCTCCGTTGCGAGGGTGCGAGCTGGGACGGTGAGCTCGCCCATCCCTTGGTCGCCATCAGTTGCCCTGGGCCAGCTCGGCGAATGCCGAGCTCGGGGTCGACGAAGGCTGATCTCTGGTCAACGAATGCCGAGCTCGGGCTCGGCTTCTCCACTGCCGAGCTCACCCACCATCTTCTGCCCGATCTGTCTGGCTCCTGGCGGCCTTGCTCACTCGACATGCGGTTGTACACAATGGGTACTTGAATGGATGTACCCATGTCCTCCTGATTTGGATATTTGAGCACATACAGATCCAAATTCCTACCTTTCTAGAGAGAAGACCCTGTATAAACCGTTGGACATCTATCAAAATATTTGCGCTCACTAGAGCAATGTTAGTACTTCAAAACATCAAGACCACCCAGGTATATGTAATTTGTCATTCTTATATGTATATGTATAATATTTGTAATGTAATTTGTCAATTACAATGTCATCTATATATGTAATTTAATTTCTGGTCTTTACACAATTTGAAAAATTTTAGAGGATGATTTACTATTATGCAACCCCAATGACGATGAACATGAAGTGAAGGAGAGGAAGAAGAAGAAGAAGCTGAAGAGGATGGAGAAGGAGCTGGAGGTGGAGGAGAAGGTTAAGAAGAAGAAGCAAAGGAGATATAAATATATTGTCATGCCTGTTTTGAAACACATTTTTGAAGAAATTTGTTCTTTAGACCGTAAAATGACAGTCAATTATGAAGCGCTTCATAAGAAAGTTGACCGGTTGTCTGACTCTATTAGTATTTTTAAAAAATCTCATTATGTGTCCTCTTTATTTGGTGAAGATGAGGAGGAGAAAGTGGATGAGGAGGTGGAGGAAGTGGAGGAGGAAGAGAAAGTGGATGAGGAGGTGGAGGAAGTGGAGGAGGAAGTGGTTGAGGAGGTGGAGGAAGTGGGTGCAATGAAGGAGGAAAATGAGGATACATATCCCTTTGAGTACCCCGGAAAGAATCTCATAACCGAGGAACAACGTGAGCTCATTCATGCGCAGATGAGCTCTTGTAAATCTAGGTACTATTATGTTTCGTTTTGATTTATTTTTATTGGATTAAACATCATTTGTCAAACTATTGCAGGGATCACATTGCCTTCAGAGGCCCTCAGTTAGCTGGGATGCGTGAGTCGATGGATGATTTGTTAACCGATAAATACATTGCAGATTGTCACGTTGATGCATTTGCTCGTATGCTAGAAAATAGGAGGACAACTGATCCGAAACGGTGACGAAAGTTTATATATGTTAGCCCAAATTTATGTGTTAGTATTTCTACTTTATCTAATACAACTAACCACATATTTGTTTTTTTCACAAATCTAATTTTTTTGCTCCAAACAGCTTCATAATCAGATGAAATCAGAAAAATGTGGCGGATTATCTTATGTTCCCCACATAATCACATCTAATTTGCAGCGTTCATCAATGATCTTCATGCTTGTTTGCACACAATCGTATTGATGTTTACTTGTTGGCAAATACATAGAATGCAAATGAGTGTTATATGACTCATTGCCTAATCCCATGCGCCGTGATTTGATGAAGGACTCGGTTAGTGAAAAACTTTAACTTATGTTAGTCCAAGCTTTCCCATAGAGTCATATTAAAATGATTTTTGTGTTATCAGGTTCAAGTGCTAAGAGATACGACGCAAGAGAAATGTGATGTTGATTTCACACTTTGGAATATAATTTCAACGAAAGGATACCCAACACAAAAAATCTTTGTAGACTGCGGTGTCTACGTGATGAAGTATATGAAGTTTTTATGCTCGACCACTTATACGAAATGGCCTGCCAGCAAGTTGTGAGAGAAACAAATTCCTAAATTTAGGGCAGAAATAGCTTATGAAATATTTTCTGCTTTCCAAAGCAAGTAACTTCAAGAAATATTGTTGTTTTTACTATAACTTTTATTACACTTTAATAGTAATCAAATGCGGTACAAGTGAATGACTCTAGAATATTTGGTAATGATATTGGATCATTCAAATTAGGAATGACTGTGCTAATATATACTATATCTTCTTCTTGACTGCATGATATGTTGACAACTTTCTCTTGTACTTTAACCTTCTTTGGTCTCTTTGTTTTTCCTAAAAAAATATAGACAGTAAAATTAGAAATTGTTTACACGAAACAAATTAGAAGCACAATAATAGTTGATTAAGTAACTTACTAGGTTGCTCCCAATGAGCTTTCAACCTTGCATTACATATTCCTTTAGGCTTCAATCTTGGTGGATCCTTCAACAGTGGGTTGACCTTATTCACATTACAGTTGGTGCAATTCTTCTCAAGAATGGCATCAGCAAATAGGGAAATATCTTTCAGCCCATTCATTACATATTTTCTAGCCTCTTCACATTGCTCCACTCGTATTGCAACATCGTATGCAAATCGAGTGATATTGTTCCTGAAGGCAAATGCAGTAGATGCTTCTCCAAAAATATTGTTATCATGTTGAAGATAATAATCAGTTTTTGCAGATATAGTCATCTTCGAAGGATGTAATGTTGTGGAATAAATATAATATTTTGTGCGAATATACTTTAAGAACATGAGAACATAATATCCTAGTTGTCTCAAATTTGTTGCAAGAACATCTAATATCATAACTGCTTATGTCCAGCTCTACATACCAATGTTTATTGTTATCACCACAATCACTCTATCTTATAGTGAAGATATGAATTTTATCACTAACAACTTTCTCTTCTACAATAAACAATCCAAATGCTCATACTTTAAATTCCTCATAGAATTTCCCATACATAACCCTAGTATATATTTTGGACACTTGTTTAAGAATCAGATAATTCTTGGCATTTACTGGTATGTTAGCATGCCGACACTTGAAATCTTCTTGAAGAGCCTTTTTACGTCCATTTGTAATCATTTTTTCGAGTTTGCTAAAACAATCAATAAGGGTACATGTGGCCTTAGTAATAGCATGACAAACATTGTTGGTGGGCTCGCTTCTCTATGTCGACAACATCCCATGATCTTGGATCGTTTTGTTGAAGGCCGTGGACCATTTTTCTTTTATTTTACATAAATCACTTAGCCATCTGTTTTCACTAAGGTTTCCTAGCAGGATCATTTGGCTCCAAGCTAATTCAAACTCAGTACTAGAGTCACACTTACTTAAACAAGCATGAAACATAGACCAGGACACTTGCATCAACATTAAATGTCGGCACTTTAGTTGGAGCTTTTTTTGAAATATGCCATTGACACAATCGATGAGAACTTTTGGTCAAAACTCTTTTAATAGCAATCATCATAGCTTGGTCTTGGTCTGTAAAAATGGTCAATGATTGCTTGACAGAAACAAATTTTAAGAAAGTTTCAAAAACCCAGATAAAAGATTCTATAGTCTCTTGTGATATGAATGCTATTGCAACAACAGTATTTTGCCAATGATTATTGACCACTACAAATGAGGCACATGCAAGGTTGTACCTATTCATTCTGTATGTAGAATCGAATGTTATCACATCGTCAAAGCACTCATAGTCTATTTTTGATGGCCCATCCATCCATAAGAAATTAGTCAACCTGTTAAACTCATCAGTTTGGATCTCGTAGGAGAACATACCATCATCCATTGCACGAGACTTCAATTGTTGGAGAAGGCTTGCAGCATCTCCACCATCAACTCTTGTACTCCTCTCTTTAGCTATGAAGTTATATGCATCACTTTTTGAAAATCCTACATTTTCTGTCCCTCCAACCTCGTCATCTAGATAATTATATGCATCTGATGTCCTTATTCCAGCTTCAATCATGGATTTCAATACAACACCTTTTTCCTCAGTAATGACCCTATAAGATCGGATCATATGTTGATCTTTTTCAGTTGCAAGTTCATGGTTATGTTTCTCGATGAATTTTCCGCCTACTAGATTTTGACCTTGTTTATCAGCATTAAAGACAATCCTCGCGGGGCATTTGTTCTACCATCCATCTTTCGATATTTGAGTTCACTTTCAGGAACTTTGGGTGGTCTTTTGATTCCAGCTTTACTGCAACAATACTCCCTTGATTTTATAAGGTTTGTACCTGATCATAAAATTTGGTGTTCTTTTCGAACACTAAAACCAATGTTATGCGCATAATCACAGTACAATTTGTGAGCTTCATTTTCTGTTTGTACAACCAGAAACAAACTCTTGTTGTATCTAACCTGTAACAAAACAAAAATATTGGAGCTAAATTTTAATCTGAGATAAGAACACAGTCAGTAAATGTAATATCTTGAACAAATCTGCTATTTTTCTCTAGGATATTATATGAAATTGCTAAGACAATATTGCAGAGATTAAACTTTTATCTGAGATAAGATCACAGCCAGTAAATGTAATATTTTGGATAAAATCTGTTAGTTTTCTCTGAGATATCACATGAAATATCTGAGACATTAAACTTTTATCTCAGATATTACATTAAATATTTGAGATAATTTATCTTTGTTTCATGCATTATATCGTTCTTATACATTTTCAAAGTTTTATCTGAAATAATTAGATCTACTGTTCGTCTTCAACATTACATGACAGTCAATAGTACATGGTGCTTAGCTGATTATCAAATGATGAATAAGGATTGAGATACTTGCCTCTTCCATGATCTCATAAGAGTCCGATGTTGCTTAGCGGATTAGAACATTTTGGCAGGGAGAATGTGAAAAATCGCTTTGAGCAGGCGAGCAGAGGCGAAGTTCATCGAGCATGAGAAATGACGATAATGGAGATATAAGACACGAAAAGAAAAAAGTTACCTCCAAATAAAGACAAACTCTCACAACGAAATAATTTATTTATTTACATTGCGGGGACGATGATCCGAAGGGGCGGGGACGATGATCTTCATCGCAGGCCCGGACCCAAAAATTTCGCCCTCCGCAGCCCCTCTTCGCTATTTGCTCGGTCTCCTCACTCCTCCCCCAAAGTTGCACTTGTCATTCGCGATTTCAGCGTGCAACCTCCTCGGCTTCCAAGTCTCGCTAAGTTTGACCAGAGGAGTTTCTCTCCTCCACGAGTTGCGATCATCTGGCATTCGCTCCTTCCACTGCTCCTCTTCCAATGGAGACCTGCTACTCTGCACTCCTCCATCGACTTGGGTGTACTTCTCCATCAGCTTCGACATCAGAATCCGCTTGCCTTTATCGTGGGGCCAATGAACGGGTGAGTGATGGAACACAAATGTGGCTGAAATGGATAATTGAAGCAGGAATAAGTGACTTTGATGAGGACGCGGTGGTATTCCGATTTCCGTACATTTTTTCTCGGGCTCCTTCAGTGTAAGGTATTCTGAATTTATTCTTCACCTTCAGCTTTAGGGTTTCTTCCAGAATCTGCTACAGAACTCACACTTTCTGGATTCTAGGTTTAGGGTTTCTCATGCTTTTCCCTTTCTCCACTGTTTCAGTATTTGATCCACTGCACCTCGCTTTCTCTGCTCGAATTCTTCGAACAGAAACCATTCTCTCAATTGACCGGACACAATTCAGGTAATTTAATGTGCATTTTAAATTCATTCTGCATTTCTTTCAAATTCTTATTGCCTCAATTTTTCAATTGCTTATTGCCTCAGGTAATTTGATTGCTTAAATCTATCAATAACTTGCTTATTGCCTTCATTTTTCAATTGCTTATTGCCTCAGGTAATTTAAGTTAGTGTTGGTAAAATCTATCAATAACTTCTTTGTTGTTTTTATTCAATAATTTTTTTAAAAGCAGTCATGTTATATGCTATTAGAATGTGCTAGCTTTAGCCTCCATGATATTCTTGAAACATCAATTATGCTTGAAAAGGACTGGAATCTAATTATTATAAAAAAGACCTTATCAGGTATACATTTATCATCTTCCATTTTTTTTAATATGGCTCTATCAAAGCTAAATAATGCTAGCTAGGTGTATATTTTCTCCCTGAAGGTCGTTGCTCCAAAGATAGTGGAAAAATGATAGGGACTAAAAACAGAGGTGTTGGGTGGTGAGTTAAAAGTCTTGTTTTAAGGCTAGCTTTACACCTAGAGGGGGGGGGGGTGAATATGTTTTGTCTCTATTTAAATTTTATAACTGGTTATCAGATTACTGTGCCTGGTGATTATGTTAGTTATGAGTTTTCAAGAACATTCACAGGCGACACAATAATTCTATAGTGGTTCCCCAATCTTGGGTACATCCATTGTCCCTTTGCGCCTATTTAACAGTGTGTTAGATTTGGCTTTCCCTCCAGAACTCAGCTACTAAATAGCTTACAACACAGATCCTGCAGTACCACACAGTTCACACAGACCTACAGCTTAGGCACTAAGCCAACCCCATGTCACAAAGACCTATCACCCAACACAAAGACAAACACGCAGGTCACTAAGACCTCAGTATTTATAATACATGCTTACAACTCCAGATTCACCAAGAATCTTTACAGAAAAAGAAATAAAGAATGAGATGAATAAACACCAGAGTAAGATCTCTGTGTCTTCTTCTTCTTGGACTGAGCAGATATCAGTCCAGGCTATTGCTGTTGAAGACAATAAGTAGGCAGTAGAATCCTTCTTCAACCAGCTTTCTTTTCTCTACAGAACTTGTAGATCTGCTTCCTGCTGTTGCAGATGGGGATTGCTTCAACTATCTTTTTCCCAGCAAGGTTCTCTGTGCAGAACCACTTCTTCAGACTCGACGAAAATGGCGAGAAAGAAGATGAAGTTTGGCCACACTTTCGTTTTTAGAAAACCTAGACAGGGAATTCTTTTCGATTATTTGATGATTGCACTGGCCGATTTGATTCTTTTTATTCTCTGAAGGCCAATTGAGCAGTGGGTCTCACCACTAGGATTGATGACCGAGATTTAGCCAATCAGCCCACACTTTCCATTAATTCCTGATTCAACGGATCTTTGCTGTGTGTGGGTCCCAACACTTAATGATGAAATATTCCTTGGAAAATGCAGAAGATGATAACAACTGGCCGCCAACATCTCTGGTAGTATTTCCGCAACATTTGAATTTTGATTGACTTTTTTACTTTGCTGACGTCAGCATGACTCAACATCTGTGGACTTAGACAAAATTCAATCATTAGAACCAAATGCGTTAAGTGAGTAAGAATCATTCAATGCCACATCACTTAGACAAAATTCTGTCTGTCTAGGTATTGAGCTCGACGAACACTGAGCTCCGTTCGACGAACGACAAGCTCAGCTCGACTAGTGCATAAAATAAGTTCGACGAACTGTAGGCTCAGTTCGACGAATGACTATACTCAGTTTGACGAACTTCAGGCTCAGATCGACGAACGTTGAGCACAGTTCGATGAAGCTGAGCTCGACGAAAGCATAAAATCAGTTCGATGAACTGTAGACTTAACTTGACGAAAGGTTAAACTCAGTTCGACGAACTCCAGGCTCAATTCGACGAACGCTAAGCTCAGTTCGACGAAGATGAGCTCGAAGAAAGCCAAGCTATCCACGCATTTGGACTTAGCCAAATTTTTGCTTCAAGGCGTTGAGAGCGTTTAGTGAGCTTGCCTCACTCAACGCTATTTGCCTTAGCAAATATTTCTGCGCCTTGGCGTTGAGAGAGTAATCCCCCCTCAACGCCATACAACTTAACATAATTTTTCTGTTATCTGGCGTTGAGTGAGTAAGCTACACTCAACGCCTGTGGACTTAGTCAATTTTTTGCTCAACATTTCTGTGGAGTTGACTGACACAGCAACCCTCAACGCTAAGAGCTGTATGACGTTGAGTAGACCACACTCAACGCTTGTGGACTTAAACACATTTTCATCAAATTTCTCTAGGCTTAGACTGACTCAGCCTGACTCATATCCTTTTTGCTCTATGACGTTGAGTGAGTAGACTACACTTAACGCTTTTGTACTTAGCCAAATGTTTGGCTATCTTTCAGTTAGGCTGAGATAGACTCAACGCTATATGTTATATGACGTTGAGTGAGCTGTCCTCACTCAACGTCTGTGGACTTAGACAAATTTCTACTAGACAATATTGAATCCATACCTCTGGCGTTGAGGGCTCCACTCAACGCCTGTGGACTTGGTCGATTTTTGTTATGTCCAGGAACCACTTTTTGTGTCCACATGTCTAATCAATATGAAATGGACTAACCTGCACTCAAGACCTCAAATGCATATCAAATATAGTTGATGTGTGTGACATTAACCTGTTTGACTTCTCACAAATCAGGGACATTGGGAACAATGAACCCAACATGAGTAAAAAAATATAATTTATTTTCCCATCATCTTAATAACATTTCTGTTTCTTATAGAATGATAAATTTCAATCCTATTTGACTCTCTAAGCAGTTCAATCATGTTTAAATTTTTTGGTATGAAATCATTTTCATTTTTGATAAATAAGAATCTTTATTTTTAAAAATAATCTTAGATCCAATAACTTATTGGTTTAAATTGAGTGGAGGTTTGTTGAGGGGTGGATATGATGTGGAAACGAGCAAAGTTGTAACCATTTCTCTACTTCATTAATCACCGTGAGTAATTTAAATTTTACATTCAAGCTAACAACCAGCACACCTTCATCAATAGTCTTTGTTACAGAATAGTGCAAATTGTATTTAGTTATTTTTTTATTGTTCAGTTTGCTTTTATCTTTACAGGTCTAGAAAAGTTCTTCCAAGGTGCGTCTTCCCAAACTATATAATCGAAGAACTTCAAAAACATAACCCAACGACCATCTTCTCAACCAACCATTGCAGGTCGTATCCTAAAACATGCTTCTAATTTTAATAATTTCATTTTCAATTTAATGATAGATTGTGTTGGAACCCTAGTTCTGATTTCTGCAAGGATTACTATAAGGATGACTAGGTTGACCTAATATGTATAGTCAAGGGTCATAGGATTTTCCAGGGTTTTTTCTTTGAAAATTTCAAGTTAAGGAAATTTAGTTCGACGATAGTCGAACTCAGCTCGACGATAGTCGAACTCAGCTCGACGATCGTCGATCTCAGATCGACGAACTCAGAGTTCCTTCTCTGAGTTGAGTCGACGAAAGCTGAGCTCCGGTCGACGATCTTCTTCCACAACTCTGCCATCTTAGCTTGACGATAGCCAAGCTCAGCTCGACGAAATTGGAGCTCCGGTCGACGATTATGAAGAATCAAGCTCGACGAACTCCAGGCTCTCATCGACGATTTATTGGCTCAGTTCGATGTTTTCGGTGCAGTTATCTTAGGCAATTTTAATGGCAGAAGCAGAATAATTTTCCGGCTTAATTTCATGCTAATCATTCTGAAGGCAGAATATTCTAATGGGATTAATTTCAGGCAGTTATGTCTCTGACATTTAATGCAATATATTCCAATGAATATAGTCGTTTAGAGGCATCATTAAATGTGGATATTATCGCAAAGTTTATTGCTGATTAATTTCCAAGGGCAGTTTCCTTTCTCAAGGAATGTTCCAGCTGTATCAGAATTAATGATTTCAAATATTTGAAATCTGATCAGCATTCTATATATTCTCATAAGTTTTTCTATCTCAAGGTTACACACACATATACAGAATTATACACTCAGAGAGTTACAGTCTAACAAAACAACAAACTGTCATTCAAACTTTCTACCTCAGTTTTCTTCCAACAAACAATCATCATTCTGAGATCAACTTCCCAATCACTCAGATACATATACTGGAAGGAGAAGTTTTCATTGAAAGCCTACACCCTGAAGAGAAAAGGACTCCCTCACCTAATCATCAACTCTATTCATATCAAGGGGAGCTTTCTGCTTCATCAGGATCCACTAGTCTTCTCTCAGATTATTGACAGAGAAGAACATTTTCAAACATTTTTGTTTATTTCATTCACCTGTGTACAGTGTTTGAACTCCCTTCAAAAGTTAGACTTTTGGTTGTTAAGTCTCATGATCAAAAGACTTAGTTTGGTTTTTGGGCACCTGATCAAAAGCTCAAAGGGTTGCTAGATCTCCCTTAGAAAAATTGATCTTGTGGTTACAGGGCACCTAAGCAAAAACCTGTGGTGGCAGGGCACCTGATCAAAAACCTGTAGTGGATTCCTATCAGGGTGGTAGAAGAGTGGATGTACCCAGGTTTATTGGGGAACCACTATAAATTCCTTGTGTCGTCTGGATTGCCTTTACTTTTCTGTTTGTGTGCTGTGATATTTTTTTCTCATACTTATATATATTCACCATACTTTTAATCCGCAATAAAAACAAGTGAATAAATTTTTAATACTCTATTCACCCATCTCTAGAGTAAACATAAGATCTATCCCTCACTTTCAGATTGCATACCCTATGAAAGTAAATTACAATTGAATTGTTTGTTATATTTATCTCATAGATACGAGAATCTATGATTTCAGGTTTTTACTTTATTGAATGCCATCCAAGCTTTACGAGTATGCTCCAAAACACTCTGTCATCATATGCTCCAAACCAGCATGACACCTGTTACACATTGCAGTTGGGGAAATCTATGCAGTGCAATGGAATTGCTTCAAAGGATGACGATGATACAAGTATTTCAGGCACTTTTCAATTCTAAATTTCAGATTATGAATTGATTTGTAGATTATTGTTTTCTTCCAACAACCAAAAGTGGTTTACCTAGCTTCAGTACTTGAGAGAATCATTAAAAATTGATGGAAATTTGTTAAAATAGCCCATGTAAAGGGCCCATTTATTGTTTTATCCTCTCTCCTCCTTTAGTCCCACATCTTGTATAAGATTTTCTTCTCTCTTCTTCTTCCTATATATTTGTATTCTCTCCTTGTATTTAGACACACAAACAATACATACAAGCTTTTGAGCTCTTTCAACATGGTATCAGAGCCTATCCGTCACCTGCGGTTTCCCCTTTTTTCTAACCGCCCAGCCCGCCCGGTTTCCCTTTTTTCTCCTACCCGCGGCCTTGTCTCCTGCGGACTGGTAGCCTATCCGCTCCGGTCTCCTGTCCGCCCCTGGCTCTGCGGTTTGCAACTCTGCATCCGCTTCTCCTCTCCCTCTCTGTGGTTCCACCCTCTTCAGGCTTCTTATAGCCACCCTCTCTCTGCTTCGTGGGGCCCACACCTCTTCTGACCACTGCGGGCTCTCCTCTTCTGTCCGCTGCCAGCTCCTCTCGCGGCCTCCGCCTTCTATCCGTTGCGGCTTCGCCTTCTGTCCGCTGCGGCTTCGCCTTCTGTCCGCTGCGGCTTTGCCTTCTGTCCGCTGTAAGGCAGCAATCTCCCCTAACCGCTCGAGTTTCTACTCGCGACCTCGCTCCCCTTGCCGCTCGAGTTCCTACTCGCGGCCTCTCTCCCCTAGCCGCTCGAGTTCCTACTCGCGGCCTCTCCTCTCTAGCCGCTCGAGTTCCTCCTCGCGGCCTCTCTCCCTTAGCCGCTCGAGTTCCTACTCGCGGCCTCTCTCCTCTTACCGTGATCTCTGTCAACCCGCTACGGGTTCTCTCCTGCGGGCTGCTCTCTGACCGCTGCTGGCTTCACCTAGACCGGGGCGGTCTCTCTTTTGTTTCTGCCCTTTGGACCGCGAACTGACTACTCGCTGGTGTCCGGCTTGACCGTGCGGACTGCTTCCTGTCTGCATTCTGGTCGTGGTCTTCCTTAGTCATTCTTGCAGGCGGTTTATCCTCTACTCGCCGCGGTCTTGCTCTCTTCTTGCAGCGGCCTCCTGCCCTTCTCGCAGCGTTCTCAGCTGTCGGCCTCTGCGGTCTGCCCTTATGAGCTCTTCCGGTAACTCCTCTGGCTCGACGACCAGCCCGCCTGCTGACTACCCGGCTTGTCCGACTAACCGCCCGGCTTACCCTACAGAAATCTGTGACGAGCTGCGCATCACTACCATCTCTCTTTCTGGAAAGAAGAACTTCGTTCCTTGAGTACATTCAATTCGACGAGTTCTTCAGGCCAAGAGCCTTCTCCCTCACTTTACTCAGGCTCCTCCCACCCCTCCTACCGATGACTGGCTCCGCAATGATGGCCGCGCTCAAACCTGGATCTTGAATTCTTTAGATGGTGAACCATATCAAATGGCTATGTATCATGAGATTGCCAAAGATATGTGGACTGAGCTACACTCCTTATATTCTAGACGGGACATCCTCCAACATCTCTACGACATCCTCACTGACCTCTTTGCTCTTGACGCTGGAGGGGCTTCAGATATGACCTCCTTTGTTGCTCGTGCGAAGACTCTTGCTGAAGCATGGATCCAGCATCAGCCGTTTACCAATGATGCTCTTGCTCAGCGCGCTCAGAAGGAAGCCGCCTGTACTGCCATCATTATGGCCCGTCTTCCCCCTCACTTTCAGAGCATTCGTGCTCAGGTCCTGGCTTCCTCTACCACACCATCTTTTTCTGATATGTGCTCCATGATTCTCCGAGTATCACCTCCTCCGGATACTACGGCTCCTCCGGCCCTTCTTCAGCAGACACCTCCGCTTCTACCATTCCCTCCCCTTCCTTCTACTCGGGGGGGTCGTTCGGGATCTCGCGGCCGTGGTCGTGGTGGCCGGGGTCGGCCGAAGTGTTCCTTCTGCGGGAAAGATGGTCATCTCGAGGCAACCTGTTACAAGAAAGTTGGCTATCCTCCTCGCCCGACGGCTTCTGTTGCTACCGATGCTGGTTCTCCTGATCTTGAAAGTGTCCGTCTTCAGCTCCAGCATCTCCAGGGATTGCTCCACCCACCATCTGCCTCCATTGCCTCCGTCTCTAACACAGGTACCGCTTGTCTCTCCACCGGCTTGAGCTGGATTGTGGACTCTGGCGCTACTCATCACATTACTCCACATCAACCTGCCCAATGCCTGAATTCCCCTTATCCACAGTCTATTACTGTGGCCAATGGAGCCACTGTTCCCGTCTCCGGCTTGGCAGATCTTCCTCTCACCTCGTCCATCTCCCTTCGCTCGGCTCTTCACGTCCCGAGTTCCCCGTTCAATTTACTTTCTGTTGGACGGCTTACTACTGATCTAGATTGTTCTGTTATATTCATTTCCTCTTCTTTTGTTATACAGCATCGGCGGACGCAGACTACCATTGGTAAAAGCCGGCTGCGGAATGGGCTCTACCTTCTCGACGACTCTCCCACCATTCTCTCATCCATTTCTTCCACTGCTTGACATTGTCGACTTGGGCATGCTCCTCTACCGGTTCTCCAGCGAGCTCTCCCGGATGTTTCTTTTACCCCCTTTCAGTGTGACTCATGCATCCTCGACAAGCAGACTCGTTCATCTTTTTCTTCACATTGTACTCGGAGCGCTGCTCCTTTTGATTTAGTCCATTCGGATATTTGAGGACCATTTAAAATTTCTAGTATTTTCGGTTTCCGGTATTTTATCACGTTTATTGATGATCACTCTCGCACTACCTGACTATACTTACTTCGTGATCGCTCCGAGCTTCCTCGTGTCTTTCGGGCATTTGTCCTCGAAACCCGTACGCAATTCCACACGACCATCAAAGTACTACGAATTGACAATGCTCGTGAGTACACTAGTCACGAATTTACTGCTTTATGTTCTGAGTTCGGGATTCTACATCAAACTTCTTGCGCTTACACGCCACAACAAAACGGTGTTGCCGAACGCAAGAATCGCCTCTTACTCAATGTTGCCCGTTCGCTCATGCTTCAAATGCATGTTCCTAAACCATATTGGAACTTTGCGGTCTCGACCGCCTGTTTTCTCATTAACCGTCTCCCTTCCTTTTATTCTCAACTATGCTATTCCGTTTAGCATACTCTTTCCCTCCGCTACGGTCTTTACTCTCCCACCTCGTGTATTCGGTAGCCTCTGCTATGTCCACCGTTTGGGGCCTTCCTCGGATAAGTTGGATCCCCGAGCGGCCAAGCATATATTTGTTGGTTATTCTCGCACCCAAAAGGGGTATGTCTGTTATTCTCCTGCTACACACAAGATCTCCGTTTCTGCTGATGTCACTTTCCGCAAAGATCAACCATTCTTTTTTGCTCCCTTACCTGACCATCTCCCACCCACACCTCCTCCATTCATCCCACGCCCGGTCATTCCCGCAGCTACTCCTCCGACTGTCATTCCCTCTACACCGCTTGTCGTTCCCTCTAAACAACCAGTTATCCGTGTCTACACTCGTCGCTCTACCACTTCCGTTGCCCCTCTGCCGTCGGTCTCTACCATGGATACTCCGCGTCCGAATGATCAGGTATCGCCTTACACTGCTCATCCGCTGGCAAACTACATCTCTCTTCATCGCCTCTCTCCCCATTTACACACTTCGGCTACTTCTCTCTCTTCGGTTGCTATTCCTAATTCTGTGCAGGAGGCGCTTCAACATCCAGGATGACGAGCAGCCATGGAGGAAGAAATGTCTGCTCTCTGGTCTAACCAGACATGGTCTGTTGTTCCCCTTCCACCAGGCCAGAAACCAGTTGAGTGCAAGTGGGTTTTTGTCATCAAACATGCTGTCGATGAGACAATTGACCGTCTAAAGGCCCGTCTTGTGGCTAGTGGGTTCACTCAACAGGAGGGGCTAGATTATGAGGAAACGTTCTCTCCGGTAGCGAAGCTTAATAGTGTTCGTGTCCTCATCTCTGTTGCTGTCCATCGCCGGTGGCCTCTCTTTCAGCTGGATATCAAGAATGCTTTCTTGAATGGGAATCTCCAGGAAACTGTCTACATGCAGCAACCACCCGGGTTTGAGACCACGGGGGAGTCTCAGGTCTACCATCTTAAAAAGGCTCTATATGGTCTCAAACAATCTCCACGGGCATGGTTTGAAAAATTCAGCAAGGTCCTCCGTGAGATTGGCTTCACTCGGAGCTCGGTCTACTTCTCGCTCTTTACTCGTCACCAACCAACAGGAACGGTTATTCTGTTAGTATACGTCGACGATATTATCATTACTGGAGATGACTCTCAAGGGATATAGACAGTCAAAGTCCATCTAAACTCAGTCTTCCAGACAAAGGATTTGGGACCCCTTCGCTTTTTTTTGGGCCTTGAGATTGCCAGAAGGCCGGATGTGCTCACTCTCTCTCAACGGAAATATTGTCTTGACCTTCTTCATGATGCGGGTCAGTCCGGCTGTAAGCCAAGTGATACTCCTATAGATGTGAACCACAAACTGTGTGCCCAGGCATCTGACTCCGATCTCCTTCTCCAGAATCCTGAATATTATCGACATCTTGTTGGAAAACTGATATATCTCACGGTTAGCAGACCGGATATTTCCTTTGCTGTTGGTCTTGTCAGCAGATACATGCACTCTCCTCGAAAATCTCATCTTCAAGCAGTGGAACGAATTCTCAGGTATCTGAAAACCGCTCCTGGTCAGGAACTTGTCTACAGGACCTCCTCTTCTGCTCCAACATTGGTGGCATATTCAGATGCTGATTACGCTGGCTCTCTCGATGATCGGCGATCTACGAGTGGTTTTTGCACTTGGAGGACATCTTGTTACTTGGCGAAGTAAGAAACAAGCGGTCGTTGCTCGATCTTCAGCCGAGGCAGAGTACCGGGCAATGACATCTGTTGTATCAGAATTGACATGGCTTGAGGGTCTCCTTACTGATCTGGGTGTAAAATTACCATCACCGACTCTTCTCCTCTGTGACAATCAAGCCGCCATACACATCGCAAAGAACCCGGTCTTTCACGAAAGAACGAAGCATATTGAGGTCGATTGTCACTTCATCCGGGAAAAGGTTCAAATGAAGAAGCTTGACCTAAAGCATGTCCCAGGATCGGAACAAGTTGCGGATGTCTTCACGAAGGCTCTTTCCATGACACTCTTCTATCAATGTTTGTCCAAGCTTGGCGCATACGATTTGTACGCTCCAGCTTGCGGGGGAGTGTTAAAATAGCCCATGTAAAAGGCCCATTATTGGGCCCATTTATTGTTTTATCCTCTCTCCTCCTTTAGTCCCACATCTTGTATATGATTTTCTTCTCTTCTTCTTCCTATATATTTGTATTCTCTCCTTGTATTTAGACACACAAACAATACATACAAGCTTTTGAGCTCTTTCAACAAAATTGAATATTTTATCAGTAAATACTTTGCGACTTTCTTTTGTGTTCATTTTAGTTGTGTGAATTTTCATGTTTAATATTGAATGTATATATTTTGAATACTGAAGTGTATATGTAATTTATAAATGTCGCGCCGACGACAAATGTCGCCCCCATGATAAATGTCGCCGCCCACGACAAGTGTTGCCCCCACGACAAGTGTCGCCCCCACGACAAGTGTCTCCCCCACGACAAGTGTCGCCCCACGACAAGTGTCACCCTCACGACAAATGCACGTCACCGCCCATGAAAAATGTCGCTACCACGACAAATGTCACCCCCACGATAAATGTCTCTCCCACGACAAATGTGGCCCCCACGATAAATGTCGCCCCTATGACAAATGTTGCTCCCACGACCAATGATGCCGCCCACGACCAATGACGCCGCTCACGACCGATGATGCCATCCACGACCAATAATGCCGGCCGCGACCAATGTTGCCGCCTACGACCAATGATGCCGCCCAAGACAAATGTCAGACCGAGGACAAATGTCGCCCTCGGGACAATGTCGCCACCCACGACAAATGCCGCCGCCTTGACAAATGTCGCCGCTCACGACAAATGATGTGCCCACGACAAATGTCTCCACCATGACAAATGTCGCTGCCCACCACAAATGTCACCTCAAAGACAAATGTGGTTCCCACGACAAATATCGTCCGCATGACAAATATCACCCCACAAAAATTGTCTCCCCCATGACAAATGTCGCCACCACGACAAATGTCGCCCCCATGATAATTGTCGCTCCCACATCGAATACCCCCCGGGCCGAAGGCACGTGCCTGTCACTCGTATGTTTGAGCTATTTCATATGATAATAGCGTGAGTTATTAGCCATCAGATCCTACTCCAAAATATCTTCATCATCCTGCGGCGCTCCAACACCCGACTCCGCATTTATTTCATCATGCGGCGCTCCCAGACCCTACTCCGCAGTTTCTTCATCCCGCGGTGCTTTTTTGCCGGTGCTCCCCAATTCCAACACCGCCCGACATCTTCTCCATGTTAGCCTTATTTCTCGATTGGTGACATTGTTGCCTTCCACGCCTTCTCCGTGAGATTGTTGCTGTGAAATCATTTACAATATTTTGTTATGTCGGGATCTTGATTGTGAATTGTTAGGTTTTTTGATGTGAGATCGGCTTGTTTCATATTTACTATTATCTTGATTAACAGTATTTCATTCTGTCGGCTTCTGTAAATGATGTGAGATCATTTATAGTATTTCGTTCTCTTGATTAACATTGCTGTGAGATCGATGCTTGTTTACAGTATTAACAATAGGCTTGTTTCATATTTATTCTCTTGATTATTTTTCAAGTGAGTAGGAGACGTTGATTTATAGAATTGGAAGGTGTAGTCAGGATAGTTTAATCTGTGCTACTTATTGTCTCACCGTTCTGTAGCTAGAGCTTTCAACTCTCCTAACATTTTAATTTATGCATTTCTTGTTTATGTTACTATCTTCAATAACAGTGTAAACACCTTTCAGATATTATTTTGGGTCAAGTACTTGCAAGAGAAAAATGGAGTTCACCGTAGATTTGGGAACAAAAAATGTGATTCAGGAAATTAATGTCGAGTTGAATGATCTGATTCAATCTGAAGTTGAAATCAGTAATGAAATACATTCAAGTGATGTAGATTCCCGTATTAAAGAACCTTATGTTGGATTGGAATTTAATAGCATTGAGGATGCATATTCTTTTTATAATTGTTATGCACTCCATTCCGGATTTGGCACTAGAAAATATACAAGTAGTAAGTCGCATGTCTCAGGTGAAATTATATCAAAGAAGTTTGAATGTGATAAGGTAGGGTTTAAATCAACATCTACTATTGTTAATCCTCTTGTTAAGCATCAACGTGAAACAAGAATTGGCTGCAAAGCAAAAATTGACATTCACAAAAATAAAGGAGGACTTCGGGTTCTATTTGTTTTTGTCAAAGATATGATCATAACCATGAGATAGATACTCCAAGGCGTGCGAAAAAACATCGCTCCCATAATATGGTTCACAAAAAACATATAGTAAAAAAGTTGATGGATCAATTACAAGTTCCGGAATAGGCCCATCAAGAATTGCTAAGACCTTAAATATTACCAGTGGATACGATTCTATTTCTGCTAAAAAGGTTTCCGATCATTTGAAGGGAAAAGATTGAATTCATTAGGATGTGAAGGAGCCTTATTGTACACTTATTTTCAAAAACAAAAAGCTTTAGATACTTTCTATTTTGCTATTCAGTTGGATAATAATGGGATTTTGGAATCTATTTTTTTGGGCTGATAGGAGATCGAGAAATGATTATTTTATCTTTGGAGATGTGATAGTTTTTGATGTTACATACAAAACTAATAAATTTACGATGCCTTTTGCCCCATTTATTGGGGTAAACCATCATAGGCAATCAATTTTATTTGGATGCGCCCTGATATAAACGAAAGTGAGGAATCATGTGCTTTGGCTATTCAATGAATGGTTAAAATGTATGTTGGACAGTCCCTAAAGTTATTATTACAGATGATGGGTTACACCACTATTTATAAGGAGGGTTCCCCCATGATCTCCTCCACAAGTGGGAGATCATGGGGTTGACTAGTCAACCCCCACCTCTCATAAACTCCCCATGATGAGGAAAACATGGGGGGAGGGCCCACTCCCTCTCTCTCACCAATAAACCACCACCATTTAGGGGGAAACCGCCGCCTCCTGCCGGCCAGGCCGCCTCCACCGTCGGCCTGGCTGGCCGGTCGCCGGCCTTGCCGCCGAGGCCACGACCAAGCCTCCGCCGCCGGCCAGGCCGCCGCCCGCCAGCCAGGCCGCCGCCCGACAGGCCGCCTCCGCCTCCGGCCTGGCCGACCGGTTGCCGGCCTTGCTGCCGCGGCCGCGGCCAAGCCGCCGCCGTCGGCCGGGCCACCACCTGCCTGGTCGCCAGCCGGGCAGCTACCGCCGGCTAGGCCTCCGCCTGCCGGGCCGCCGCCGCCGGCCGGGCCGCCGCCGGCCGGGCCGCCGCCACCGGCCTAGCCGCCGCCGGCCAGGCCGCCGCCAGCCGCCACCAGCCTCGCCGCCGGCCTTGCCGCCGGCCAGGCCGCCGCCTGCCGGCCGCCCGGCCGCCTCTGCCGCCCAGCCACCCCACCACCGTCGACGACATACCCGCCGTCCAATCGTGGTGGGCTTTCCTCGCCGTCCGATCTGGTGGGTAACCACCCACTAACCCACCAAGTTAGTGGTGGGGCCCGCCATGATTCCCTCCCGGAGGCTATAAAAGGAGCCCCAAAGGCTCCTCATAATTCACTTTTTGGCTCCCGGTCATCTTCTTCCTCATGCGATAGCTTTGCCGGACTCCTCCCTCGGATCATCCTCCAGCCACCTCGAGCCACCAGTGTGCCACCAGTAGGGAAACACCCAAGTCCCGGAACGAGCGAAAGAAGGAGGCGGGCGACCACTACAAATGGACAAGCGTCGAAGCAGCGCTCCAAACTTCAGAACACTGGAGCCACCTCTCGGATTCCGGTATCCAAGTCGCTCCCACGACGCAGCCTGTCGCCCGCTGGGAGCTGAAGTCTTTCTCTCCCCCCAAGCTGTAACGGGAGCGGCCTGTGGCCCCCGATTCTCCGAACACATTATAATCACGAGCAGCTAGTGGACTTTGACCTGCACAGATCCGGTCACGTGATTTTTTACCCAGTTGAAGGGTTTTTCCACATCATCACATCTTGAGTCAACCTTTTATTTTCACTGGCCGTGTGCACGCTCGATCACTCCGTAAGCTAAGACGGTTCAAGTGAATCCGGTCTGACCGGGGCATCGAGTTAGCCTGCAACAACAGATATGGATGCCGCGATGTATAAAGCAATACAAATCGTATTTCCAAACACTCGTCACCATTTTGTTCTTGGCATATCTGGAAACATCTTGCTGAACATGTTCATAATTTTTGGGATAATGAGTTCAAAAAGGACTATTATACTTAGTTTAATAGTACTTCAGTCAGTTCTTGTGAGCACAATTAGTGCGAGTTAATTGCAAAGTATATATGAAATCAGTGATAATAGTTGGTTAGCAAAAATGTGGCATAAAAGAATACATTGGGTTCCCTCATACCTTTCAAATATTTTTGTGGCTGAGATGACTTCTAGTAGTAGAAGTGAAAGTATAAATGCATTTTTTGATGGATTTGTAAATGTAAACACTCACTTAAATGAGTTTATTATGCAATATGAAAAAGTTCTAAAGTCACGTCGTGATGTAGAAGAACAAGAGGATTATATGACATTGAACTCTACCGCAACTTTATTCACTAGTTTTTCTATTGAACAAAAAGCCGCAAAAATATACACAAAATCAATGTTTAAACAATTTATCAGCAATGAGTTCAAATTAAGTTTTGAATGCTGGTATGCGATGTAGTACAAATTTCTCCTACTTGTGCAACCTATAAAGTAGGACTATCCTGTGATGATAAGAGAAAATGGTGTTTGGTGACTTATGATGAGTATGAAGACATTAAAGCTAAATGTGAGTGTGTAAAATTTGAGACACATGGTTACTTATGCAAACATATCCTTCATGTCATGACAGTTGTTAAACATTTAAAGGAGATACCTCCAAATTTTATATTGAAGCGATAGACAAATGATGTTAGAAGCATAATTCCTATGCAGGGTGATAGTTCACAGGATCTTGTTGTCTCTCCAATGATTAAATGACGACTTGCAAGACTATATAAAAGTTTACTTGATCAAGCTTCCCTATCAGTGGAAATCTATGAACAAGTATACGAAACCTTTAACAGATTGTCACAAAAATTTGTTTTTTCTTTGCATCATGATGAATTGATACTATGTTGAGTCAAGTGGGTTCAAATTTGGATTTATATAAAATCCTTAAAATTTCTATTCGAGATCCTCCAATTGTGCATTCTAAAGGTCGGCCAAATCTTGCTACAAGAATTTCATCTGTTATTGAGGAATCTCAGAATCAGATAAAATGATGGACCTGTGGATCATGCGGTGGAAAGGGCCACTATGCTACAACATGCCCAAATAGAATGGCAGTTCGTTTTGTTAATTAGAATTTCTTGTCTAATATTGTTTCTAACAAAATTTCATATTTTGTAGGATAAGCATGCATAGTGAACCCTTGCGACTATTCCAGCCAGTGCTCGAGCCTAACTGCTGAGGGAATTCAGATCTCTGTTTCACAATTTAAACTAATTCTATTGCTGGAAAAAACTCTCTTTGGTTAATTGTATAACAATAGGATTATGTGGTTATTGAGGATGATCAGTTGGTGTTTGTCAAAGACCATTGTTTTTTTTAGTTATTGAGGATGATCAACAGGAATTAATTACCTTGTTTTTTAGTTATTGTATAATTATGTCACTATAGTTATTGCTACTAGACGGATGATCCAATCTTATAGGCATAATGGCCCTTCAAGAAGTTTAATGCACCTTTATAATCTCTGATACAGCTGAGATAAGGAATTACATCACCTGCGAGATGAGATTTTAATGTTCTAGTTGGAAAATTACATCACAGACGCCGGAGCCCGGTGATAAGCTTTTTACATTTTTTGATCACTCGCGCAATCTGATTACATCATCGTCGCCAGCCGGATGACGCTGGAGCCTGCTTATGCCGGCAGCAAAGGAGGGCGCAGGGTTGGGAAAGGATGGCGCAGGGGGCTGGGAAAGGATTGGCGCGATGAGCAAATCTGATTAAATCAGCGATCCCGTTGATTTAATCAACGGTTATACACTCGCGCTAATATCACCTGAAATAGCGCGAGTGTATATCCTCCAACCGTGATATTAGCGCGAGTGTATCGCCGTTGATTAAATCTGCGGGATTGCTGATTTAATCAGATTTGCTCCCGTGCCATCCTTTCCCAGCCCCCGCGCTCTCCTTTCCCACCGGCATAAGAGGGCTCCGGCACCATCCGCCTGGCGACGATGATGTAATCCTCAATAAATTTGAAATAGTTGATTTTTTTTAAACAAATTCGTTGTTACATTGTTTAAAGTTTTTAATATAAAAAAGTTCAATGTTATGTTGTTTAAAGTTTTTAATATAAAAAATTTCAATGTTATGTTGTTTAATTTTTGTTATATTAAATTTCTTTATAAACAAATTAGTTATTTTAAGTTTTTTATAAATAAATTTTTTGTTAATTTTTTTCTTATAAACAAGTTTTTTTTTTACGTTGTGTCAAAAATATTTAAAACAAAAGGTGTTATTCATGTAATGTAGACATATTTAGTGTGATATTAATGTTATATAAAAATATTTTTAGAGTAATTTTATGTGCAAACCTATTTTGGTTACGTGCAAACCACAGTTATGTGCAAACCGGAAAACTTTAGGTGCAAATCAACTTGTTATGTGCAAACCAAAAAAATATTTTTAAAAATTCATGCCATAAACACACGAAAGAGGGCCGAATCATGGATTCTCTCTTCCTCCCCTGTTTGTATTGGTAACCGTCTAGTTGCATCTCACCTTCCTGATCGAGAATCCAAGTGCAGATCTAAATTCTTTTGTGGAAAATTGCGGGGATCCAAGAGTTGGATATCTTGTGCTTCAGATCTTGGAGGAAAACGAAAGAGAAAGGGTTATTTCCTTTTTGTCAAGATAGTGAGCTTTTGTAGAGATTGATCAGTGTTCATCTTCCTCATGGAGAAGATCTCCTCTGCAAATCCAAAGAAAAGGTCAACAATGGCTTCACCTTCCTAATCAGCAACTTCATTCCAGATCTAGTAAGATTAGACACTAGGTTTTGGCGATTTTCTCTAGTTGAACGACATAGGGCACCAAGATCCCACATTTAGTCCACCTGCAACCTCTCCTTTCCCCGATGCGGGTACGAGTTCTCGGTCTGCCTTTTCAAGCAGATCCATCAGTTTTGACACAGTCATCTTCCTCTAGCTTGAAATCATCTGGTCATGCATTTCGAGTGGAAGAAACGACAGGATCAGGAGGCGTAAGGCGGAGACGAGAGTAAAGGAAGGGAAATATGGGATCAGGAGGCAGAAGAATGGGAAGGGCTGCACTTAGGGCTTTTCTACATTTTATTTGTTAATAATATTATCTTCTTGATTAATTTTGATCAGTCAACACATAACGATATTCGGTTTGCACATAACATCTTATAATTATCGATTAATTTTTTGAATACTTTTACACTTCGCCCGCACAAAATAAATTTTGTGTGTCTGCCACTGGTTGTGTGGGTCTCAATCGCCGAACTCTTTTATCCTTATTAGTATTATTGTCTTTATCTTATTATGTGAGTGTTAGAAGTTGGAGGAGTCGTTATTTTCCTGTAGCTTGTATAATGGCATGAACATTGTATGCATTGTATGAATGAATGAAGTTCTAGTTTTTGTCCCCTGTATTGTGAGATTTTGGTGGCTCTCTCCTCTAACGTGCAACCTGCTGGGAAAAAACCCTTATGATTTACCTTAACAAAATACTTTAAGTGATTTTTCATCATAGGTTTATTACCCAAGATGTATAGTGAGGGTAATATGGTCTTAGAAGTCCTAGGATGTCATTAGTATAAATGACATGAGAAAAGCACGCTAGATTTAGGAGGAAAGTCATGAAATGCTAACATGCGTCGACTAGAAGTCGACACAACGTCATCTAGAGGTTGAGGCAACTTTGATTAAAAGTCGACGCTACTTCGAGTACAAGTTAGAGTAACTGAATATGATAAGTCGACGCATACTCTGATATGAAATGGACGCAACGTCGATTACAAAACTTAATTGACAGAATGAAGTCAGAATTCGATGCTACGTCGATTAATCTTCTGAACGAGAATTATTTTGAGGATCAAATCAAAATTGCTTCAAGAAATATTTGGTTGTTATAACTGATTCTTGGAGATGTTAGATGACATGGTTTCTTGGCTATATATATACGGAGATACACATGAACAGATAGATGAATATTTTGAACGATCATTACAACTCTATTAGAACGTGTTTTTGGAGGATAGATTTTTGACAGAAAAAGATAGGAAGATCATCATTATAGTTCTTCCTTTGATCAGTCGATCATTTTGTTGTTAAATCTGCAGAGAATCAATTCTTTTTCTTCTAAAGAGCAAATCAATTGTTGCATCAGATTCAATGGAGATAAAAGAGAAATCTGGATTAAAGGGCTTATAATCTTTGCCGTTATCTTACTCAAAGATTCATCAGATTCACTAAGTGTCATACAATCCCCAGGATTCAATTGAGAGGACTCATCAAGAAAATCATTATATTTTAGATCTTCAACAATTTTTCTGATTTTATTATCATTATTAGTTTGTGAATAGAGTTTTAATAATCCCTCTTCAAAGGATTCAGTAAAAGGCTCTGAGAGTTTACTTGAGAAAACACTCAGATTGTATTGGTTCAAGATCTTCGTATCATATGATCTGGTGTTTGGTTCTAAGAGTCTCCTGATAAAAAGACTGGCACTGTGATAGTGAATTCCTACCGAGAGGGTAGAAGAGCGGATATACCCAGATTTTGGGGAACCACTATAATTTTTGTGTCTTCTATGATTTTACATTAATCTGTGTTGTTGTACTGTGATTTTATTTATCTGCACTTATTTCTGGTTGATAGCTGGTGTACATGCAAATTTTGTGAAATTATCTTAGTATTTGAAAAAATTTTTTATCTCTATTCACCCCCCTCTAGAAAAAACGTTAAGTTATTTAGCAACTATTCTCCTATTTCACAACCCCGCCTAGGCAGCCTGGTTCCGGCTCCACAGTACTCTCCACCACCGCCATTTTCTCCATCTTCGACATTTCTTCTGTGCAACATTCGGAGACTCTTAACACCTGGTATCATATCTCTCAGTCCTCTTTCGCAGCACTCCAACACTTCCTCGTATCTTGTTGAAATCTCCAGCAAATCCCTCACCCATAGCAGGGATCGACATCCGAATAGGCCATCGCTTCAGGCACTGTTGTCACTGCTTCATCCAGCCCGATGGGGCTTTCTCACATCTTCATTAGCAGTCCTATGTGCTTCTTTCTCAACCAGACAACCTATGTCAAAATCGGTTGCCAGCAGGGGTGAGCATAATAATCGAAAATCGATACTCGTTCGAAAATCGATAGTTTTATGATAGTTGCATATCAACGAACACCTTAAACTCAATTTATGCACAAAAGGCTATAAATACATTCTCTGTTATTGGCCCATATTATATGATGAGAGTGAATTTATTAAGTGATTGTAAGGAGGAATGTAAACTTTTAGTTAAAATCTACAGAAAAAGTTGGAAAGAAATTGGGTGCACAGTAATGACAGGTGGTTGGACTGATCAGAGGAATAGAACTTTAATAAACTTCTTAGTTTATTGCTCCCATGGTTTAATATTTTTGAAATCATTTGATGCTTCAGATATCAAGGATGCAATTATATTGTGTGAATTATTTGAAGAAGTAGTTGACTGGATTGAAGTGATCAATGTAGTTCAATTGGTGATTGGCAATGCTGCTAATTATGAAAAGGCGGATGTTTTGTTACACGAGAAGTATGCTGATATTTATTGGTCTTATCGTGACACTCATTCTTTAAATCTTATTTTAAGAGAAAGTTTCTTTATGAATCATGATAAAGATCTTGCAACCAAAACTTCAAAAGTAATTAGATTTATGTATAATCATATTTTTTTTATTATCTTGGATAAGAAAACGGCATGGTTCGAAGGAGATTGTCCTGGGTCCACTTAGTTTACTACTATTTTATTACATTAAAGAGTGAACAAGATCATAAACCTGATTTACAAGTTTTGATAACAAACAAATATTATTCTGATTCCAAGCTAGCAAAAACATTAAAAGGAAAAGAAGCAACCTCAATCATTTTGGATAACATGTTTTAGAATTATTGCTTGATAATGACAAAAATCTCAGCTCATATCATAAGGTTATTACGTGTGGTTGATGCTAATGATAAACCATCAGTTGGATATGCCTACGATGGACTATACAGAGTCAAGGAAGCAATCAAAAATTTATTCAAAGATAACAAAAGATTGTACAAGCTATATATAACTATTATCAGGAGTAGATGAGATAGTTAGCTTCGTCAAAGAATCCATTCAGCTAAATATTTTTTGAATCAAGCATTTCAATATGATAAAGAAAACTATCGCCAAATACCAAAAATGATGCAAGACTTGATCGAGCTAGTTGGAAACAAAGATATATGCAACAAACCAAAAGATGCAATGGTTAAAGTTAAATTATTTGGCGATCAACTAGAAAGTTTTGGAAAATCACTTGCTATCAAATTGTCAACAGAAATGCAACTCGATAAGCCTAGAACTTTATTGACTTTATTCTATTATTCTATATGTTTTAATCTAAAAATAATGAATTATTCACATTTTTTCAAGATGAATGGCGTATAATGTTTGGACCTAGCTAGTGCTCATAATTTGCAAAAATTGGCAGATCATATTTTATCCAAACACCATCTTCTTCAAGTTGGGGATGTTGAAATTTGTGAAGTGGAAGTGGTTGACGGGACAGGCCCGGCGGCCTGGGCGGACAGTTGTGGCGGACTGGGCGGACTGTTGTGTGCGGCCTGGTGGAAAGTCTAGTGGAAGCCGACTGTTCTTCTGAGCGGATTGCACGGGTGAAGTCCGCGGACTATGCGGCCTGTTATCTGCGGATAAGGTGTTGGCTGTTTGGTTTTGCCAAGGAGCGGCCAGAGCGGATAGAGGCTTGCGGACTGGTGCTTTCCTCAGTGGCCGCATTGCAAGCTTGTGCTGTTTGGCGGTTTGGCTCATGTCCGCGGGAATCTTGCGGACTAGTGTGTCTGCGGTGTGGGCTGTTGCGGACTGGGCTTAGAGCTTGGCTGAGGCCTTGTCGAGCTCTGGTGTTACAGCAGGTGTTTTGTTGTGGAGGTCTTTGGCGGACTGATGTTTGGAGTCCGGGAGGAGGCTGCTGCAATGGGGCAGGTGTGCGAGTAGCATGCAGACTGCTGGCGGTCTGTGCTATGGTGTTTGGCGGACGGGAGTTTATGTCCGCCATGCTCGCATTGACCTTTGATGGTTTTGGACTTGGTCACACTCTGTACCAAGACCATGGTGTCCGCCGTATCCGCCAAGTCCGCTGTTGACCGGGCGGACTTGCTGTCTGCTTTTGGTCGTGGACTTGTGACGGATTGAGGTTTGAGTCTTGCGGACTGCCTCGGGTTGTGCGGACTGCCATTAAAGGGGATTGCTGTCCTGCTGTGGTTGGAGGCTTTGCGGGCTGATGCCTTGTCCGCATAGCTTGGGCGGACTGGAGAGGGTTCGCCAATGTTGCCTTGCTCCTGCCGATTTTCCTTGTTATCCGGCTAAGTCCTTGCAGACTCGGCGAATGTTGTTTTGCTATCACGCGGGTTAGGGCGGTGTCGCTATCTCTAGGGCGGTGACCACACTCCTCACCTCGCCTATAAATAGGACCCCCCTGGCACATCTACAGCAACTTGAGTGAACAGTAAGTTGGGTTGGGCAAGGAGCTGTGGTCTTAGTTTGTCCGTCCGCGCGGATTGATTTAGGGCTGGCAATTTGCTGTGTGCAGGTCGCGCGGGTAGCTTCAAGGAGCCAAGAGTTTGGCTTTGACTTCGGTCAAGTACTTGGAAGTTGTGCGGTCTCTGCGGATTCAGCAGGAGGTCTCTCTGCGGCTTGTCAACTCTGTTTCAACTTTGCCAACTTCAATAACCTGTCCGCCGGCTTCAGGCGGGTAGGGGGTGTTCCTCAGTTCAGCTTCAGCAGGAGACGAATAACGGTGTGTCCGCGCGGCCTCGCGGCTTCGGCGGGCTCCGTGGCTATTTGGCGGATTGCAGCTTAGTTCGGGCGATCTCTGCGGACTTGGCGACCTCGGCGACCTCGGTGGTCTCAGCGGACTCCGGTGCTGTCCGCCCGGCTTGGTTTTTGGTGCTTTCTGTTTACAGCTGTTATACTAGTGAAATCATGTCTCGCTATGTATGCCTCGTATTGTAAAGAAGTGAATGAATAAAAGATCTGCTTGTGCTTCCATTGTTTGTTGGGATTAACCTTTGTTCCTTGGGTTTCCGCTGGTTCAACGTGAGAACTGGGTAGTGCCGAATGTATTAATTTGGCGTTTGGGCTACCTTGCTGACCACGTTGAGAAATTTTTAACATGGTATCAGAGGGAGGTTCAGTTGCATGAGCGGTAGTCAACCAGTGTTGTTACTCAGTGCTTGAGTGGTGGTCAACCTGTGTTGTTGCTCGGAGCTTCTGAAAGGTTGCCAACAGGTGTTGCAATGGAAGGGAGTTTTGCAAGGGGTCTTGGCATTGAACTCTTAACGCCGACTAACTTCAAGAAGTGGAAGTCGTGCATGAAGAGTTATCGTCTTGGCGAGGAGTTGTGGGAAGTCGTCGGTGGTGACGACAGACAGGAAGTCACGGCTGCGTTCGGTACTGCTGAGCAGGTTAGGCTCTGGAGAAGAACAAATGCTAAGGCGGAGTTCATTCTGAAGAGGGCCGTGTCTCCAGAACTGTTTGATCACATCGTTGGATGTGAGTCGACTGCTAATATTTAGACAACCATTGATGAGTTGTTCAATAGGAAGAATGTGACGCGGCTTCAGTTCCTGGAGAATGAGTTGGCCAGAGCAACTCAGGGAGACCTTTCCATCTCGAAGTACTTCTTAAAGATGAAGAGCTTGTGTGCTGAGCTGTCGGCACTTGATCCTGATGAGCCTATCTCTGAGGCTAAGATGAAAAGGTACATAATCCGCGGCTTCCGGAAGGAGTATGTGGCCTTTGTGACATCTGTTCAAGGGTGGGCTACTCAGCCGTCTTTGCTGGAGCTGGAGAATCTGCTTGCATCGCAGGAGAGCTTGACAAGGCAGATGGCTGGAGTGAACCTGAATCAGGAAGGCAGCGAAGCTCTCTTCTCAGGCAAGAAGAAAGGATGGGAAGGGAAGAAGAAGAAGGTGCAGGTCGTTGGTGAGAAGGAGACTTCAACTTCATATCAGCCGGAGAGGAGCAATGCTCCGAAGGACTGGAAGAAGAATTTGAAGTGCTACCGGTGTCATCAGCGAGGGCACTTCAAGCGGGACTGCAAGGTCAAACTGCAGCCTGGGCATGCTGCGGGAAAGGAGGAAGCTTGCTCGAGAAGTGAAGAAGCAGAATGGGGCAGAGCTTTTATGACGGGCACTTGTGTCCGGGCCTTGTCTGCTGAGGACTTCAACGACGAGTGGATCGTGGACTCCGGGTGTGGTCATCACCTCACCGGAGACAAGTCGAAGTTCACCTCCATGCAGGCTTACTCAGGTAATGAAGCTATTATCACTGCTGATAATACTGTTTATGCAGTAGAGAAAGAGGGGGTCGTGTCTTTGGGTAGTGATCAGGGGCCGCTCATGTTAAGGAGTGTGTATCACGTGTCAGGCATGAAGAAAAACCTTTTCTCGGTGACCAATGCGGTGGACGCTGGTTATCACGTTCTGTTTGGGCTAACAGACGTGAGGTTCCTTCGCAACGTATCAGCGGTGAAGGCTGATGTTGCTCATATAGGGAGGAGGGTGAAGAACTTGTTTGTTCTTGCCACCAATTCTTATGTTGATCATATGAGGGACAATGATAGCGCTACTATCTGGCATGAGAGGCTGGTGCATGTTGGCTTGGACAAGATAAAGGCGATGGCTAGTAGAAGTTTGGTGAAGGGGTTGCCTACGTTGTCCTCCTTTAGTGACGGGCATGTTTGCGCGGGCTGTCAATACGGTAAGGCACATCGCCTTCCATTTGATAAATCACAAATAAGGAGCAAGAAACCATTGGAGTGCATTCATGGCGACTTGATGGGACCGACAGTTACTGCCAGCCTTAGTGGAAGCAGATACATGCTTGTCTTGGTTGATGACTACTCAAGGTATACTTGGGTGTACTTCTTAAAGGAGAAGTCGGAAGCCTTCCGTTTGTTTATGGAGTTTAAGGAGTTGGTAGAAGGCCGACTTGGCTTGCATATTAAGAAGCTTAGAACTGATAACAGGGGTGAGTTTGTCTCCTCCAAGTTTTCTAACTTCTGCAGGAAGCACGCGATCCAACGGGAGCTTACTTGTGCTCACACTCCACAACAAAATGGGGTAGCGGAGCGGAAGATCCATCATCTGATGGAGACCTGCAAATGCTGGCTTCATGCGAAAGATATCCCAAGGTCCTTTTGGGCGGAGGGGATGTCTTGTGCTGCTTATGTCATCAACCGGATGCCACTCTGCCCTATCAACATGAAGACTCCTCTTGAGCTGTTGCTGAAGGAGAAGCTGAGTGTGGGACACCTTCGGGTGTTCGGTTCAACTTGTTACGTGCATGTCCCGGATGCTTCACGGACTAAGCTGGATGCGAAGGCAAGGAAGCTTGTCTTTGTTGGCTACGATGAGCGGAAGAAGGGATGGAAATGCATGGACCCTGTGATGAAGAAGTTCGTGATATCAAGAGACGTTGTCTTTGACGAGCTGACGTCATATGGAGGTGGCTCGTTTGAGCTAACCGGAAGTAGCAAGGTTGATGAAGCACCGGTGGTGGCTGCTGAAGGCTTGGAAGAGGAGCTTGTTGTTTCACCAGTAGCTCCTGTTGCTTCTAACTCCGAGGCTGAGCTTTCTGGCTCAGGAAGCAGGGGGAGCACTGCTCAATGCTTTCCCCAGGTAGGAGTTGAGCCCGAATAAGTAAAGGAAGCAGTGAGCAAGGAGCCGATTCTTCGGAGATCGAAGAGGGTGGTTACGCCACCAGCTCGGTACTGTGATGGGAATGCAGTGAGCTTTGTCTCCTGCTTCTTTGCATGTCCTCTGGATGAGCGAGAGCCTGCAAACTTCAACGAGGCCACTGGAGTGAAGGAGTGGGAAGGTGCCATGGAAGAAGAGATTGATGCTCTGAAGAAGAATGAAACCTGGGACCTTATGCCCAAGGTTGATGGCATTACTCCGGTTACTTGCAAGTGGGTGTATAAGTTGAAGAAGAAGGCTGATGGGAGCATTGATAGGTTTAAGGCTCGCCTGGTCGCTAGATGATTCTCACAGCAGTATGGAGAAGACTATGAGGAGACATTCAGTCCAGTTGCGAAGATGAATTCAGTAAGAGTGGTGATCGCCTTGGCTGCTAGCAAGGGATGGAGGTTGTGGCAACTCGATATGAAGAATGTCTTTCTTTACGGAGAGATTGACAAGGACATCTTCATGGATCAGCCGCTTGGTTTTGTCTCTGAAAAGCATCCGGACTATGTCTGCAAACTCAGGAAGGCTCTCTATGGGTTGAAGCAAGCTCCTAGAGCGTGGTATGGGAAGATTGCAAAGTACTTGCAATTCTGTGGATACCTTGCTTCTAACTCGGATTCAAGCTTGTTCGTTAAGAAGAAGGGGGAGCTACAAGTCTTGCTCCTGTTATATGTGGATGACATGATCATCATAGGGAATTCGGAGGGGGAAGTAGCAAGGCTCTGGGCAGAGCTTGCTATACGCTTCGAGATGAAAGACTTGGGAGAGTTGTATCACTTTCTCGGTCTGGAAGTGGAGAGTAAGGAGTGCAGGATTCTCATTAGCCAAAAAGGGTATGCAGATCGCATTGTGAAGCGGTTCGGCATGGGCGAAGGGAAGAAGTGCTCTACTCCACTGGAACCTGGGCTGAAGCTTCGACGAGATGAGGGAAGGGTTCTTCATGATCCCTTAGTGTTCATGGCTCTTGTTGGGAGCTTGATTTACCTAACGATTACAAGGCCGGACATTGCTTTTGCTGTTGGTCGAGTAAGTCGGTATATGGCTGAACTAAGGCAATCTCATCTAGTGGCGACGAAGTGTATTCTGAAGTATGTCAAGGTGACTTCTGACATGGGACTCCTCTATGGAAGGGACTCGGAGTTTGCGTTGCTTGGGTACACAGATGCTAACTATGACGGTGATTTGGATGATCAGAGGTCTACTTCAGGTTATGTGTTCACTTGCGGTTCAGCTAGCATCTCGTGGTGTAGCAAGAAGCAAGACTCAGTGCCAGTCTCAACTACAGAGGCAGAGTATAAGGCTTCGGCCTTGGCTGCTCGGGAAGCCATCTGGTTGAGGAGGCTTATAGAGGATGTTCATGAAGAAGTGCAAGGGCCGACTTTACTCCGGGGTGACAATGAGAGTGCTCTCAAACTGGTTAACAATCCAGTATGTCACGCCAGGACCATGCATATAGAGATTGATCACCACTTCATCAGGGAGAAGGTGTTGGAGGGATCTCTGTTGGTCGGGCATGTACAGAGTGAAGATAATCTTGCTGACATCTTCACGAAGCCACTGTCGAAGGGGCCATTTGAGCGCTTGCGCAGCTTGTTGGGCTTGGTCACCACTTCTCACTTCAAGGGGGAGTGTTGAAATTTGTGAAGTGGAAGTGGTTGACGGGACAGGCCGGGCGGCCTGGGCGGACAGCTGTGGCGGACTAGGCGGACTGGGCGGACTGTTGTGTGCGGCCTGGTGGAAAGTCTAGTGGAAGCCGGCTGTTCTTCTGAGCGGATTGCACGGGTGAAGTCCGCGGACTATGCGGCCTGGTATCTGCGGATAAGATGTTGGCTGTTTGGTTTTGCCAAGGAGCGGCCTGAGCGGATAGAGGCTTGCGGACTAGTGCTTTCCTCAGTGGCCGCATTGCAAGTTTGTGCTGTTTGGCGGTTTGGCTCATGTCCGCGGGAATCTTGCGGACTAGTGTGTCTGCGGTGTGGGCTGTTGCGGACTGGGCTTAGAGCTTGGCTGAGGCCTTGTCGAGCTCTGGTGTTACAGCAGGTGTTTTGTTGTGGAGGTCTTTGGCGGACTGATGTTTGGAGTCCGGGAGGAGGCTACTGCAATGGGGCAGGTGTGCGAGTAGCATGCGGACTGCTGGCGGTCTGTGCTATGGTGTTTGGCGGACGGGAGTTTATGTCCGCCATGCTCGCATTGGCCTTTGATGGTTTTGGACTTGGTCACACTATGTGCCAAGACCATGGTGTCCGCCGTATCCGCTGTTGACCGGGCGGACTTGTTGTCTGCTTTTGGTCGTGGACTTGTGGCGGATTGAGGTTTGAGTCTTGCGGACTGCCTCGGGTTGTGCGGACTGCCATTAAAGGGGGATTGCTGTCCTGCTGTGGTTGGTGGCTTTGCGGGCTGATGCCTTGTCCGCATAGCTTGGGCGGACTGGAGAGGGTTCGCCAATGTTGCCTTGCTGCTGGCGGTTTTCCTTGGTATCCGGCTAAGTCCTTGCGGACTCGGCGGACGTTGTTTTGCTATCGCGCGGGCTAGGGCGGTGTCGCTATCTCTAGGGCGGTGACCACACTCCTCACCTCGCCTATAAATAGGACCCCCCTGGCACATCTACAACAACTTGAGTGAACAGTAAGTTGGGTTGGGCAAAGAGCTGCGGTCTCAGTTTGTCTATCCGCGCGGATTGATTCAGGGTCGGCGGTTTGCTGTGTGCAGGTCACGCGGGTAGCTTCAAGGAGCTAGGAGTTTGGCTTTGACTTCGGTCAAGTACTTGGAAGTTGTGCGGTCTCTGCGGATTCAGCAGGAGGTCGCTCTGCGGCTTGTCAACTCTGTTTCAACTTTGCTAGCTTCAATAACCTGTCCGCCGGCTTCAGGCGGGTAGGGGGTGTTCCTCAGTTCAGCTTCAGCAGGAGACGAATAACGGTGTGTCCGCGCGGCCTCGCGGCTTCGGCGGACTCCGTGGCTATTTGGCGGATTGCAGCTTAGTTCGGGCGATCTCAGCGGACTCGGCGACCTCGGCGGTCTCGGCGGACTCCGGTGGTGTCCGTCCGGCTTGGTTTTTGGTGCTTTCTGTTTACAGCTGTTATACTAGCGAAATCATGTCTCGCTATGTATGACTCGTGTTGTAAAGAAGTGAATGAATAAAAGATCTGCTTGTGCTTCCATTGTTTGTTGGGAATTAACCTTTGTTCCTTGAGTTTCCGCTGGTTCAACGTGAGAACTGGGTAGTGTCGAAGATATTAATTTGGCGTTTGGGCTACCTTGCTGACCACGTTGAGAAATTTTTAACAGGGGAAAAATGGGAGTGTTTTCTAACAAATTCACATCAAAAAAGAAATCATTTAGAACATCAAATATTAAATGATCTTGTGTATGTTCAAAATAATTTTAATGAGTAACCGATATGACTATCATATAATTATATCTCTTTTGTTTGTTTACATTTACTATCTTTTTTAAATTAATGACATTTTACATTTTTATGTTTACTTCTGATTAAATTTCAAGCAAAAGAAATTATGATCATCTAGAAATTAGATTATACAAGTATTGATTTGGTTGACTTTTGAGTAATAGAGAAGGAACAAATGTCAAAGCTCACATATAATGATTTAGAAAATTAAATTTATAGCAAAGACTTTATCACAATAGTTGTAGAACAGAACTACAATATTAATGAACGAAACAACAACAAGTATCTAAGTGTGATGTTTATGAATATAATTGTATATAACTATTTAATTAATTTAAATATATGTTGTTTGATTTTATATATTAATTATGCAGATGAAGAACAAATTGGTGATACTAAACCAGTAGTTGTGCACACTGACTTGGACAATTTTGGCGATGAGTATGATGCAACTTTTGATGATGTTGGCAATGAATATGGTGAAGGATTTGATTGATTTAGATATGATTTGAATTTATGATAAACATTAGTACCATGATACAATATGCAGGAAAAATATTTTTGAGACAAAATGTTATTATCAAATGATGTTTTTTTTACCTTTTCATGATATATATGTTATGATTTGTGATTTTTAGAAAACCCTCATTCCAAATTTTTAATTGTTAGTTTTAAATTTTAAAGTATGAGATTACTGGTTAAGAAATTAAGCATACATATTTATTTATTTATAATAATATTATTATTATAAGAGCACAGTTCATCACAGTTCAATCCCGGACCGATCAGACCTTGAACCTTTGATCTTACTGATTCTTTCTCCAGTCCAGTTCTTAAAACCTTGAATAATACTGTAAAAGCAGGATCTTGGAAATTAGATTATGAAGAAACTTGTAAATAGAGAGATTAAAAAATGAAAGAAAGAAAAAATTATATTTAGTTTAGAAATTGAGTTGGGTAAGGTGTATAATCACTGCCCTAAAGTAGTTGCAACATCCTCTGACTGAGCTTTCAACATCTGCTCACTCCAAGGTACAACACCTGACTAGATCTCAAAAATTATAATGTGTATGGATATAAAAAAATACAAAACATTCAAACTTCCACTTGATGAAGCAAACACAAAAAAAGAAAATCGCAAAAACAGAATGAGCAGAAATGAAAAGCACATAACAATATAAATATTATTTTGAAAAGTATCTTATATATGAGTCTCATAAAATCTGTAAATTATTATTATGTAATAAATTTTAACGGTTATAATAAGTAAATTTTATCGAACATAGAAACACTTAGATTTCCAACGAAATATCAATGATGCAAAACACGTAAAGAAACAACATACAAAAATAACGAGACAGAAATCGAAGCAAGTTACGTCGATTTCTTATCACCGCATGGAAATCAAAGCAGGAGAAATCGACTCATGAGAAATCGACGTAAGTTGATTTCTTATACAGAAAAATAATTTGGGATTTTTTTAAAGTGTCAAACTATTTTATACAAAAAATAATATTCAATTCAATTATTTCTCAAATCTCAAATCCAAAGTCCCAAAGCAAAATCTCAAGAACAGAATGTATAAAAATGAAGAAGATACATAAAATATTTCAGGAAAACCTCCTATATACTTCAAAAAGTCAAATCATCATGTATTAATTTATTAACGGTCATGATAAGTAAATTTTATGAGATAGAGATAATTAAATTTCCAATGTAATATTAATTAGGCAGAAAGAGTAAAGAAACCATGTACATAAATCATGCGATAGAAATCGAAGCACGTAACGTCGATTTCTCACAGTCACATGGAAATATGGCAGAACATATTATTCGAAACTCGAAAGTTGCTCGAATATTGAGCCGAATCAGAATCAGTAACAATTGATTTGACTTAGTTTTTGTCGATTCAATTTAACTCGAATCTGATTTTGAGCCGATTTTGAGTCAGCCTGGAGTCACTCAAAATATGATTCAATTCAGCTCCACTTGATTAAAAATATTATGTATTTATTAATAATTTAATATATTATTATTTTAAAATAAAGAAGACAAAGATTTAAACCAAAAAAAGAGTTAAAGTTTTAAGGTTTCATTTGCTAAATTTAGAGGTTGCCCATTAAAATTCAAGCCAACTTGAAGTAAAGAAAAAATTGCTCAATTTCGAGCCGTCTCGACTCAATTTTGAGGTAGCTCGGAATGAGTCATTTCGAGTCCCAAGTTCCAATCCTAAATCACAAATCCCAAATCACAGATATCAAATCTCTATTCCCAAATTTCAAATCTCAAATCTTAAATACCAAATCTCAAATCCCAAATCTTCAATCTGAATCTGGTGCGTGCGCACGCGTGTGTGGTTCAAGAATTCTCCTTATGACTCTTTCAACATTACAAGGATGACAGAATTTATTTATATACTCACAATTTTAAGTGGATATTGTCAATGTGAGTCATATGTTTCTTCATTTTTCCATGAAAATATTTTTCTCCAAATTTTGCAGTAATTTCCTCTATTTTGATTTTTGATAATTTCTTATCAATTGATATGAAGCTCAAACATCACAAATGCTCCAATAAATTTGAAGAAATAATTATTTTATTTAATTAAATTCTAACATGAGGGAGTTGTAGGCTTGCATGTTGACACTATTGAACTTCACTACAGAATGATCTAAATGATTTGGCTCTGCTTGGCATAATTATGGCGGTCGAGAGCATAGTGGTTATGAACCGTCATTCGTGACAGTTCGACCTCACCAAAGTAACTATTGCATATGCTGCCTCTTTCCATCCGGAGCCGATATTATTTTTTGAAATCTTTCCTATGTCGCGTCTTCCAATCGGGGTTGTTAACGAAACTGCACAATTAGTGGTTTCGTCCTTGGAAACCAATCCCAACAATATTTTTTGTTTCTGGAAACTTTTCTATTTCTCCTTGATGAAGCAACATAAATAGTAGGAGATTGATCTCCTACTTAATGCATATGGCCGGCCCTCTCTACCCGACTGGTTAGTGCTTGGTTCATGCTTATAAATAGAGGTGTCAGTTTCCCCGTTGAAGGTATTCAGACAAGTAGGTGTCAGCCACATGATTTCTTCTCGTTACAGTGATGCTTTTCGGCGAAGGTCTTGCGAAAATGCAAGAGAACTGATGATCCCTCTTCACGTGGTTTCTTCTTCCTCGTCCACGGTTTTGCAGAAATCTATTTCGTTTTAACAACAATATAATTTTTTCCATTCTGGTTTATATAAAATAGCCTGCATTATGTGTTTCAAAAAAGATGCAAGAACTCAAAAAGTTAGATCCATAAAATGGAAGCACACAAAAAAAAATCGACCACATAAAAAAGATTTTTCAAACGACTGAATAGAGAGATTGACTGCAATC